>CAWUFW010007999.1:0-590000 GCA_963921515.1 Calotriton arnoldi | reverse complement strand
TCTCATGGAGATGCTCCTGCTAGATGATCTCAGAAGACCTATAGGGTCTGCAAGGGTAGGCAGAGAGGGTGGGGCAGAAGATGAGGAAGGGACCAGGGGTGAAAATACCCAGGACCTGACCTCTGAAACTGGCCAGGAAGGTGACAATGACCTTGCCCTGGACAACCCAGCTCCTCCTGCAGATGAGGAGGAGGATCAGAATGACCTCCCCTTTGTCCCACCAGGAAGAGTTGTGAGTGTGCCTAGAAGGTCCAGATCTCCTTCTCAGGAGTCTAACCATTCTGACACCTCAGTAGGGACCTCTGTCTCTTCTCATAGGAGGGAAACCTCCCATGAAAGAAAAGACAGACTGCTCAAGTATGAGGAAGCTCAGTTGAGAATCAGAAAAGAGCAGTTGGCTATAGACAGGGAGTCCCTAGAGCTTCATAGACAAAGAAGAAAGTTGGGACTAGAGTCCCATGGTGGCAGCAACTTCCCTAGTGGTAGGGAAAGGTCTTATGACCATAGAAACCTGAACAAGATTGTCCCTCCCTACCAGAGTGGGGATGACATCCACAAATGGATTACTGCACTAGAGAGGGCCTGTAAAGTACAGAGGGTCCCTCAGGAGCAGTGGGCAGCAATCGTGTGGCTCTCCTTTGCAGACAAAGGTAGAGACAAGCTCCTCACTGTAAGAGAAGAGGATGCTTATGATTATCAAGTCCTGAAGAGTGCCCTAATAGATGGGTTTGGCCTAACCACTGAGCAATACAAGTTAAAGTTCAGAGATACCCAAAAGGCACAGACACAGGACTGGGTGGACTTTGTAGATTGTGCTACCAAGGCTCTGGAAGGCTGGTTACTGGGCAGTAAGGTGTATGACTTCAAAGGATTTTATAATTTAATCATGAGGGAGCAGATTCTTAATAACTGTCAAAATCAGTTGCTACATCAGTACCTGGTTGACTCTGATCTGACCTCTCCCAAGAATTGGGAAAGAAGGCAGACAAATGGGTCAGAACCAGGGTGAAGCAGAAAGTACAGAACCAAGGTGGTGACCAGAAGAAGCAAGATTCCAAAAACTCTGATAAGGGTGGGGAGAAGGGTAAAGACCAGAAGTCTTCACAAGGTCCCCAAAAATCTGCATCTGGTGGGGAATCCCAATCTAATAAAGGAAAAGGCCAAAGGAAACCATGGTGCAAAGTCTGTAAGCAAAAGACTCACTGGACCAGTGATTGCACCAAGTCCAAAGACTCCACTCCAGCCACCATTGCCCCTAAGGCAACTGTTCCCCCTAGTCCAGCTACAAGTGGTGGTGGAAACACTCAGAATAAGGGTTTAGTAGTGTTGACCCTGGGTACTGGGATGGACTCTGGCCTAGTCAGACTGCCAACTCAGGCTGTCTTAGTCTGTTATGGGGGCATGGATATGTCCTCCTTTGTGAGTCCCAATAATTTGGGCAAATACAGACAGCAGCCTTTAATTAATGGAAGGGAAGCTTTGGCATTCAGGGACACAGGAGCAAGTGTCACCATGGTGACACAAGATCTTGTGGATCCTGGGCAGATTATACTTGATGAAATGTACCAAGTGACCAATGCTAGCAATGTCAGAACAGACCATTCTCTGGCAGTTGTTAACTTCTCCTGGGGAGGGGTAACTGGCCTTAAGAAGGTTGTGGTGAGTGCAGACCTACCAGTTGAATGCTTGCTTGGCAATGATCTTGAAACCTCAGCTTGGGCAGAGGTGGAGCTCAGGAAACATGCAGAAATGCTAGGGATCCCTGCACATGTCTTTGCTGTGACTAGGTCACAGGCAAAAATGTCAAAAGCTGAACAGGCCCTAGATTCTGGAATAATGGACCAGGTGCCTCCCAAGAAAAGGAGCAGTAGGGTTAAGGCAGTGCCTTCCCCCTTGGCTCAGGAGGCAGATCAGTCTTTTGAGGAAGCTGATCTCAGGCCTGAAGAAGGAACTGTCCCAGAGGAGCTTGAACCTGATTAGGTTGAGTTCTTGGGGACAGGGGGCCCTTCCAGGGCAGATCTGAGCCAGGAGCAGCTGAACTGCCCCTCTCTTGAACCCCTCAGACAGCAGGCTGCTTCTGAGGCTGCTGGGAATGCTAGTGGCACCCATAAGATATATTGGGATGATGGACTCCTGTACTCAGAGAGTAGAGACCCCAAGCCTGGAGCAGCCAGGAGGTTGGTTATACCTCTGAAGTTCAGGGGCTTCCTATTGACACTAGCCCATGATATTCCCTTAGCAGGTCACCTGGGCCAGAACAAGACTTGGGACAGAATTGCACCTCACTTTCCCTGGCCCCACATGTCTGAAGACACCAAGGAGTTTTGTTGCTCCTGTGTAACCTGCCAAGCCAGTGGGAAGGCAGGTGGCACCACAAAGGCCCCCCTGATACCACTACCTGTGGTGGGGGTTCCCTTTGAGAGGGTGGGGATTGACATAGTTGGTCCCATGGATCCCCAAACAGCATCTGGGCACAGGTTTATCCTGGTGGTGGTGGACCATGCCACCAGGTACCCAGAAGCCATTCCCCTTAGGACCACTACAGCTCCTGTGGTAGCAAGGGCCCTCCTGGGAATTTTCTCAAGAGTGGGCTTTCCTAAGGAGGTAGTATCTGACAGAGTGCAAACTTTATGTCCAGTTACTTGACTGCAATGTGGAAGGAGTGTGGAGTGACTTATAAGTTCACCAGACCCTATCACCCACAATGCAATGGTTTAGTTGAGAGATTCAACAAAACCTTAAAGGGCATGATTAAAGGGCTCCCAGAGAAGCTTAGGCGAAGATGGGACATACTCTTGCCCTGCCTTTTATTTGCATACAGGGAGGTGCCTCAGAAGGGGGTTGGCTACAGCCCTTTTGAACTTTTGTTTGGCCATCCTGTTAGGGGTCCATTGTGTCTGGTAAAGGAAGGTTGGGAGTTACCTCTCAAACCCACTAAACAGGACATAGTGGACTATGTACTTGGTCTCCGCTCCCGGATGGCTGAGTATATGAAAAAGGCAACCAAAAACCTTGAGGCTAGCCAGGAATTACAGAAAGCCTGGCATGACCAAAAGGCTGTGCTGACTGTTTACCAGCCAGGGCAGAAAGTGTGGGTGCTGGAGCCAGTGGCCCCAGCAGCCCTCCAAGACAAGTGGAGTGGCCCCCATACAATTGTTGAACAAAAGGGAGAGGTTACCTATCTGGTAGACCTGGGAACTCCCAGGAGCCCCCACAGGGTGCTCCATGTCAACAGGCTGAAGCCATATGTGGACAGGGCTGACATGGGCTTGCTCATGGCAACTGATGAGGGCCAGGAGGAGGAGAGTGACCCTCTCCCTGACCTGCTCTCTCAGAACCCTGATGATGGGTCAATGGATGGTGTAGCCTTGGCAGGCAGCCTCACTGCCCAGCAACAAACTGATTGTAGACAGGTGCTCAATCAGTTCAGACACATGTTCTCTCTGACTCCAAGTCAGACCACCTAGTGCACTCATGAAGTGGACACTGGGGACAGTCTGCCTGTTAAAAGTAAGATTTACAGGCAACCTGACCATGTCAGGGACTGTATCAGGACAGAAGTCCAGAAAATGTTGGAACTGGGTGTCATTGAACCTTCAGATAGCCCTTGGGCTAGTCCAGTGGTCCTGGTGCCAAAACCTCACACAAAAGATGGTAAGAGAGAGATGAGGTTTTGTGTGGACTACAGAGGCCTCAATGCAGTCACTAGGACTGATGCCCATCCAATCCCCAGGGCAGATGAGCTAATAGACACTTTGGCCTCAGCCAAGTATCTAAGCACATTTGACCTAACAGCTGGCTACTGGCAGATCAGACTAGCTGATGATGCAAAGCCAAAAACAGCATTCTCAACCCCTAGTGGGCATTATCAATTTGTGGTAATGCCCTTTGGTCTGAAGAATGTACCTGCCACTTTTCAGAGGTTGGTGAACACAGTCCTTACAGGTCTGGAAGCCTATAGTGCAGCATAACTAGATGATATTGCTGTCTTTAGCTCCACCTGGGAGGATCACCTGGTCCACCTCAGAAATGTTTTGGAGGCCCTGCAGAAGGCAGGCCTAACAATCAAGGCCACAAAGTGCCCGAGAAGTTTTGCAAGTGCATCCTCTTCCTGGTCTCCCACAAAGTTGTGCTTTGGGCTTCGAGTAGCCCCCGCCTCCAGCACCGACTGCACCGAAGATCACTGGCCTCCACTCCACGAGTGTCCTGTGAGCCAGCTCCAAGTGCGTCCACTCGAGGCTCCTTTGCGGTCGCTAGTCCGTTGGCTAGTGGGCCCTCCCAAAGGCAACTCTTCTTCTGCTTGGGCTTCCCTGGTTGCTCCAGACGTGCCCTGACTTACCCTCGCTGGGTGAGTCCCCCAGACCTTGCTAGTCTGCATCAACGTCCTGTCTTTGTTTCCACGTGACTTGCTGTTGCCAAGGCTTGTTGGGTCCAATACGGTCGCCGACACCGCAGCAATCGACAGACATCATGAGACAGCTGGAATCCAGCTCCTGATTGTCGTCGACACCTCCTGGACCTCGTGGCTGAAGAGTCAAGACGACCGTCAACCTACCTGAAGCACCCGACATCGGTGGGCATCTGCTCATCGCCTTCCTGGTCACTGGCTAGTGACCCAGACTCTGTCCCCTCTGCTTTCAGGTCTTCCTTTCCCTCGATCCAGGCTTGGATCACTCCGGACACTTTTCTTCTCCACGGCAGCAGCACTTTTCCAGCGGTCGCCATTGAAAACGACGACGATTCCCGACACCTTTTAACACGTATGCACCCGGCTTCCCTGGGTGAGGTAACTCGAGTATTTTGGTACTCACGTGGGTGTGGGCCCTAGAAACTCTTAAGTTTTAAGGGGTTAACTGGAAGTCCTCTCCGAAGTGTCCTTTTTCTTTAGAAATCTAACCGCGACTTTCCCCATAGAAGTCAACGGTGGCTCGCGGCTGTGTTCTCACACTGCACGCGTCCCCCGTGGGTCCCCTGTGTCACTACCTTGGGTGGTTCCTTGGGGCCAAGCACTTCTACAGGCTCTAGGCCTTGTGTCTAGTTCAGTCGTGGTTCTTATACCACTATTTTAATATATGGTTTGGTACGCCCCTAGGGCTCAAACGTGTATTGTGCTAAATACTGCTGATATTTGACTTGTAACTTATGTACTTCGAACTCTAGCCTCATAAAGAGACTAGAGGGGTGTGTTTAAGACTAAATACATATATTTAATATATATACCTGGTGTGGTCCTCTTTCATTTGGTCACTCAAGAGATTATAGACTGGTAAAACAAGCTGCTTTACATTCCTTCAAGACTTAGCCTGAAGGCTGCTCTCCATAGCTACCACTAGGATAGCTTTCAATAAGGTTGTCTTTAACCTATCTCCATAAGGTGTTGTTTGGACTGGTGCAAGGTGCCCACTAGAACTAGTGGACAGCATATGCCAGGCCAACTTCTCACACTCTCTCCCTCTCTCTCCCTCTCTCTCTCCCTCTCTCTTTCTCTCTCCCTCTCTCTTCCTCTCTTCCTCTCTTTCGCTCTCTCTCTCTGTACTTTGATGGGCGCATGGCACACCTTCTGATCCAGATTTCTGTTTTGCAGGCTGTGACTTACAGAATGTCCTGAGACGACCCGACATGCCTCTTCAGAATAGTTTTTTTTGGTTTGTTCTGTAATAAACGTATTGTTTGGATATTTTGATATGGGTGTATGATTTCCCTTTTTCTGGCCACACATGGGTGTTGTGATTGTGCGACTTCTGGCGATTTGTTTGGTTCATGATTTTGTGGAGTTGATGTGCAATATCTTTGTCCGAAGGTGGGGGTGGGGGGGTGCCCGGGGTAGGTCCCCGGGGGGGGGGGGGTCCTGGGGGGGGCGGCGGTGGGTGTTGTTGACCTATTGGGGCTCGGGCCTGCATGATTAGTTGCTCCAGGGCATCTGTTGTTCTTCATGTGTGGCTTTGGGCTGTGCTCCCTTGTCTGGTGCCGGTTGTCGTCCGACTTTACACCAGGTAGGAGCAGGTGTTTGTTTCCTGCTACTAACGCGCCTTAGCACATATTTTGTGATCTTATCGCCTATCTGGCTGGTCGTTGAGAATGTTGTGGAGTGGTGTTGTCTCGGCTTTTAGCACGGGAACGCCTACTCTGCATATCATTAGCGTTAGTTGCCGGGCTCCTCTGTGGCGATGTTTTTTGCGAATGCTATCGCAGGTAAACTGGTGTTATGGGCTGTTAGCACCAGCTTGGGAATGTGGTGATAACTTTATCGCGGATTTGGCTGCGATAAAGTGCCGTTAACTCGGCGATAGCTCCTTGAGAAAATGCCCCACTGTTGTAAGCACAGAGATATTTTACTGCCACTGTTTGTGTATATTGTTTTATATTGTTTTTCATTTGTACGTTTTTGATGCTTGCTACTGTCGTAATCGGGATCCATATATCTCTGTTAAGCGCTCTGACACCCTTTCGGGTCACGTTCGCACTATATACAACACTAAATAAATAAATACTTTTCAGGTTGCACTATATGGTGTTACAAAAAAATGACACCCTACAACATTTCCTTTCACACTCGTTGTACCACCAAGATTGTCACATAATTCAATTTACTTTTCTTTCTCTGACTGTAAAGTGGGGGGAGTTTGTAAACATCAATCCCCATGTTCAAAAGTAAGCAGCACTTTTTCAGAAGACATGGCCTTCCATTTGGTCTCTGACTTTGAGGCAGACCAAATGTAACAAGATAAATACTGAGTTTAAAGGCAGCTTTATTTATTGCTTGGACTTTTGTGACCAACCAGAAATCGACCCACAGTTTCCGCTCCAGATAGACAGACAGACAGACAGACAGACAGACAGACAGACAGACAGACAGACAGACAGACAGACAGATAGACAGACAGATAGATAGATAGATAGATAGATAGATAGATAGATAGATAGATAGATAGATAGATAGATAGATAATGCCCTTTTAGGTTTAGAGTGCAGCACAAATTATTCAAAAAGGAAGTAGAGAACCCTGGGTAGCGCCCAAGTTTTAGATGGAGAGCGGCTCCTCTATATGGCGCACTCTACAACGCCACCAACACTCTAAATCTGATCACATCAAGTGTCTGTTTTTCTTGCAGAGTTTTTAAGCATTGAATCCGCACAGTGCCATCTACGCCGAGTTAAAAAAGCGACAAAGCCTTCAGAAAGTAGAAACATTTATTATTGTGACTTAGGGCCTTATTATGACTACAGCGGTCCAATCGTGGTGGCGGTCTGTGGAACTCCAGACTGGCGGTCCACCCACCATCTTTTTACTTTGGAGGTCGGACCACCACAGAATCACTGCTACTGCCAGGGATCCGCGATCCCTGCCGGTCATGCAGCGGTGTGAGGCTGGTGATATGCTGGGGGTGCCGCTGCAGCAATGGCGTTCCCATTGCGGTGCCTTGCCAAGGCTTACATATAAGTCTTAGCACAGCACCACCGTGGGCAGGACCGCCGGACCTGGATTCCAGTCAGAATCCGGTGTGCGGTCACAGTATGGGTGTGGCGGTCCTGGAGCGGGCCATTGGCATGGCAACCCACGCCAAGACCGCCAAACTCATAATAAGGACCTTAATGTCAATGCTTATTATGAACTGGTCAATGCCATTTTACCTTAATATAGATCAATACATTTTATGTTGAATTGCAATGTTTTTTATAGACCAGCTTAACGTACGCATTAACCTTAACATGCCTGCAAGTTTTATAGACTTCTGAAGCCCATTTTATTTGGTGCAGTTTTGCACATTACCTGCACGGTGTGGGAAGCGCAGCATCGTGAGGACTGGCAACAAGAAGCTGAAGTTTGGAAAGTGCTGATCTCAGCAATTCTTTACGTATCTTCATCTCGCCTCTAAAATCTTCTCTCATTCTTTCCCCTGAGAAGATCCTGCCTCCGTCTCATTCGTTATTTTAGTTGAAGTAACAGTTTCTATCACATATTCACATTTCATTGACTTCTACTGAGTGAAAAATGTATGAAACGACGTCTCAAATGTATGGATTTTAGCATTCTAATATATGCTCCAACTGGATTCTGGACAGAAGCTCTCGTCCAATGAAACAGCAATTCTTGCTCATTATTTTGCTTCCTTATTGCTAATTTTTTTAATAAAATAAATGTTAGACATTAGTCTTCCTAGAAATCTTATGTTTACTTCACAGATTGTGCATGGCATGTGGGATAACGTCCACACTTAAGAAACAGGAGATGTCGCTGGATCGGAGCCCACACTGGACAACCCGGGGCATCTTGAGATGTTTCTCGAGACGCACAGGGATGGAGCACGGCTTAAGCATGTCTAACTGCGCCTACTGTATTTTGATAGCTTGCATTGTCTTGTGTTTGTTGAAAATCTGCTAAAAGTGCACAAAAAAGTGTAGAAAGGTTGGTGGATAGCAAAGGGAGGAGTCTAGAGTCGGAAAGTGTGTATGTGTTAATCTGTGGTTTGCAGCAAGGTTGCTCTAGTAGTGCAGACAAGGGGAAGGTAGGCAGCAGCACCAGGACCCATTTCACAGTCCTTTGAAGGATGAATGTGTGAGAGAAAGAGACCCTCTGGTCTAGCTGCCCGACTGAAGCTCAGCCGAACCCAAGGTCTCTGGGTCTGACTGTACAAGACCTTCCCACCCACTCCACAAGAACAGTTAGAGAAGTAACTGAGGGAACCCCTCCCCTGTCTTCCAGCCACCGCCACAGGAGAGCTGCAGGCACAAAGGCCTGCACAAGTTTCCTTGCTCCCCACTTGTGCATGAACAGTGGAACACAGTGATGGGAACAAATATTCAAGCATAGCGCGCACCGCCGAAAGGGACTCCTGCCCACACTATGCATCACCAGTATGGAGAAGGCACGTGCACCAATTTAAAAGAGCAGGTGTGACTCACTAGCAAGGATGGGAAGAAGTCCTGAACATGGCATCTTTGAGGTAGAAAGATTAGGCAACTTGCAAAAGAAACTCAAAGATCCAAAAAACAAGAAGATGCCAAGCGAGGGTCACTCTTCCGACTGTAGCACGAGGAGGAACATAAACGGAAACACGATTCCCACGTCAGAGGGATGAAAAATAACCAGGAAAAACTGGAGTATTAAATCCTTTACCTTAGGGACAGAGTTAGGGCTTGTAGTCCACCTGCTCAGACTCCTCCCAATCTAATCCTGCGGAGCACAAAACCACGAGAAGAGGAGAGAGAGAGTGGGGAGCCCATGGGGGAGGATCTGTTGAGTCTGATCCTCATGTCGGTTGAGAGACCAGGGGTACAGCCTCAGATGAACCTAGAAACAGCTCAGCGCCTGCTGGACCACAGGCGACTGGAATACACTGAAGTAACGTGCAAGGTGAGCGAGGCAGCGGACTGACAGTAAAGCGCCCGGTAGAGAGGTGTGAGTGACTAGACATGATGCTGAGAGCACGTTCTGTCCTCCAGGGGCACAGAGACACCCGAGAGCACAGACACACCAGAGAGCACAGAGACACCCGAGAGCACAGAGACACCCGAGAGCACAGAGACACCCAAGGGCACAGAGACACCCGAGAGCACAGAGACACCCGAGAGCACAGAGACACCCGAGAGCAGACAGAGACACCCGAGAGAACAGAGACACCCGAGAGCACCGAGACACCCGAGAGCACCGAGACACCCAAGAGCACCGAGACACCCGAGGGCACAGAGACACCCGAGAGCAGAGACACCCGAGAGCACCGAGACACCCGAGAGCACAGAGACACCCGAGAGCACAGAGACACCCGAGGGCACAGAGACACCCGAGAGCACCGAGACACCCGAGAGCACAGAGACACCCGAGGGCACAGAGACATCCGAGGGCACAGAGACACCCGAGAGCACAGAGACACCCGAGGGCACAGAGACACCCGAGAGCACAGAGACACCAGAGGGCACAGAGACACCCGAGGGCACAGAGACACCCGAGAGCACCGAGACACCCGAGGGCACAGAGACACCCGAGAGCACCGAGACACCCGAGGGCACAGAGACACCAGAGAGCAGAGACACCCGAGGGCACAGAGACACCAGAGAGCACAGAGACACCCGAGGGCACAGAGACACCCGAGAGCACAGAGACACCTGAGGGCACAGAGACACCCGAGGGCACCGAGACACCCGAGAGCACAGAGACACCCGAGAGCACAGAGACACCCGAGAGCGCAGAGACACCCGAGAGCACAGAGACACCCGAGAGCACCGAGACACCCGAGAGCACCGAGACACCCGAGAGCACAGAGACACCCGAGGGCACAGAGACACCCGAGAGCACCGAGACACCCGAGAGCACCGAGACACCCAAGAGCACCGAGACACCCGAGGGCACAGAGACACCCGAGGGCACAGACACACCCGAGAGCACAGAGACATCCGAGGGCACAGAGACATCCGAGGGCACAGAGACATCCGAGGGCACAGAGACACCCGAGAGCACAGAGACACCCGAGAGCACAGAGACACCCGAGAGCACAGAGACACCCGAGAGCACGAGACACCCGAGGGCACAGAGACACCCGAGAGCACTGAGACACCCGAGGGCACAGAGACACCAGAGAGCAGAGACACCCGAGGGACAGAAACACCAGAGAGCACAGAGACACCCGAGGGCACAGAGACACCCAAGGGCACAGAGACACCCAAGGGCACAGAGACACCCGAGGGCACAGAGACATCCGAGGGCACAGAGACATCCGAGGGCACAGAGACATCCGAGGGCACAGAGACACCCGAGGGCACAGAGACACCCGAGAGCACAGAGACATCCGAGGGCACAGAGACACCCGAGAGCACAGAGACACCCGAGAGCACAGAGACACCCGAGAGCACAGAGACACCCGAGAGCACAGAGACACCCGAGGGCACAGAGACACCCGAGGGCACAGAGACACCAGAGAGCAGAGACACCCGAGGGACAGAAACACCAGAGAGCACAGAGACACCCGAGGGCACAGAGACACCCGAGGGCACAGAGACACCCGAGGGCACAGAGACATCCGAGGGCACAGAGACACCCGAGGGCACAGAGACACCCGAGAGCACAGAGACATCCGAGAGCACAGAGACATCCGAGGGCACAGAGACACCCGAGGGCACAGAGACACCCGAGAGCACAGAGACACCCGAGAGCACAGAGACACCCGAGAGCACAGAGACACCCGAGAGCACAGAGACACCCGAGAGCACAGAGACACCCGAGGGCACAGAGACACCAGAGAGCAGAGACACCCGAGGGACAGAAACACCAGAGAGCACAGAGACACCCGAGGGCACAGAGACACCCGAGGGCACAGAGACACCCGAGGGCACAGAGACACCCGAGGGCACAGAGAGACCCGAGAGCACAGAGACACCCGAGAGCACAGAGACACCCGAGAGCACAGAGACACCCGAGAGCACAGAGACACCCGAGAGCACCGAGACACCCGAGGGCACAGAGGCACCCGAGGGCACCGAGACATCCGAGAGCACCGAGACACCCGAGGGGCACAGAGACACCCGAGAGCACCGAGACACCAGAGGGCACAGAGACACCCGAGAGCACAGAGACACCAGAGGGCACAGAGACACCCGAGGGCACAGAGACATCCGAGGGCACAGAGACACCCGAGGGCACAGAGACACCCGAGGGCACAGAGACACCCGAGAGCACAGAGACACCCGAGGGCACAGAGACACCCGAGGGCACCGAGACACCCGAGGGCACCGAGACACCCGAGAGCACCGAGACACCCGAGAGCACCGAGACACCCGAGAGCACCGAGACACCCGAGAGCACAGAGACACCCGAGGGCACAGAGACACCCGAGGGCACAGAGACACCCGAGAGCACAGACACCCCGAGAGCACAGAGAACACCCGAGGGCACAGAGACATCCGAGGGCACAGAGACACCAGAGAGCACAGAGACACCCGAGAGCACAGAGACACCCGAGAGCACAGAGACACCCGAGAGCACAGAGACATCCGAGGGCACAGAGACACCCGAGAGCACAGAGACACCCAAGGGCACAGAGACACCCAAGGGCACAGAGACACCCGAGAGCAGACAGAGACACCCGAGAGCAGACAGAGACACCCGAGAGCACAGAGACACCCGAGGGCACAGAGACACCCGAGGGCACAGAGACACCCGAGAGCACCGAGACACCCGAGAGCACCGAGACACCCAAGAGCACCGAGACACCCAAGAGCACCGAGACACCAGAGAGCAGAGACACCCGAGGGACAGAAACACCAGAGAGCACAGAGACACCCGAGGGCACAGAGACACCCGAGGGCACAGAGACACCCGAGGGCACAGAGACATCCGAGGGCACAGAGACACCCGCGGGCACAGCGTCACCCGAGAGCACAGAGACATCCGAGGGCACAGAGACACCCGAGGGCACAGAGACACCCGAGAGCACAGAGACACCCGAGAGCACAGAGACACCCGAGAGCACAGAGACACCCGAGAGCACAGAGACACCCGAGGGCACAGAGACACCAGAGAGCAGAGACACCCGAGGGACAGAAACACCAGAGAGCACAGAGACACCAGAGGGCACAGAGACACCCGAGGGCACAGAGACACCCGAGGGCACAGAGACACCCGAGGGCACAGAGACACCCGAGGGCACAGAGAGACCCGAGAGCACAGAGACACCCGAGAGCACAGAGACACCCGAGAGCACAGAGACACCCGAGAGCACAGAGACACCCGAGAGCACCGAGACACCCGAGGGCACAGAGGCACCCGAGGGCACCGAGACATCCGAGAGCACCGAGACACCCGAGGGCACAGAGACACCCGAGAGCACCGAGGACACCAGAGGGCACAGAGACACCCGAGAGCACAGAGACACCAGAGGGCACAGAGACACCCGAGGGCACAGAGACATCCGAGGGCACAGAGACACCCGAGGGCACAGAGACACCCGAGGGCACAGAGACACCCGAGAGCACAGAGACACCCGAGGGCACAGAGACACCCGAGGGCACAGAGACACCCGAGGGCACCGAGACACCCGAGAGCACCGAGACACCCGAGAGCACCGAGACACCCGAGAGCACCGAGACACCCGAGAGCACAGAGACACCCGAGGGCACAGAGACACCCGAGGGCACAGAGACACCCGAGAGCACAGACACCCCCGAGAGCACAGAGAACACCCGAGGGCACAGAGACATCCGAGGGCACAGAGACACCAGAGAGCACAGAGACACCCGAGAGCACAGAGACACCCGAGAGCACAGAGACACCCGAGAGCACAGAGACATCCGAGGGCACAGAGACACCCGAGAGCACAGAGACACCCAAGGGCACAGAGACACCCAAGGGCACAGAGACACCCGAGAGCAGACAGAGACACCCGAGAGCAGACAGAGACACCCGAGAGCACAGAGACACCCGAGGGCACAGAGACACCCGAGGGCACAGAGACACCCGAGGGCACAGAGACACCCGAGAGCACAGAGACACCCGAGGGCACAGAGACACCCGAGAGCACAGAGACACCCGAGAGCAGACAGAGACACCCGAGGGCACAGAGACACCCGAGAGCACAGAGACACCCGAGAGCACAGAGACACCCGAGAGCAGACAGAGACACCCGAGGGCACAGAGACATCCGAGGGCACAGAGACACCCGAGAGCACAGAGACACCCGAGAGCACAGAGACACCCGAGAGCACAGAGACACCCGAGAGCACGAGACACCCGAGGGCACAGAGACACCCGAGAGCACTGAGACACCCGAGGGCACAGAGACACCAGAGAGCAGAGACACCCGAGGGACAGAAACACCAGAGAGCACAGAGACACCCGAGGGCACAGAGACACCCAAGGGCACAGAGACACCCAAGGGCACAGAGACACCCGAGGGCACAGAGACATCCGAGGGCACAGAGACATCCGAGGGCACAGAGACATCCGAGGGCACAGAGACATCCGAGGGCACAGAGACACCCGAGAGCACAGAGACATCCGAGGGCACAGAGACACCCGAGAGCACAGAGACACCCGAGAGCACAGAGACACCCGAGAGCACAGAGACACCCGAGAGCACAGAGACACCTGAGAGCACAGAGACACCCGAGGGCACAGAGACACCCGAGGGCACAGAGACACCAGAGAGCAGAGACACCCGAGGGACAGAAACACCAGAGAGCACAGAGACACCCGAGGGCACAGAGACACCCGAGGGCACAGAGACACCCGAGGGCACAGAGACATCCGAGGGCACAGAGACACCCGAGGGCACAGAGACACCCGAGAGCACAGAGACATCCGAGGGCACAGAGACACCCGAGGGCACAGAGACACCCGAGAGCACAGAGACACCCGAGAGCACAGAGACACCCGAGAGCACAGAGACACCCGAGAGCACAGAGACACCCGAGAGCACAGAGACACCCGAGGGCACAGAGACACCAGAGAGCAGAGACACCCGAGGGACAGAAACACCAGAGAGCACAGAGACACCCGAGGGCACAGAGACACCCGAGGGCACAGAGACACCCGAGGGCACAGAGACACCCGAGGGCACAGAGACTACCCGAGAGCACAGAGACACCCGAGAGCACAGAGACACCCGAGGGCACAGAGACACCCGAGAGCACAGAGACACCCGAGAGCACAGAGACACCCGAGAGCAGACAGAGACACCCGAGGGCACAGAGACACCCGAGAGCACAGAGACACCCGAGGGCACAGAGACATCCGAGGGCACAGAGACACCCGAGAGCACAGAGAGACCCGAGAGCACAGAGACACCCGAGAGCACAGAGACACCCGAGAGCACAGAGACACCCGAGAGCACAGAGACACCCGAGAGCACCGAGACACCCGAGGGGCACAGAGGCACCCGAGGGCACCGAGACATCCGAGAGCACCGAGACACCCGAGGGCACAGAGACACCCGAGAGCACCGAGACACCAGAGGGCACAGAGACACCCGAGAGCACAGAGACACCAGAGGGCACAGAGACACCCGAGGGCACAGAGACATCCGAGGGCACAGAGACACCCGAGGGCACAGAGACACCCGAGGGCACAGAGACACCCGAGAGCACAGAGACACCCGAGGGGCACAGAGACACCCGAGGGCACAGAGACACCCGAGGGCACCGAGACACCCGAGAGCACCGAGACACCCGAGAGCACCGAGACACCCGAGAGCACCGAGACACCCGAGAGCACAGAGACACCCGAGGGCACAGAGACACCCGAGGGCACAGAGACACCCGAGAGCACAGACACCCCGAGAGCACAGAGAACACCCGAGGGCACAGAGACATCCGAGGGCACAGAGACACCAGAGAGCACAGAGACACCCGAGAGCACAGAGACACCCGAGATCACAGAGACACCCGAGAGCACAGAGACATCCGAGGGCACAGAGACACCCGAGAGCACAGAGACACCCAAGGGCACAGAGACACCCAAGGGCACAGAGACACCCGAGAGCAGACAGAGACACCCGAGAGCAGACAGAGACACCCGAGAGCACAGAGACACCCGAGGGCACAGAGACACCCGAGGGCACAGAGACACCCGAGGGCACAGAGACACCCGAGAGCACAGAGACACCCGAGGGCACAGAGACACCCGAGAGCACAGAGACACCCGAGAGCAGACAGAGACACCCGAGGGCACAGAGACACCCGAGAGCACAGAGACACCCGAGAGCACAGAGACACCCGAGAGCAGACAGAGACACCCGAGGGCACAGAGACATCCGAGGGCACAGAGACACCCGAGAGCACAGAGACACCCGAGAGCACAGAGACACCCGAGAGCACAGAGACACCCGAGAGCACGAGACACCCGAGGGCACAGAGACACCCGAGAGCACTGAGACACCCGAGGGCACAGAGACACCAGAGAGCAGAGACACCCGAGGGACAGAAACACCAGAGAGCACAGAGACACCCGAGGGCACAGAGACACCCAAGGGCACAGAGACACCCAAGGGCACAGAGACACCCGAGGGCACAGAGACATCCGAGGGCACAGAGACATCCGAGGGCACAGAGACATCCGAGGGCACAGAGACATCCGAGGGCACAGAGACACCCGAGAGCACAGAGACATCCGAGGGCACAGAGACACCCGAGAGCACAGAGACACCCGAGAGCACAGAGACACCCGAGAGCACAGAGACACCCGAGAGCACAGAGACACCTGAGAGCACAGAGACACCCGAGGGCACAGAGACACCCGAGGGCACAGAGACACCAGAGAGCAGAGACACCCGAGGGACAGAAACACCAGAGAGCACAGAGACACCCGAGGGCACAGAGACACCCGAGGGCACAGAGACACCCGAGGGCACAGAGACATCCGAGGGCACAGAGACACCCGAGGGCACAGAGACACCCGAGAGCACAGAGACATCCGAGGGCACAGAGACACCCGAGGGCACAGAGACACCCGAGAGCACAGAGACACCCGAGAGCACAGAGACACCCGAGAGCACAGAGACACCCGAGAGCACAGAGACACCCGAGAGCACAGAGACACCCGAGGGCACAGAGACACCAGAGAGCAGAGACACCCGAGGGACAGAAACACCAGAGAGCACAGAGACACCCGAGGGCACAGAGACACCCGAGGGCACAGAGACACCCGAGGGCACAGAGACACCCGAGGGCACAGAGAGACCCGAGAGCACAGAGACACCCGAGAGCACAGAGACACCCGAGAGCACAGAGACACCCGAGAGCACAGAGACACCCGAGAGCACAGAGACACCCGAGAGCACAGAGACACCTGAGGGCACAGAGACACCCGAGAGCACAGAGAGCACAGAGACACCCGAGGGCCAGAGGCGTAGCTAGAGCTTGTGGCGCCCGGGGCTATCCCTCAGATTGCCGCCCCTGGGGGGGGGGGGGGGGATGGCTGGGAAAAAGGACGGCGAGCACTTGAAAGAGGTCCGAGAGACGCGTAGTATCGCCGCTAATAGTTACCTCGATCATGCAAGTTACATGCACATACATGACACGGTCCAAGGCTACACAGTTGAATACACCGGTGACCGGCAGTACAAAGGAGAAAACACAGACTGCATGATCTATCTGGGGACTCAGAAAAACCGCATGTGACATCCATCAGAGAGCTGCGTGAACGAATACCTGGTAATCCCCTCAGCACAATGCAAACATGCACATACATGACACTGTTCGGGGATCCATCATCTACAGCTGACATTAAATGACCAAATATGATGGTCCCCCAAATAACTGGCTTCATTTTAGCTTCTTTATCTATTAGTTAATAGAAAGCTTTTCAATTGCAGGAAAGAAAACAACGAGTAAACGCAATATATCTATCTATCTATCTAACTATCGATCTATCTATGGGCAAAGTGTAATCTATTATTTGTCAGCAATGTTCTGGATGGGAGGGGAAGTGATTTACAAGAAGCAAAGCCTCAAGTGTGTCATGAGGACTATTACCTAACTCAAAATTGGTAGTACATAACACGTTACCCTTTGCATACTTTATGTATGGCTTATTTAGTAGTTATAAACAAATACATTTATATATAATAAAAATGTAAGAGGAGATAGTGGATTAAATCCGTACAGTGAGATGCAGGCACACTGAATAGGCCTTGTGAGCACCAGCAGAGATAGTATACTCTAAAGACGTAGCAGCAAATAGTCTCTGAGGAAGAAGAGTGTTTTTTCCACATTAGATGGGTTGCTCTATGGCAATAACATAAAATCTGACATTTATTCTGTGGTATAAAATGGGAGTGGGGGAGGGCATACATGTATTAGTATACATTCTCCCCAGTAGCATATTTAATTTAGCCACATTAATTTTCACTGTCATAGCATAGATCTATATATTGTTCCACTAACATAGATGCCCATAGATATATACCCAAATACCCTTTCTCTTTACTTATACACATACATATGTACACATCACAAGCGCAAATGCACATCAATATACTGCTATTGATTGGTATTTATATGAAATCTGTTGCCTATTGTGAATACGCACTTAGGCAACCATTCTCTTCTGCTCCAGAGCCCAAACTAGTTCTGCTTCAGACTCAACACAAAATGCCTTCAGTTTCTGCTAAATTATATAAACAAGCATTTGCAATGCAATAGGTCTCGCATTTACACGAGTTTAAGCTATTGGCATTGTAAATGATAATGCCTTTTATTTCTGTTTTCAAAACTAAAACACAAATAAAGGCTTTATTTGCAATGTCAATAGCTCAAACTCGCGTAAATGCGAGACCTATTGCATTGCAAATGCTTGTTTTATAGGACTTGTCTGTGAACTGTCTGCCACTCTGCCACTCACTAAAGATCCTTTTCTCCCCTCTGAAAACTGTTTAGCTCTTACCTCACTCAGCCTCCTGTACTCCAGCAGCCAGGGTATCTATGGTAGGGGTTGGCCAGCACTGACAAAGTCAAAAGCTGGTAGCCAGCTACAGACCTAATGGTTTTGCCAGTGATTATTCTTAATAAAGCATTTTACACCTGGTGTTTGGGAACTTCATCAACCTTTGTTCGAAGATCTTAGAACAACATTGAAGGGATTCTGCACACTTGGAAATATTTTGATAGCTCTGCTCATTAAAGGGCTCGCAGAGCCAAGCCAGAGCATCGGCTGGATTTTCCCAGTTTATTTGTTGGGTGGGTTGGGCAGGACAGAAGGAAAGAAATGAGGCAAGAAGGAAGGAAAGAAAGAAGAAAAGACCAAAGGAAGGAGATAGGAAAGAAAGAAAGATGGAAACAAAGAAATAAAGGCAAGAAAAAGGAAGGAAAAAAAGAAAGGAAAAAAGAAAGCAAAAAGGAAAGAAATAACGAAGGCTCAAAAAGGAACCAAAAAGGAGAAAGTAAAAAGAAAGGAAAGAAAGAAGCCAAGAAAGAAAAAGGAAGATAGCAAGACAGAAAGCAAGAAAGAATGAAAGCCAGAAAGAAGGAAAAAGGAAAGAAAGGAAAGACTGCAAGAAAGAAAGAAGGCATAACGTAATACAGAAATCTACACAACCTATTATGCTGTGAAGTAGCTGAAGTCAGATAAACAAAACGCACTCCAACAGCTATTTTCAACACCATTGGCAGGATAACGGAACTGATGAGACCGGACTGTGCCTTTCTTTCATTAAAAGCGTCCTGCTATCACATCAGGCTCTAAAAACAAATGCAACACTGAAGTGATTATAAAGTAATAACAAAAACACTAGCACTGAAGAGAACTATCTTATGTGTGGATGTGCTCATTGTGAAAGAGCAAAATGCAGTCACTAAAAGTGAAGTTAACCAGTAGCTTAAGTAGGATGACCCATTGCCCCTTGCTGTATGCTGTAGTGGGCGGAAGAAAAATGTAAATGAGACAACAGACCAAAGGCTGAAGATAGTTGCCTGAAAGCCCCTTTAAGTAAGTATGTGATACATTCATTTTAGTGAAGTCAAAAGGTTTTGACTAACACCAGATCTAATTATTAATATTGGATGGAAGTGTTTTGCAGGCCTTGCGCATCGAAATCTGGACCATTAGCGAACCCCAGAGTTTGCGATCTGAAGAACTAAACTTTTAATTCTTTCAACTGGGGAGCCCAAAGTAGCCTTGCACATTTTCAATTTCTATGGCTAAGATAAATTTTTAAAACAAACAAACCTTTGTTCTTCGAACGTTACATGTTGGATCGCATGTCCAGTAAAGCAACAAAGCACACGTTGCTGCCCCACATTGTGCTAGTAGCTGTTACCTAATCGACACGCCCGTATGGTTTAAACAAACCAGCATGCTAGAAAACGAAGGCAAGCCAGTCTCCTTCGTTTCATCATATGCACATAACCTCCTGCTGGAAAGGTTAACTGCAAAGCAAACAGCTTGATAATTAAAAACATGCCCTCTGGTTTTCTCTTTAGAGTCTTGTGTCCCAATGAATTGCCATAAAAACATTTTTTAAATCCTCTGATTGTATATAGCTGGGACGGACCCACAAGCACCCACAAACGCGGTACGTCGCGGCGGCAAATATCACAGACATAAATTCAAACTTCAAAGCCTGTACGTACCACAATACAGACCCTTGCGGGCCTCCGTTTGATTGCCTGCACACATGTACGCCGGCCTATGAAGGGGAGGGCTCGTCGGACCCTGAACTGAGAGAGCTCATTAGACTTTCCCCTCTGACCTCGGTCGCGGCGCGCGCACGACCACACCACCACCACCACTACGCTAGGTGGTGGTGCGTGCGCTGCAGGCACATAGCTGCCAAGGTTTCAGATTGCTGTGGGTGACATATTCATAATTTTAGTGTAATTATGAGTGACATTTGAAAGACTGAGTGACACTTTCTCGCGAGCAAAATCAAGCAATGAAGACAAGATAAAACATATAAATATCAGAAATTACACCCATCCGAGCAACGAGAAATTGGTATTTGAGCTCAGTGGAACTGACTGGTGATTGCTTGCCTATGATGCAATTAGAGGAGGACTCCAAACAGCAGAAAGCTGTCATGTAGAGATGGCAGGTAATGGGACATCCACCGAAAACGGATGGCTACAAAATATGACTTACCTCTAAGCACCCCACAATACCGAGGTTGCGTACATCGGTGTGTTCGATGCTGAATTGTACAGTAGCTCCATCGTCATAGAAGCCTTGCAGGAGTGGTGTGGGGCGTCAGCTGCTACAATTTGGTATGGCATTACATAAGAGAGGAAACCAAATCTGCTGTGGTTTTTTTCTGCATTCACGATGCAGAACATGGGGGTGCTGCTGGTCATGGAAAAATGATTAATGGCTGCTGACTTTGGCACTGGGAGCCAGGTTCGAGTCTCGGCGAACCGGCCCAAAATCTTGTGATTCTGGGAAAATCAGTTAATTTCCACGTGCCAAACAACAAATGAATGTGTCCTTGTAATGTAACTGTGGTGCAAGTAAAGCCCTCCAATACCATCGGGTCGCGTTCGCGCCATATAAAACTGCAAAAGAAAACATGCCTTGGGAGAAAAGTCCCAGTGTGTTTGGAAAACTAGCTGAATAGTGTCAACTAAACAAGGCCCCGCCTGAAACCTCCTTCGCTTTGGGGGTCTCGTGAAAAAGCCAACTGAATAACCAGGATACCCTCGCGGGTGATGGTACACTTTCCAAATACAAATCTCCACCGCGACCGCGTGTCACAGTAGATTAGGGAACACTGAAAAATGTCAATAAAAGTACTCACGTCGTTTGAGAGGTGAACTCCAAGTTGGGCACGAGGCTGCAGGGTCAGCGGTGACAGGTACTCGACACTCCAGTAGCTTGGCAAGTCTGAATGAGGCCGTAATTATTTAGAAATAGTGAGGGCGGCTGCAATAATAATTTCGGCGGGGCCCGGGGGTAAATTAACAGCTGAGCTACAGGCACGGTGACAGCTCGGGTCGGTGCGAGGTGCCTGCAGCAGCGTTGTGAACGCTGGCGCCATCATTCAATTTGCGGCACGGAGGCGCGCACCTTCCTCAAAACTCCCGGCCCGCTCCAGCAGCAGGATGTGACGTACCCCGCGGCGCGGTGCTGCAAAGTAGCACAACCTGACAGGGCCTGGCATTCTAGTCATTGGATCATGACGTCAGGCTATCGTCAGAGCCGCGCCGCGGGGAATGATTACAATAGTGCAGTTGAGTGAGTTTAGGCTGCCAGTAGTTCCTGACCTCACAGCTCACGCAGTGCACGACACTGGGGCGCGGCGCGCACAGCAGTTGCGACCGTGCGCTTGCACTTCAAAAAAATGGGGTCGCGCGGGCGCTTCATCATAATTTATTTTTGGACACTGACACTACTGTAATGACTGACAGTAGTGTCAGTGAGTGTCCCCAAATAAATTATAAAGGCCGTCGCAAAGGGCCACCAGTGCCGCGCGGCCGCCGCCCCCTAAATAGTGCCGCCTGGGGCGGTCCGCCCCCCCCCTAGCTACGCCGCTGCCGAGGGCACAGAGACACCCGAGAGCACAGAGACACCCGAGAGCACAGAGACACCCGAGGGCACAGAGACACCCGAGGGCACAGAGACACCCGAGAGCACAGAGACACCCGAGAGCAGACAGAGACACCCGAGGGCACAGAGACACCCGAGAGCACAGAGACACCCGAGAGCACAGAGACACCCGAGAGCAGACAGAGACACCCGAGGGCACAGAGACACCCGAGGGCACAGAGACACCCGAGAGCACAGAGAGCACAGAGACACCCGAGGGCACAGAGACACCCGAGAGCACAGAGACACCCGAGAGCACAGAGACACCCGAGAGCACAGAGACACCCGAGGGCACAGAGACACCCGAGGGCACAGAGACACCCGAGGGCACAGAGACACCCGAGAGCACAGAGACACCCGAGAGCACAGAGACACCCGAGAGCAGACAGAGACACCCGAGGGCACAGAGACACCCGAGGGCACAGAGACACCCGAGAGCACAGAGAGCACAGAGACACCCGAGGGCACAGAGACACCCGAGAGCACAGAGACACCCGAGAGCACAGAGACACCCGAGGGGCACAGAGACACCCGAGGGGCACAGAGACACCCGAGAGCACAGAGACACCCGAGAGCAGACAGAGACACCCGAGGGCACAGAGACACCCGAGAGCACAGAGACACCCGAGAGCACAGAGACACCCGAGAGCAGACAGAGACACCCGAGGGCACAGAGACACCCGAGGGCACAGAGACACCCGAGAGCACAGAGAGCACAGAGACACCCGAGGGCACAGAGACACCCGAGAGCACAGAGACACCCGAGAGCACAGAGACACCCGAGGGCACAGAGACACCCGAGGGCACAGAGACACCCGAGAGCACAGAGACACCCGAGAGCACAGAGACACCCGAGAGCACAGAGACACCCGAGAGCACAGAGACACCCGAGAGCACAGAGACACCCGAGAGCACAGAGACACCCGAGAGCACAGAGACACCCGAGAGCACAGAGACACCCGAGAGCACAGCTCTGCT
The DNA here is from genome assembly GCA_963921515.1 of Calotriton arnoldi. Lineage (NCBI taxonomy): Eukaryota > Metazoa > Chordata > Amphibia > Caudata > Salamandridae > Calotriton > Calotriton arnoldi. The sequence goes on along the minus strand of CAWUFW010007999.1, from coordinate 567,022 downwards.
ATTACCAGACAAAGCTTCAGGCGGACTGCAGACCGATGGCTCGGACGCTTCCCCTCCCCCGTTCTAGCGATCAGATGACAAGGGTCTATCCCCCTCACCTCTACTTCCCTTGAGGGACTTCTCCATGGATGTCCCCTGGCCCCCTGTGAGTTAATAAGCATTAAGAAGCAATCTCCCAACATTACAGAAAACCCTCCCAGAAGAGCTGCAGAGAATATTTGAAGTCTATAGGCCTAATGGAACAGATGTGAGTCAGCTACTGCTATTGGTGGTGAGCAGTGAAGGAAGAGACCAATTGGAGGAAAGGTCCGCATGACCAAGGAATGACCCTGAAATGATGACGCATGCAATGCTGCACAGGATGCACTGTTGAATGCAATTGCATGTCCGATGAAGACTGATTGGAGGCAGGTCTTGAAATGTAAGCAGAATATGGGCCAAGCATCCGCTGATTGCTCAGACAGTCCTAAGTAGTAAGCATGTGTTCGAAAGGTGTTTGCACAAAATATCGTACAAAAATATTATGATACAAAAATAGTGTCAAGAATATCAGGATATCAAAAATATCGTTGACAGAAATATCGAAAATAAGAATATCGTTTTAAGTGTTGTTTTCAATATTGTTGTAAAAAATATTGATAAAAAAATATTGTATGTAAATTAGTTTGTAAGTGTTAATTACTTTGTAATTTATTGAAGTGTGTTTAATTCTATATAATTAGTAATTTTTTGATTTGCATTTTTTAGTAAAATAACTTAATAATTATGAAATAGTTGATTTTTGCATCTTTTGTTGTATTAAAGAATAAAAATAATGGATTTCAAATTTTTTTAGCAGCGGGATATTGGATTTTTAGAGCATAAGTGTGGGGATATTTTTACTTTATATTACTATATTTACCAAATATTATACTGTAAAAGTAATGTTAATTATTTTAATGATATGCACATTAATATTGTATTTAAATAAAAAATATAATTTATAATTAGTTAAAATATATATTATATCAAATGTAAAAAAATATTTTATTTTAAATATTAAAATAAATATTTAACTTACATTTTTAAAAACATTACAAATATATACAAATTGAAATTATTAAAGTAAAATAATTGGAATTTTCAAAAATAAAAGTAAATTTTATAATTTTGTAGAAAACAATACCTAATTAAAATATTGTAACTTTTTTGTTGAAAATATATCATAAAGATGGTGGCTGCTTATTTTGGAGCTCGGTCTCTGGCAGGCAGCCAGGAAGGAGACCCAGGGGCAACAAACCTTGTGCTCCTCCACAGCTGGCCCTCAGCCTCACTCGAAGCCACGGGGTGGGTGCCTCCACCCTCCCCATGGGCACAGATCCCAGAGTGGCATGTCCCACCTGGTGTTTTCTCAGCCTCATCCGGCCTCAGCTCACTGTGCCAGGACGTTGCAGGCAGCCCAATCACTCTACAGGGCCCCTTCGCACTCAGGACTTCAGCCTCTGCAATTACTGCACCTCTATGCGGTTCCAGGCTCAGGTGGCTTCTCACCGCCGACGCCACACACTGTTTCTCTCCTTGGGATGGGTACAGGGCTTTAATAGTGCACAGCCCTCAAGCCCCCACTCACTGCCAAGAACACAGCAGATGACAACTGCACTCGCCGGGGCCCCTGATGCTCAAAGGCCGCTGAGTGCTGTAGCCACTCCTGCATGGCCGCCAATCGCTAAAATACAACACCAAGCCACCCGGGAGGAAACAGGCACATTACAGGCATCTCCACTCTCCGAGGGGGTTTCCAGCAATGGATAGTGCCAACTCCAAACCAAGTCAACTCCAAAACAAGCCAACTCTAAACCAAGCCAACTCCAAACCAAGTCAACTCTAAACCAAGCCAAATACAAACCAAGCCAATTCCTTTATGGCTGGGTCGGTCAGACGAGGAGGCTTGCTTCAGGGCCTTGCCTGTCCTATTCGCCGCCACCACACCTGACGGAGCAGTGGTGGGCTGCTAACTAGCGGGAGACAGCCAAAAGTACAGAGGTCAGAGGTGATTGCACAGATGGGTCCGTGAGTGTCTGGGTGGACCTGGGGGAAAACCATCCCCCTGAAGATGGCATCTGGCCCTGGTGATGGTGGAAGGGACTGGCGGGCCCCTGGAGGGGGCCCCAAAGTGTGCTTTGTGACTCCTGGAGTGCTCTCCACAGCTGGGATCTCATTGACTCTTTCCACTGGCCCAGGAGGGGAGGCAGGGACCATGGGCAGAGACAAGACAGTGGCCCCTGGGCAGGGGAAAATAGACAAATTCACTAAGCCAACCATCGACATGAGTGAGGGCGGAGGCGCTCCTTTCCAGAGCAATTCCACTGGACTCTACAGCATCTATACTACAGGCGATACATGACTCTTGTTCTTTCCTGGAGGGCAAGATTGGGGAACTCAGTGTTAATTTGTCCCTCTTCTGCCAAGACTAATCTAATACAGTGGAGAGGGTGTCAGAGGCTTAGGAGTGGCTAACTGAAATTGAGGACACCACCAAGTCTTTCCTGGCTGAATTGACAACTCCCCGGCCACGGGTAAGCCTCCTGTAGTCCCGGGCAGAGGACACGGAGGGCAGGTCTCGTAGGAACAATGTTCGTATTGTGGGGGTTCCAGAGGGATCTGAAGGGCCCTGGCCCACAGCCTTCATTGCTGAGTGGATCCGGTCCTGCAGGACTTGTCAGCCTGTTTTGTGGTGAAACGGGCACATAGGTCTCTGATGTCTAAGCCGACCCTGGGGGCCCCGCTTTGGTCCATTATTTCCCAGTTCCTCAGTTTTGTAGACAGGGATGTGATTTCCATGAGGCCTATCAGATCGACAAACTAAGTTGCAATTGCACTAAGGTGATGCTTTTCCCTGACTATACGCTAAAGGTGCAGCAGCAGAGACCCACCTTTCAGGCAGTGAAGGAGAAACTCGTAGCCATGCAAATCACGTATATATGCTGCAGTTTCCAGAACGCCCTAAAGTCCTCCATAATGACCGCACCCTTTTTTTTGATACCCTAAAGACCGCCTGGGCCTGGGTGGAGGAGTGCCCAGACCTCACATCAGTGGATCATGAGCTGGCTCTCACTCCTCGCCTGGACCTGCCGAATAATGCCTGGAGGTCGCAGCCCCGGCACAACAGGAAGGGTAGACAATGCCATTGGTCGGAGGATGTGACTTCATATCGCCTGAGTTCTGCATCGGCGATCCCTAGACCCTGGAGGAGAGGGGGAGTAGAGACTTCCGATAACCCAGTGTTGGGCCCTCTGAGCGGCCATCTTAGCGCTCACAGCAAACTTACGTTTTGCTACTGAAGGGGGCGTGGAGACTTTGCCCCCCATATTGGTTGTGTTTTTATTTGTGTTGGGATTTTGGATTAGATGTTATTAGGGTGGCAGATGCTTCTGAGGGAAGTGTAGGGTGGTGGGAGGGAGGGGTATTTGGTACCTGCTAGTTGCAGGGCCCTTTACAGTTGTTTGGTTGTTGTATGTATTTTTTGTTTCATTTCGTGGGCTCTGGCCTCCGGACTATGCTCCCTTCATTTCTACATGTTCTTTTCCACACACGCACACATAGAGCCTGGAAACAATGGCAGGTCAGGTAGGAGAGACAAAATTGTCACCTAGGCATTAACAGCCTTAACGATAGGATTAAGCGTGGGGCAATCATGGCCTATGCCAAGCGATGTGGCTCTATGGTCATCTTACTACAGGAGACGGACATCCTGGGGACTAAGTGCTCCTTCCTAGGGAGGTATGGCTACACTAGAGTTTACCACTCGGGCTAAGCCAGGGGCTCTAGAGGGGTGGCTATCCTGCTGAAATGGACGTTCCCGTTGGTATTCCGTGAGGTATACGCTGTCCAATTGGGTAGATTTGTGGTGCTGCAAGGCAACTTAAATGGAACTACCTGAACGTTGGGGAGTGTGTATGTGTCCCCTCAGTTACTAGGGGGTCCCCTGGAGGCGTTGACCAGTCATCTTATGGCACCAGTCCCCAGATTCATGCTGCTAGGAGGTGATTTCAATGCCACCATGGACCAGGAGATGGACACCACTTCCACTCCGAGTGTACTTCACACTACATGCCTTAAGTCCTGGGTGGATGCACCAGAGTTGGTGGACATATGGAGGTTACACCACTGAGACAAGAGGCAGTTCAATTATCATCCCCCTCTCATGGCACCTCTTCCCACCTTGATTACTTATTTTTCCTCTCTACTGATACTGGGGTGGCTAGGCGTCTCATATCCTCCCCTGGCGCTGTCGGATCACTCTCCTGTATTGCTAGCTGTCACGGGGTGGACACTGGTGAGAGGGGGATGGGGCGGTTGAATGCTTGGTGGTTTCAGGATGGGGATCTCGTGGAGGAAATAAGGGATACCATCACAGAATATTTTGGGGCTTATTTACAAGCCCCTTATGCCGCCAGTACATCACTTTTTGTGGTGCACCGGCGGCACATTTTGCTGCCCCATATTTACAAGGACCCGTAAAGTCACCCTGCGTGGCTTTTCATGTTCTTGTAAATACGGCCCCTTTTCCTTCAGCACTTTGCATGAAAGGGGCGTGCCATGGGTGTTGCTGTGGGAGTTCCCAAGTAACACCCATGGCTTCTGCCGCATTCCCAGATTTACAAGCTTTCATAAACCTAGCAATGGGTCAGAATGCTGCGCCTCCCAGGGGAGGCGTAGGGAGGCGCATCGAGGAGAAATGTTTTTATTTCTCCTCGTATTTTCCTCTTTCTATGTCAGCTGCATTCTGCAGCACATATAGAAAGAAGAAATCACCTCTTGTAATTGTTTTTGTGCAGGAAGGTGTCCATGGTGCAAGGGTGCCTGCGTTGGTGCATGGCAGCCAATTGTGCGCCAGCACAGGGGAAAGCACAGGGAAACAACATATTATTGTAAATATGTTGCATCCCTGTGGTTTGAAAGTGACCCAGTGCGGCACAGCCAAATGGCTTGCGTTGCAGCGCTGAGTCACTCACTTTCTTGTAGATAAGGCCCTTTGCATCTAACAAAGACACCACCGTCTCTCAGGTGACTTTATGGGAGGCATTCAAGATGGTCCTTAGGCCTTAGAGGACCGGCTTTTTCATCCATAGGTGGGTGCACGAGGCATAGGGAGGAGAAACTGGTGCGTCTTGAGGAACGCTTGGAGGTGGTGCCCAGTGTCGGCTGGCCCATGCATGTCTGGCTCTTCTCTTTAAACTCTTAGATACAGTGAAAATGAGTTAGCTGCACTCCCAGGGCAGAGTCTATGAATTAGGAGACAAGGCGAGCAAGCTGATATATTGCCTCACTAAGTCTAACCGCCCCTGCACCTTTGTGACTGAACTGTGGATAACAGGTGGTGAGATCCTGATGGAGGTGGACCGCATGGCACAGGGTTTTGCTTCTCACTTCCAGGACAGACTCTTAATTCTGGACCTATGGTGAGCTGAATGCGGCTCTCACTGCAGAAGAGATCCAACAGGCAACCTCCGCTGTGCCCTCGGGTAAGGCCCCTGGCCCCAGTGGGTTCCCACTGGAACTCTACAAGCGTTACGCATCCCAGTTGATCCCCATCTGCTGGCATTCTACGAGGAGGTGTACACCAGTGGGTGCCTCCCATGGGACCTCTGGGGCGCCACCATCACGGTACTTACGAAGCCGGATAAACCCCCCCAGCTGGGGACTTTGGGTCTTATTGGCGTATTTACCTGATCAATCTTGAGGTGAAGATTTTGGCTAAGGTTTTGGCCACTGAGCTGGCCGCGGAGGTTCAATTGGTTGTTCAGGGACATCAAAATGGCTTTATGCAAGCTAGGGGCACCCGACATTTTCTGCATCGCTGGCACCTGGTGCTTGCCCGCTCGGAGGAACTAGAGGGTGATGCGGCGCTCCTCCTTGTGGATATCAAGCATGCGTTTGATACAGTGCATTGGACTTATCTCCTGGAGGTTCTCCACAAGATGGGTTTTGGACCCCGATTCCGGTGTTGGGTATCTATATTGTATATGGACCTGTGGGCTGAAGTCCGCATTAATTGGGTCCTCTCCAATGGCTTCCCAGTTGGAAAAGGCACCAAGCAGGGTTGCCCTTTATCAGCACTTTTATTTACGCTAGTGATGGAGCCCCTGGATGAGCTCATCTAGATCGGCTCCAGACTCAGAGGCTTCGACTGTGGGGAGGGGTGAGGATCGCGTTTCGCTCTACGCAGATGACATGCTCTCTTTCTCCAGAGCCCTCGGGACTCCTTGCTGAGGCTTATGGCCATCTTTAAAATGTATGGGGAGGCCTCGGGACTCAAAGTCAATTTCAATTGGAACAAATCAACCCTGGTGCCCATCCGAGGGGCGTTGAGAGGGAGTGGTAGGATCCTTGACTGTGAACGTCAGAGGATAACGTCTGTTATCTGGGCATGACCAAAGCCATTTTTCAAGATGGTGTCCCTCCCTCGCTACCTGTACATGCGGCAGCATTATCCATACTCACTGCCGCCTACCTTTTTCACATCCCTGCAGTCACAGATTCCTGCTTTTCTGTGGGCCGGGAAGACCCCCAGGCTGCTGTTGAAAACGTGCCTCTTTTCCATGTTTGATGCAGGCCTGGGGTGGGGTGATGTTAGGATGTACTATTGGGACTCACAGCTGATCTACATCAATGACTGGTTTCAGGCAGATAGGGGAGACCAGGCCCACACACTAGAATTCTCACTGCTTTAGCCTTATGGGTTAGTTTTTTTGTTGTATGGCGGACACCTCCGTGCTCCCTGCCATCAGTTCCCCAGATCCCGATCTGCTGTTGGTACGCAGCACTAGGCCACGTGAGCTGGCATGGTACGCTCAGAGGGGCAACACTCCTCTGGCATGGGACATGGTTGGGGGAAACGGCAGGCCTGGCGGGGTTTTGGCAGTTGGATCTGATCGGCATCTCCACACTGGATGATGTCTGGAGGGAGGGACACATACGGTCATTCCAGTTACTGGCGGAAGAGTTCCACCTGCACTCCTCACTGTTTTATCGCTACCTCCTACTGCGACATGCATTGGAGAGTTACAAGGATAGACTTGAGGGTCTGTCCTAGTTTAACACTTGAATGCAAACTAGTCACAGATGAGTTGGGTGAGAGTGGCATTTCCAGGCTGTACAAATCGCTAATCACAAACACACCTGATCCCCTGGTGATCTTGAGGGCACGTTGGAGAAGGACGTGGGTCCCATCAAGGACGAACAGAGGGTGCAGGTGAAGATGGCCCCTAGAACACTGCCTACATGCATGCGCTTCCATTCAGTTCAATTAAAATATTTTCATCAAATTTATTATTCCCGGAGCGCATCTGGCATGTGGGCTATGTGTGTGACCCTGCATGTCTTCACTGTGGCTTCGCTCTGGGCTCCCTATATCATGTTTTGTGGAGCTGCCTGGACACACAGGCCTATTGGACTGCTATTAATAATCATATTGGGTGGGTGGTGGACTTACCATTGGCACTCGACCCCAAGGTCATCTTGCTAGGGATCCTGGACACACTGGGGTACTCCAGAGCTATGCGCTCCCTCATTGCCACGGCATATATGGTGGCGGAACGAGACATAGCCAGGCAGTGGAGAGATGTGCAGGCGCCGCCATTACATGAGTGGAATAGGGGAATGGACTCCTCTGCAGCTATGGAAAAGTTGGTGTACAGGGCGCTCGGCCCCTGGAACGTATGACCGCATTTGGAGTGCATGGACTGGCTCTAACGACCTTGGTCCGCATGCAGTGTTTAGATATTTTGTTGTGGGGACTTGTACATGCACTGAGTGTCAAGTCTGCTCTCTGTATACTGGCTCATCAGGCTGTAGCTTATTATTGTTTGTTTTTCTTGCTTCTGCAAAACTGAAATAAAAAGTGCTATAAAAAAAGAAAAAATTATGTCATTGTAAAAAAATCTTTCAACATTTTTATTTAAAAATTGGTTTTATATATTTTTTGATTGTTAATGTTGCATTATGATTTTATTTTCTTTATTGTTCAAAGTTTAGGAATGGTAGTAAATATTAAAAAACATATATTAATTATTAATAGTCATTAAAATATTCTTTTATATTTTAATGTTTAAATAGGAATATAAAGGTTTGTAGTTTTGTTGAGTGTGTTTTTAAATTGAATTTTAGTTTATTTTATAGATCAAAAATTGTTTGTGAATATGGAGTAATAATGATAATAATACTAATACCAGTATTAGTAAAGCGCAAACAATTATCTGAGGGTGTCAAGGCGCTGGGGGCCGTCGGGAAGATTAAGCGAGATATTGCCCAGAGTCACATGGTGCTGGGCTAACCTGCCACCGGGGATCGAACCGTGAGTCCCCGTGTTCCGGAGCCAGCCGCCCTGGCCACTGCGTCACACCTGATTCCCTATTGATAATATATATAAAATGTTTAGTCTGTAACACCTTGTATAACATGTTTTATATTGAAGTGGAAGTAGTACATTTCACCCCTTTACTGTCCAACGCCTTCTTCAAATTGGCTTAGATTGGAGTGGGAATAGTAAATGTCACCCATGTAGTGTCCAACACCTTGCTCCAATAGGCTTAGGTTTGGAGTGGGAATAATAAATGGCAACCCTTTAGTGCCCAACACTTTCCGCATATTGGTTTAGATTGGAGTGGGAATAGTAAACGTAACCGTTTAGTGTCCAACACCTTCCACAAATTGATTTAGATTAAATTGGGAATAGTAAATGTAACCCCTTTAGTGTCCAACATCTGCTCCAAATTGGTATACATTGGAGTGGGAATAGTAAACGTCACCCTTTTAGTGTCCAATGCCTTCCGCAAATTGATTCAGATTGGGGTGGGTTCCTTAAAAAGTTTTACGTTGAAGTGTAATTATTTAATTTTATAATTTTAGTGTGAAACCCTTTGTTTAAATTGTATTTGCATGTACTAGATATAGTTTGTGTTATTTAATTAGTAGTGTTGGTCTTTAGAAATATAATAAAAATAGTTCTATGTTTGTAATAAATAAAAATTTTATAGAATATAGGGGCTGATGTACGACCGTTTTTTCGGCCCGTTTGCGACCACAAAAGAGTGTTCTGGCAGGGTCGCTATTAGGAAGGGGCGTCCCTTCCTAATAGCAAGTCACAATGGAATGTACCATTGTTTTGCGACCGCATTTGCGGCCACAAAACACTTGCAGTTTACCACCTACTTCAAGTAGGTGGTAAACCACTCACAAACGGGAAGGGGTCCCCAGGGGACTCCACTCCCTTTGTGAGTGTGTGCGAAAATATTTTTTAAGAGCAGGCAGTGGTCCCAGGGACCACTACCTGCTCTTTAAAAATGAAACAGAAACGTTTAATTTTTCTTTTTTGAATGCATCCCGTTTTACTTTCAGGAAAACGGCCGCATTTAAAAAAAAAACTGCTTTATTAAAAAAGCAGTCACAGACACAGTGGTCTGCTGACCCCAGAAGGCCACACCCCTGTGAGTGCTTGCCATTCCTAATGGGGTCGCAAATAGCACCTAACTCATGAATATTAATGAGGCAGGCAATTTGCGACCCCATTAGGAATCGCTAACAGTGTCCGAGACACTGTTGTAAATTGCATTTTGCGAGTCGCAAAGCGACGCAATATGAGAGTCGCAAAATGTAAGGGTCGCACATCTGGCCCAAAGACAAGTAACACATTTTTCTAATTTTATTTATATTTTCAAAGTTTATTTAATGTATATTTTTAGATTTTCAACACATATTTCAACTTAAAAATAACCATTTATATATAGATAAATAAAGAAAGCATTTGTAACAAATGTTTGTTATTAAAATAAAATGTACATCATATTTAAATAGTATTTTATGTTGTACATTTCCCACTTTTTTCCCATTGTTTAACATTTCTTAAATTTCTTTATATACCTGTTTTCAACAACATTTTAGCATAGGTGTATTCATTATATATTAAACAATTGTATATATTTCATACTATTATTTAATTTATACTTTACAATTTTTCAAACAATATTTTCAACATTTTGTGACATGTTTTACATGTTTAATATTTTGTTTTTTTCATAAATTTATTAAACATTTTAAAATTATTTCTCATTCATTTCTATTGGAAGATAGTCTTTCTTTAGTTGCATTTAGTGGCTATGTTTCTTTTTTAACTGTATAATTTTTAGTCTATTTTTTTGTCAGATGAGGTAAGTCCTTTTTTAAGGTTTTTTAAGGGTTTGTAGGTTAGAGGGTGTAGGGGAGAGGTTATTTATAGTGTTGTTATAGTACTGTTTGTATTTTTTGGTAGATTTAGTTATATTAATAGTCGTATTTTTCAGTAGTTTGCAGCTCTTGGTTTTTGTACACTGTTTTAGAAATGTATTGTTATGTTATGTTACATTGTATTATGTTACTTATTTTATGAGGATTAAGTGTAATGTGTATGTGGGAATATTATGTGCTTTGAGGGTGGGTTTACTTTACATGTTTTTGTCTACAAATGTGTCCTATGGGCACTGGGAGTTAACGTTTAATTATTATTATGTTTTTATTTTAAAGGAAATCACTTTTGGTTTATAATAAAGCAATATTCTTTACTTTGATTTCCTTTTTTGGGGGATTCCACGAAAGTTTCTTTTTGTTAACACTTCTTCTGTTTTTTTATGGTTCCTAGATTCTTTGGATTGCTTTGAGGGATGTCTTTTGGATTAATTTTATTTTTGCATTTTTGGTGGACTTTTTGCACTATATTTTTTTCATTTTTGATGGATTATTATGTTTGACTACGTGGATACAGAGAAAGATCTCAGCTACAGAACAATAAGTCTCCCTTATTGTTCATGCAAATATTATACGATTGTTATTTGGAGTTGTGTGATTTATGTTTTGTATTTATTTTACGTGATGGATTGAGTTTGTTCTTTGAGCTTTTTGGTTGGTGAGATTTACATTTTTCATGTAAATAATTTATACATTATTTTATTATCTCAGTCTTATTTAACATTGGAGTTTCATTTAATGTTTAGATTGATGTATTAAACGATAATGTTTATTATTTAAATAAAAATGATTTGTCATATTGGTTTAGATTTTGTGACAGTTTTTGAGCCTTTTTGTAGGTTACTATTTATTTTATAATATGCTTTTGGCTATTATTTCTAAGTAATCTACTCCTCTGTTGTGTATGGAGAGTTTGACTTTAAATTGTAGCATGTTGTTCATTCTTTTGGTGTGTTTGCTAAGTTTAGGTGCAATTTGGCTAAAAGATTGCTCCAATCATAGCTGTTGGTATCTTTGCTCTTTTTGTAATGCTTCCATACATTTATAGAGTGTGGGTTGGGTTCTGCCTAGTGTGGATATGAAGGCATTGTGCCATCCTTCCACTGTGTTGTTTGTTTTGGCTTCCTGTGGCAAGGTGCTATCATAGACATTCCACCATGGTATTTTGCATTTCGGTTGGCATCTGTGTCAGAAGCAATGCAGTCTGTCAACCCAAGTGTCTTCACAATAGTCCATTAGGGGGCTTAGTTTGTCTTCGTTTTCTTTAAAGAAAGGGCTTTCTATTAGTACATTGTGGTGGTTAGCTACCTTTGTGACAGGGACACAGGCTAGCGCTATAATTTGTTTGAATTTCAACAGCAAATAGGCTGTTTGTAGAATTCTACACTTAGGGCCTGATTACGACATCGGTGGTCCATCTGCCGGACCGCTGATGCCATGGTCGGGAGAACACTGCAAAGCCTGTGGTAATCAGACAGCCGTATTATGGGTGGTCTGAACACGGCAGTCCCACGGTGGCGGCATGGTTTGGCCATTGAGAAGGACCGCAGTAGATGTTGCCACAATGCAGCGCCTTCTGCACGTTCGTACACTGAGTGCCATGCACCATGTCATTCATGGCACACAGTGCATGAAGAGGGGGGCACAACATGTGCCCCCATGCACAACCCCTCTGGGTGAAATCGCCCTGGGACCCTCTTTGGGTCCCCTTCCTTCCCTTTCCTCCATCCTTTTCATGGGGAGTTTCCCACCACGAAAAGACTGTGGGAACGGGAAGTCTTAATCCAGACGGCGGTACCTGCCTTGACACCGCCACCATTCACAGCCGCCTTCCCGGCACCGTCAGAATCCAAGATCCTGACGGTGTCGGCGGTGTTGTTGCGGGCTGGTGGCAGTACGACTGCCAAACTTGTAATCGGGCAGTTGTACCGCCTAGGTTGCAGCGGTTGGACCACCACCACGGGTACGGCAGCTCTGAGACCACCGTACTCGTAATAGGGCCCTTAGTGTAGATTGTTGGAGGAGTCTCCATATGCTCTCATTGAAATGATTGTATAAGTCCTGTATTTTTTAAATGGTTTGAATGAATCATCGCTTGCTCAAAGTCTGTGGGTATTTATTGTGGGTAGTAGTTATTTGTTTAATGTTTAATGTTTAATGTGGTTTAATTGTTTGTAGTAAGTGTTGATTTGCTTATCTGGTAGTATGGCATATATATATTTGTGTTTTGACATGCACCATGTATGGTGTATATCTGAGTGAATGGTCAAGGACACATTTTGAAGGTCCCATCCATCCTCCAGGTTTGACAATGGCTTAAGTTTAATAAGTTATCTGCTGTAGAGAATATTAGGATTCCTTTATCATTGTTTAGGTTGACATAGAAAAGGAAAGGTTCCTCATTATGTGTCATTGTTAAATGTTTAGGTATTTCTATGTCGTAGTATCTTCTAGGGACAGGAGGAGCATCACTGATGGCTTTTTCAGTTTGTGCAATTAAACGTTTTAAAGTGGATATAGGTGGCAGTTGGCCTGTGATGTGTTTGGGAACTTTAGGGAGTATATATTTTAGGATTTTGGTTGTGTGTTTCTGGGAGCTAGTGCTTGCCTCTCTTACATTCTGCAATACCGCCCTTAATTCTATTTCTGTCACATTTGTGGGGTGGTTATGCTCTCGCACATGAATTACAACATCATCTTTTGTAGTTGCCCTCCTATAGCATGCATTAGAATAATATTTAATACATCTACAGTTTATGTTTTCTAATGATGTACATTCCTGTCTGTAGGTGTAGCTGATTTAGTAACTGTTTTCCTTTCTGTGAAGTGATAAATTTGGCAGCCTCTGTCATAGTATCTTAAAGTAGTGTAATAATATAAACATATATTATATTTTAAGTTTTGCACTTTTGTTATTAATGTAAAAAATGCAGCTACTTCTATTTAGTATACTTACATGTATGTTCTGTTTAGATGTTTCACACGTTTTTGCAGCTTTTCCATTGGGGTGTTCTAATGTGTAGCAGGAGCTTTCTTTTCTGTTGGAAGAAAAAAAAGTGCCAGTTGCATTTTAAATATTTGTTGGTAGTTTGTAGAGGTTGAGGTCTTTAGGTTCATTTTTACTCCGTATTGGAATGAGTTTATATTTTTTAATAATTTATGGATACTTACTTTGTTATATCTTTTTGCTAGTTTGTGATAGTTGATTTTTTCAGGCAGGGTATCACTTTTCAAAGTTGTGGTGATATTTTATTTTTAGGAAGTGCATGTAAAGAGATAAAAGTTGGAGTGTTTTGGTAATGATTTGCTATTTTACATTTTTAAGTTTATTTACAAGTATATTTTAGTTCAAATAAAAGTTTTCTTACTTGGTTCGGTAGTTGTCGAGGTATATATTTCTCCTTTAATAGTCTGGTTAGAGTATCTGGCAGTTTCCTTGTCATGCAGAATTTGTCTTTTTAAGTATTTATTTGGAAACATTAGTGTGCCTTTTATATTGTTGATTTAATTGTTTGTTTGATTTTATTGGTTAAAGTTGTTTATAGTTTGATTTTACTGATTAGTTTAGTTTTAGTTAGATTTTTTTGATCAGTTATGTCCTTCTATGGTAAGTGCTAATTTAAGTTTTATTTATAATGTGTGATGTATAGTTTGATAGTTTTGAACATACTTTTATTTGCATACATATTTATCAATATTTAGGTTGTTGTCTAAATGTAGTTAATGCCAACATATTTTAGTTATATTGTTACGATTTTAGGTATATATTTTATTGGGGTGAATTGTAAATATTTTGGTGATGTACAATATTTATTTTTAATTTAAACATGTGTATAAAATATTTTAGGTTTATTTTAAATAATTGCTTTATGTGAAAAGTGCTTTATATATTTAACAATGATAATGTAATTATTTTGGCGATATTATTGTTGTCAATATTGTGTGAATCGATATTTCGACATAGCATGTGTAAAGGTGACAATATTATTGTTTCTGATATTTGTGTTTTCGATGCACATAAAAATCGATATTTTTAACAACGATATTTGTGTTCTCGATATTTGTGGCTTTATTAGTTAAGTATAGGAAGTCTACATTTCTGTTTACAATATTTATTTTCTGTTATAGTCTTGTGTGTTGATATTGTATGCATCGATATTATGTCACTGATCTGTGTGAAAGATACTCGGGCATGGCCCCTGGACAGAGATGGCTCAGCAAGCTGTAGGTGAAGCTTTCATGCAGGGGTTGTTACCAAATGTGAGAAGCCATTTAGTGGGCATTTGCACTGGATGGCAGACGAGTAAGTTAGCAGCGCTGGTATCTATAGCCAACCACTGTTGTAGCTTTGCTGGAAAGAAAAAAATAGAATTTTGAATAAAAGCTGATGTTGCTGAAATTGCAGAATAAGCAACAAACGGTGAAGGAAGTGGGAAGGGAGCCTCTCAAAGGAGGCATGAAGGGGGCAGGGAATGAGAATAGGGTGGTCGGAGAGCAGGATGAGGGAATGGAAGGAGATGGGATGCCCTTACTTCACTTGTGGTCAGCTGGGGCATTCAAATGGGTTTGCCCCAACACTGTGGCTAATGCCCCAGCTCTCCCTGATCAGCCTGAGTTTTATCAGAGCCAAAGGGGATGATGGACGGAGTGTTGAACATTGCAAGCACTCACCCCCAGTCAACTGATCTGGGTTTAATCCATCATCATTCTTTAGCTCACTCCGCCACCCCAGTTCAGACATGGCCATATGCAAATCAGTCTGACCCTGTGCCTCATGGGAACAGTCCAGCCCGAACTGCCAAGCCATGTCTTCCCTGGACCGGAAACAAGCATCCTGGGACCGGTTTCTGGCTTACAGCCATCATCAGCCAGGCTATCTTGAATCCAGTGGCAAAGTGAGCAAGGGACCCACGTCTGGGCATACCCTGCCAACTTAGGGCGAACATAGCAAAACCAAAGGGGATGATGGACGGAGTGTTGAACATTGCAAGCACTCACCCCCAGTCAACTGATCTGGGTTTAATCCATCATCATTCTTTGGCTCACTCCGCCACCCCGGTTCAGACATGGCCATATGCAAATCAGTCTGACCCTGTGCCTCATGGGAACAGTCCAGCCCGAACTGCCAAGCCATGTCTTCCCTGGACCGGAAACAAGCATCCTGGGACCGGTTTCTGGCTTACAGCCGTCATCAGCCAGGCTATCTTGAATCCAGTGGCAAAGTGAGCAAGGTCTAAACTGGGGTGGCATGGTGAGCAAAAGAATGATGGATTTAACCCAGATCTCTTGACTGGGGGTGAATGTTTTGATTTGTTCTGCATTCCGTCCATCAATTGTGTGTCTTTTGCTTCCTCGCCCTAAGTGCGCCGGGTATGCCCAGACATGGGTGCCGGGCTCACTGTGCCACTGGAATCAAGCTATCCTGGCTGAAGAGGGGTGAAACCCCGAAACCGGTCCTAGGATGCTTGTTTCCGGTCCAGGGAGGACCTGGCTTGGCAGTTCGGTCTGGACTGTTCCCATGAGGCACAGGGTCAAGACTGATTTGCATATGGCCAGGTCTAAACTGGGGTGGCAAAGTGAGCTAAAGAATGATGGATTTAACCCAGATCTTTTGACTGGGGGTGAATGTTTTGATTTGTTCTGCATTCCGTCCATCAATTGTGTGTCTTTTGCTGAGTTTTATCAGATCACCCAGACTTGTGAATATTAAGACAGCCCGAGAGGTTCCAACTATGTCATGCATACCCTAGTACCTGTAGATTAAAAGGTCCTTATGGAGATTGCTTTTTAATGGTAAACGTGGCACTTGCCTCATTGCCAATGGCATTAGTCGCTCCACTCTAAAGACTTCTGATTTCCACTCACTACTTCTCTTGAGAATGTACATAGACCCAGTCAGTATTTCTAACCAACGTGTTCCTCACTATATTTCTGATACCGTATCTAACTCCCTGAGACCTATTAATGACAAACTTTCCTTTTTTGCTTAGCCGGACTTCTCCCTCAAATTTGTTAGGTAGAGACATTTTATGCAACCTCAATTTCATTGTGTTTTGTAGCCCAGATGATGCATACTTAAGAAAACCTCAACAACGTGAGAACGAAGTTCTTGCTCTTGTTTGCCAGAATACCAATTGCACTCTAGTTAGTATAAAAATGTCATGCCTCTAGATTTAACTGAGTTGCTTACCCAGATACTGCCCACATTATGGTCCACAGGGGCAAATAATGTGTGGGTCACATCATCGATGGAACCAGTGAAAATCAATATCAACCCTCATAAAAAGCTACACCGAATACCCCAGTATCCACTCAAAAGTGAGGTGGAAGAAGGGACCCATCCTGCAACCACAGATTTGATTAAACAGGGGGTTTTATTAGTTGGCTGATGTAATACCCCAATTTTGCAAAGATGCAAAGCGGTAAAGCCAATTTGCACAGATTTGTCCAAGATGTTACAGTGGTTAATAATGTGACTACCCCAAACTTCCCTGTGGTCCCCAACCTTGCCCCCATCTTTTCCCATATCCTGCAAACACCCAATGGTACCGCCTTTTGTTTTATCCTTATACATACGGAGAGTCAGTCAGTTTTCTTCACCATCTTATTCTCAGAATCTCAACTTTTGTGATGAAGAGTTCCTCAAGGATTTGCAGAGTCTCCTTCAATCTCTTTCCAAGTTTTAAAGAAAGATCTGAACGTGCTGGTTTTCCCCCGGGGTTCCACTTTAGCTCTGTAGGTAGGCAATTTATTGTTGGCATCTCTCCCTCCTTACCTAAGAAAGGAGCGTAGGACTTCAAAGGAGAAACTGCAGTTTTGTCTCCCTCAAGTGTGGTACCTTGGTCATGAAACTGTATCTACCAACTGAATTGAAGTAATCCCTAAGTAGCATTGTCCCATTACTATATCTCAGGAACTTACTTTTCTGGGTATTACCACGTACTGTAGGTAATGGATGCTAGGATATACCAAAATGGCAAAACCTATACAAGATTAAATCAGAAAAAATTCTCTGCCTCCTTGCACGGAGCTAGGAAAGGTGAAAATACATTTGTTAAAATTAAGCAAGAACTGACTTCTGCACCTGGCATAGGACTTCCTGACTATGCTAAACCTTTAGTACCCTTGGGGTATTGTTTCAGACCGATGGAGATCAGAAAAAGCCTGTAGCGCATTACTCCTCAACCTTAGACCCACTCATTGATGGGCTCCCACCATGTTTGTGCTCTATGGCTGCCACTGCAAATCTTGTTGAAGCTTCTGAAAACATTGTATCAAGTTCCCATGTGACTGTTGCAGTACTAAATTTGGTTGGTGCTGTCCTCATCACCACAAAGTCTTAGCACCCCTACTGCCCAGTTATCCTTTACAAGATTTTATTGTTGTCAGCTTCTCACATCACCCTTGCTCGTGCCCACCCTGAGCCCCGCTTCTCTGATGTCTACTCTAAAGTAGGGCGAGCCCCCATGGCTGTTGGCTTGTCACTGCCCATGTTACCAAGCCCCATGTTGAGTTGACTGATGTGCCCATTTCCAACTGTGAGCTGATGTATTTTGTTGATGGGTCTTGACTCAGTAATAATGATGGTGTTCTGGGAGCAGGTTATGCCGTATGTATCGCCTACCATAGAGTAGAAAGTTGTTGCTTGTCAAATGGGAGGTCTGCCCAGGTAGCTCAACTTGTCGTTCTCACCCGAGCATGCATTATAGCCAAAGTAAAGATTGTGACTGTGTACATGGACTCAAAGTAGGCATTTGAGTGACACATGACTGTGGAATGGGGAGCTATCCTAAAGTCCAATTGTATGGAACCTGTCCTTGAGCGGAGCCACCCTCTGTCTCTGTGAACAACTCCTAAGTGCTGCTGCTGGAGAAATACAGGCAAACCATTAATCTCTCGCCAGATCCGCACTCGCATTCCTGCTGATGTGGGAGTGCCCCTTGCAAATAATGAAACTTGGTACAACCTGTTTATCATGGGCACAGGCTGCCAGAGTGTGTGGGCATGTATCCCCAGTCTTGTCAAGGACTCAAAAAGTACAACAATCGCAAGGCATTTACCGACCGGCGATGTCACCCACTTCGAGAGGGGAATGGTCTGTGAACACCGCAAGCCAAGCAGACAAAGGGTGCTTGTAGGTCGAAGTGAGTGTATTTATTTATAGGTTTTTATTTATTTATAGGTTTTATATAGTGCTAGCTAGACCCGAAAGTATCAGAGTGCTTTACATATAATGCAGGGCCGTTCCATAGAAGTACATATAGGTATACAGATCAAACATAGAGGTGCATCCAGATTAACATATCAAGGAGATTGTTTAGCAGTTACGGTAGTTACAGGACAATGTATCAGAACAAGATTATGGCATGAGTGACAAGGAGGAAGCTTGTACAATCAAATCAAATGCCAGCCTTAAAGGGTCTAAAAGGATTGTGTGGCTCATTGTGAGCATAGCTTAGTTTGTTTGAGTGTCAAAGTATTTGTTGAGCAGAAGGTATTTAAGGTCCTGTTTGAAGCATGCCAAGGACGGGTTACAGCGGAGATCTCTAGGGAGTGCGTTCCAGATCCTAGGAGCATTTCCAGAGAATGAGTGAGTCTGAGAGGAATTCTTTTTTAATTTGGGAAGGATGAGAAGAAGTGAGTTTGAGCTTCTCAGAGCTCTGCTCTTCCTGCTTTGGAAAGTTTGGAACGAAGGTTGTTTGGGTTATGGGTGTGAAGGGCTTTGTGGGTGATGCAAGCCGCCTTGTAGATACATCTTTCTTCGATGGGAAGCCAATTGAGGTTCTTGAGGGCCGGTGAAATGTGCTCAAATCATTCAACACATGTTAGTAGCCGTGCAGCCATGTTGAGAACTGTTGTAAGGGGGGCAATGTGGGTTTTCGGAGTTCCTGTGAGGATGGCGTTGCCATAATCCAATTTTGGGAGGACAAGAGACTGCACTACCATCTTAAAATCATCAGGCGGAATGAAAGGTTTGATTTTCTTGATATTTTTAAGGGTGTACAGCGCTCCTTTGGCTGAGTTGTTGATATGGTCTTTCATTGACAGAGTTTTGTCCAGAATGATGCCCAACACAAGGACTTTATGGAGTTGGATAGTGTAAGAGAGCAGTTAAGGGCGTCCAAGTAAGTGAGCCAATCTTGGATTGGGAGAGGGTTGTTTTTCGGGGAGAAAGGTAGAAATTCAGTTTTTTGAGGTTCAACTTTAAGTGGTTGGTGTTAAGCCAAGTTTGTACCTTGATTAGTGTATCATTGAGATGAATGATGTCACTCAGTGAATTAATATTGTAGTAAAGTTGGGTGTCGTCGGCATAAAGGTGGTATTTTACTCCTGCTTGGTTCAGGATAAGAGTAAGGGGTTCCATCAAGAGATTGAAAAGAGAAGGGGAGAGAATTGAGCCTTGTGGTACGCCATGGGGAACTAGTGTTGGTTTTGATAGACAGTTGTTGATTTTTATTTGTTGCGAGCGATGTTGCAGGTGCGAGGTGAGCCAACTAAGGACTGTGCCATTGATACCAGTGCGGTTCTTGATGGTCTCAATTAATGCTAGGTGATTAACAGTATCAAAAGCAGCAGATAGGTCAAGTAGGATTAGAAGGCAAGTGTCACCTTCATCCAAGGATCTGCGAGTGTCATCCGCGATATTGAGCTTAGCAGTTTCTGTGCTACAGCCTTTTCTGAAACCTGACTGGAAGATGTCAAGGAGACCGAATTGCTCTATATGATGGTTGAGTTGTAGAAGGACGCATTTCTCCATTGTTTTGGCTAGGAACCGGAGGTTAGAGATAGGTCGGAGGTTATTGAAGTCATTGGGGCCAGCCCCTGGTTTTTTAAGTATGAGTGTGATTTGGCCTAGTTGGAGGGAGTCAGGTACAAGTCCTGAGGAGAAAGAGGTGTTGATGATTTTTGTCCAGAATGGGGCAATGATATGGTTGAGGTTTTGTACTAATGTGGATGGATCATTGGAGTGGGAAGTGGGCTTCAAGTTTGCAATTATATTGTAGACTTCACTCTCAGTCATGGGTTTGAAGTCAGATCAATTAGCATTTTTTTTCAGTTGAAGGAAATCAGAGAAGACAATAGTTTTTCTTGGGGCCATTTGGTCAATAGTAAAGTCTGCGGAGGGAGCAACCATTGGGGCAAGTGAGTCAGCGGGGTGGGTTGGTATGGAAGACGGAATTTCGACTTGGATGATGGATTGCTCAATATTTGCTACTTTGTCGGTAAAGAAGTTGGTAATTTCTTCACAACGTTCATTAGTGGCAATTGATTTGTGAGGGGAGGTAAGGGTAGTTTGTCGTTTGATCATGTTGAAGAGCTCCCTAGGTCGGTTCTTAGGGCGGCACTATTGTAGAGATTACAGACTTTGAATCTCCTCTGTATGAATTTCGGCTTCCTGCTGATATGATGTTCCACAAACGTTGTCATCAAGATGCTCATTTTATCAGTGGGCCTAGAGCCTACCCCTGGATGACCCAGGAGGGACTTGGGCTGTTACTCTGGTCATATTGTACCTGCCATCAGACATTCTGCTGTTCATCCCCTCCAGAGACAGCAGAGCCACAGGACATTTCTGAAACAAATAGATTCTTTTCCTTCCTCTTCCACATGTATGGAGTAGGGCAGGCTACTCGAGGGACTAGATGAAATGCAGAGATATTGGAAGATGTAATGAAGGCCACCACTATTGCACTTAGACTGATTACTGCTCAAGCAGATGCCCTTAAAACTATGATCCTACAGAACAGAATGGCCTTAGATTACCTCTTGGCATCAATAGGGAATGTCTGCATATTTGGCGCCAAACGCTGTCTTCTGCCTTAAGGATTTGACAATCGTGGTGTGCGGTCTCATCCTGCAAGTGTGAGGCATCCAAGAACCCTGGAGATCCTCCAGTCTTCTACGAATCACCAAAGAACTCCCTTGGAGTGGAGGTACTGCTTCCCTGCAGCCCACAGGCACCGAACTGCAGAATCCAGTTTCAACAACTTGCTGCTCCCCATCGACTCTGAAACAGCACTTCAACCAAAAGTGATATGCCAGCTTCAGAGGATCAGATCTGTCTCCCCACCAAGTTTGGAGACACCAGGACCTAACGGAGCTGTGCAGTATCAATACCTGGGGTACCGGACGCTCTGCAGCATTCACCAAGATGAAGAATCCAATCTGGACTCAACTGCCCAGGAAGCAAGCACCCATTGAGGAATGTTGAGACGCCTAAGACCCACTTCATGAGTGGCCCAGCTGTCCCGGACTCGCCTCTCCAAGCTACCTGCTCCTGAACGCTTGGACATTTGGATGCACGCCACCCGGCTGACCTATCTGTTATGCACCCTGCCCGCCCGGCCTTGGTACCGATGAACCAGCTGTGCTCCCATGGTCCTGAGGCCCTTGAGATCTGCTTCCTTGAGTGGGACCCCTCAGACTTACATTATCGGCGGAGGCTGGAATCTTGCCCGTGACGCAGTCTTAGATAGGACGGGCCCCCTGAACAGGGGTAACGAGGGAGACAGAGCCCTACTAGGAGACATAGCATATGACCATGGTCTAGTGGATCGCTGGTGCCTTTGCCACCCCACAGACAAGGAATATACTTTTCTCTCATCAGTCCACGGCACCCAGTCTAGAATAGACTATTTCCTTATATCCCATCCTGTAGTTGCACTCACCAGTGATTCCCACATACAGGAAGCCGCCCTCTCCGACCACTCCCCGGTTTTACTTGCTCTCGACGTGGGTCTAGCCTACCCAGGCCGCAAACCATGGAGGATGAACATCCAGAGATACCGCTCGCCTCAGGGCAAGGCCCAATTGCGGTCTCACCTCTCCGTCTACCTAACCAACAACAAGACATCAGTTAACTCCAGTAGGACCATATGTGCGGCTGCGAAAGCAACCATCCGCGGGCAACTGATGAGAGATGCAGCAGAGGCCAATAAGAAGGCAGCTCTCCACCGTACCAAGCTTGAAGAACAGATTACCTCCCTCACGCTCTTATACTCTTCCCACCCCACAGTGCCGAATCGCCGATGCCTGGAACTAGCCCAAATGGCTCTCAACAGCCTATACACCTCCAAAGCTGAATATGCTCTTCAGCGTTTAAAAGGCAGACACTACGAACGAGGTGAAAAAGCAGGCCGCCTACTGGCAGCACAATTGAGGCAACGTGAGGCAGCGATGGCCATCCCTGCCATTCGGACCAACTCAGGCCCGGTCCTCACTAAACCCCAAGACATAATCAACGCATTTGCCTCATTCTATGAGGGACCCTACATCCCAGAGGCCCCGGCAACCGAAGACCAAATATCTACCTACTTGTGGGTATTGAACTACCACGCCTCACAGACAAAGGCAGGGAGTTACTGGAGGGAGACATTAGTAAAGAAGAAATCGTGGCAGCCATTGCCAACTTGCCCTACCACAAATCTCCGGGGGAGAACGGATTCCCCGCAGAATACTATAAATGGTTTGGGGAAGAGGCAATAGATACCCTCTATGCTGCCCTACATGAGGCTGAACGGGCTGCATCCCTCGGCCCTATCTCTAACAGGGCGATGATTGCGGTAATCCCCAAACCTGGCAGAGACCCACTCTTTTGTGGCAGCTATCACCCCATCTCCCTCATAAATGCAGACATTAAGATTTTGGCCAGCATACTGGCGGCACAGCTGCGCAAGGTCATCGCATCCCTTATTCACCAAAAGCAGGTCGGCTTTGTCCCGGGCCGCTTTTCTAGAAATCATCTCCGTTTGCTGGCTCACACTTAGTGAGCTGCAAGGGACCTGCCGGAAGACACGGTGGCACTCTCCCTGGATGCAGAAAAGGCATTCAATCGCATCGACTGGGGCTACCTCTTTGCTAACATGAAACGCTTTGACCTAGGTGAACAGTTTATTTCCAAGGCTCGCCTGCTCTATGATAACCCCGTAGCCCAGGTCAATTGCAGAGGATTTAT
Source organism: Calotriton arnoldi (assembly GCA_963921515.1). Lineage (NCBI taxonomy): Eukaryota > Metazoa > Chordata > Amphibia > Caudata > Salamandridae > Calotriton > Calotriton arnoldi. The sequence continues at coordinate 543,807 of CAWUFW010007999.1, read as the reverse complement.
ATCAGACACCTTTCAGATTCGAAGAGGTACCCGACAAGGCTGCCCCCTTTCTCCCCTCTTATTCCTACTGGCCATGGAACCCCTCTCCTCCCTCATTCGTCATTCACCGTGTATACAGAGCCTACCCATTGCAGGAGGCATGTCCAAACTATATATCTACGCCAACAATATCCTCCTCACCCTCAGAGACCTCCCGCATTCCCTACCCACCTTGCTAGAGATTATCGACAGGTTCGCAGCCCTGTCCGGATATAAGGTGAATTGGGATAAAAGCGAGGCCCTCCCACTCTTCTCAGGTACTACGAAGGCGTCGATCCATGGCTACCACTTCCGCTAGAAACCGTCACGACTAAAGTATCTTGGAATTCTGGTTAACCGAGGCCTGGAAGGAATGGTCACAGATAATCTGACGCCCCTCATGACAAATGGAAACAGATTTCGCTAAATGGCCCCTCTTGGGATTCTCCATTGGGACAGAGTGCATGCCGTAAGAATGGCCACACTACCCCACTTCACATACACCCTGGGTATGCTGCCAATCGTGGTGCCTTTGGCTACTCTGCGCAGAATAGATGCCCAGATACGGGCATTTGTCTGGGGCTCCACCCGCCCCCGTCTAGCCGCAGCCAAACTTATAGTCCGCCGCTCCTGCGGTGGCTTGGGTTTATCGTCTCTGGCGCACTATTCCCTGCACCTTTCACAGTTAGCCTACTTACTCCCTGGTACGCCGGATCCCCCACAATGGGTTGCAACGGAACACTTGCTCCTCGGCTGAAATGAATGCCTCAATTCCTTTACGGTGACCACACCCCTCATTTGCCCCCTCCCCCAAACCCAGTGATGCAGGCTACCTATAAGGCATGACACAGCGCACATCGTCTTTTGAGGGTAAACCATTGATTGCACGCCAAAGCCCTACTTTGGGGCAATGATAGTATCCGAATAAACGGACAAGCACTCCACTGGCCTAGTTGGAGAGCCGGAGAAATTCGGACACTGGATCAGGTCCTACTAAATGGTGAGTTAAAGCCCTTCGCCCTGCTCAGAGAGGAATTCGGTCTCCCCCCGCAACAAGCATGGCAATACTTACAACTACAACACTGCTTGAGATGCTGCCTCGGCCCCCACCCTTGGATACTGGAACCCTCGCCGATATTGGAATATCTCCTACTATGGAGACGACATAAGGGAGTGATGTTGGGACTATATGGTGCCCTGACCGACCATTTATACTCACAACCTCTCCTTAGTGGTCTTCGCGAGATAGGCAAACACGCCTACAAATCACCATTGAGGAAGATGACTGGCCGGATACCCTAGAACTCCTAGACAAAGGTACCCGGGAAGCTCGACTGAGATTTTGCCTGTTTAAAACCTTACATGACTGGTATTGGACACCTCTGAAGCTGCAACGAGTAGGGCTACTACCGCACTCCAAGTGCTGGAGGTGCCCGGGAGTGAACTGTGATCTCCCAGACATCTTATGTGACTGCCCTTCCATACAGCGCTTCTGGTCCTACACAGGAGACACTCTGAGAGAGACAATGCCCCTCCGCCTCTCCCTTACCCTGTAGTGTAGCTCCTATTTCCCTAATAGGCTCTGCGCATTGGAATAATATATCCTATAGGTTTGACATAGGACTGAGGTCGGTGTGTCCCTATCGAGTATATTAAACTTAATTACTTGTGCCAGCTAGCTCAGAGGCCACTAGAAACTCCTTGGATAACAAGAAGGGAGTAGTTTCTGGCAGCCGCAAAACATGACCACTTTGTTTCCCTTTAGAATCAGAACGTGTCCCAGAGTCGTGGAAACAATAGATAACTATTTCACTCAGCTCAATCGTGCATGCTTAGTTTTCCTCAAAGTTACACAGAAAGAAAGAGACGGGCGTTTCAATAAAAGGTTTATTGAACAGTCTTGTTTCTTGTGTAAGTAAAATGTGCTGTTACGATCACAAGACAGTATGCAAGATAAATAATGTACAGCGTAAGCAGTAGAAATAAATAATACTGCGATAGCATTATCTCTTAGCAGATATTCATTCACATAAATAACACAGACTAAAAATGCGAGTACTCATACGATGCATTTCTAAGCAAGTTCTACCCCAATGTACCTAACCTAACCTAGGTGTAGGGAGAGGTATGAAGTAGGTGAAGTATTCCTTACTATGGTATACTAAGAGTATGTTTAGCCTAGTATGCCTAGTATGCCAAGAGTCCCTCTAGGTTCTAGTCAGCTCCATACCTTTAGAATGAGAGAGGTGGGAATCTCTTGCCAGACTCGAACTCCAACACCCCACAAGGGAAGTCAGATCACTGGAAGCTGGACTCTCTGCGTGCAGGGATGACAGCGTCTTCTCAGTGCATCAGGCCGGGAAACGGGCTCCTCTGAAGTCGAGGTCTCCTCTAGTTTACAAGGGCTAGGGAAGGTATATTTATACCTGAGAGGTACCTCAGAATGTTAGCATTGACGTGAATTGGACAGCGGAAGACGTCATGAATGAACCCCTAAGGTATAATGGTTCATGCATAATAGATGAGTCCTTGAAGAAATCAATAGTCCTGTGCTAGGGAAATTCCCGAAGCCTTAAGGGTCTGTTCTTCAAGAACTCGTTGTGACGTTAGGGTGGACGGATGTCGGAGACCATGCCTGTATTTGGAGTGCACGGTTTAATGCCTAAATAAGGACTGGGATTTTATGCCTATGTAAAGGCAGGGCGAATTGGGCCTGTATAAGGACATGATACAGGAAAACCCGTGTATGGACACCCTAAGAGGAATACAACACCCACTCCACTTTCGTGTGTACGATAATACTAAAATGCAAAACATTTAAAATGCTAAACATTAAATGGAGTACCGCATATTGCTAAAATATTTCTTAAAACCGTTTAAAAAGGCATTTAAAAAACCCATTTAGAATGCAAAAGGTACTGTACATTTTAAGCATTGCTTTTCATTTCAGGCATATTTGTAAAATAAAATGCAATTTGAACGAAATAAGCAGTAATATTTACATGTGACAAAAAAATGATCGATAAGTTGTCCAAAATCAAAAGTCATTTCATGTCATGGAAATTAATGAACTTTTTTAGACTAACACGATGATAAAAGTGTCTGAGGAAGTACCGCAAAGTCTGTACTATAAGGCTAGTTCTACTTCAAGCAGATTGAAGTGCCATTTTAGTTCGAAAAATGGGAAAAAGTTCAATTTTGGGAAGAGTTCCAAGTTTTTGAAGAATGAAGGCCAAATTGTTACTGCATCTCTGGAACACTGTGGGCTGAATCAGAGTCAGTTTACGGGTCTGGTGTAAACATGAGATCATCTATTTCTGTAGACAAAACATCGTCCACTGAAGTTGGCGTCAGTTGGAACACCTCGTGTAGTAGATTAATTGCACAGAGATGTGAAGCATCGCTTTCAGCATAGCTTGCCGCAGCAATGTTCGCGTCCGTTCTTACCTGTGTGCCTGTAGATCTTTCTCGTACCTCAGCAGCAGCCGGAAGCGTCTGAGATCTCAATGAATGTTGACATCAGGATAGGCAGCCTCTGGGGACAACACAGAGCATGGGCCATTATCGGGACCAGCAGAGTATCGACATCCGTTGGCGTTGCTGATGGAAATGTTAGACAGGTGTCCAACACGCATTCTTCACCGCATAGCAGGCATCGTAGAACAGGTAAGATGCAATCTTGCCAGATTGGTCTGAATGACAGGAACCACGTGGTATTAAGTTCCCGTAGACGAGTCATGCCCAAAAGCTGTACTATTCGCTCACGGCACTTTCGTTCAAGGAGAGCTTTCTCCATTTCGCTCGGAGTGATGTCTGCGAATAGGCTGGCCATAGCGTAATAGCAGGAAGAGAAATTGAATTCCGGCAACAAGTGCTAGAATTAATGGTATGCCACCCAACCCTGGGCAAAGCACTACGCTACGCTCGCGTAGTTTGCGAAGTTTGCGCTACTTCGCACAACGCGAATTGCACGTAGCACAGTGCAAACACGCGTAGCGTAGCGTAGTGCAGCGGTCATTTTTGCTTGCTCGCGGTCCTCAATGTCAAGTTGGCGACCGCAAGCAAAATGACATCCCGGCGAGACTTTTTCCTCGTTCGCGATCAGCAACATCAAGTTGCCGATCGCGAGCGTGGAAAATAAACCTCCGGCTAGATTCTCAACGCGGAGAGGTCAGGTTTCTCATTGCGAGTGGTCGCGTATGCTCGCGACCGCTCGCGATGAGAAACTACCAGTCCGCGTTGAAAGCTGCCGCTCGAGTAAAAATCTACTCGAGCGGCAGTAAAAGACAGCTCGCACTGTGCAAGATGCCGTTTTCAATGATTGCACAGTGCGGACAAGCATCCAGCACTGTGCAATCATTGCGAACAGTGCACTACGCAGTTCGCGTAGTGCTACGCGTAGCTCGCGTAGTGCGAACTGCACTTTGCGTAGCGCTACTTCGCGAACTACGCCCAGGCTTAATGCCACCAAACACCGAATGTGCAAAGTTCGGGATTATTCCGAGAATTGCCTGGAAAGGTGCTAACAGACCGGTACAGATGCTCTTAAATACATGTACAATTCCACTTGTATCAGACATGTTGAAGATACGTGTTATCGTTTCTACGAAATGTATAGGGCAGTTTGTACGTATTAAAGTCTGTATCTCAGCCGAAGTCCTTGCTACTTGTAGATCATAGGTTTCTTTGGCCGAGGTCAAATGCACTGTTTGCTGTAAAAGCACGGCTTTCATTCTGCTCAAAGTATCAAATCTTATAAAAGAGACGTTCAGCGAAGGCCACAAAGGCGACTCCCTGACTGTGTCTATTGGGGGAAACAATACTTGCATACAGCAAGTGACCCTGGAGTTGACTGTTACTAGATATGGGATGCCTGGCAACATGCCGCAGCAACTCTGATCAATCAACAAGAGGTAACTCCCATTAGAAAGTTGTCCAAACGTTGGATTAATCACAGCAGCTGGTGTACCCTGCTGATGGCAAGACAAATTTGCCACAGAACCATTGCAAGCCCCGTGTAAAGAATTGTCCTGACATATAAGTGAACCGCTCAGTGCACTTTTACAGTGTGTACCGCTCAAAAACACTTCACGATCCCCACTCCAACATCTATATGTATACGGTAAATCCTAAGATGTCTTAATGTATTCCTTACCCAACCTTTCATATTTGCCTACTTGCATTTGTCTAAGGCAATACTGAAACTGAAAAGTAGTCACAGGTAATGTGATTTTGCCATGAATGAGCCATTCTGTAGCTGGTTTTTCTGCCACTGTGAATGGTAACTTTTCCAGTTTTTCAATGCTTAGCACTGTATACTTTGATTCTCTTTGTGCCAGTTCGATCTGTTTATCAGTTAGATTGTATTCTGCAAACAGAGCCGATGTGTTGATGAAACGCCAAGGCACATAGCCCGCTCGCAAAGATTGCAGCGTCCAGCTTAATAACATAATAGAACGTAATTGAGATTGGCCTTGTTGTAACATCGCCAAATCTTGTTCCAGTATGTCGATAGCAGAGGATACAATGCCATCCAATGAATATATTCTGGAGGACAAAGTTGTTAACCCATTGTCGACCACAGAGAGGGTTTTCTCTAAATTAATACGATCAAGTTCACGTATTCGTTCTGTGGCCTCCATCTCTGATACTTTCCATGCTTCATTATAGGCAGCATAAATGCCGGCAAATATGAAACATTTTTGACGCGGTTTTCTTGGTCCAAGCAAGAATTCCCTACGGTCTACGTCTTCTTTATGTAAGGATAAGTGTTGTTTCAACTCCTGTAGTGTAGATTTCTGCAGCCAAACGAGGCATAATTTTCCTACACTGTATGTTGTTACTACCCCCGGATGCTGTCTTTGGACGTATCTTGGGTCTGGCCTATGAATAGTAAAGCCCTGAGTTTTATTCAGGAATCTTTCCTGACAGTTGTTGGAGTCTGTGGGCCAGATCAACCATTTTTTCCAATCAGGATTAGATCTGTTGAGTTGTAGTATATTGTCAACTGTCACCGCTGCCTGTGTATTATTATCACTGGCAGGTGTTGGTACAGAAGGTGTCTTCATCTCTTTGATCTTGGCTAGTCCAAGACAAGATGTTTGTTGGACAGTTTCATTCAAAAACATTATTTGTTCAGGGATGATACAGGCTCTAAATAACGCTTCTATCCCCTGCACTTGCCAATCTTTAGTACCCCACACAGTTTTTGTGTCTATTGTGTCTTTCCATAAGTCGAAACCCTGTCTAGACAGTTGGGCAATAAATGTTGCAGAGTAAATCTGTTTCGTATTTGTTAACATAATTTTCAGTCCTGTTTTGTTTACATTTTTATAGTAAAACGTTTCTGGATCAGATGTATTGTACCCTGAAAAATATGGAAACTTGTTAGCAAATGTTTTTGAACTACCGTGTGGTGGTGTAGGACAATGCTCCCATTGGTTAAACATAAACACATTTCTAGGATATGCAGATTTATGCAAATAATGATGACCATAGTGGTTATAGAAATACAGCTCTTCATAGTCTGATGAACCCTCTAAATATTCATTTTTAGAAAATGCAGCAGATTTTTCTAAGTCAAACATTATGTCATTAACAGTCTCAAAGTCCCAATCATCAGAATAGGTACTGGACAAAATTAGATCACTTAGTGAAATTTTAAACAAATGTGGAATGTTCAATTGTTCCGTCGGGCCGAAGATATCAAAATCTGTTTTGTCCCATACTATACCATCCTGTATAGGAACAGCTGTGATGTTCACTGATGACAAGTCTCTTGCTTCACGATGGGAAGATTTATGAGGTTTCAAAAGTACGTTCACGTCTTTTCCTTCAGTATTCACATGGATGTATCTGCCACTTATAAGCACACTCACAGTTGTAACCAAAGCTAGCCAGAGCAGGAAAACAAAAAGTCCAGATGTAATCCAGAGTTCAATCCATGGAGAAACCAAATAAGTCTTTTACAGAAAGTGAAGAAAGTCTTTTACTTGCTGCTTGAATTTCAATGATGCTGGCGTCGTTTCAGGTTCACTCGGATCTTCTGAGAACGTATCAAAGTTAATGAAATAGCCAGAAGCAGTTCTGTCAATTGTTGGAATTGCATCAGGATTTGTAGAAATCGCTGGAACCAGTTGATCACTTGCTACATTGGTGTAGACAGGTGTATTTGGACGAAATGTTACTTGATTTTCAAGAGGGATGAGTTCCATAGCGTTGTTGCTTAGTCCTCCATCTGTTACAGCTGAATTCTCGATTGTTATCAATCTTTCAGTCTGAACCTCTTGGATGGATAGTAGCGAGAAGAGTGCGTCTGCTACTAGGTCGGAGTCCACGAGGCCTACTATTTAGTATTGGCCACATACTGTGGTTTGATGAGGTCGATGGACACAAATCTTTTCTCCTTTCTTCCAGCAAGGGGCGGCAGAAGTACTGTTCTTGTTCCTTGAACTGCTAGGACAGGTACTGGTTGTCTGTAAGAAGGTCCAAATTCCTTCTTGTCCGCAATTTTTCTCTGACTAGATCCCCAACTTTTGGAATCCAGACAGGCCTTGCTGGGACCGCCGTTTTTCCCCAGTGGTGGTTGGCTGTAGGGATACGTTGCTTTGTTTCGTTCTTAACTCATTCAGTTCCTGTAAAACAGCCAAACGATCTTTGATATCAAATGTTTTATTTTCCACCACTGTGCCTACATCATCGAGATCTGGTACCCACATTCTTGTCCCAAATAGGACCTCATATGGAGTGACCCCCCCTAGAGAACTTCTTGGCAGATTATTCAATGAGCGTTGGACCCCATAAAGATGTTTGACCCACCCATCACCCAAACCTAATACCCTAGCTGTTATAGACTGCTTTATGTCCCGGTTTTTCCTTTCCACAACCGAATTTCCCTCAGGATGGAATGGAGAGGAGTACCGCAATGCAACGCCCAGACTGGCCATGGCTTCTTTGTAAGCCCGAGAGCTAAACGCAGGGCCCTGGTCAGAATGTAGCGTGCCTATTGCGTATGTGCCGATAAAGACTCGCAAATCTTTTATAACAGTTCGAGCGTCAGCAGAGCGCTGAGGCCATATCCATAGGAACCTTGAGTCAATATTTGTGGGATTGCATTTGTCCAGAAGGACGCATGCGCATAGATAGTCTAATACTGTCTAACAGTGGTGTCTGTACTGGGCAGCTGCATTCGCAGCATGGTGTCTGGTGGCATTCTCGCTGTAGTTTACAGTCTAAGCAGTTATTGATAAATATGTGAATTTCTGTATTCATTCCAGGCCACCAGTACATCTCCTTTAACGTCAAAATTGTTTTAGAGATCCCTTGATGTTACAGACCCTTCCCCAAATGTGTTTCATAAATCAAGGCTGCTCTATGTTCCATGTTTGGGATTACCCTAACCCCCACTCCAGGGATTCGAGCAAAAGGAACGTTGTTCGCATCAATTACATAAGAGTACTTGAGTGGAAACTTCTTTGGTAACGCTGCACTGCTGCCCTTGCTTGAAGCATTGACAGCCAACATTATCTCACCGTCTATTTTTGTTTTTGAACGAGTGATCGCAGCTACGGAAGCCGTCTGAACAGCCCCCTTTGCGGCTTCGTCAGCCAATGAATTCCCTGAAACGTGAACGCCATCACGTTGATGACTCAGTGTGTGGATCACGTGAGCCTTTGGTAGTTCGTTTTTCAACTGAACTACTTGTTCCCAAAGCATTTTGTGCTTTATTGTGCCACCTTTCGCATCTTTGAAACCATTTTCAAGCCAGTTTTGTATATAGTCATTATACGACTGAACACAGTAAAAGGAATCGCACACTATCAGTGTGGGGAATTCTCGATCTGTACTTTCAAGTGCCAGTTTGAATGCTTGTAGTTCAGCTCGCTGAGCTGTACAATCTCCTAGAGATTGAGTTTTTGTGACCATAGGTCTGAAGGTGCCATCTCGCATGCGACCTTTAACGATTGCACACGCTGCACTGTAAGCTTGGTTACTCCCTGTTGCGGGCTGTGCGGATCCGTCAGTGTAAATTATGAATTCGTACTGATCGAGAGGCAGAATTTCAGTGGGCAGAGGACATTCTTGTTCATATTGCAGGAATGCTTGTGTTTTTAAATCAGGATCAAAAACATATTCAACATCTGTTGCAGCAAGAGAATTAACCCATTGTATCCATCTTGGATGTAAAGCTTTAGCATTTGGAATGCTTGCTTTTGTGACCGCTTCTAAAGCCGGTACTGGTGTTACGACAATAATGCGTTTCCCTTGGGCTAAGGCTCTTTCTTTTGCTACAGCGGTTTGAACTGCTGTCAGAATTTTTTCAGTTGAACTGAAGCGCATTTCCGCTTGTGTGTACAAATGAGATTTGTATGCGATTGGTATCTTCTCACCCTCATTGAAGGTTAAGTAGGTGAATCCGTATTGACCCGAAATTATTCGGATCACCAAATTGCGTTGACTTACGCGTGTTTGTAAGTGATTTGTTGCTAACATGTTAGCCTGGAGTGAACTCAAGATTTCTGTGTGTTCGTTTGTCCAATTTTTGATTGAAAAATCAGGTTTGATTAATGCGTAGAGAGGTTTAACCCTTTCTGCATAATTTAGTATGTATGTTCTACCAAAGTTTAGGAAACCCAGGATGGATTGTAAGTTTTTTAGCGTTTTTGGAGGTTGGAGCAGCGCACATTTCTCTAGAAAGTTAGCTGCCAAGCTCTTGCCTTCACTTGAAAGCTCATATCCTAGAAATAGGACATTGAGATGGGCAATTCGGGACTTTTTAAAGTTGAACTTGTAGCCCTCAGAGGCGAAGCCCAGTATAATGGTGCTCACCCTGTTCAAGTGTTTGTCCAGGTCATCGTCTGTCAGATAGATGTCATCGATATAGGACAATGCCTCATTGTCATAAATTTGTAGTAACTCCGTTCCCCTCACTGAGAATAAACCTGGGCTGTTCTTGAACCCTTGTGGGAGTCGACAAAAGTGACGCTGGGTCCCCATTATGGAGAATGCTGTTAAGTACCTGCTTTCAGGTGCTATGTTTTGACAAAAGAAACCGATTGAGATGTCTAATGTGATTTTGTATTTTTTACGCACAATGTTATTCATTAATGCTGTGCTATGTGCATTTTGCACTGCAAATGTTTTAGAACAAGTGTTTAGGTGTCGGTAATCCAAAACTAGACGATATGTATTGTCTGGTTTGGAGACAGGAAACAAAGGATTGTTCATGGAGGAGGTGCATGTTTCAATCACCCCTTGGTATTCAAGTTGATCTAAGATCTCCCTGACCTGTTTTTTAGCTTCTTGCTTTATTGGATACTGCCTTTGTGCAGTTGGTTCATGTTTCAGATGTATTTTATTTTGAGGGGAGTCCTCATCCCATCCTACATGATTTTTATATAATGCTGGGGCCTGGGCTACTGCCCATTTCCTGGCATAAGTATATTTTAGATGAATTGGAATATGGTTGGAGAAGGCAGGCATAATAATGTCCTCGCCGTGTGGGCACTCCCTGACAAATTGTGGTGGCCAGTCTTTTTCTGCTAGAAGTATGTCATAGCCCCTTGATAGTCTTTCCCAAAAAAGTGCTTTCACCTGTCTTGGCTTGTCTCCCTCCATCCGGAGTGTTATTTCATATAACTTTTGTGGAGTACTAACCCTGGTGTCTACAGTCTCAACTGTAATGTACTCATTCAAGTCCACTATCTCCAGAAGTACCTTCAGGTTCTGGCGAACTATTGTGACTTCTGCTGCACTGTCCAGCATTGTCTGAGCCCATTCTCCGTTCTTGAGTTGTGTTCTCAGTATTCTCGGCATGTCTGATCTTCAGACCTGCTACTTTCTTTTCGGAGAATTGAGGTTTTGTTTTATTTTTTTGGAGCGTGTTTTTCTTCTTTGGATTTCACGCGTTCTTCTCTATGTTCTGATCGTCCTCTTCTTTCCAAAGTCTGTGATGAGATCTGAAAGGGACGAGAGGAACGTGTATCAGTATCTTGATACCTGTCAGTTTTTCTCAAATTATCCCTATTCCTGAGGTTATACCTCCTTTCAGAGGGCACCTTTTGAGGAGACCTACCTCGGGATTGAGAACCTTTCTCGTTTGAATTTTGTTTATTAGTCTCCCACTTCTTTTTAGAAGATGTAGGAGTTTGTTTAATTGAGTCCTTCTCAGGACTTTCAGATAGTTTCTGCTTCACTGGTCTTCCACCCAAACTATCTCTGCCTAATTCTGCATAAGATTGTTCAATTATTCTGGGTAGCTCAGTTTGATGTTCTGTAACATCGAATTCCCTTAATCGTTGGCGGATCGCCACTGCTGCTGCCTCCCCTTTAATATTGGATAATATTATTGTTGAGACCTGGTCGAAATTTTTCAGTAATTTCATACCTAAATTCAGAGCAGGCTCTGCCCCGTATTCATTTTGAATTTGTTTCAGGACATCAGGTATTACCGCAATTGATGGAATACCATGTGTTTTAGTATAGATGGCAGCAAGACTGAGCCCCAAGTGGTACAGTCTTCCAGTTGTGGTGTGATCCCCATCGGTAAACTGATTGTTAGGATTCTGTGTTTCTCATACGGGCTAGTATTTGGAAATACTGCTTCGATTTGAGTAATTTTTTTGAGCTATCCAGAATGGAATTTGCTCACGTTTTGCGGGAATTTTACCCTTGACTGCGTATAGAGTCTGTGGTGTAATTTTTAGTGTATTCCCCTGTTGGGGAGTTGGATTTGGAAGGGTCAGTGGTTGCTGGACTGTGAAAGTCCGCATGACATATTGGACCAATTGTCTGTAAATTTTTATTAACTCTGTGAGTTGAGTAAGTAATTGCTCATCTGTCATTATATCCAGTTCAGGATGAGGTGTGTAGCCGGCTAAAATCGGCCATGTTGCTCCTGGTCTACCTAGTGGACCGAGCCTGGTAATGTTTTTGTGATGTTTTAGGGCGCCTTTAAACCAGAGCTGATGCTCTTGGTATGTTAATGGAATTTCTATATCCTCGAAAGGAATGTATTCCTCTGGTGGATCATCTTCTTTGTAGAAGTGAAACATGTGTGATACTGGATTGCATTCAGGAAATATTACCCATGAATAGAATACCTCTGTCTGAAAGGATTCGTGTGCCTCTATCACGAAAACTGCTCTACCGCCTCTTGGTGGTAGGCCATGTTTTATAAGTTTTAGAGTGATGGCTCTTCTTAAGTTTGGATTGATGTCTATAACACCCTCCTCGGTTTCAATTAAACCTGTAATGTTAAAAACTGCTGCTTGGGCTGGATCAGCCGCAGCTTCACCGTTTCCGGTTTCAGTCCTTTTGTTTTTTGAAAAATGTAGAACAAGTTTCAAGGAAACAAAGATAAGGTGCACAATATTTTGGAACACTGTATCCTTCAACGTTGAGCAAACCAAACAGCTAATATATAGGGTGTTTCCCTATGTAGCCGTGGTGGATACTTAACCCTGCCCACTCCAGACGTCTTTTGGAGTATATAGGTAGGGGTCTCTGAGAGAAAAAGCACTGAGTTACTCAGTATCTAGCGTTAAATTACCGCATTACCAAACGTTGGGCGCCATGTAGTGTAGCTCCTATTTCCCTAATAGGCTCTGCGCATTGGAATAATATATCCTATAGGTTTGACATAGGACTGAGGTCGCTGTGTCCCTATCGAGTATATTAAACTTAATTACTTGTGCCAGCTAGCACAGAGGCCACTAGAAACTCCTTGGATAACAAGAAGGGAGTAGTTTCTGGCAGCCGCAAAACATGACCACTTTGTTTCCCTTTAGAATCAGAACGTGTCCCAGAGTCGTGGAAACAATAGATAACTATTTCACTCAGCTCAATCGTGCATGCTTAGTTTTCCTCAAAGTTACACAGAAAGAAAGAGACGGGCGTTTCAATAAAAGGTTTATTGAACAGTCTTGTTTCTTGTGTAAGTAAAATGTGCTGTTACGATCACAAGACAGTATGCAAGATAAATAATGTACAGCGTAAGCAGTAGAAATAAATAATACTGCGATAGCATTATCTCTTAGCAGATATTCATTCACATAAATAACACAGACTAAAAATGCGAGTACTCATACGATGCGTTTCTAAGCTAGTTCTACCCCAATGTACCTAACCTAACCTAGGTGTAGGGAGAGGTATGAAGTAGGTGAAGTATTCCTTACTATGGTATACTAAGAGTATGTTTAGCCTAGTATGCCTAGTATGCCAAGAGTCCCTCTAGGTTCTAGTCAGCTCCATACCTTTAGAATGAGAGAGGTGGGAATCTCTTGCCAGACTCGAACTCCAACACCCCGCAAGGGAAGTCAGATCACTGGAAGCTGGACTCTCTGCGTGCAGGGATGACAGCGTCTTCTCAGTGCATCAGGCCGGGAAACGGGCTCCTCTGAAGTCGAGGTCTCCTCTAGTTTACAAGGGCTAGGGAAGGTATATTTATACCTGAGAGGTACCTCAGAATGTTAGCATTGACGTGAATCGGACAGCGGAAGACGTCATGAAAGAACCCCTAAGGTATAATGGTTCATGCATAATAGATGAGTCCTTGAAGAAATCAATAGTCCTGTGCTAGGGAAACTCCCGAAGCCTTAAGGGTCTGTTCTTCAAGAACTCGTTGTGACGTTAGGGTGGACGGATGTCGGAGACCATGCCTGTATTTGGAGTGCACGGTTTAATGCCAAAATAAGGACTGGGATTTTATGCCTATATAAGGGCAGGGCGAATTGTGCCTATATAAGGACATGATACAGGAAAGCCCGTGTATGGATACCCTAAGAGGAATACAACAACCCCCTCTACCATCCTACTGCACAATATCAGAGATTCACCCGATCTCACACGCCCACTACGCCGCCTATTGCACACAGCGCTCTCTACAGCCAAATCTCGATCTTACGGCAATGGAGGTCGCCCGTCCCCCCTCGCAGGAGGACTGGATGGTGGCAACGGTTCAGACGGTGTCCCACTAACGCATTATATACGGTCTGCAGTACCAGGAGGAGTTGTTCCAGCAAACATGGACCCCCTTCCTTCAAGAGCCCACTCCCTGAAACCCGCTGCCCCCCCCAACAGGAGGGCGTGGACCCATCATTGATCGATAACCCAAACTAGTCTACTACATACCACTGGTCATAATATTAGGATCTAATTCCGCACAGTCAACCCTAATGTCACACACTATGAAGGGTGACTACCTCCTCTATGCGGATGTGTACACCCCCCACTACCACCTCACCTCATCCCTCCCCTTCCTTCCCCCCTCCTTGTTTCTTGTCCCTTTTGCACCTCCAATCCACCCCCTCCTTTCCTCCCCCCTTTGTTCAGTTTTCCTTTGCAACAGTACAGAGGTACCTGTAATAACAATAGACCCCAGCTAGTATGCAATGCTGAGTCACTTACATTGTTATGTTCTTCTTCAACTTTCAATAAAAAAATCACAAAACAAGCTTTGCATTAGTAAAATACCATCAAGCCAACCTGGAATGAATAAAAGCAGCTCCTGACATGTATTTGCTCTTGTTAGAGCTCATCAGAAAAGCACCGCTTTGTCCAGACCCAAGAGAGCATCTATTGTAGGTCTGAATAATGCCCTTTATTGCTTAGAGTGACAAAAAAGAAGTGAGGAACCAAGGGCTGTTCCTTCTTTCTAGGAGGAGAGAACTTTCTTTGTCCCGCCACTGACACTCTAAATCTGCTCCAGTCAAATGTCTGTTTTGTAGCAGAGTTTTTAAACAGTGTATTAGCACAGTGCCATCCACTCTGAGCTAAAAAAGTGACAAAGCCTTTTGCATTTTTGCAGCAAAGTCTTTAAGCACAGGATAAGCTAGTACTATCCACGGAGAGTTGAAAAATGACAAAAGCTTTTTTACAATTACCAGGCAGAGTCTTACAGCTTTGGATTTGAAAAATATCATCCAAGCCAACCTGGAATGAAAATCTGCTTTTGACACATGTTTTGCTCTCCACCTAAAATTTGGAAATTACCCAGGAGTCCCTAATTCTCTTCTGCATTGCACAGTGGCAATCACCACTGTGTAATTATAGTTAGGTCAGAGTTTCCAAGGAAGAGCATTTTATGTTTAGCTAATAATTCAGGGCCATTTGAGGAATCTACACAAAACTTTCCCCAAAAAAGTTCAGCCGCCTCTGCTCTTTCATGTAAAGTTTTGTCCTGATCCGTTAAGTGGTGGCCATGAAAAAGGCAACTTTCAAAAGTTTGATTTTCAGTGTTAATTCATATCGGAAAAATTGTTCTCTGAAACAGAAAAAATGGTTGAACGAAATTACACTGAATTTCGCAAAAAGTTAAAACTTCACTCAGAAAGCACGCCTTTTTTGATTTAGTGTAAATCCGTTCAGCCGTTTTTGAGAAATCAGGATTTAAAGAGGGTCTCAGGTTGGGCATTAATCTGGACAGATGGTCCTGAAAGACTCCCAGAAAAAAAAAATATAGGGTCTTCTGGTTAGATAAGGGAACTTTTTCTACTATCTGTCACTTCCGTCCCGCAGTACCGAATGATCTGATTGGCTGCCCGCAGCTCTGAAGAAAATGTTGTGACCATCATTTCAGGTCATAGGGCTTCGGTTGCCAAAGTAGAGCGGGAGGCAGAGGTAGATGCTAGGTTTATAACATAACATAACATTTATCCTCCTGACAGTTACATAGTTAGACAAAAATCGAGTATATCGAAGAAAACCTGCCCTTGGGAAATAGATAGAATACATCAAGAATTTGTTGTAATCCCTTGTCTAGAAAAAAAACTTTTTTCTAGAGACCCCTCACCCACCAGGGTTGCCCCTAGGTAGCATGCTTCATCATTGGGGTTCCTCTAAATCCTCTACGGATTGAGGCGTGCTGCGACTTGCGAATTACGTAGGAGCACTTTTTATTGTAGACTACGTGTAGTGCAGTGATGTGGAGTGGAAAGGGAAAGAAATTTTAAAATACCTAACTAGTTGGCCACTCTTTTTTTCCCGCCCCTAGTTGGTATGGTTAAAAATCAGGGGTCGTTTACTGAGAAGAAACCTGACCTTAATCAGTCTGGTTGTCTCAGTAATGCGTTTTTGTCAACATGTTTCGAGCTGTTCCCCTAATAGCTCTTCATCAGGACTCCATGGGGTCCAGCCCCGTGTGTACCACACCTAGTGAATCCTGTAATAAGGACACAAACCATGCACACCTAATGCACACTGTATACATATGGGTCTAGTGATTAATCTGTGTCTGTAATTAGAAAGCAAAAAGATAAATTAAAATCAGAGACCTGTCAGCCGTGCTGGCAGGTCGCATTAGCATGATTTTGCATGCAACAATCAAAATATCGCACCCGTATATTGTGGGTGCTCATATGGTCTATCCTATGTGCTCAAATAGTGTGTCATGAACATGCCACACACTGTAATGGGTGACACCACTCGTAAAATTGCACTCGTGAAACAAGACACCACGTGGCAGTACAACATAAAACATAGAAAAGATAAGCCATGTGACGTACTTCTGTAGATGCTCTATGATTGCATCCTGGTCAAAGCCAGGGGTAGAGGGGCTTGTAGTCACACTCTAAAAAAGGGAGGGGGGAAAAGGTCTATATATCATGTACTCTTGTTGCTGCTTAACAGGTGGGTAGCGTACTCCATCTGTAGGAAAAAAGGAAGCCCCCACGCCAATTACGTCGTCAAAGCCGCCTCTGGTACAGTAACCAGTCGCGCCATTGCCCTACAAACTACGGAAGCCTATCGCCGTGAGTGCCTGCAACTACTGGAAGACGAGAGGAATTACCAACGCATCAGAGACGATCCCACAGAACGCCTAAGGATACGGATCAAGAGTATGGTGGAGGAGGCGACACTACATGATTGGATCACTAAGAAAGAAGGGGATTTCCTGAATAACACACACCCGTTGACCCCCTATTTATACACGATACCCAAAATACACAAATCTTTGGAAAACCCACCAGGGCGACCGATTGTATCCGGCATAGGTTCGATACTGCAACCTCTTTAAAAATTTGCAGACGCCTTCTTACGTCCTCTAATACAAGGAACTGTTATGTTTCATAGAGGTACCCTAATATAGGCCCGGGTAATATCATACACCTTCACCTACATTATCTCCCTTATACTACATAGTAACGAGCCTTTAGGATTGAAACTTTACCTAGTTCTAGTCCTGGGCACAGCAGGAGGGTTTTTCCCTGAACAATAGCGTCCTATAACTCCATCAATAGACTCAGACAGTATGAATGAATATTTATGAGGGTTCTTGGAAACCAGGCAGAGGCTACACCACCTGCATAATATCTACGGACAATGTTCATCCCATACATCATCCTCAAATCCAACAATGGCTAATACAAGAAACAAGGGACAAAGAAACCCTAGATCCTTTTTGTATAAATACAGCACATCTTGCTAGGGTTGGGAGAGGGAACCGAGACTTCCAGGCCGACACACTGACCAGAGACGCTGAGGCTCCTGCATGCAGACGCTCCAGCTGACAGTGATCTAACATATCCCTCACGGGGTGTCCAACTCGAGACCAGGACGGGGTCCCACACTCTCTCACTTCAGGTAATGGGGTTAGACTAAATCCTAGAGGGATTCTTGGCTTCACACCTACTCACATGCTAGGTACACTTAGGTACATCTAGATAGGCATTGTAGGAGTACGCGTACTTTTATCATGCATTTTATATTCATGTATGTATTCATGATTATTGCAAGATGGTAGAACTGTACTATCCTTTTATTTTCACTGTACTGCTAAGCATATATATGTGCTACTGTCTAACGGTTGTTGCAGCACATCTAATTTACACTAGAAGAACAACTGTGCAATAAATTCTTAGTGTAACACGCCCGACTGTTTCTTCTGTGTAACTCTCTGAGACCGAATAAGTGAGCACGAGTGACTGAGCGAAAACTAGTATATTGTTTCCACGATCCTGGGGGATTAGGGTTGTCATGTTCTGAGGTTGCCAGAAACTATTCTCTCCCCGATAAGAGGAGATTCTAGTGGCACTGTGAGCTAGCTAAAACAGAAAGGCTAACATTCTCGTTGGGGGTGCTCAGAGCCAGTCTGCCACCAATCCTACAGTTTATGTCATCCGGAACGTGCAGATCCTGTATCGGTAATATAGGAACTACACGACATGGCGCCGCCAACATTGGTTGGGTACTTATTTAACAGTAGAATCTGAGTAGTTCAGTCGTGCTAATTCTCAGAGACCCCTACTCAAAAAACGCCAGAGAAGTCTGGAGTGGGTGGGCACAAACTCCCCCACAGATGAGTAGGCGAAAGAATCCTATTTATTAGCTGTTGGTTAATCAAGCTTCAAGGACACAGTGTTCCTAAAATTGTGCAAATAAAACCTTATCTTAGTTCCCTTGAACAAAAAACTTCTTCTTTGCAAAATGACTGAGGACAGGGAAGACCCAGTAGTAGATCTGCACCTCTCAGCAGGAGAAGAAGATACAAACGCAATTCAAATTGCACCAAAATTCAGACATACTATCACCCTGAAACTATTAGAAAATGGTTTATCAGCTAAGGGTGGCTTATAAGCCTTTGTGAGTGAGGCACACGAATCAAACAAAACAGAGGTATTTTATTTGTGGGTTACATTCCCAGCAGCAGATGCAAGAACACAGACATTTCACTACTATACAGAAGGAGATGCACCAGTGGAATATGGTCAGTTCGAGGACATAGAGATTCCACTCACGTACCAGGAACACTTATACTGGTTTAAAGGCGCCCTACCCCACAAAAGAAGAAGAGTAAGATTAGGCCCGCTCGGAGGAGAAGGGGCAACATGGCCGATATTAGCAGCCTACACACCACATCCTGACATTGACACAATGCCACAGGCAGACTTACTCATACAGCACAAGGATTTAATTAAAATCTATAGAAACTTGACGCAATTCGTCATGAGGACTTTCACAGTCCAACCTGCAACAGTTGCAACAAATGGAACTCCGTCTCAGGGTACAGCAACTAAAATTACACCACAAACGTTACACGCGGTAATGGGTAAAATGCCCACAAAACGCGAACAAATGCCATTCTGGGTAGCTCAGAAAATAACTCAGCTCGAGGCAGTATTCCCGAATACTACCCTGTATGAAAAACACAGAATGCTAACAATCTGCTTGCCCATGGGGATAACACCACAAGTAGAAGATTGTACCACTTGAGGTACAGTCTTTGCTGCAATTTATACCAGAACTCATGGTATTCCTTCATAAGCAGTAGTACCTGATGTATTAAGACAAATACAAAACGAGTACGGAGCAGAGCCTGCTCTGAACTTAGGGATGAAGTTATTAAATAACTACGACCAGGTATCAGCCATAATACTAGCTAATATTAAAGGGGAAGCAGCTTCAGTGGCAATCCGCCAACGCCTAAGGGAGTTCAGTCCATTAGATCAACAACACGAACTACCCAAAATAATTGAAACTGCATATGCAGAATTAGGCAGAGACAGTTTAGGTGGGAAAGCTTTAAAACCACAACTGATGGGCAGTTCTGAAAAGGACAATACCAAGCAGACACCTGCTTCTTCTAAAAAGAAGTGGGATAATAAAAAACAACAAAACTTTAAAGGAAACAGATCTCAATCCCGAGGTAGATCGCCTCCACAGGAGCCCTCCGAAAGGAGGTACAACCTTAGGAATAGGGATAATATTAGGAAACCTGACAGGTATCAGGATACTGATACATGTTCCTCTCGTTCCTTTCAGGGTTCATCGAAAAACTCAGAGAGAGAAGGACGGTCAGAACACAAAGAAGAGCGTACAAAGTCCAGAGACAAACAGCACGCTCAAGACTATACTTCCAAAAAGAAGAAAAGCCAAAATCAAAACCTCAGTTTAAGAAGAAGAAAGTTGCAGGCCTGAAGATCAGACATGCCCAGAATTCTGAGGACACAACTTCTGAACAGGGAATGGGCTCAGACGATGCTAGACAGTGCGGCAGAAGTAACAATAGCTTGCCAGAACCTGATGGAATTTCTGGTGACAGCGGACTTGAATGATTACATCACGGTGGAAACACCAGATACGACGGTGAGCGTCCCACATAAGTTATATGAAATAACCCTCCAAATGGAGGGGGACAAGCCCAGGAAAGTTAAAGGTCTCTTTTGGAAGAATCTGTCATCTGGTTATGACATCCTATTAGCTGAACAAGAATGACCGCCAGCATTCGTTATGGAGTGCCCTAGGGGAGAAACGGTAATTTTTCCAGCCTTCTCCGACCTCGTTCCCATTCATTTAAAACACACATATGCACGGGAGTGGGCAATTGCCCTAGCTACAGCACTGTACAAAAATCATGCCGTATGGGATGAGAACTCAACCCACCACGTGATCCCGTTAAACGTCTCACCAGTCAGTCAGTCAATAATACTTTTATTTGATTTCGTTAAAAATCGTAAAAGAATGGAAAAAGCACATAATACAAAATGATTTAAAATGGGGGTTTGTGAGGTACAAAAAGATAAAAACACAGTGCGGTCATATACTCAATCGTCCTCAATGGTTAAAATAAGAAATATTAAATTTGTAATCAGTGCAATTTATAAAAGATACAAGGCGGTTCAATGAGGAAAAATCAGAGAATAGTGCCAGTCCAGATGAAGAATGTCCAGGCAGTCTTGTCAAAGCCACTCAAGTTAATTCATTTTTTTTGTCTAATTCTTTGGCTGCCATTTTCCAAAACGTAATGGCTCTGCAGGACAGTTGGATTGACAGGCCTCCAAGGCATTGTATGACTGCAGCTCTGCATGACCTTAATTGGTTTTTCTTAAAGATCTCACGAAGGACAATTTTTCGAGTTTCTAATAACGAGGGACAGATGCATAGGAGGTGTAATAATGTCTCTTCTCCTTGTCCGCACAAGCGGCATTCTTTTGTCGGCCATATACACTTCCATTTCGGGGTCAAATCCTTCGTGGGGAATGACCCCAGCCGCAACAGCGTCAAATGGTGCTTTTTATGATGTGAGAAGTGTTCAGACAAATACGATTGGGGTTTCAGCATCTGTTAAGATTGAATCACTGCCCATGCATGATTTTTTTTAGAGAAGGCAGTTTTGTCCATTAACAACGAGATTCGTTTAGTTGCACTATTCACCGCATTTTTGAACCCAGAGTAGGAGGTAGTTGTATACCAAGCCTCCTCGAGGTGTAGGTCTGCGAGTGATTCCTTTAAAACTGTGACAATGGAGTTATTTAGCCTCGCTTGCTTTAAAATTTCTTCCCAGCAGGAGTGGGCTAAAGTATTGTCTTCTGTTTGCCTCATCCGCCAGTAATATTTAACCACCGCCCCTTGTCTGGCTGGTTTCTGGTTTTTGAGCCCATATTCCAATCGAATTTGTGCCTGAGAGATATACCGTGGGATTAAAAACAGACTCTTGAAGAAACTCGATTGGGCTTGGTTTAATGCGGCGGCATCTTTTGTGTTCATGATTTCCGACCCGTACGATATAGATGGTATGAATTTTGCTGTGATTACCTTCAGCAGGTGACTAGTTGAGCAGCCTTTTAGCTTCCTCTCTAGGATTTTAAAGGCGCAGAGGAGTTGTTTTGCTTTCATTTTCCCTTAGTCCAGGTGTTGCTTAAAGTTAAGGTTGTGATCGAGTTGAAACCCTAGGTATTTGTACGAATCCACCTGGGATATTGATTTGTCATCTAATTTCCAGATGAATTTGCCTTTTGACCCTGTTTTGTGATGTTTAGAAAAGCATAGCACCTTGGTCTTCTTAAGGTTTATTGTTAGTTGAGCTGAGGTAGTATAAGCTCCTAGTTGGGTCATCGATCGCTGCAGACCTATCGGTGTTTGTGCTAGAAGAACAATATCGTCCGCATATTGGAGGCTGGGGATTGGTGTTTTGCCCAGTTTTGGGGGGTCAGTTTGAACTAGTTGGAGATGCTTCTCGAGGTCGGCGGTGTAGATATTGAATAGACAGGGGGCCAACACGCACCCCTGTTTTAGCCCATTTTTTGTTGGAATCTTGTTTGTTATACTGCGCCCATCTCCTTTCCTTATTTGAACCCACGTATCTGAGTAAAGGTTGATTATCGCCTCCAGAAGTTTAGTTGGGGCCCCCCAACTTTGCATTTTGGCCCATAGCTTTGCTCTTTGTACTTTGTCAAACGCCGCTTTAAGTCTCACCAAATGCACAGAGACAATATCCAATAAAGCAAGAAGCTAAAAAACAGGTCAGGGAGATCTTAGATCAACTTGAATACCAAGGGGTGATCGAAAATTGCACTTCACCAATGAACAATCCTTTGTTGCCCGTAATGAAACCGGACAACTCATATCGTCTAGTTTTAGATTACAGATATTTAAACACATGCACAAAGACATTCGCTGTTCAAAATGCACACAGTGCCGCATTAATGAATAACATTGTGCGGAAAAAATACAAAACTACACTTGATATCTCAAATGGATTTTTCTGCCAAAATATAGCACCTGAAAGCAGGTATTTGACCGCATTCTCAGCGTTGGGGTCCCAGCGACAATTTTGACGTCTCCCCCAAGGGTATGAGAATAGCCCGGGGGTGTTTTCAGCAAGAGTAACTGAGTTACTCCAAAATTTTGATGAGGAAGCATTGTCCTATGTGGATGATATTTATCTGACGGACGATGACTTAAAAAGGCACTTGACCAGGGTGAGCACCATAATTATGGGATTCGCCTCTGGGGGCTACAAATTTAATTTTAAGAAATCAAAAATCGTCCACCTCAATGTCCTGTTTTTAGGATATGAGCTTTCAAGTGAAGGAAAAAGTCTGGCAGTTAACTTTTTAGAAAAGTGTGCGCTGCTCCCACCTCCAAAATCATAAAAAAATTTACAATCAATACGGGGATTCCTAAATTTCAGCAGAACATACATTTTGTATTACGCGGAAAGAGTAAAACCTTTCTACGACTTAATAAAACCTGACATCCTACGTTCACTACAAGAAGGCATGATAGCTTCAAAACACTTACAGACGCGGGTAAACGTACGCAACTTAGTGATCCGTGTAATAGCGAGTCAATGCGGGTACACCTACTTAACCTTCAATGAAGGCGAAACAGTACCAATCGCTTACAAATCGCACCTGTACACAAACGCAGAAATGCGTTTCACTTCAACATAAAAAATCCTGACAGCAGTTCAGACCGCTGTAGCAAGAGAAAGAGCACTGGCTCAGGGAAAGCGCATAATTGTCGTAACAGCTGTTACAAAGGATAGCATTCCAAATGCAAAAGCCTTACATCCGAGATGGATACAATGGGCTAATTCTCTTACTGCAACGGAAGTTTAATACAGATTTGATCCAAGTCTAAAAACACAAGCATTTCTGCAATACAAACAAGAATACCCTCTGCCGAATGAAATCTTGCCTCTAGATCAGTATGAATATATTATTTACACTGACGGATCTGCTCAACCGGCCATAGGGAGTAAGCAACAATACAGCGCAGCATGTGCTATCGTTAAAGGTCGCATGCGGGATGGAAAGTTCCATCCAAGTTGCACCAAAACGCAGTCTCTAGGAGACTGCATGGCTCAGTTGGCAGAGTTAAAAGCACTGATACTAGAACTGGTGAATACGGATCACGAATTCCCCACACTGATAGTGTTTGATTCTTTTTACTGTGTGCAATCATCCAATGAATATTTACATCATTGGGAACTAAACGGGTTCAAAGACGCAAAAGGTGGCACAATTAAGCATAAAATGCTATGGGAACAGGTAGTTGAGTTGAGAAACGAACTACCACGGGCTCACGTGATTCATACACTGAGTCATCAACGTGATGGGTTCACGTTGAAGGGAATTCATTGGCTGATGAAGCCGCGAAGGGGGCTGTACGTACGGCTTCCGCAGCTGCAATCACTTGTTCAAAAACGAGGATAGACGGTGAGATTATGGTGGCTGTTATTGCTTCAAGCAAAAACAGCGGTGCAGTACCAAAGAAATTTCCACTCAAGTACTCCTACAAGTTAGATGCAAACAACATTCCATATGCTCAGATTCCTGGAGTGGGGGACAGAGTAATACCAAATATGGATCGTAGGCAAGGTTTGATTATTGCAGCACACGAGGGTTTGGGCTCTGCGCATACAGGCATTACAGCGACTATTTCATTGTTGAAACAGCGCTACTGGTGGCCAGGTCTAACAAAACAAACTAAAGACTACGTCTTGAAATGTGACATCTGCCAGCAGATGAAAGGCTCCACCATAGCACGCCCGGCACAGACACCGTTATTAAAATCAGACAGACCTCTCGCTTGTGTATATCTGGACCACTGCGGCCCCTTACAATCAGATGGGGCCTACAAGTATATCATGGTTGCAATGGATTCCTGCTCAAAATTCCTATGGGTTTGGCCTCAGCGCTCGGCTGACGCTCGAACTGTTATCAAAGATTTGCGAGTCTTTATAGGGACATACGCAGTTGGCACGTTACATTCTGACTGTGGCCCGGTGTTTAGCTCTCGGGCTTACAAAGAGGCCATGGAAAGTATGGGCGTAGCATTGCGGTACTCCTCTCCGTACCATCCTGAGGAAAATTCGGTTGTGGAAAGGAAAAACCGGGACCTAAAGCAATCTTTAACAGCTAGGGTATTAGGCAAGGGCGGTAGTTGGGTCAATCATATATATGGGGTACAACGAGCTCTCAATAACCAGCCAAGAAGTTCTCTAGGGGTGTCACTCCTTACGAGGTCCTATTTGGGACAAGAATGTGGGTACCTGATCTTGATTGTGAAGGCGCAGTGGCGGATGAGAAACCATCTGATATCCATGATCATTTGGCTGTTTTACAGGATCTAAATGAATCCAGGACACAACAAAGTAACGTCCACCTGAAACAGACCGCCACTGGGGAAGTCAAGGCAGTCACGGCAAGACCTGTCTAGATCCCAAAAGTTGGGAATCTGGTCAGAGAGAAAATAGCGGATAAAAAAGAATTTGGGCCATCCTACAGAAAACCTGTACCGGTCCTAGCAATTCAAGGAACAAGAACTGTACTTCTACCGCCTCTTGCCGCGAAAAGGAGAAACGATTTGTCTCAATCGACTTAATCAAACCACACTATGTGGCCAATACTAAGCAGTAGGCCACGTGGACTCCAAAGTAGCAGACGCCCTCCTTTCACTACAATTCAAGAAGTTCAAACTGAAAGACACATCACGTTCGAAGAATCACCTATACGGAATGAAGGACAATGCAACAATGCTATGGAACTCGTTCCCCTTGAACCTGAAGTTCGACTTCAAAATGAAACTCAAAACAACACACAAGTTGCAATAAGACCAAATACTGATGTTTACATCAACATGCCTCGACAAGAGCAAACTACAATTTCAACACATCCCGATGCAATTCTTACAATTGATCGAACTGCTTCTGGCTACTTCATGAACTTTGATACGTTTTCCTTAGATCCAAGTGAACCGGAAACTACGCCAGCCCAACAAACATGCAAACAGCAGATTACAGACTGTCTGAACTTTCTCAAAAAGACTTACCTGGTATCTCCGTGGGTAGAACTATGGGTAATTACTGGGATACTGTTCTTTCTTTTCTGGCTAGGCTTAGTTATAACTTTTAGCAGGCTTATTAATGGACGATACCTTCAACAAAGACCTGCAGCCGAAACAGTAAATCTGATTCTGAAACCACATCAGTCCTCACATCGTGAACAAAGAGACTTGTCATCAGTGAACATTACAGCAGTTCCTATACCGGATGGTATAGTTTGGGAAAAGGTTGATTTCGATATATTTGGTCCTACTGAACTTTTAAAAATTTCTCATGTATTTAAAATTTCATTGAGTGATATCATTACCTCCAGTACATTTTCTGATGATTGGGACTCTGAAACTGTTAATAATATGTTGTCTGATTTAGAGAAAACTGCTGCATTTCCGAACACTGAAATGTTAGAAGGTACTTCAGACTATGACGCTTTGTACTGTTACCAACATTATGGTCATCATTTCTTGCACAAATCTATATCACCTAGAAATGTTTTTGAGTACCACCAGTGGGAACATTGTCCTACACCACCAAAAGGTAGTTCGCAAACATTTGCACAGAAATTCTTATATTTTTTAGGGTTTAACGTTTCTGACCCGACCTCGTATTATTACAAGGTTGCACCGACATCAGCACTGAAAACTATGTTGACAAACACCAAACAGATATACTCTGCTTCCTTTATCACCCAATTGTCTGAACAGGGTTTTGACCTATGGAAGGAGACAATAGACTTAAAATCAGCCTGGGGTTCTAGAGACTGGCAAGTCCAGGGAACAGAGGCTCTATTTAGAGCGTGCCTCATTCCATAGCAGATGATATTTCTAAATGACAGACGTCCTGTCTTGGACTAGCCAAAAACAAGGACCTGAACACACCTCGGTTTCCAACACCATCACAGATGGAGGGGTGGCAAAATTCAACTTCACAAGAAGGGGCAACAGTAGCTGACATTTTACAGTATAATAGATCAGACCCTAATTGGAAGAAATGGGTGGTTTGGCCCTTAGACACAAACACATGTCAGAAAAGATTCTGGGGTACAACCGAAGGGTTCAGTATCCATAGGCCAGACCCACGCTATGTGCAAAGAGAACACCCAGGGGTAGTGGCATCCTACAGTGTTGGGAAGTTGTGCCTTGAATGGCTAGAAACCTCAACACTCACAGAAGTGAAACATCACTTATCCTTACTCACACATGACATGGATCTTAGGGACTTTTTATTAGGCCCCAGGAAATCACGTCAGAAATGTTTCATATATGCTGGCATTTATGCTGCCTACAATGAAAATTGGAAAATATCCCAACAAGAGGCCGCAGAGAGAATACGGGAAATAGACCGTATTAACTTAGAAAAAGGCATTAGCAGTAGTGGATAACGGGTTAACAACTTTGCCCTCCAGGATCTATTCCTTAGGCAACATTGTATCTTCTGCAATAGACATCCTGGAACAAGATTTGGCCATATTACAACACGGGCAATCTCAGTTACGTTCTATCATGTTGTTAAACTGGACACTGCAATCTTTGCGTAAAGGCTATGTGCCTTGGCGTTTTATCAACAGTATGTCTCTGTTTTCTGAATACAATCTAACAGATAAACAGGTAGAAATGGCACAAAGGGGAGCAGAGTATACAATGCTGCGTATTGAAAAACTGGATAGATTACATTTACGGCAGCGGAATCACCATCAACGGAATGGCTAATCCATGGACACATAACTCTATCGGTCACTACTTTTCAGTTTCAATATTGCCTTGAGCAAAGGCAGGCAGGCAAATATGAAAAATTGAGTAAGGAATACATTAAGGAATCTTGGGAATTACCGTACAGATTTCGATGCCGGAGTGGGGATTGAGAAGTGTTTCTAAGCGGTACAAACTACAAGAACGCATTAAGCGGTTCTCTCATGTGCCAGGATATTTCCCTGCACGGAGCTTGTAATGGTTCAGTAGCGAACTTGTCCTGCCACATGACAGGGACTCCAGCGGCCGTGATTACTCCGGTATTCAGGCTGCTCTCGAATGGGAGTTACTTGATGCTGAACGATCAAGGTTGCTGTGGGATGCTTCCGGGCATTGCCTATCTGGTCACTGTGAACTCCAGGGTTACTTGCTGTATGCAAGTATTGTTTCCCCCAGTAAATACAGTCAGGGAGGCGCCGTTATGGCCTTCATTGAATGTTTCATTTATACAGTTTGATACTTTGAGCAGACTGAAAGCCAAGCTTTTACAGCGAACCGTACCCTTAACCTCCGCTCGAGAGACCTTTGATCTCCAAATCGCAAGGACCTTGACTGAGATACAGGCACTTATACGTACAAACTGCCCCTTTCATTTTGCAGAAATGGTGGGTCGTATCTTTAATATGTCTGATACGAGTGGTATTGTACACCTATTTAAGACCAAAGGGTCAGGATTTCTAAGCACCTTTCAGACTGTCCTCTGAGTTATTCCAAACTTTATACACTCCGTATTGGGAAGCGTTTTTGGAGGTCTTCCGCTGATCCTGCTCTCAATTGCAGGTATCCTGATTGTTGTTTTTCTGCTATGCAATGGGCGGCCCAATCACCAACGAGATGGCAAAAGCACTCCTGGAGGGTAAATACCGTGAACACATGGTACAACATCTGGGCACACCTCGCCTACGGGAACTGAGCGCCTCTTGGTTCCTATCGTTTAGACCAGTCTGGATGGACTGCATCTTACCTGTTCTTTGATGCCTGTTCTGCGGAGAAGAATGCGTGTTGGATCACTGTCTGACACTTGCATCGGACACGCCTGCGGACTTCAATACCAGGCTGGAACCCGTGAGGTCCCATGCTCGGCAATGTCCCCAGCGTATTCCTATACTGATGGCTGCATTCCTCGAGAACCCGCAGGTGCCTTTTACTACAACTGGGTTAAGCATCAGCTCTTCCACTAGCACTCAGGTATCGACTACAGCACCGGCTGCCTCTGCACCAGCTATTGGCAGTTCTGAATATCATCTGTGCTCCATTGACGTACTCTGCAGCCGCAAGCAACAACGATGTTGCGTCTCCCAGCCAGGACACTTAATTTATATAATTGGCTCATCGTGTGCTGGGAAAGAATTCAGAATTTTTCCTTTTTTGATTTCAAAACTCAACTAAATTTGGAACACTTCTTAAAATTTACACTTTTGCTGGAAAAGCATGGGCTTCTGACGCTTGTAGTGGTTTGGTCTATATAAACGAACTCAACTAGGACTTTGGCTTAAAGTGACATTTCCAATGCTAGCTTTCGAAAATATATTTCCCCGATTAGACTGTTTTTTTGGGGGTGTTTTTGAATATTTTTATTTTTGCAAAGGATTCAAACACAAGATATACAGACAAAAAAGATAACCTGTTACATACTCTTTCGTATACATTTCGTTTTTCTAGGGGGATAATATTAGTACAAAAAAACGAGAGAAAAAAAAAATAACAATAAGAAAAAATGACTAAGTAATAGACAGTGAGAAGCAAAACAGAGAAATAGTTGGCACATTAATCCTGAATCATATTATGCCAAATAGCATTAAATTTCCGTAGTGCCTTAAGACCTCTGACCTTAGCCAAAGCTTTGTCTCGCTCAAACATTTCAATAAAAATACTCCATCATTCCATTACGTTGCATGGCTTTGGAGAGATCCATGCCCGGGCTATAGCCAATCTAGCATAGACTATGACTATAGTTATTAAAGCCTTCTTCGCTCTATTGGCATTGTCTCTTAGCCCAGCATTATCTCAGTTGTAGTAAAAGCCACATCCAGTCCAAGTCGATTTCTTAATACATTCAAAACCTCTTGCCAAAAGGCCGCTAACATAGGGCACACAGCAAACATATGAACAATATTTACTCCATATTCCCCACATTTAGGACAGCACGTCCTATTGCTTAAATGCTGAGTAGTTGTTTGCCCCCATCTAGCAACCTTGTCAGGTGTGTAATACAACATACTTATGGTTTTAAATTGTTGGAGCCTTAAATTAATAGACCATACCGCGTCTTTTACTGTAGTGAGTGCAGCCTCGAGGGTTGTACCAGATATTTCCTCCGCAAGCGTTACACTCCATTTCTCAGCTAAGAGGTCAATAGGATCCAGTCTTTCCTGACTAAATATTTTATACGCAGCGCAGATTAATTTGCCCTGAAAAGGTTCATGAAAAAAAGTCAGTAGTTGGTGGGGTTCCACCGCCCTGAGTCCTTGTGATCTCAAAAAATAATCCCTGAGTTGGAAATACTTATAGTAGTGCTGGCGTGGTATAGAAAAAGAATCTTTCAGATCTTGGAAAGTACGAAAGCCCTCCATATCATACAAATCTTCCAGTTTATCTACCCCAAGACTGGCCCAATGTTTGGCTATACTATCCTGGAATATGTCTGGAAGAAATGGATTATCCCAGAGCGGAAGCTTAGTAAAATAGGTCGGCAAAGAATACGTGGTAGATATTTCTCGCCAAACCATAGCGATTAGACTGTTTTTAAATGGTTTTAATGACAATATTTTATGAAGCTCACTGATAGTTTTATGCGCTGCTACCTAGTAAAAACAGTAGTTCGCTAGCATTTTTATCATTGTTGACTGTTCGGAAGAGGAGTGGGTGTTATGTTTCATATAGGTACCCTAATATAGGCCCGGGTAATATCATACACCTTCACCTACATTATCTCCCTTATACTACACAGTAAGGAGCCTTTAGGATTGAGCCTTTACCTAGTTCTAGTCCTGGGCACAGAAGGAGGGTTTTTCCCTGAACAATAGCATCCTATAACTCCATCAATAGACTCACACAGTATGAATGAATATTCATGAGGGTTCTTGGAAACCAGGCAGAGGCTACACCACCTGCATAATATCTACGTACACGGTTCATCCCATACGTCATCCTCAAATCCAACAATGGCTAATACAAGAAACAAGGGACAAAGGAACCCTAGATACTTTTTGTATAAATACAGCACCTCTTGCTAGGGTTGGGAGAGGGAACCGAGACTTCCAGGCCGACACACTGACCAGAGACGCTGAGGCTCCTGCATGAAGACGCTCCAGCTGACAGTGGTCTAACACATCCCTCACGGGGTGTCCAACTCGAGACCAGGACGGGGTCCCACACTCTCTCACTTCAGGTAATGGGGTTAGACTAAATCCTAGAGGAATTCTTGGCTTCACACCTACTCACATGCTAGGTACACTTAGGTACATCTAGATAGGCATTGTAGGAGTACGCGCACTTTTATCAGGCATTTTATATTCATCTATGTATTCATGATTATTGCAAAATGGTAGAACTATACTATCCTTTTATTTTCACTGTACTGCTGATCATATATATCTGCTACTGTCTAACGGTTGTTGCAGCACATCTATTTTATACTAGAAGAACAACTGTGCAATAAATTCTTATTGTAACACGCCCGACTGTTTCTTCTGTGTAACTCTCTGAGACCGAATAAGTGAGCACGAGTGACTGAGCGAAAACTAGTATATTGTTTCCACGATCCTGGGGGATCAGGGTTGTCATGTTCTGAGGTTGCCAGAAACTATTCTCTCCCCGATAAGAGGAGATTCTAGTGGCACTTGGAGCTATCTCAAACAGAAAGGCTAACATTCTCGGTGGGGATGCTCAGAGCCAGTCTGCCACCACTCCTACAGTTTGTGTTATCCGGAACGCGCAGATCCTGTATGGGTAATATAGGAACTACACGACAGAACAGACACATACCTACTGGACACTAAGGCAGTCCTGTGTCTTCTAAAGGACCTACAGTTCAACTCTGCCACCAGCATCCTCATAGGGTTGGACGTTGAAAGTTTGTACACAAGCCTCCCACACAAGGAAACTTTAGAAATCATCGAAGAAGTCCTTTAAGAAGGGAACTGGACCTACCACACACCTAGACACCTGGTGTTAGAATGCGTCAAATGGGCTCTAACGGAGAATTTCTTTCGCTTCGAAGATACCTTGTTCCGCCAACAACACTGAACCAGTATGGGCAGTACTTTCGCCCCAAGTGTGGCGGGATTATACGTACACCATCTAGAGAAACATAAAATCCTGGCAGACACCAACCCTTATCTCCAACACATCACACTTTGGAAAAGGTATATAGATGACATTCTGTTGATTTGGGAAGGAGACGAGTCCAGAGAAGATGAGTTCATAACCTGGCTGAATCTCCAGGACACGTACCTTAAATTTACTCATTCTATGAGCAGATCTAAACTGGTGTTCCTGGACCTCAATATTATCGCAGCTGAAGGCACCCTAAAAACAACAACACATGAGAAACCCACTGCAAAGAACTGCTTATTACTATATGACAGCTTTCACCCCAGGCATTTAAAAGACAATCTTCCCTTCGGCCAGTTCCTTAGGCTAAGGAGGAACTGCACAGAGGTACACGATTTCAGAACACAGGCCGAGAAACTGACAGACAAACTTCAGCCAAGGAACTACGCAAAAAAGTTGGTGTCTAAAGCAAAGAAACGAGCAGTGAATAATCACAGAGATTCTCTGCTGGAAACACGCCAAAAACAGAACACTGTTGAAGACAAGAGACCAATCTGCATAACTACCTTGAACATAGCCTCTGATCGAGTCACCAAAATCATTGGAAAACATTGGCGTATTTTGAACAGGGGGCAACTTAACATCCCAAAACCAATGTTCTCCCACAGAAGAGAGGAGTTGGCCTAACGGCTAGAGCGGTCGACCTTGAATCTGGGGAACTGGGTTTGAGTCTCGGCAATGACGCTGAACATCCTGTGATTCTGGGCAAATCACTTAATCTCCCCATGCCTAACAAAAATGAATGTGTCCTCATGTAATGCAACTGGTGCTATGTAAAGCGCTCTGATATCCGAGGTATCGGGTCAAGTTTGCGCTATATAAAACTCCGTAAAAAAAAAAAAAGAAGGGGGAGGAATTTGAGAGACATTTTGGTACATACACGCCCGAAATCAGGAACCAACAGAGAAAGGAACCAAACTATGCTAGGTACACCACCTACGGGTCATTATCCCTGCGGGTATTGCAGTGTTTGCCATCTTACTACAGCCACCAAAAATGTGTCCTTCAATAATGGAATGAATTGGGAGTTGCGAAAGCTAGCAAACTGTAACACAGCAGGAGTGGTATATCTCATCACTTGCCCCTGCAACCTACATTATGTGGGTATGACCACGAGAAAAGTAAGCACCAGAGTCTGCGAACACCGCAGTAACGTCCGGTGTCACCGCATCACGACAAAAATGTCCTGACATTACAAGGAACAGAAACACACACCCAATGATTTGAAGTGGGTTGTCCTTGAACACCTGTGTTATAGTGATAATCTGGAACACAGACTTCTGGAAAAAGAACAGCGGTGGGTGTACAAACTCTACACTGACACCGTGGGACTTAATGACAAGATCCCGTGGGGCCTCTTACGTTGAAAATGCACAACATTGAGACTAGTGGAGATATCTTTAGGAGTCTCTATAATTAAGTATATCTCCCTGGTTTTTTTAGAGTACACGATCACACGAGGACATAATAGTTCGAGTTGTTTTCTGGGCAGGGAAACAGTGCAATACTATACCTGTGTAATTCCCAATGTTTTTGTATGCATATCGCTTTATTCCATTCTGCATTACGTGAAACATTTTATTATCAACTCCTTTTCTCATACATTTCCAGTAACTTAATGTTTTTCAGGATGGGAATTCTCCCAACATGGCGCTGCCACTACTCCGGCAACAGCGGCCATTTTGAACTAACCGACCGGTCTAGTACTACAAAGCAGAATGACAGGGCGTTTTTTTCCCGCCGCATGGTTAGGAAAGGGCTTTATAAACGGAAACGGCTCAAGCACCAGTTAGTATGCGGTCTCCAGGGAGAGAAGTAGGTTACTGTACCAGAGGCGGCTTTGACGAAGTAAGTGGCGGGGGGGCTTCCTTTTTTTCCTACAGATGAAGTACACTACCCACCTGTTAATCAGCAACAAGAGTACATGATATATAGACCTTTTCCCCCCCCCCCTCTTTTAGAGTGTGACTACAAGCCCCTCTACCCCTGGCTTTGACCAGGATGCAATCATAGAGCATCTACAGAAGTACGTCACATGGCTTATCTTTTCTGTGTTTTATGTTGTACTGCCACGTGGTGTCTTGTTTCACGAGTGCTATTTTACGAGTGGTGTCACCCATTACAGTGTGTGGCATGTTCATGACACACTATTTGAGCACATAGGATAGACCATATGAGCACCCACAATATATGGGTGCGATATTTTGATATTTGCATGCACAATCATGATAATGCGACCTGCCAGCACGGCTGACAGGTCTCTGTTGTTAATATATCTTTTTACTTTTTAATTACAGACACGGATTAATCACTAGAACCGTATGTATACAGTGCGCATTAGGTGTGCATGGTTTGTGTCCTAATTACAGGATTCACTAGGAGTGGTACACATGGGGCTGGACCCCGTGGAGTCCTGATGAAGAGCTATTAGGGGAACAGCTCGAAACATGTTGACAAAAACGCATTACTGAGACAACCAGACTGATTAAGGTCAGGTTTCTTCTCAGTAAACGACCCCTGATTTTTAACCATACCAACTAGGGGCGGGAAAAAAGAGTGGCCAACTAGTTAGGTATTTTTAAATTTTCTTTCCCTTTCCACTCCACATCACTGCACTACACATAGTCTACAATAAAAAGTGCTCCTACGTAATTCGCAAGTCGCAGCACGCCTCAACCCGTAGAGGATTGAGAGGAACCCCAATGATGAAGCATGCTACCTAGGGGCAACCCTGGTGGGTGAGGGGTCTCTAGAAAAAAAGTATTTTTTCTAGACAAGGGATTACAACGAATTCTTGCTGTATTCTATCTAATTCCCAAGGGCAGGTTTTCTTCGATATACTTGATTTTTGACTAACTACATAGGGATTCGGTCCCAAGTCCTGAAAATGTTTTAAAAAGCTCATAAGGGAGCAGGATGGGCAAACCCTTACCCCATGTGGCACGTGGGACATTCAAAATGTCGTCAGTGATGTCATCAATGATGTAAAAATAATGTCATCAGTGATGTAATAAATGAAGTCATAAGCAGTGAGTGATGAGGCGCAGATTATAGTTAGCTCAGGAATGTATGACTGGCGAGTTTCAGGGGGTTTTCTTTTTGTAAACTTTAGTTCTTTTCTCATTTTACTATAATGTCGCGGTAACCTTTGGTTCTTCCTCTTTTTTATTGTTTTTAGTTAAATGCCCAAAATTGTTTTTTTAAATTACAGAAAAAGGTTGCACACAAAAAAAAAGTTTCTTGTTAGAACCACCTTTCCTGGTTAAAAAACTGAAAAATAATTTATTTTGTCTGCCATGCCTCTCTCTTAATGTTCAAGTGTGTTAGTACATTTTAGAGGGAAAATGTAATATTCTTTGGTACTAGGTTGTGCAGCTTACTAACAGGAGCCCATATTTACTAACACTTTATGCAGAGTTTGTGTTACATTCATAAAGCAAACCCGGTCCAAAATGTTCTGGCTGTATTTACTTTCTAACACAAATGACAATTTGCATTAGAAAGTTGGCAAAATGATTCAAAGTACCTGTATGCACAACTTTGAATCAAGAGGATTTCCATGTGTGTTTATAGAGATTTCTATGCAATCACCCATGGGTTTTGATGCAAAGTCCTACCTAGTGTGAGAGTTGTAGACAGGAATCTGTACCACAAACTTATGCAGGATTGAAGAAGGTGTGACTGTGGAGCAACTTCTAAAGCTCTCCACATGTTTCCAACTTTGTGTGTGTGCTGCATTTACAGCACACACAAAAAGTGGGAAACCTTTAAAAAAGAATTTTGTGTTCTAGAATGGTCCCCATCACAGAATCCCATGCTTGATGAAATAGTGCAAGGGTATGTGCGTTGGCACATGGCGGTCTAAAGTGTGCCACCGTAGGAAGAGAGGAAAGCCGCCACGCTAGTAGATGTGACACTGTCCGACTCTCTCCCTCCCACGAAGCATGATGCATGAAATGTTGCTGGTTCACTGTGTTATGGTGGGTTCCCTAACCCACCATAACTACCGAGATATGATTGTCTTTTGTAGTGTGCCCTCGCACTGCTGGACTCTGCCTTTCATGCTTGTGTAGTGTGCCCTCGCACTGCTGGACTCCGCCTTTCATGCTTGTGTAGTGTGCCCTCGCACTGCTGGACTGCGCCTTTCATGCTTGTGTAGTGTGCCCTCGCACTGCTGGACTCCGCCTTTCATGCTTGTGTAGTGTGCCCTCGCACTGCTGGACTCCGCCTTTCATGCTTGTGTAGTGTGCCCTCGCACTGCTGGACTCCTGCTTTCATGCACTAAAGCTTCAGGTTCGTTGGATGACGAAGGTGGAAGGTGAGGTTTCAGTCAACTTTCTAAAGGCAGTTCTCATTCCTTCTGCAGGCTTAGCTACGGCCGACTTCTTAGACACTTTGTGCAGTGTTTTCAAGAGGTTCCACATGAGTTAAGCTCCAGTTTGTTTCTCAGGATGTAACAGAGCGAAGTGAAGACATATCCAGATGTGAAATTCTGGAGCTGCCTAGCAGCCGACGCCAATGATGCTGCTTCTGTTGAACGCGCAGTTTCCCGCCTTAGCGCCTATGCTGCTGTCCAGGGTTTGGGAATGAGTTTTCAGACAGAGGTGCTAGACAGCAGGGGCAACATCATTCACTTTGAGTTTAGATTTTCTTCAGTCCCTATTCCACTGGTCACACAGACCACAAGAAGTTAAGCCTCTAGATCTGTTTACAGATTAAACCCCTTTGCCTTTTGTCAGCAGCGACAAGGTCACTTCAGATCCACTTTTCAGAGCCACAACTCTCTGTGAACCTACCCTGCTTTACCTATATACATGGTGTTGATAATACTCTATAAAATGAACACTGGTTGCACTGTTTCCCCCGTGTGCGGATGGCGCAGTGTAGAGGCGCATTGGCCACATACATCCCACCTCGATCTGACACATTCGGTTGATCTTTGGAATGGCTTGCACTACCTGCACTCTCACGCATTATAGTGCAAGGGTGTGTGCCTTGGCACATGGCAGTCTAAAGTGAGGCACAAATGTATTATTGTGCAAGGGTGTGTGCCTTGTCTAAAGTGCGGCACAAATGTATTATAGTCAGGGCTTTAAGTGGGAAAAAAAACTGGGGGTGCTCTAAAAGGGGCGTGGCAAATCTCTTCAAGGGGTGTGGCCTATCCGAGTAGGGGCGTGGTCTAAATCAAGATAACTAGCATTGTGTGCTTAAAAAAATCATGAAGTCGCTTCCTTTCCATGAGTCAAAACGTCCACTAGACAAAACACCATCTCTCTCTACTAAGAACATTAATCCCTGGAGTTATCATGACATTTTTATTGTTGCCGAAAATTGTTGGAGGCCAGGAAGGAGACTGCAAGTATAATATGGTTTTAAAAGCACTTGCTAACACGACACCCCCACCTGAAGTCAGTGCCACCCGTGGTCCGTGCAGGTAACAGCGGTGGGGCCGGGTAAGGGGGGGTTTCAAAGGATGATGCTGAAGGAAAATTGATTATTTAATTTTCCCTCGGCATCGTCCCTTGAAATCCCCCCTTACCCGGCCCCTCTGCCCCACTGCTGTTAGCTGCACGGATCGCGGGTGGTCAGCGCCTGGTGCGGTCGCACTGCCCTAGAGCCACCCTGCTCAAGGGTCCTTTGACCTCAGTGACAGAGTCACTGTCACTCTATGGTGTGCTGCTTCATAGGCCTGCCTGCAAGACTGGAAGTGAACTTCAGGATAAATTGTGGTGGACAGGCCTTCAAGGTTAACCCACACATGCCACTGCTAGGGTCCACCTGCTGGTGCTAAGACACCAGGGCTTTTAAGATCTTGCGGGGCCTTCTATGGTCTAGCATGGGAATGTGCTCCCTCAGCGGGAGTGGTCTGGTGGACTGGTCATGAAGGCTGAACCTGGTTCTTCAGTTCCGAATTCAGCAGCTCTGACCATAGTGCCACATCCTCTCCCCCACTGAACACCATACTGCTCCACTGAGAGAAACTTGCACTGCACTGACCCGCTATAAACACCTGGATGTGACTCAATTCAAATTACGCATTAGACAAGAGCAATATGCTGCCTAAAAAAAAATTAACATCCTAGAAAAAGCAAACACTCATAGAGAATGCAAGATTAAGTAAAGCACATGAAATGTAAGCAGGAACAACATGGTTACCTTTTTCTTTTTACACTCATTATTCAGAAATTAGTGAGTGCTTTTGCCTGAAAAGTTAAGGCCATGACTACAGGGCCCAGAAGGGACCGCTTCAATGCCCATTGCTTATATCTTTACAAAGAGAGACGAGAAAACAAAAGTAGCGCTTCACCTGCAAACACTGTAAAGTGGCGCTAATGTGTTTAGGTTTGAATAAATCAATCTGGCCACCTTGCAACCACTCTGTCTTGCTTTAGCTAGTTACTTTTCATATTTTGAATGTTTTAGTTCTCTCCAACCCGAGGCTGCACTTAGAAAATGAAAAAAGTCAGAAAAAGACGACGTTTACAGCAAAAGTGTTTTTCTTTTTTTGGATCCATTTCACAGGGGAGCAAATAAACGAAAGGAGGAAAGAGAAGGTAATACCTGTTTCTAAAAGTCTCGGTTTTCACCATCCCACGCTGGCACCACAAGGACGTTGCTCCTGCGCTGGAAAAAGTGAAGGGAAATCCTGAGAGAAAATGGCTCTCTTAAAGGGTTTCCCTTCCTCCAACAACGCTCACCTGGCATGACGTCATGCCGTCGTGCCGTGGACGTCATGCCGTGACCTCCACTACTCAGTGAGGAAACTGAGCCCTCACTGCAGTCCAGAAAAAAAAAAAAAAAAAAGAAAGGACTACCTTTGCCAGCCGCGAAAATAGAGCCCGATAGAGACCCGTTTCGAGGGCCCCCCAAAAAAACTGCCGGTGCTCAGACCCGGACAGACCCGGCCCACTTAAAGCCCTGATTATAGTGCCAGGGTGTGTGCCTTGGAACATGGCAGTCTAACGTGCGGCATAAATGCATTATAGTGCAAGGGTGTGTGCCTTGGCACATGGCAGTCTAAAGTGCGGCACAAATGCATTATAGTGCAAGGGTGTGTGCCTTGGCACATGGCAGTCTAAAGTGCGGCACAAATGCATTATAGTGCAAGGGTGTGTGCCTTGGCACATGGCAGTCTAAAGTGCGGCACAAATGCATTATAGTGCAAGGGTGTGTGCCTTGGAACATGGCAGTCTAAAGTGCGGCACAAATGCATTATTGTGCAAGGGTGTGTGCCTTGGAACATGGCAGTCTAAAGTGCGGCACAAATGCATTATAGTGCAAGGGTGTGTGCCTTGGCACATGGCAGTCTAAAGTGCGGCACAAATGCATTATTGAGCAAGGGTGTGTGCCTTGGCACATGGCAGTCTAAAGTGAGGCACAAATGCATTATAGTGCAAGGGTGTGTGCCTTGGCACATGGCAGTCTAAAGTGTGGCACACATGCATTATTGTGCAAGGGTGTGTGCCTTGGCACATGGCAGTCTAAAGTGAGGCCCAAATGCATTATAGTGCAAGGGTGTGTGCCTTGGCACATAGCAGTCTAAAGTGAGGCACAAATGCATTATAGTGCAAGGGTGTGTGCCTTGGCACATGGCAGTCTAAAGTGTGGCACAAATGCATTATTGTGCAAGGGTGTGTGCCTTGGCACATGGCAGTTTAAAGTGAGGCACAAATGCATTATAGTGCAAGGGTGTGTGCCTTGGCACATGGCAGTCTAAAGTGAGGCACAAATGCATTATAGTGCAAGGGTGTGTGCCTTGGAACATGGCAGTCTAAAGTGCGGCACAAATGCATTATTGTGCAAGGGTGTGTGCCTTGGCACATGGCAGTCTAAAGTGAGGCACAAATGCATTATAGTGCAAGGGTGTGTGCCTTGGCACATGGCAGTCTAAAGTGAGGCACAAATGCATTATAGTGCAAGGGTGTGTGCCTTGGAACATAGCAGTCTAAAGTGCGGCACAAATGCATTATAGTGCAAGGGTGTGTGCCTAGGAACATGGCAGTCTAAAGTGCGGCACAAATGCATTATTGTGCAAGGGTGTGTGCCTTGGCACATGGCAGTCTAAAGTGAGGCACAAATGCATTATAGTGCAAGGGTGTGTGCCTTGGCACATGGCAGTCTAAAGTGAGGCACAAATGCATTATAGTGCATGGGTGTGTGCCTTGGAACATGGCAGTCTAAAGTGCGGCACAAATGCATTATAGTGCAAGGGTGTGTGCCTTGGCACATGGCAGTCTAAAGTGTGGCACAAATGCATTATTGTGCAAGGGTGTGTGCCTTGTCTAAAGTGCGGCACAAATGTATTATAATGCCAGGGTGTGTGCCTTGGTACATGCCAGCCTAAAGTGTAGCACCACAGAAAGAGAGAAAAACACAGCCACTTGTTGTAGATGTGGTGCTGTCCTACCCTCTCCCTTTTATGTAGCGTGGGGCACCTAGTGTGTTTGGGGCAGTGTGTTCCATGAAAAGCTCTGAAGTGGCCGACACATTCAGCACAGTGCAATGCACTGTGGGTGCATAAATAAACCTTTCCACGCCCCTCTTTGTAGAAGTATGTAGCTGGGCTGTGAGTAGGGAATGTAAACATTCCTTTGTTTACCTGAGCCTTCTGCTGGTCTGTTAAAGTGCAAGCGTTTAGGGGAATAGGGTCTTGTCTCGGCTGCCAGGTGCTGATCAGAACAACTGAACCTTGAGCTGGGCACATGAGCATAGAGGCACTGCCCCCGGGGAGATAACGCGTGTCGGTCTGTGGAGATAGCGGTGCGCCTGCGGGTCCCAGAGCGGGTGAGAGTGTGGAGTGTGGAAGTTATACTAAATGCAAACTTGAGCTCAAAGGAACACACACGCAGGCGCGGCCCGTGCAGGTAAGAGGGTTGGGGCGAGGTGGTGGGGGAGTCGACAGACGACGAGGTAAACGTAACATAAAGAAGCATTTGCAATGCAATAGGTCTCGCATTTGCGCAGGTTTGAGCTATTAGCATTGTAAATGACAATGCCTTTATTTATAGGATTTGAAAACCTGCATGGGGTGCTTATAGTCCTTGCTTACAAGAAGCAAGGCTGGCAGTAAAAGAGGCGCTGCTACTGACAGCCTTGCTTCTCGTAAGCAATGACTATAAGTACAAAGTGCGTGTTTACACACTGCTTGCACGTTTTGAAAACATAAATAAAAGACATTGCATTTACAATGCCAAGAGCTCAAACCCTCGCAAATACAAGACCTATTGCATTGCAAATGCTTGTTTGAGCTGCTTTCACACTCGTATAAGTGACCAGTTACTAACCACAAGTATATAGTTACAGTTACAGTATATGATGACACATCAATTTCCCTGCTGAAGTTGCCACCGTACATTTTAGCCCTCCTCTGCAAAGATACCTTTTCCAGGTGAATCTGTCAGTCTCTATAAGGCCCAGACTGCATCTCACTACCCTTCCTGCTCTAGAATCTCAGGAGATATCTTGCACCTTTATTGCATATGTGCCTTCGGCCAAATGCTTGTTTGCTATTTAGCTATTGTAGGAGAGTAGGATCTGCCTCTTATGTTGCCCCCACTTTTTTCTCTGATGTTTACACTGGTTTCTGGCTATAGTCCGGCTGGGACCCTGCCAATCAGGGCCCCAGCCTCTCTGTTCTCTCTAAACGATTTGGAGTGCACTCTAGGTGCACTAGTGATTGGATACTGTGGTACCTTATGAGTCCCTAGTATATGGTACCTTAGGTACCAAGGGCATAGGTACTTCACAGGCCTACCAGGGGCTGAAGCATGTATTATGCCACCCCTGGGAAGCAGACTAAATCTGCCACAACAGGCCTGCTACTGCAGCCTGGGTGAGGGAGTGCTAGCACCCCTCACTGAGATATAGGTCCCCTATATCTCTCCAGCACACACATTGAGACTTATCAGTCACCCCTAAAGCAGGCCCTATCAATCCTGAGGGCAGGGTGCTTAGTTTCCATGTGAGGGGGTGCCTCTGCCTGAGCAGGGCCCCTCTGCAGCCCTCAGAGTCCATTCTCTGGGGCTGTTTGTGAATGCAGTCAAACCATATACTCTTAAGTGCATTATATCCTCGCGGTAAATGCTAACTCTGGAATGGCTGCATCAAAACATGTCGTGTTTGGTGTCAAACACTTTGGAATCATACCCCCACACCAGTAACTGGTGTGGGAGTATGATCCTACCCTTCTAGGATAGACATGTAACTACTGTGGAAACGCGGTAGAATCCTGAAGAGCCCTGGCATCACAAAATGGATGCCACCAGTCACAGACACTGGGCTGCCCTCCTGCTGATGACCGAAGCTCGCAGTGGAGGAAGCCCAACAATAGGTATCCTGTCACAGGAGGGTGTGACCACCTTCCAGACAGGGTTTAGTGTATTGGGGCTGGGTGGGTGCACTCTTAGAGTGCTTTGAAGTCCTGCACTGGGGGAGCAGAAGGCTCCTCTGTGCATATGCCAGTTCAAACCAGCTCTGGGGCTACCTGCCCCTGCTCTGGTGCGAAACTGGACAAAGGGAAGTGGGTGTAGCCACCCACTCCCCTGACCCTCCCATAGGTGGGGTCATAGAGCTAGTCCCTCCCTTCTTTCTAGTATAAGAGGGGGAACCTGTGCATTGCACCCTAGATACCCCTGGACGACGCTCTACAAGAAGAATCCCGGACCTTCGATGTTCCACTACCTTTGGAAGACTGAAGAATCTCCCTTGGAGTCAAGGAGTGACTCCCCTGCTTGGCAGGCACCAAAAACGACAACGACGGTCGCAAACTACGCCGCTCCCGCCGGAGCCCGAAGTCCCTGCAGCCCAGGAAGAGAATTTCCTGACTTCTCCAAGGCCATCGTGAGTCCCCAGCGAAGCTGAGGCAAGTGGACCCCACGAGCAACGAGGAACCGCAGACCCTGGGTACCGTGCACTATTGTCGAGTGCAACCCCTTCACGACGTTCTACGAACTTGTGCTTTGGACCACATGTGGTCCCAGCCTCTAAAAGAGATCCCTCCCGAAATCAGAGGCCTACCCTGTCTCAAGTGACCGTGGGCCCCTGTTGAGTGCATCCGCCCAAGGCGTCTTTGCGATCCCTTGCCAGCCGGCTTGTGGGTCCCTAGAAGACTTTCCAAAGAAACCAAAGAGCTCCCCTGGTTGCTCCAGGCCTGCCCTGACCTACCCTTGCTGGGTAAGTTCCTCAGACCTTGCTGGTCTGCACCATTGACTTTTTCTTTCCACCACGAGACTTGCAGCTACCAAGGCTTGTTGGCTTCAATCGAGTCGCCGATACCTCAGTAAGCTGCAGAAGTCGTGGGACACACCGAATCCAGCTCCTGGTCATCATTGACACTGCCTGGACCACGTGGTCGAAGAGTCAAGACACCAGAGAACGACCTGAATCTGTCGACGACGGTGGGCATTCATCTGCCTTGCCCAGAGTCACTGCCAAGTGACTGTGAACACTGTCCCCTCTGCTTTCATGTCTTCCTCCCTCCGAATCCAGGCTTGGATTCCAACGGACACTTCTTCTGTCGCCGCAAGCAGCAAGTCTTCACTGGCTCCCATTGAAAACGACGCCGCGACCCGACACCAAAGGACACCTATGCACCCGGCTCCCCTGGGTGAGGTAACTTTAGCATTACGGTGCTCCCGTGGGTGTGGGCCCTAGAACTACTTACCCTGTAAGTGGCTTGCTTGTAGCTACCCTAGAAGTGCCCTAAAACTCTTATTTTCTAAGTGCGACAATTGCGCTGACTCGTACAGGGTTCGCGTCTGTGTTAGACACATCGCGTCCATCTCCCTTGTAG
This sequence comes from Calotriton arnoldi, assembly GCA_963921515.1. Taxonomy (NCBI): domain Eukaryota; kingdom Metazoa; phylum Chordata; class Amphibia; order Caudata; family Salamandridae; genus Calotriton; species Calotriton arnoldi. Next base: position 500,351 of record CAWUFW010007999.1, on the reverse strand, counting down.
CTCTATCTGTAACCGTGTCCTTCGACTCGTACTGAGTCCGATCAGTGGGTTCACCTCGAACACACAAGGGGCCTGTAACATTGAACTCTCAATTGCGCTGACTCGTACAAGGTTCGCGTCTGTGTTAGATACAGCGCGTCCATCCCCCTTGCAACTCTATCTGTAACCGCGTCCTTCGACTCGTACAAGGACCGATCGGTGTGTTCGCCTCGAACACGCAAGGGACCTTTAACATTGAAATCTCAATCGCGTCTGTTCGCATAGACTCGCACAGGACTCGCACCGGTGCCAGGACACCGCGTCCGTCCCCTGTGGGTCTCCTACAACTACCTGGGGTGGTTCTTGGGGGTCCCTCGATTCTAGATGCCCTAGACCTAGGTCTAGCCAAACTAAGATTGTGATATTTGATTGTGCTAACTTATTTTTGATAACATTTGATTTGTACATATGTTCCTGACTTCTAATCTCATAAAGAGATTAGTAGAGAGTTGTTTATTAATAAATACATATATATTTGATATATATACCTGTGTGGTGTCTTTTCATTTGGTGATTCAAGAGATTGTGTGGTAAAACAAGCTGCTTTACATTCCTCCAAGACTTAGCCTGAAGGCTGCTCTCCACAGCTACCACTAGGATAGCTTTCTATAAAGGTTGTCTTAAACCTACCAACCATAAGAGTCGAATTGTTCTGGTGCAAGGTGTCCACTTTAATTAGTGAACAGCATATACCAGGCCAACTTCTCACATTGGTGGCAGCGTGTGGGATTCCAGCTTGCTATTGTTTTACCAGAAAATCTCTATTTGAATTACTAACTGAAAACCACTATAGGTACTCAAGGTACATATAAAGTCAAGCTTAGTATCAATAAGTTCTACTGAACTTAGGGCTGTGTGAAAAGGGATAGCACACCCTGTCTACAGCTCAAGCTAGTATCAGTAGGCCACAAACTAGTGTAGGTAGTACAACACTGCACAACACTAGAATGTCCTCAAGGGATGGACCCAGTGGATCCACCCAGCTTCAGTATAAGGACATGTCTTTCGTTGACTTGAAAGCCATGTGTGCTGAGAGGCACCTGAAGATAGGACAGAGTCCCTCCACACTACACTTGATAGATCTGCTAACAGCAGATGACCTTAGATTAGCTCTAGGAGCTAAGGGGTCTGGATCAGTGGGTGGGTCAGTTATAGTGTCTGGGTCAGATGATGAACATCAGGATGACCAGGACTCTGTGATTGTAGGGCAAGGCCCAAAGGGGTCTGAACCAGACAGAGGAATTCTCCCTAAGAGAACTGACATAGTGGAAGTTAGGCACAGGTCCCTTTCCAGGGAATCTGAGCACTCCTTTCACTCTGGCAGGGAAACTGTCTACCAGAGGAACTCCTTCTTCCCAAGAAGAGAGACCTCCTCTGAAAGGATGTACAAACTGCTGCAGTATGAGGAAGCAAGATTTGCCCTCAAAACCAAGCAGTTGGCATTAGACAAAGAAGCCTTTGAGTTCCAGAAAGCTTCTAGAAGAGAGGGGTTAGAACCCCCTAGTGGCAGCAACAGTGTCCCTAGAGGTAGAGAAAATACTCCAGACCATAGGAACCTGAGCAAGGTTGTTCCTCCCTACCAGAGTGGGGACGATATCCACAAGTGGATAACTGCTATGGAAAGGGCCTGTAGAGTACAACAGGTCCCCCAAAAGCAGTGGGCAGCAATCTTGTGGCTCTCCTTTTCAGATAAAGGTAGAGACAAGCTCCTCACTGTTAGAGAAGAGGATGCTGATGACTATGAAGTCCTGAAGAGTGCACTGATAGATGGGTTTGGCTTAACCACTGAGCAGTACAGGTTGAAGTTCAGAGACACCCAGGAGGCACAGACTCAGGACTGGACTGACTTTGTAGATTGTGCAACCAAGGCTCTGGAGGGTTGGCTGGTTGGCAGTAGGGTTACTGATTTCAAGGGATTGTATAATCTAATGATGAGAGAACAGATCCTTAATAATTGCCAGAACCAGTTGTTGCATCAATACCTGGTAGACTCAGATCTGACCTCTCCCCAAGAATTGGGAAAGAAGGCAGACAAGTGGGTCAGAACCAGGGTGAGGCAGAAAACCCAGAACCAAGGGGGTGACACAAAGAAGCAGGATCAGAAGGGCTCTGAGAAAAGTGGGGATAAGTCAACAGAACAGAAGTCTTCACAAGGGCCCCACAAATCTGCATCTGGTGGGGAGTCACAATCCAACAAGGGAAAAGGCCAAAAGAAGACCTGGTGCAAATTCTGTAAACAGAAAGGGCACTGGACTTCTGATTGTAACAAGTCCAAAGACCAAACCACCACCACTCCTGCCCCTAAGGCAACTGTTCCCCCTAGTTCAGCTACTGGTGGAGGTGGTACTCAGAAAAAGGGTGTAGTAGGGTTGACCCTGGGTTCTGAAGTGGGCTCTGGCCTAGTCAGAGAACCCACTCAGGCAATGCTGATTTGTGATGGAGACATTGAAATGTCCTTCCTAGTGAGCCCCAGTAATCTGGGCAAATACAAACAGCAGCCTGTAATAAATGGCAAACAGGCTTTGGCATTTAGGGACACAGGTGCTAGTGTCACCATGGTGGCAGAGGATCTTGTGGACCCTGTACAGATCATCCTGGGTGAAATGTACCAGGTGACCAATGCAAGCAATGCCAAGACCAACCATAGTCTGGCAGTTGTGAATTTCTCCTGGGGAGGGGTAACTGGCCTCAAGAAGGTTGTAGTCAGTGCAGACCTCCCTGTAGAATGTCTATTGGGCAATGATCTAGAGACTTCAGCCTGGTCTGAAGTAGAGTTATGGACTCATGCTGAGATGTTGGGCATCCCTGCAGAGGTATTTGCTGTGACCAGGTCACAAGCCAAAATGCATAACACTGAACCAGCTCTGGATCCTGAAACTATGGACCAGATGCTTCCCAAGAGGAGGAGCAGTAGGGTTAAGGCAGTGCCTTCCCCTCTGTCTCAGACCACTGAGTCCCTTCCCCAGGGAGGAGTAGCAGATCCTGAAGAAGGAACTGCCCCAGAGGAACTTGAGCCTGATCAGGTTGAGTTCTTGGGGGCAGGGGGCCCTTCTAGGGAAGATCTGAGTAAGGAGCAACAGTGCTGCCCCTCTCTTGAACCCCTCAGACAGCAGGCTGCTGCTGAGGCTGCTGGGAGTGCTAGTGGGTCCCATAAAGTTTATTGGGATGAGGGACTCCTATATTCTGAGGGTAGAGATCCAGCCCCTGGAGCCACCAGGAGGATGGTAATCCCTCAGAAGTTTAGGGGGTTCCTCTTGACCCTAGCACATGATATCCCTTTGGCAGGTCACTTGGGCCAAAACAAGACCTGGGACAGGCTTGTTCCACATTTCCATTGGCCACATATGTCAGAGGACACAAAGGAGTTTTGCCGCTCCTGTGTCACATGCCAAGCCAGTGGCAAGGCAGGTGGCACAACAAAGGCCCCCTGATACCACTACCTGTGGTGGGGGTACCCTTTGAAAGGGTAGGGATTGACATTGTTGGTCCCCTTGACCCTCAAACTGCATCTGGGCACAGATTTATCCTGGTGGTAGTGGATCATGCCACCAGGTACCCAGAGGCAATTCCCTGAAGACCACCACAGCCCCTGTGGTGGCAAGAGCCCTCATTGGAGTCTTCTCCAGAGTGGGTTTCCCAAAGGAGGTCATTTCTGACAGAGGTACCAACTTCATGTCAGGATATTTGAAGGCAATGTGGAAGGAGTGTGGTGTAACTTATAAGTTCACCACCCCCTATCACCCACAATGCAATGGTTTAGTTGAACGCTTCAACAAAACCCTGAAGGGAATGATTAAAGGACTCCCAGAGAAGCTTAGGCGGAAATGGGACCTTCTTCTTCCCTGCCTGTTTGCATACAGAGAGGTTCCACAGAAGGGGTTGGTTACAGCCCATTTGAGCTTCTGTTTGGGCATCCTGTGAGAGGTCCATTGTGTTTGGTAAAAGAGGGCTGGGAGTTACCTCTCAAGCCCCCAAACAAGATGTGATGGACTATGTACTTGGTCTCCGCTCCCGGATGGCTGAGTACATGAAAAAGGCAACCAAAAACCTGGAGGCCAGCCAAGAATTACAAAAAGCTTGGCATGACCAAAAGGCTGTACTGACTGTATACCAGCCAGGACAGAAAGTGTGGGTGTTGGAGCCTGTGGCCCCAGCAGCCCTCCAAGACAAGTGGAGTGGCCCCCATACAATAGTTGAACAGAAGGGAGAGGTCACCTATCTGGTGAATCTTGGAACTCCCAGGAGCCCCCTGAGGGTGCTCCATGTCAACAGATTGAAACCATATGTTGTCAGGGCTGACATGGGCTTGCTCATGGCAACTGATGAGGAACAGGAGGAGGAGAGTGACCCTCTCCCTGACCTGCTCTCGCAGAACCCTGATGATGGGTCAGTAGATGGTGTTGCTTTGGCAAGCAGCCTCACTGACCATCAGCAAACTGAGTGCAGACAAGTTCTGCAACAGTACAGACATATGTTTAGCCTGACCCCTAGTCAGACTTCCTGGTGCACCCATGAGGTGGACACTGGAGACAGTCTGCCTGTCAAGAGTAAAATCTACAGGCAACCTGACCATGTCAGGGATTGTATCAGGACTGAAGTCCAGAAGATGTTGGAGTTAGGTGTGATTGAGCCTTCAGATAGCCCATGGGCTAGCCCAGTAGTCCTAGTACCCAAGCCTCATACCCAGGGTGGTAAGAAAGAAATGAGGTTTTGTGTAGACTACAGAGGCCTCAATGCAGTCACTAGGACTGATGCCTATCCCATACCAAGGGCAGATGAGCTGATTGATACTTTGGCCTCAGCCAAGTATCTAAGCACGTTTGACCTAACAGCCGGCTACTGGCAGATCAGGTTAGCTGATGATGCAAAAGCCAAAACAGCATTTTCGACCCCTGGTGGGCACTACCACTTTGTGGTGATGCCCTTTGGATTGAAAAATGCACCTGCCACTTTTCAGAGGTTGGTGAATAAAGTTCTGGCAGGGATGGAAACGTATTGCTCAGCTTATCTAGATGATATTGCTGTCATTAGTTCCTCCTGGCAGGATCACCTGGTCCACCTCAGGAATGTTTTGGAGGCTCTGCAGAAAGCAGGCCTCACTATCAAGGCCACTAAGTGCCAGATAGGGCAGAGTCAGGTTGTGTACCTGGGCCACCTTGTGGGTGGAGGCCAGGTTCAGCCTTTACAGAGCAAAATCCAAACCATCATGGAATGGGTTGCTCCAACCACCCAGACACAGGTGAGAGCCTTCTTAGGCCTGACTGGGTACTATAGGAGGTTTGTGAAGGGATATGGATCTATAGTGACCCCCTTGAATGATCTGACCTCAAAGAAAATGCCAAAAAAGGTTCAGTGGACAGCTAGCTGTCAGAAGGCATTTGAAGACCTAAAGCAGGCCATGTGCACTGCCCCCATCTTACAGAGTCCAGACTACACCAAAAAGTTCATTGTCCAAACAGATGCTTCTGAGCTGGGTGTGGGAGCTGTACTGTCTCAACTGAATGATGAAGGTCAAGACCAGCCAGTAGCTTTTATTAGCAGAAGGCTGACCCCTAGAGAGAAACGTTGGTCAGCTATAGAGAGGAGGCCTTTGCTGTGGTGTGGGCCCTGAAGAAGCTGAGGCCATACTTGTTTGGCACTCACTTCATAGTTCAGACTGACCACAAGCCCCTCCTATGGCTTAAACAAATGAAAGGAGAAAACCCAAAACTTTTGAGGTGGTCCATTTCCCTACAGGGGATGGACTATACAGTGGAACATAGACCTGGGACCCAACATGCCAATGCAGATGGACTCTCAAGGTATTTCCACTTTGAACACGAAGACTCAACTGGTCAAGGTTAATTTAGTGTCCCTGCATTTGGGGGGGGGGTTGTGTAGGAGAGTAGGATCTGCCTCTTATGTTGCCCCCACTTTTTTTTCTGATGTTTACACTGGTTTCTGGCTATAGTCTGGCTGGGACCCTGCCAATCAGGTCCCCAGCCTCTCTGTTCTCTCTAAACGATTTGGAGTGCACTCTAGGTGCACTAGTGATTGGATACTGTGGTACCTTATGAGTCCCTAGTATATGGTACCTTAGGTACCAAGGGCATAGGTACTTCACAGGCCTACCAGGGGCTGAAGCATGTATTATGCCACCCCTGGGAAGCAGACTAAATCTGAAACAACAGGCCTGCTACTGCAGCCTGGGTGAGGGAGTGCTAGCACCCCTCACTGAGATATAGGTCCCCTATATCTCTCCTGCACACACATTGAGACTTATCAGTCACCCCTAAAGCAGGCCCTATCAATCCTGAGGGCAGGGTGCTTAGTTTCCATGTGAGGGGGTGCCTCTGCCTGAGCAGGGCCCCTCTGCAGCCCTCAGAGTCCATTCTCTGGGGCTGTTTGTGAATGCAGTCAAACCATATACTCTTAAGTGCATTATATCCTCGCGGTAAATGCTAACTCTGGAATGGCTGCATCAAAACATGTCGTGTTTGGTGTCAAACACTTTGGAATCATACCCCCACACCAGTAACTGGTGTGGGAGTATGATCCCACCCTTCTAGAGGGATAGACATGTAACTACTGTGAAAACGCGGTAGAATCCTGAAGAGCCCTGGCATCACAAAATGGATGCCACCAGTCACAGACACTGGGCTGCCCTCCTGCTGATGACCGAAACTCGCAGTGGAGGAAGCCCAACAATAGGTACCCTGTCACAGGAGGGTGTGACCACCTTCCAGACAGGGTTTAGTGTATTGGGGCTGGGTGGGTGCACTCTTAGAGTGCTTTGAAGTCCTGAACTGGGGGAGCAGAAGGCTCCTCTGTGCATATGCCAGTTCAAACCAGCTCTGGGGCTACCTGCCCCTGCTCTGGTGCGAAACTGGACAAAGGGAAGTGGGTGTAGCCACCCACTCCCCTGACCCTCCCATAGGTGGGGTCATAGAGCTAGTCCCTCCCTTCTTTCTAGTATAAGAGGGGGAACCTGTGCATTGCACCCTAGATACCCCTGGACGACGCTCTACAAGAAGAATCCCGGACCTTCGACGTTCCACTACCTTTGGAAGACTGAAGAATCTCCCTTGGAGTCAAGGAGTGACTCCCCTGCTTGGCAGGCACCAAAAACGACAACGACGGTCGCAAACTACGCCGCTCCCGCCGAAGCCCGAAGTCCCTGCAGCCCAGGAAGAGAATTTCCTGACTTCTCCAAGGCCATCGTGAGTCCCCAGTTAAGCTGAGGCAAGTGGACCCCACGAGCAACGAGGAACCGCAGACCCTGGGTACCGTGCACTATTGTCAAGTGCAACCCCTTCACGACGTTCTACGAACTTGTGCTTTAGACCACGTGTGGTCCCAGCCTCTAACAGAGATCCCTCCCAAAATCAGAGGCCTACCCTGTCCCGAGTGACCGTGGGCCCCTGTTGAGTGCATCCGCCTGAGGCGTCTTCGCGATCCCTTGCCAGCCGGCTTGTGGGTCCCCAGAAGACTTTCCAACGAAACCAAAGAGCTCCCCTAGTTGCAACAGGCCTGCCCTGACCTACCCTTGCTGGGTAAGTTCCTCAGACCTTGCTGGTCTGCACCATTGACTTTTTCTTTCCACCACGAGACTTGCGGCTACCAAGGCTTGTTGGCTCCAATCGAGTCGCCGACACCTCAGTAAGCTGCAGACATCGTAGGACACACCGAATCCAGCTCCTGGTCATCATCAACGCTGCCTGGACCACGTGGTCGAAGAGTCAAGACACCCGTGAACGACCCGAAGCTGTCGACGACGGTGGGCATTCATCTACCTTGCCCAGAGTCACTGCCAAGTGACTGTGAACACTGTCCCCTCTGCTTTCAGGTCTTCCTCCCTCCGAATCCAGGCTTGGATTCCAACGGACACTTCTTCTGTTGCCGCAAGCAGCAAGTCTTCACTGGCTCCCATTGAAAACGACGCCGCGACCCGACACCAAAGGACACCTATGCACCCGGCTCTCCTGGGTGAGGTAACTTTAGCATTACGGTGCTCCCGTGGGTGTGGGCCCTAGAACTACTTACCCTGTAAGTGGCTTGCTTGTAGCTACCCTAGAAGTGCCCTAAAACTCTTATTTTCTAAGTGCGACAATTGCGCTGACTCGTATAGGGTTCGCGTCTGTGTTAGACACATCGCGTCCATCTCCCTTGTAGCTCTATCTGTAACCTTGTCCTTCGACTCGTACTGAGTCCGATCGGTGGGTTCACCTCGAACACACAAGGGGCCTGTAACATTGAACTCTCAATTGCGCTGACTCGTACAAGGTTCGCGTCTGTGTTAGACACATCGCGTCCATCTCCCTTGTAGCTCTATCTGTAACCGCGTCCTTCGACTCGTACAAGGACCGATCGGTGTGTTCGCCTCGAACACGCAAGGGACCTTTAACATTGAAATCCCAATTGCGTCTGTTCGCATAGACTCAGACAGGACTCGCACCGGTGCCAGGACACCGCGTCCGTCCCCTGTGGGTCTCCTACAACTACCTGGGGTGGTTCTTGGGGGTCCCTCGATTCTAGATGCCCTAGACCTGGGTCTAGCCAAACTAAGATTGTGATTTTTGATTGTGCTAACTTATTTTTGATAACATTTGATTTGTACATATGTTCCTGACTTCTAATCTCATAAAAAGATTAGTAGAGAGTTGTTTATTAATAAATACATATATAATTGATATATATACCTGTGTGGTGTCTTTTCATTTGGTGATTCAAGAGATTGTGTGGTAAAACAAGCTGCTTTACATTCCTCCAAGACTTAGCCTGAAGGCTGCTCTCCACAGCTACCACTAGGATAGCTTTCTATAAAGGTTGTCTTAAACCTACCAACCATAAGAGTCGAATTGTTCTGGTGCAAGGTGTCCACTTTAATTAGTGAACAGCATATACCAGGCCAACTTCTCACAGCTATGGCATTATTTATTGTAGTTTGAACGATAATAACACTGCAATTAAGAAGCTGAAAGAGAATATGACTGATATCAGGGTGGTAGCTATTTACTCTTTTGGCAAAGAAATACAAGACCACTTTATACTACTGCTACCAGCACGAAACGTGTCGCATTCTTCCAGCACGAAACGTGTCGCATTCTTCCAGCACGAAACGTGTCGCATTCTTCCAGCACGAAACATGTCGCATTCTTCCAGCACGAAACGTGTCGCATTCTTCCAGCACGAAACGTGTCGCATTCTTCCAGCACAAACCGTTCAACCAAGTGCACGCTATTGTGCCTTTAAAATGTGAACAATAAGCATATTGACTGACAACCAGATGGTGATATTTCGGAATCCATTCTGGTTGCTTTCTCTTCTAATAGAGTAAAAACACATAGTATGCCCTTAGCCACTTGGTGGCACGGTTGATGACAGATGTATTGGGAAACTAGTGATATACTCGGTAAACTCTAGTTGATTTATATAACATTAACAACCCTGGAAAAGCAAGTATTTGTTAGTGATTATTTCAAATAGAAGTTAATCAACTTCAAACTACAATGCCATAGAGGTGTGGCGCAGCGGCCAGAGCGGCTGACTCCGGAACCCGGGGCTCACGGTTCGATCGCCGGCGGCAGATCAGCCCAGCACCATGTGACTCTGGGCAATAGCTCGCTTAATCTTCCCGATGGCCCCCAGCGCCTTGACACCCTCGGGTAATTGTTTGCGCTTTACAAATACTGGTATTATTATTATTACATGGAGACCTTGAATTGTACTAAACTGTACATCATTGAGAGAGCATTTACTAAAAGTCTGCGGGTCGTAGATTCCTATCATAGTAGGCACAACTAGCATTTTATCCTTCTGAGGTCGATTTAATACCTTCTATTGAGTTGGCTGGGGAGAATTCCGTTTGTCATGTGTTCTGCACATGTAGTCGCATTAATCCCTAACAAACAATAAATGTGTGATGATGGAGTAAATGCGAGGTATTACCCAGCAACAAAAGAGTTATTTGCCGAAGGACATGTCGTTCACATCAAGTATTATTCGTCAAATGCCACAAACATCTATGAACGAAGACTTCACAATACATGTCATGATAAATATCCTTCATAAGCTGGCTGGGATGTGGTAAGCTACTACTCACATGTTTGACAGCTGGTTTGATTTTTTTTTAAAGAATAGGTGTATAGACTCTACAACCAAAGTAGTGGCTCACCTACAACGTTACTCTGGATTTTTCACACGACAATCAGCAAGCTCAGTGTTTTGCCTCATTGTTCTACAGATCAAAAGGTGTATGTAACAAGCCCCATTTGCTTTGAATAAAACACTGAAACAGGCAGTCTCCGACATGATGATGATGATGATGGGTGAATAATAATGGCAAAGAAAGACTTCCCCTGCTGCACACAGCTGAACAGCTTTTGTAATTGTATTTATTCACTACACTGACGAGTGCTTTGCAGCACTTTACGGCGAGTAGCATGCGCTATCCGTAACCTTTAAAAGCAGGCACCACGTAAAGTTGACACCCGGTGCAGGAAGCGCACCTGCCCCCTACCCCGCTCACTGTGTGCCCGTGGCTGTTACACTCGCACTCCAGGGAGGCAACGATTAAAAGCGAGCATCATGGAAAGTGCACAGGAATCTGCCCAATTCATTTTGAATAAAACGGCTCCCACATGATGATGGGTGAATAATAATGGCAAAGACAGACTTCTGCTGCTGCACACAGCTGAACAGCTTTTGTAATGGTATTTATATAGTGCAAACTACACTGATGAGTGCTTTGCAGCGCTTTACAGTGAGTAGCACACGCTATCTAGAACTTTGAAAAGCGGGCACCACGTAAAGTCAACACCCGGTGCACGAAGCACGCATGCCCCCTACTCCTCTCACTGCATGCCCGTGGCTGTTACACTCGCACTACAGGGAGGCAACGATTCTGACGTGCAGGCCACTGAAGTCATGACTGTCAAGGCTGCCAAAGAATACCTAGTGAGGAGAGAGATTTCCCAGCTGTTTGAAGTAAGCGTGGATGTAGTTTTGTGCCACATGTAGCAAAGGGCGGGAAGCAACAATTAAAAAAAAGAGTTCTGCCAACCAACTGTTCAACAGTGAAACCGTACTTGGCCAGTGCTCCACTGCCTTCGAACGGAAGTGACGTATGGGCTGCCAATGAGTAAGGAGGCAGCATAAAAGAATGACACTGCAGTGGATGTATGGCAAGCAGCAGGCGGGACCAAAGTCGTTTTTTTGACAACAACAGGTCTTGCAGACAGCGCATGTGTGCTGCTTAGGATCGACCTAAAAAGAGTCGGCGATGCGGCGAGCGCAAGGTAAGTAATTTTAGTTTTGGTTAAATTATTTACCTCTTTGTCGTCTGTCAACTCCACCCTCACCCCGCCCCCTGCTCTTACCTGCACGGGCCGCGCCTGCCTGCTCACCCAACACGCGTAAAGAGGTAGACATCATAATATCGGTCACAAATAAACCCTGCAACTAAAAGAAAAATAAGTACGAAGAACAAATCATAGACTCTAAACTTTGGGACTCATTTGCGAGGTTTTGGTGCAGGGCGGCGCCGCAAGGAATCTTGCTGCACTGCCCTGCGTCAAAGGAAAAGGGCAGGAATGAACTATATCTATGAGATACGGCGCATTCCTGTAATTTTCTCCTGCACTGGCGCACACTGGGCTGCTATGCGTCAGCGCAGGCACCCTTGCACCATGATTGTTTTTGTGCAGGAAGGGATATCTTCCGCACAAAAACAAACACAAGAGGTGTTTTCATCTTTCTATGTGTGCTGTAGAATGCAACACACATAGAAAGAGGAAAAACAAGGGGAAATAAGGATATTTCTCCTCGTTGCGCCTCCCTAACGCCACCCCTGTCGTGGCATTAGAATCTGACGCATTCTCAAGTTTACAATTCCTCGTAAATCTGGGTCTGCTTCAGATTCCATGGGTGTTGCGTGGGAACACCCACAGCAACACCCATGGAACGCCCCTTTCATGCAGTGTTCTGCGTGAAAGGGATACATATTTGCAAGGCCATGAAAAGCCACGCAAAGTGTTTGTGTGGACTTATAAAAATGCTGTGGCTCATTGTGCCATCGGAGAGTCCAAAAAGTGATGCTCTGGTGGTGCAAAAGTGCAGCTATCGGCCTCGTAAATAAGGCCCTTAAACCGAGATAAATTTAGGAAAAAAGCGTTATGATGTGGCCAGCATCATAGCACTTTTCGTTTGCAGGAGGGGGCAGGCCAGCATGGACAGTGGGAGGAGCGCAGGAGGGGACATGCAACTTGAAGGACAGTGCGAGGCAGGGGGAGGGGAAAGTAGAATGAGGGAAAGGGGGCAGCAACACGACGACAGAGGGTGGAGGGCGGGAGGGGGCAAGCTACACCATGGAGAGTGGGAGGAGAACGAGCAAGCAAAGACGTGTAGGAGGGAGACGGCTACAAACACATGCACTATTCTGGAGTGCTAGAAGTAAATGTATTCTGTATAAGACTATATTTTAATACAATCTTTCACAAATGACTTTGTTAGAGTCGCATCTTTCTAACACACAAAACATTTTTCTGTGTATTGGAGAGAAGAAGTAATCCACTATGACATATATTACTCTTCACTGTACTATGGTTTTGGCAAAGTTACCATATTAAAACATGATTATTTCCTCAAATTACGGATCAATTTAGTATTTTTGTGTTGTGAAGTTTACCAGTACCAAGGCCAAATCCCATTTTGCCAAACTTTTTCTGGGGTAACTCCTTTAGCGGATTTCCAGTAGTACCGCAGTACTAATAATTTAAAATAATAAATAAATACTACAATACTTTTCTTTTAGATGATTGCCCTTGGAAGTCTCTTTCTTCTCTTTGGCTTCCAGTTCATTTACTGATGCAGCATCCTGATAGTTCATGCTTTAACTTAACAGGTTCCTTCTTTTGGTAAACCACGAAGGCCTCTAGACATATGATCACTTGATCTCTACTTTCAGAGACTCAACCCTCCCTACAACTCTCCCTACATCTACCCTTCTCTACTAAGAGCAAGACTTATTCTAGTTGTTCTGCCATGTGAGGATGGCACAGTGTAATACCACTTTGACCACATACATCCCACCTCAATCTGACATGGTGGGCTGTGCTACCTGTGCATGAGTGCTTATTGGCTGGACCGTGTGGTTTGTTTCATGCTTTGTGACACGCTCCCAGCCACGTCACCTGTTCTTCTTTCAGTGTTTGCACTGTCCTAGTATAAGAGGGAAACAAGAGTGCCTTTGCACAGCTTCCTCCTGGTCTTATGTCTTGATCTCAGTAGTGTACATGTTAAACTTGCAGCCGCAAGCGACATTTTGGCTTCAGTCAAAAGTGCTAAGTGCAAACTGTGATTTTGATTTTCAGAACTTTTCAGGCCTAGTTTCAGACTCCATTTTGCATGTTTTCATGGGTTACTCATGGAGTGCTCTGGGTACTTTTCCCTGGGTTAAACTATTGCTTCTCCTTCTAGACATTTAGTACTTATTTAGCGAAGTCACATGCAGTAGATGACGAAGGTGCACACTGAGTTTGCAGTCAACTTTCTAAAAGCGATTCACACACTTTTTGCAGGCCTAGGTGCAGCCTACTTTTTAGTCACTTTGTGAAAAGTGCTTTAATCAGTACTTAATATGAGCCAGTGTCAGTCAGTCAATAATACTTTTATTTGATTTTGGAAAAAATCATAAAAGGGTGGGGCAAGCCACCATTGTACATGTTAAATTAGATAAACATTGATAAAAAGCTAGAGATAAACACACAATAAAGTCATATCCTTTATCGATAGACAACTAGTTAGATAAAAACAAGAGTTTGTAAAAAGTGTAGATGGAAAAAGGTACAAAAAGTTCAATTTAAAAATTTCCAAACGATTTCTCTTTTTTGTCCAGTTCTTTTACCGCAATGTTCCAGAATGTAATGGCTCTGCCGGACACTTGGATCAATGAGCCTCCAAGGCTCTGCATGTCCTTATTTGTGCTTTCCTTAATGACTCCCGAAGAACGATTTTTCGAGTTTCTAATAAAGATGGGCAAATGCATAAGAAATGGAGTAACGACTCCTCGCCTTTTCTACAGAGGCGGCATTCTTTTGTCGGCCATGTCTGCTTCCATTTCGGGGTCAGGTCTTTTATAGGGAATGACCCCAGCCGCAACAGCGTCAAGTAGTGCTTTTTCTGGTGTGAAAAATGCTCAGACAAGTACGGCTGGGGTTTCAACATCTGATAAGATTGTATCACCGCCCATGCATGATGTTTTTTTGAGAACGCTGTTTTGTCCATTAGTAGTGAGGTCCATTTGATTGCGTTATTCGCTACGGTTTTGAATCCGGAATAAGTAGTAATAGTGAGCCAGGCCTCATCGAGCTGTAGTGCCGCAAGAGATTCTTTTAAAGCTTTAAAAGTAGAGTTGTTTAGCCTGGCTTGTTTTTCGACCTCCTGCCAGCAGTAATGGGCTAAGCCGGTGTTATTTTCTGCTGCCCTCATCCTCCAATAATATTTGGCCAATGCGCCTTGTCTGGCTGGTTTCTGGTTTTTTAGTCCATACTCCAATCGGATTTGTGCCTGTGAGATGTGTCTAGGGATTAGGAACAAACGCTTAAAGAGGCTTGATTGAGCAGTATTCAAGACTGTGGCGTCGTTCGTATTCAGCATTTCCGATCCGTATGATATAGAGGGCAGGAATTTTGCGGCGATTACCCTAAGCAGGTGACCTGTGGAGCAGCCATTAAGCTTTCTTTGTAGGATTTTAAATGCGAAAAGCAGTTGTTTGGATTTTGTTTTTCCTAGTTCCAGGTGTTGCTTAAAATTAAGGTTACAATCAAGTTGAAACCCCAGATATCTATATGAGTCTACCCGGGACAGTGGTTTCTCATCTAAGATCCAGGTAAAACTGCGTTTGTTCTTTGTTTTGCGGTGTTTAGAGAAGCACATTACTTTCGTTTTTTGATGATTAATCGTCAGTTGAGCAGAGATGGTGTACGCTCCTAATTGAGTAATCAATCGTTGGAGGCCTATGGGTGTCTGGGCAAGGAGGACAATGTCGTCCGCGTATTGGAGGCTAGTTATTGGTGTTACACCTAGTTTTGGGGGATCAGTTTGTATTGAACGAAGGTGCTGCTCGAGGTCGGCGGTGTAGATGTTAAATAAACAAGGGCCAGCACGCACCCCTGTTTTAGTCCATCAATTGTTGGAATCTTGTTTGTCAAGCTGCGACCATCTCCTTTCCGAATTCGAACCCATGTTTGTGAATAAAGGTTGATAATAGCCTCCAAAAGTTTGGGTGGGGCCCCCCAACTTTGCATTTTGGCCCATAGTTTAGCTCTCGGTACTTTATCAAAAGCCGCTTTAAGGTCTATGAAGCACGCATACAGAGTGCTGGATTTTGCATGTGCTTGATTAGCTAAGAGGGTGACCGCGGAGATATTCGTAAGGGTGCCCATCCCTGCCCGGAATCCGGTTTGCGTATTTGGTATCAGGTTTGTTCGACTGACCCAATCCTCTAACTCTAACAACAGATTCGATGCATACATTTTCGCCTCGACATCTATTAATGCGATCAGTCTGTAATTGGACGGGTCAGAACGTGCACCCGCTTTGTGTATTGAGTGTAAGATACTTCCTCGCCAGGAATCAGGGATCGTGCAAGACTCTAGAATTTGTGAAAAAAGGGGGGTAAGGTAGCCCGACCAGAATGGTGGATCATGCCGGAAAAGGGCATTTGGCAGTCCGTTGGGCCCTGGAGCTCCTTCAGATCTTAGATTTTTTATGATTTTAAAGACCTGCGCTTGTGAAATCCGCTGGGGGGATTCCATCGATTTTAACTGAGTTGTATCCTGGACTGTTGCTGCTGAAGCTTCCCCCCTTCCCTGTTGGTGCTCCATGATTTATTTATTGTGTCTGAAAGTGGAATAGCGTTACATGTGAGTTCGATGTGGGCTCTCCAAGTATCCTCCATTATGTCCGAATGGTAGTGACGGTTCTTGCCGTTTGATAGTTGATTGATGTTTTCCCAGAAAAGCTTAGAGTCTTTTTGTTTGCAGGCGTGGAGAAGTTTTGCCCAGAAATGTTCTTTAAACTCTTTCTTGGCCGCCATGATGTTCCTTTTTAGATCTTTTCTGGTTCTTGCTATTAGCGTGAGGATTTCCTGGGAGTGTTCGGAGCCCCTGGTTCGCAGTTGTCTTAGGAGCTTGTTTAGATGGTTTATTTTTTGTCCTTAAGCTGTTAGTGAACCAAACTGCCCCTGTTGCTCTGCCTGCTTTGTGGCCATTGCCCTGTCTGGAAAATTTGGTATTTAGTTCATAAATAAGTGACTCCCAGGCCTTTATGCTCGATGGTTCGGCATTGAAACTCTCCAGTAGGCTGGTACATGTCCCCATAATTTCACCTATGCTTTCCTTATTGCAAGTGAGACGTTTTAAATTATAACATTGAGTTCTTTCGGTCATCGGGTTATCTTTACCAGATTTTACGGTGTTTATGAGCAGGATAAAAGTTTGGGGGTGATGGCCACTTTCTGCCCTTTCTTTTATTTGGAAGTGTGAAATGTGAGGGAGAAGGTCGTGATCCGTAAATGTGTAATCAATGGTTGAACCTGTTTTTTGTGTTACCCTTGTGAATGCTGCGGGGCTATCTGTCTGGCCTCGTTCGTTCAGTGCGCACATTGAGAGATCATCCAGACGAGACGCGCATCTTTGGCCGTGTGTGTCATATCGTCTTAAGGCTTGGGCGGAACCTGTTTTGTGTTTGTTCTTCCCTTGTAATAAATTCATGTTAAAATCTCCAGACAGTATAATATTGGCATGTGGGTAAGCGAGTTTTAGTGTTGCTAATGTTGCTATTAATTTCTCTATTCTGCACCCTTTTTGTTTAGACGCGGGATGGATGTAGATGTTCAATATTAAGAAGCTGTTCAAAGGCGAGACATCTACTTTAATGCATACCATCCAGGGTGAGTCGAGATCAATAGCAGAGGCTTGCCATAGGATGTTAGTTGAAATAAAAATTGAGAGGCCGCCTTTTGCTCTCCCATGCTTTGTGTCTCTCTTGGCCGGGTTGGAGTATTCCTTGAAGCCTACCATTGGTGAGGGGGTTATCTGCCATGTTTCTTGGAGAAGAATTATGTCGTGCTGGAGAATGAATTCCACAAAATCAGGGTCTTCTAGTTTCTTTTGTACTTAGACCATTCACGTTCCAGGAACAGAACTTGCAACCCTGGTTCGGTTTTGTGGCTTTGATTGTGTTTGTTCATGCCATTCCTTGGGTAGTTCCGGCTGTGTTCGTCTGCCGGGAGCCGGGGGGCTTGACTGCTTCAGGATGAGTAAAGGTGATGGTAATTTTCCTTGCAGTTACATCTGTACGCTTTGTTGAGCTGTGTTGGTCGGGGCCTTTAGCACCTTTTAGCAGGCCGTCTATCTGGTTGGGTTTTTGCAGCGGGCTTGGATAACGGGGTTGAACGGGCTTTTTTAGCTCAATGCCCCAATTGGCAAATGGCTCCCTCTGCCGCCAGATCTGCTCAATGATGGAGTTGTCGAGAAACGTGGCTGTGGTAATTTCTTGGCCATTAAGGTTAAGGTTTTTTTTTTTAACTCTATGCTTTCTAGATCGCTGGTGTCGATGTGACACAGGAGAGGGAGGGCTTTAAATAATTTTAGCAATACACTTCTGTTGAGAATATCGTGAATTCCCCTCGAGGCGTAATGGGGAATAAAATCTATCTTGTGTTTCTCATTAAGCGAATCTAACCGTGATTCGTTATCTGAGCACTTTTCAGAGTTTTTAATGACCATAATAGGCTCCAAGTAAGACGAAAATGAATTTGAGGAGTCACGTGTGTTATTTTGAGGATTTGTTTCAGTATTCTTCACGGAGATAGCTTCATTAAATCCCAAGCAGTGGCTGTTGGTTGTAAGTGGGTTTCGCCTCTCTTCTCTGTGGTTTGCCCTGATTAAGGTGGCTTCCTGAGTGCAGATTGTACTGGTCTCGGTAATTTCGCACCTTGGTGTTAGTTCGATTTTCATTGTTTGTGTGGCCTGCGTTATTAGTTTGTGATTCTCACGCCTTACAGAGGGCTTGAATATGCTAAATATGTTTGCCGGCGGAGATTTCTCTTTTGTATGTTGAATTTGGCTGCATAGAATGGTGGGCGAGTTGGTTGATGGGGTCGTGTGCTCCTCCGTTCTCGCTAC
Source organism: Calotriton arnoldi (assembly GCA_963921515.1). Lineage (NCBI taxonomy): Eukaryota > Metazoa > Chordata > Amphibia > Caudata > Salamandridae > Calotriton > Calotriton arnoldi. The sequence continues at coordinate 482,145 of CAWUFW010007999.1, read as the reverse complement.
ATCCCTCATATTTAGAATTGCGTTGTCTTGGCTTTGGGTCGTATCATGCTCAATCGTAGCAGAGGTAGCTTTAAGTACCTGTCTGGTTCGTTTGCTTTTTCTGGCTTTTCTCAAGCGTTTTCTCTCCCGCTTAGTTAATGAGATCGTTGTTTGGGATTGCCTTATTGGTGACTGCTTGCATTGTTCAATGGGAGATAATACGCCTAAGTTTCCTAGTGCGCTTGATGGTTTGAGTGTGAATAGGCTTGCCAGTATTGGGGCTGAATCAGTCCCTGTGTCTCTTAAGTTTGGCCCCAAAGAAGGCGTGGGGCATACTTGAACCTCTGTCCTTAGTGTTTCTACGTCTTTCTCGGCTGGTAATGTGATCTTGAGTGCGGCGTCCCTAGTAACCCCCAGTAATTCTGTCACTAAGGTTGGGACCGTTGCTAGCTTGTCAATTATTTGGGTGCAATGGCAGTGGCACATTTGATATGTTGTTTCCCGGTCTCGCTGGACCTTCGTAATCATCTCATTGAAGCTATGCAGCTTTTGTTCGACCCCCTGTACGTAAATTGCTAAAATGTTTAGAAGCTCTACTTGGGTGTCTAGCTTATCTGCGTGGTAGATCATTGCTTTACCAATGGTGTCCATGGAATTTAGCAAATGAAGCCAGACTGAAGATGTTGATGGGCTACTTGATGCTACTAGGGGTGAACATGCTCGTTGTTACAAAAGGTGTATGTACATGTAGATAATACTACGAGGTGGACATGTCAAAATAAACATGCACGGTATACAATACCTCAATAGGTATGCTACTTAATGTATATTTTTTCTAAAAAGGAATGATACCCCATGAGCCTCTGAACGGGGTGGGAAGGAGTGTCTATAGTCAAACGAATGTCAAGATCACTGCCTCTCCTGGATACTACCTCCCCGCGGCTCCGTGTTACTTTTCATTTACATTACAGTTTTGAGTGTAGAAGGGATCCTTTGGTCCTGATGAAGAAGCCAGGGGAGGGCTTCGAAACATGTTGACAGACATAGGAGAAACAGCTCATTACAGCATTGTATCGCCAATTCAGTCCCCACTTTTAATAATACCAGCTCAACGGAATATTAGTTTTCTTTCCATAGAGCCAGGTATTTTTTAATACATTTTTCACTCCTTCACTGACTCCTGACCCTTCCACTCACTTTCCTACACTACACACAGGGGCATATTCACAAGGACTTATTTCCGATTTATCTCCACCTTAACTCATCAAAAGTGGAGATAGATTTAACACCCCATTCACAAGCGGGTGCAAACTGCAGACATCGCCAGTATTCCCGCGACAACTGCCCCAAAATTTAACACCACGGCGGACACCACCAACTAACCCTAATGAGATGCAGGGTAGGCGTTCCCGTGCAAAAACACACGAAAAAACCACAACACCACTTTCACAACAAACTGCCAGATCTGCGATGCGAACCAAAAACGGGCGATAAGCCGCGGTAGCAGCAGGGATTTAACACCTGCCTTTTGCTGGTGTTAAGCAGGACGACTACCTGCAACATGAAAGGGAGCCCAGCCAAGAGCCACACCCGAAGACCCACAGATGCCATGGAGACAATCATCATGCAGCTCCGAGACCCATGAGGGACACAACACCCACCCCCACTCACCCCAGGCCCGCCACCACCCCCAGGACCCATCCCGCCCCCCCGGGAACACCACAGAGGCAGCGTACACAAAGACAGCGGACCCACCTGAAACGCACCTGCCACCCAGACCCAACGCCAGAGGAGGACATTGCCCACTACAGGCCTAAAAGGACAACCATCCCCCACATCCTGACCCACATCCCCCACCTGCTGACTGTCCCAACCCAGCGGACTACCAACATCCCTCCGCAGACAAAGCTGCCGGCTGCGCAGCACATGTCGGCCTCTGGTACCATCCAACCCACAACTGCCAGAGTCGGAGGAGTCACACAGCCAGCACCATACAAGGTCATCACACCTGTCCTGGATGCCAACAACAGCCTGGTACCCCAGCACCTCCACTTCACCCACCCTGCGCAGGAGCTGCTGGAGACCAAGCAAGGCCCCTACGCCATAGCTGGATTCCCTCACGTGCCAGGGCCAATCAACTGCACACATGAACCCCTCGTGCCCCCTGCCGACACTGCACACAACTACCACAACAGAAAGCACACGCATATCATGAATGTGCAGGCAACAGTGGACCGCCCGGGACTCCTCAACAATGTCGTGGCCAACTCCCCAGGCCGAGTGCGTGATTCTCACATCTCCGGACAGTCCAGCATCACCCAGCGCTCCCAGGATGGCACCCATGGAAATGCAGTGCCCGTTGGTAAGTCCAAAATGAACACACCACACACCTCCAGCCCACAGTCATGCAACTCACAACACCGGCAATGGACACGCAGCACAACTACCTTCAACATGACACACAACATGGCAACCGACCAGACACAACAACACGACTCCATCAGGAACTTGGCCTTGCCATGCCCACAACCCAGCAACGGCATGGCACCACAGACACACAATAGCAGGATGTGAGGAGAGGCATGGAGCAGGCATGTGCGAGAGCGGCAAGTGACTAAGGAATGTGAACCTACCCAATGCCAGATGTGGCGTGGAGATGCCGGACAGACCACAGCATGCAAATCACGGAAATGGCCATGTGGAGATCAACTGCTGGTGCATGGAGTGTAGTGGCCAGTGGACGCTACCATGTCCCCACAGGCTGTGGGGCAGAATGTGGAAATGTCACACATTACGTCCCCCCCTGCATGCGCGGGCGGAGTGGGTTGGACCTGCGTACGCCAGGCCTGCGTAGGGGTGTGAACAAAAAGCCCGTCGCACTGTGCGTGGTTCTCATTCGGAATGGACAACGCGTCTGCCAGGGCGGCGCCTCTCAGCCCGCCACGAGTCTGGCGCCGAGCGTGGCGGGCCTGCGTCCCTGTGCGCCTGCTGCATCCCAGGCAGCTGGGCCCCAGACCCGTCATGCCTGCCCCAGCGCACCAACGAGGCTCCGCTCACCTGCCGACACCGGCGTGTGTCAAAGAGGGCCCACCACGTGCCGGTGCAAACTCCAGGCCCCAGGCCCGTGACCTTTGCAGCCTCCGCAGACCATCGCTGGCCTCCATGGCGCAGGCCCACATTACTCCTTTTACATTTACATACTCCACCGGCGTCCTCCTCGGCCCAGTGGGTTCCACATGTGGAACTGTGTCCTGAGTCATGAATGGCAGTGACCCCAAGTCCGTGGCAGCGGCCACAGCACCAGACTCTCTTCGATCAGTGAGGCATAATTCCATATCGCAGGCCTGCGACACGTGGTGCCACTAAACCTGTTCAACGCAAGCCGGCGACACGTGGTGCCACTAACCCTGTTCAACGCAAGCCGGCGACACGTGGTGCCACTAACCCTGTTCAACGCAAGCCGGCGACAGGTGGTGCCACTAACCCTGTTCAACGCAAGCCGGCGACACGTGGATGAGGGCACAGGCCTACACAGCGTCCCAGTGGGTCCCACATGTGGAACTGTGTCCTGAGTCATGAATGGCAGTGACCAGATGTCTACTGCAGGGGTGATATCACTAGACTCCCTGCTATCAGTGGAGCAAACGAATGCATCACAAGCACACAACACGTGTCTGTGGGCCCGTGCTGACCGCTGCCCCCGGCCTACACTGCGGTCCAGTAGGCCCCACATCCAGCACCCAGTCGTGATTCATGGATGGCAGAGTCCATACCAGTGAACGCACGGAGAGGAGTAAGAGGAAGATGCGGTTCAGTCCGGATGAAAGCCGGATCCTCGTTACGGAGGTGACCGAACACTAGCAACAACTGACCTGGTGCCACTAACCCTGTGCAGCGCAAGTCCGCGTCCCGTGGTGCCACTGAACCTGAACTACGCAGGCCGGTGGGACCATCCAACCTAAGCCGGCGACACTCGGTGAATGGCCCCTGCTGGCCGCTGCCTCAGGCCTACACTGCGGTCCAGTAGGCCACACATGTGGAACTGTGTCCTGGGTAAGATATGGAGGAGTCCACGCCCATGGACATGCCTCATCGCAGGCGACATCCCCTATCAGCACTGGTGCCACTAACTCTGTGCGCAATGACTCATGGGCACTCTCTGGTTGAACATTGGTGGCGTCTGAGTCCATGGCCTGGGGTTGTCTGCCTCATCATCTGGCTGGGACGGACTTGGTGTCCGACATGTGTTTGCTCCACTCATCTCCACCATGGTGACTGTTTCAGCGTGGTTCTGCCCTCGGCATCATGCCCTGGGGGTACACCTTCCACTGTCCACCGAGACACTCCGCGACAACCCCACTAGTCATCTGCGGGAACCTGCTCTGCTCTCGTGACCCTGCCCCAGTGCACCGCAAGTCAGCGGCCCGTGGCGGTAGGCCCGTGCAGGACGCTGTGCATCCGGGGCCACTAACTCTGTGCAGCTCAGGTCATGGGTCCTTTACTGTTGAATGGTTGTGTCCTTTACGATGTACCCTGTTGTCGATTTCTGACTGCACCAGGCAGCCCTTGCCGGCTGGTGTGCACACACCCCACACACATCCAACACAGGTGTCACTCGATATGTGTGCCTGCTAATAAATGTGGCTGGGCGCACGTGCCCATAGCCATTCACACCATCTGAGCAAGTGTGTCCGTGTGGTCATTGTGTCAGCATGATGGGCACGGGCCCTGCAACATCACAGTGTGCTGTCTTCAGCGGACGATACCATGTCACCTCAGCGTTGGCAGTGACCTTGGACATGTAGCTTCGCCCGCCCCCCCCTGCATGCACAAGCGGCGTGTGCTGGTCCGGCGTACGTCAGGTCAGCGCACGGGTGTGCTGATTTGGCAGGGTGTGCAGGTAGTGGCTCGGACCTGGCCTTGGGCAGGAAGTGCGGTTAGTGTGTCTCTGTGTTGGGGTGTTGTCGCCACCAGGGCCACAGTAGTCGATGTTGCAATGTAGCATGCACCAGGAGGGTGTTATGTGTATCATTCCTGCGGCTGCATGAGTCAGTTGCCTAGCCTCATTCGCAGCGTGATCACAGCCAGCCATGGACTGTACACTTGTGTCCGCCTTGTCCGGAGCATTGGCCTACACTCACTTGGCCGCACACCTTCAAAGGCCAGCGTCACGGTGTTGGTGGCATGCCGATGGACATGCGCGGACAGGCATTACAATGGTGTGCCGTAGGAGTGCACGTGATACAACCGCGCAGGGCACACAAGTGTGGAGGCTCGTGGGAGGGTGGAGCAGCTGTGAGGCAACGTAACACACAGTGAGGCTGCACATGTGCCACGTGCTGAGCATATCATCCATGATTCCCAGGGTCGCAGACATCCCACCACACCCACGGCAGGCCTCTGTACGTCTCCTGAATGCATGCAGATGGTGCAGTTACTGTAGGGATGAATGGTCCTTTGTCCGCACTATCTGGCAGTAGCATATCTGCAGCTCCTAGATGTGACTTGCATGTGCCCAGCACCCCCTGACAGATAGGATAGCATTTCCAGGTGACTCCCACACTACGCACTGCCAGACGTGAGGCCAACGTGTACACATCCCACACGCAGCAGTCCTTGGTCGTAGTTTGCGTGCGTGACATGGCCTTCACTCGTACTCCCACCACACCCCAGGCCTGCACCCGTTGCACACAGACACTGCTCATTGCTCCGAGCTGTGGCGTTTCATCCACAGGACTGGGGCAGGTCCTCACAGTGCCGCTTCAAGCAGAGCCACTGACGCAATGGCAGACCATCCCGGACACATGCTCTACTCCAGACACGTGGACCTGTACCGTGCATGTCTGCTGCATGTACTGGGGGCACTGCCATTGGCAGTGCTGCGGATCAGTTACAGGCTGAGCTTCCGCATTGCCAATGTCACCTGCGTTCAGCCTGTGTTGCACTGTCGCTCGTGCATATTCGAGTGGTCCATGGATGTCTGCCTCTCCAACGGAACGGTAGCTGACCTGGATTTCGACGTGAGTGTGCGCCCCCTGTTGGACCACGACCAGGAGTGTCACCATGATGCCCGTTTATGGCATGCCTGGATGTTTGGCATGCATGCTGGGAACTGGACCTGGGAGATTGCAGGAGTCGCCGTGTGCAGTGACCACATTGAGCCGCTCCCTGATTGGGCTTTTGTGCATATTGGGGCCAGGGGTTGGAGTGAGCACATCTGTCCGGGTCAGCTGATGGGTTACGTCGCCGACATGTCAGATGTGGTGGACAACGATCTCGCATTGGAAATGTTGGCCTACGCTGCTGCACTCGCGTTCATGGACGAGTGACCAGGTACCTGCAGCCAGGACTGCATGTGACCCATTGCACGTGTCCCGACGCCTGGTTGCATGTTGGGGATCTGGTCACATGTCCCTAGACGACAGTGGACATGGCTGCATTGGCCTGGACTCCTGATCCATGCGCAGACAACATACGCGGGTTGGCAATGACTTGTGTTGGTGATGGACTCCCTGGGGTGGACATGGGCGCTTTCCAACGTTCCTCATTCAGACATGCTGCTGCATTGGTCTGCATGTCGTGGCACTTCCCTTGGCCGTACTGACACGCAATTGTTGATAAAGTTTCCGCACGTTCACTTGTCTCCAACTGTGTTGAGTGTTTATTTGTATGCCAATGTGTGTGTCACGCCTATCTGGGTCACTGCCTTACATGCATTGCTGCCCCATCAGGGCTGTGGGTTGGTACTTGTGCATTATCATGTCCCTGTTTCGTGGTTTGCCAGATGCGTATGGCCATTTACCGGCCACAAGCGGGTGCACTTGTCTCCTGTGTTCGGTTGTGCAGATGTTGGAGTTTGTTCCACATTGTGTTCGATGATGGGGTGCTCTGCTTCCTATGTGTGTGTGCTGCATTGTGTGTGAGATGTCCCTTCAGCTCGGATTTGGCTCACCCTTCTCCCTTTCAGGCAGTGTGGTTTTCACTTCTGTGCTTGTTCAGTGGTGTGATATTGCCGACTTGTGTGACTTGTGCTCTTGGTTGGTGCTGTTCCTCTTGGGCATGCTTTGTCTGCAGTTGTGCTGTGCTTAATTGTGCATGTGTGCCATTGTGGCCATCTCCCACCGTACCCCCGGTCCCTGGTGGTTCCTCTCCCAGTTGCTATTGTGTCTTTTTATTTATTTTATTAAATTTTTTTTTTTTTTTTTTTAATTTTAAAAGTTTTATATAGCGCTGGCTAGACCCAGAGGTATCAGAGCGCTTTACATGTGTAAGATAATATAAAGCAAACATGGCATAGGAGTAGATAAAAGATAATGAAACAAAATGTGAAATATACAAATCAAAAAAGAAAGTAGGAGTAGGAATTAGAGGTGAAAGCGGGTTTACATTGGGAGTTGGAGGGGGGCTGTGTGGAAAGGAAGGATTGATCAATTTTGGCTATTTTTTCCAAGAAGAAGTGGGAAATTTCTTCACATCTGGCGGAGGAGGCGATCAGATTTGGAGGTGCGGGGGAAGTTTGGTTTCGAATGATTTTGAAAAGTTCCCTAGGTCTGTTTTTGGCACGATCAAGTTGAGTGCGGAAGAAGGATGCCTTTTCCTTGAAGATGTGCTTTTTGTACGTGGATCTAGCACGTCTGAGGAGTGCTAGATGGGAGGGAGAGGGATAGTGTCTCCAGGTTCTTTCCGCCAGTCTGAGTGACCGTCTTTCGTTGTTAAGCTCGGTATTAAACCAAGAGTTGGAGGGGGTGTTTCTTTGGTTTTTGAGTTTAGGTGGGGCCAGTTGGTCAAGGATACCAGTGACAGTATTGTTAAAGTGTTCAGTGAGCTCATTAGCATTTTGTGAGGGGGAATGAGAAGAAGTTGAGCTTGGAGTTTAGACTCAAGAACACCAGGGGGATACTTTTAAGATTTCTGGTCAGTTTCTTAGGTTTGTTGATTTTGGAGGTGGGGAGATTTGCAGTGGTAGCAATGGTGAACAGTATAAGATGATGGTCAGACCAGTCAATGGGGACGATATTGGTCACCGAGGCCAGATCTTCGTTGGAAAGAATGGCGTCAAGGATGGCTCCTTTGGTGTGTGTAGGGGACAGGCATAGTTGTTTGAGTTCATTGATCTCAAGTAGATTAGTGAGGAGGGAGATAATGGGATCATCGTTATCGTTCCAATGGAGGTTAAGATCCCCAAGAAAGAGATTTTTTGAGTTGGATAATGAGGATTGTGTCAGGAGTTCAGATAAGTCCTCGATGAAGGGCTGGGAGGGTCCAGGGGGGCGGTAAAAGTTGTGTAGACGGATTGGGGGGGAATTTTGAGTTGTCAGTTCAGCTTCCAGGTATTCGCAGGAGGAGTAGCCAGAATTATTGACAAGGGAAAGCTGAAGTTCATTTTTAAAGATAATGGCTAGACCACACCCAATTCTGTCATGTCTATCTCTTCTAAGGATAGAGTATCCCGGGGGGGAGAGTAGGTCAAGTATGCTCGTTGAGTGGGCATTGAGCCAGGTTTCTGTGAGGAATGCAATGTCAATGGATTCACTCAGGATAGTTTCCGAAATTTCCGTGGCATGTTGGACTGCGGAGCGACAGTTCAAAGCATACATGAAAGTAGTGTGGTGTTCCATATGGTGGGTGGGCAAGAGTGGATCAACGTGAGTTGGGGCGGTGGTCTGGGGGGAGGTGGGGATTCTATTAGTCCCTAGGATAACAGGGATGTGGGAGTAGGGGAGTGGAGGATTGGTGGTTGGTAACCTAGGAAGGTAAGAGTTGCATAGGTCGGAGAGGTCGGACGGGGAGAGATGGTTCGAGGTGCGGTGAGGTCTATGTATACGGCAGCGGAGAGGAGTCGATCTCCAATGATTATGTTTGGTGTTAGGGAATTGTGTGGGGGGTGGGTGGAGATTTTATGGTGAGGGAGGGTTCTGGAGCTGAGGAAGATAAAATCTTTCCTGAATTGAGAAAATTCAGTAATCAAGTTAGATAGGTCAAGTTCAATGTTGTGTAGGCTATGGGCGATTTGGGAGAAGGGAGGTTCTGAGGGTGCGTGTGCGGGGGGTAGGTGAGTTGCGGAGGGTGGGCTGATGTGTGAGGGGGATAGGGTAGTGGGTGTGGAGTGAGGAGTGACAGGTACTGAAGGGGCGTGGGCGGGGGATAGTGAATGGTCAGGGGGTAGGGAATGGTCTGGGATAGTTGCGGAGGGTGGACTGATGAGTGAGGGGGGAGGTAAGGTAGTGGGTGTGGAGTGAGGGGTGTGGGGGCTGTTAGGTGTGAGGGGTTGGGCTAGGGTGAACAGGAGGTTAAGAACTTCAGGAGATGTGGTCAGAGAGGATATAAAGGCAGAGCGAGTGGAGAGCGGATGAATTGGGGTGGGGCGGTTATGAATTTATCGGGGGTTGGGATGAAGGATTGGGGGGATGGGGAGGAGAGGTGGGAGTTCGGGGTGGGAAAGAGGAGGGGGGTTAGGAGTAGTGTTAGGGGATTGAAGGGAAAGGACGGTGGAGTACGTGAGTGTATGGGAAGGGGGGAGAGAGGTAGGGGGACAGGAGGAGGGGGGGTCATGGGAGGGGAATGATAAGTAGATGGCAGGGATTGGGGGCTACCGATATTAGTGGAGGGGTCCGAGGAGTGTGAGTTCAGGAAGTTAGGCAGAGAGAGGGAGATTAGAGGGGGATGAGATATAGGTAACGGTGGTTGGGGGATGTCGTTTGCTGTAGAGAGGTCCAAGGAGGGTGATGGTGAAGTCAATGACTGGAGGCTGGTGTTAGCTGGATGGTTGAGAGTGGCGGTGGAGCAAGGGGGAAGGGGGGAGGGAGCGGTTGGAGGGGTGTTATTCAGTAGGGGAGAAGGAGTGTTAGGCGCTGAGTGGTCAAGGCGGAGAGACATAATGCTGAAGTGGTGTTCGAAGATGGAAAGGTGGGATACCGTGGCTTGTATGAAGATGTTGCCTGTATTGAAGATGGAGATATCAATATCACCAAGAAAGGCTGGGGAGGGAGTGGTGGATATTTTGAATCCATATGGTATGTTGGTTGATTTAGAGATTGGGAGGTGTTGTAGGAAGATGCTTTTCCATTTGGAAGGACGTTTGGAGTAAAAGATGTAGTTGATTATAATGGGGGAGGTGAGGCTGAGGTAGTTATCAACTATGAGTGTTTCAGGGTTACGGATAAGGAGTTTATGTTTGAAATTTTTCTTCGCATGTTTGGAGAGATTGGGGGGGTAGAGAATGGTCCATGAGTTGGGGCCATGTTTGGAGAGAGTAGGGTCCTGGGGGTGATGGTCATTGCTGTGAGGGGGCATGTTGGGAGAACGTGAGAGGTAGAGAGAGTGGAGGGAGTGGAGAGAGGGAGGTTAGGGAAAAGGGGGGTAGAGCAGGAGAGGAGGATTGGGAACCAAGGGGGGCACTGGGAGAGTGGGGGGTAGAAATATAAGGGCTAGAGGGAGGACAGTCCTGTGGACTTCTGAGGGAGGGGGAGGGTAAACAATCAAAAGGCCAAGAAAAGAGAGGGGAGGGTAGATCGGAGGATAGGGGGAGGAGGGACATTAATAGGGGAAAGGGAAGGGGAGAGGTGGGGTGTGGTTGAAGAGAGTGAAGGACGACAGTGTGAGAAGTGTAGGAGCAATTCACAGGCAGTAATGGGAGTAGAACAGGAGCATATACGTGAATAAGAGTGCCGGAGGGATTAAATATGATGCAGTAGTATTTGTTAAGACAGAAATAGGGTAGACAAAACGAGGAATTATAATCGGCAAAGTGGAGCAGATCAGATAGATAAGACAATTATATCGGCGACATGGAGCAAATCAAATAGATAAACAATCGGCAAAGAGGAGCAGATCAGTATACCAGCAGCAAAGCTTGCGATAAAATAGATAAACACTCAGGAAATAAGAGTAGGTCAATAGAAAACAACAACAATGCTTACGAGGGAGAGGAATGTCTAAATTAGAGAGGGAATACCGGAAGAGAGAGTAATACAGGAGCATAAATATAGAAAGAGTTAGAGGAATATATGGATATATCAATGAACAAAGACAAGAGCATAAATATAGAAAGAGTTAGAGACATAAGGATAAATCAGTGAACAAAGAAAATAATAAGCGGTAGAGAAGTTAGAGTAAGAAGATAGAGTCAACAATCAATAGAAACAAGTTTGAAAAGGGAAAATCGGAAGAGAGAGTAATACAGGATCATAAATATAGAAAGAGTTAGATAGACATGTGGATAATTCAGTGAACAAAGAAAAATAATAAGCGGTAAAAGGTTAGAGCAAGAGGATAGAGTCAACAATCAATAGAAACAACAATATTACTTGCGAGGGCGAGGAAGGTCACAATTGGGAAAGGGAATGCAGGAATAGTGAATCAGCGGGACGAGGCTGCGACAGTGATAAGGCATAAAAGCATAATCGGAGCAGAGCAGGGGAATGATGTGGGGGGGGAGCCAAACCATTAAGAGTGAGACAGTTCAAGATGGCCGCTACGTTTACCACAGAGAGCTATTACAGGGAGGACTCCTCTCACTCTTTCCATTAATTGTTCCAATTGAAGAATGCTCCGGTTTCCATTTCTGAGAGCGAAGTTTTAGTGGTCCTTTCTTTGTTTTCGGTGTAGTAAATTTTAACTAGAGGACCCTTGTCTGTTTCGAATTAGTTTTGTGCCGAGGTTAGTCCTTTATTGATTTTTATATTAAACTCTATTGCTGCCATTTTGTGCAGCTTGTAGAGTCAAAGATATGGTGACTGCAGGAGATCAACATATCCCAAAATGGCCTCCCAGTGCGTGTATGCATGAGTAAACTTCCAATCACCCCGTACATTGGTTCACATCAAAGCATCCAGTGTAGCCCGAGCATAGTGTAGACTGAAAGTTGTTCATTTTGCCGGCATATCGTTAAATGCTCTGGTCGAGGGCCTCTCTATCAGAAGTGCAAGTGCTTCTGCTGCAGCGCGGAAACTTCCAAAGATTTAGAGTCGCCAGCAGGAGGGGAAGGGTAGGCGATGCAATTTCAATATGCTTGGCTTCCCTGCTCGCCGCGTCTGCATCGCGCCGCGCCAATCAGGCGACCCAGAACCTCGAGCTTGCCCTCTCCGCGCTGGAGCCTTATGCTCCGTCCAATGGGTGGTCCCAGATCTTCACGCTTCCACTGGATCTCTGGGCTCGCCTGGAAGACTGCACCGCTCCCAGTACACACGCCACCTCTATCACTCCAGTCAAGCTCTCGTAGCTGAGGGGCTCGCCACAGGACAGCCACCGTAACTCCCAAGCTGAGCCGCGCGCAACGGGCGCTCGCGGATCGGGACCCGCTGTAAATGATTTATGCCTTCCGGGCTCTTTCGACGGGTGCTCGCCGCTGAACATGCACCCTGGACCCACTGCTGTGAGCTGCGAGAGCTTTTCGACGGGTGAGGGAGCGCCGCTGAACAAACTCCCTGGTCCCACTGCTGTGAGCTGCGGGAGCCAGTGATCCAGGACCCGCCGTGAGCGCTCTATGCCACCTGGCTCCTTCTCGGGCGCATGGGGGGGTCCAGTCCGCCTGGCAAGCGTCCCATCAAATCTAGCGGTCTGAGCGGCGGTCGCGCCCGGCACAGCGTCGGAGATACTGTGGATGGGGACAGTAAGAGCGAGACTATCCCTGTGGATGTCCTCGAGTGTAGCTCTCGGCCTGCAGCTCCATCTGTCCCGGAGGCTGGATCCCACTCTCCTGTTTGGACAATACGCCTTCAGCTTCACCGGGTATAAGGTGAGCAGTAGATACCAAGTTGCTGCCTTTCGTGGTGTTGTTGCTGGCGCAGATGTTTCTGTTTTTTGATGTGTTCCGGTGCGATTTTGTTGGGCTTAACTGGGGTATTCTAAAAAAGCAATCCCAAGCCTGCGGAGCTCACCTAATGAGCTCCTCACCAATCGGCCATCTTGAGGCTGAGGATGACAGCATGGCAAAGAGCAGCCACCGCATGGTCTTGTAGTCATCACAGGGAGGGCCTCACACTCTCTGAACAGTGGGCCTGAGTTAGCAGCAGTGGGGTCCTCATGCTAACCCCAACTAGCGGTCAGTCAGTGCTGAGGCTTGTAGGGTGTTATCTTACCACCGCTGCCAAGGAGACCCTGGAGTCCCTCCAGCCAAGGTTTGCAAGGATCGCTGCATTCTCACCATGCTTGAATATCTGTTGATTTTAAGCAGTTTCCGGGTGCCGAGTCCTGCCACCATCTCCCGACTGATGTGGTGGACACCATTTCCTCCATGTCATCCAGCTCCTGGTGTGGCGCTGGACTCCCACCTCCGGTGTGCATTGCTGCCTTGTGGTTGTTGGCATGTTTGTGATTGTTTGTGCGTTTCGCATCATTCCAGCTGTTCTGGTTTTCTGCCATTGTCCTCCTCCGCTCTCGGGCTGCATTCACCTTGTCCACGATAGCCTGCCATGTCTAATGTTTTGTTGCCAATGGTGCTTGTGGGGTTGTGTGCTGGCTCCGACTGCCTCCATTGTGCTTCGCTGTTTTCTGTTTGGTTTGTCTTTCTTTTTCCTGCTTTTGATGTGCTTATTCCCGCATGCCGTATATGTGTTGCGGGTCATGCGCTGCTTATCGCTGCTTTCCTCCTCACGAATGGGCTCACCGCATGTTTTTTGGTGTTGGGGTTTGTGTTTTTATCTCCGTCGAGGTGGTTGTATCGCGGACATTGGCTGCGGTTTCGGGAGACTATCGCATGGTACCGCCGTGTTGTGAATTCCACGTTAACACGGGGTTATTTTCCAGAGATAGGCTGCGATGTGTAAAGTTGCGCTAACATTTTCTGGTGATATTTAGCACACGTTCTTGTGAATATCCCCCATTGTCTTGTTCTAAAACCAGTGCTCCCGCGTAGTCGTAGGTTGTAGCACGCCCCGTCCCGCAGCGGGGCGGGAAGACCCCTATGATGAAGCATGACACCAAGGGCCCTTTTGGTGTGTGAGGGGTATTTTAACAAAGCTGTGTGCTTTCCACCATTGTAGGAGACACACCAAGTTTGGGAAAACACGGTTACATATCTATTCAAGGGTGGATCCCTTTTGTTTCTAAAATACTATCCAGTGCCAGCCTTCTCGACCCGGTCAGCACAAAATGGATGCTGCCGACCAGAGACACATTTCTGCCCTCCTGCTGCTGAGCCAAGCTCGAGCAGAGGAAGGCAGCACAATAGGCATCCTGTCACAGGGAGGTGTGACCACCTTCCAGACAGGATTTAGCCCCACATGCATCAAACTAAAAACCGGTCGCAAATGGGCAGATTCGCAGAATCTGCCCCTTTGCGACCAGTATTTTTGCATTTGGGATGCATCATCCCAAATGCAAAAATCGCACATTGCGATTGCATTTAAGGAATCGCAAATTGCGATGCCTTGAATGCAATGGAGGATGCCATTTAAAACGGCGGTTTCGCTATTAGGGGCCGCTAATTACCGAAAAATTATACCTAATGGTAATTAGCGAAAACTTTGAAAAATGCACTAAAGTGCATTTTTCAAAGTCCCAGGTTACACACACACATGCCTTTGGGGCATGTGTGTGCGCAACATGTGTTCACATATCAATTTCAGGGGTGCAACAGGGTGTCCTTTTGGCACCCTTGAAATTGCATGCGCAATTTGCGAGTACCTATTGGGTACTCGCAAACTGCGCATGCAATTCCCATTCATTCCTATGGGCCTCTGGGCCCATAAGAATGAATGGAGCCATTCCTTAATTGCAACTCGGAATTTGCGAGTCGCAATTAAGGAATGTTTAGGAATTGCTATTTTCTTAGCGATTCCTACATGCATAGGCTTTTGCGATTCCATAATTGCGATTCCTTAATATTCGCAATTAAGGAATCGCAAAAGCCTACCTTGATGCATGTGCCCCTTAGTGTATTGGTGCTGGGTGGGTGCACTCTGAGAGTGCCTGAAAGTCTGTACTTGGGGCACATTTGGTGTCCCTATGCATAGTCCAGCTCAAACCAGTTCTGGGAGCCATTGGCTCCTGCTCTGGCGCGAAACTGGACAAAGGACATGGGAGTAACCTCCCCTCTGTCCTGCCCCCTCCCCTAGGAGGGTCCCCCGAATCTGTCCAACCCTCTCCAGTGGGTACAAAAGGGCTTACCTGGCTGTAAGAGATTAGATTTTATGTGGACAAGATTCTACAAGAAGAAACCACTGCCCTTCGACCGTCTGGACACTCTGGACTTCGCTAGACTTCGACTGGGCCCGACTTCGTCTCCCTCTCCGTCCAAAGCTTTGTCTGTGCCCGTGCTCCATACAGGCTCCATGCAGGACCTGTGGTGCAGTAAGGACAACTGAAGAATCTCCCTTGAGGTGAAGGAGTCACTCCCCTGCATTCGCAGGCACCTCAACACAACTAACAGGTCTGCTGCTCCTGAGCTCCTGCCGACTCCGAAAATTTCAGCAACACAGGAGGTGGGTTACAAAGGTCCCTGAGGTCGATCTGCCCTCTCAGCAAGTCTGAGGCCAGTATCCCTCGTGGGGACTGCATTACCCGAACCCCTGTGCACCGCGCCTATTTGCAGTTGCATATGCTTGTTGGCAATTCCCGAGCTTGTGCATTGGACTTCATGTAGTCCAGACCCTGAGCAGTATTTGCACTGAAGAACTATGGCCTCCACGCACCGAGTGCTCCGTGGGCTGGTACTTTGCAATCTTGCTCGAGGTCCCCTCGCGACTCATGGTCATTCGGTGTGTGGGTCCTCCTGAGGGTCAACTTGATTTCTGTTGGGCTTTCCTGGTTGCTCCAGACATGCCCTGACTCCCCATTGCTTGGTGAGTTCCCGGGACTTTGTGGGTCTACACCGTAACCTGCTTGACCTTCCTGCATGAGTTGCTTTTGCCAAGGCTTGTTGGTGCTCCAGCCAGACACCGACCCCTCAGCACTCGACATCCTCTGTGGGACAGCTCGCATCTGGCTCCTGGTTGTCATCAACATCTCCTGGTCCTCGTGGCTGCAGAGTCAAGCATCCCTTCTTCGCACTTGAAGCACCCGACATCGGTGGGAATTCGTCTTCCGAGCCCCTTGTCACTCTGAAGTGACCCAGACTCTGTCCCCTCTGCTTTCAGGTTCCTTCCTTCCAGAATCCAGGCTTGGATTCCACCGGACCCTTTTCACCTTCACGGCAGCAGTACTTCTTCGCAGCCCTCCATTGAAAACGACGGCGGTTTCCGACACCACTCCGGACGTATGCACCCGGCTCCTCTGGGATAGGTAACTCAGGTACTACGATATCCATGGGTGGGGTGGCTCTCCAACGTCTTAAGTTCCAAAGGGTTTCCTCGAAGTCCTCCTAGAAGGGTCCTTAAACTTTAAAATTGCAACCACGACTTCCCCATAGAATTGTACAGAGCCCGCGGTCGTGTTAGCACACTGCACCCGTCCTCCATGAGGTCCCTATCTACTCACCTTGGGTGGTTGCTTGGGGTCCCAGCGATTCTACGTGCTCCAGACCTTGTCTTGACTCGAATCGTGGTTGTTATACCACTATTTTATTATATGGTTTGGTCTCCCCCTTACAACTGTTCTATTGATCTCGTATTGTGTGCTTTGTGTTCTATCCTCGTGTAGAGGATACTAGAGAGTGTTTGTCAGGGTGCTGACTGCGACGAACTGACAACCGTCCCGTACTTCCCCAATATGCCACCGGCTGATGTACTGTCCCTTCGTATTCAGGCATGGAACGGGCCCTTTAAGGAACGTCTCGACTACCAGGAGGAGGAGCCCCGAGAGGAGTGGCCTGTGACGTTGCCACTAACGGACCTATCACGACCGACCCCGGAAGAGAAAAGAACCCCGGAAGCAGTGACAGGCGCGAAAGCCGACGCGAGGACGAGTGGAGAGACGCTGGAGCCAGGAGAACAGCTGACGAACGCTCATCCCGAAAAGGAGAAGAAGATCGACACCAACACCAGCAAGAGGGAGACGCCAGGAGGCCAACGGGACCACGCGCCGCCCAGCCACTCTGCAGGAGGGGGGTGGCCACACAAGGTACGTGCCAGGTTCCGCGGGTTCGCTGGGCACAGGCCGGGGACGGGAACGCTTTAACGGGGAGGTCACTACGTTACACACGGTGGAGGTATTCAGGTGACAATTCCCCTTGCACTCCCCTTCCCTACAACCGGAGTGTTGTCTTCACCAATATTGATATTGGTCTTCTTTTTGTTTATTTTGTTTTGGTACGAGCCAAGCAAGAGGCGAGACGCGGCTCAGGAGAGCAACAAGAAACCGAGAGAGCCCGTGGGAACGAAGGACTTCAATGCAACGGGCATTATCTTTGTTTAAATAAAGAAATGAATCGAAGCTCTACCTCCTTGCCGTGTAGTTATTCCCCTGTTTGGGCACGGTTACAACCCGCTCCGCGACAGTGTTATATTAATAAATACATATTGTGTGGTTCTCCTTACATTTAGTCAATATAGGAGGTGATATTCTGGTAAAACAAGCTGCTTTACATTCCTTCAAGATTAAGCCTGAAGGCTGCTCTCCACAGCTACCACTAGGATAGCTTTTTAAAGGTTATCTTTGACCTCATACATCATAAGGGTTGTTTTGGACTGGTGCAAGGTGCCCACTTTAACAGCATATACCAGGCCAACTTCTCACTTCATATATCCAATATACAATACAGTACGTGCCAGATCGTCCCCCAATTAAAGAGCTAAGCCACTAAACCCATATTCACCCCTCATCATGTCTGTTGTGTCCATTGCTAATCTATTGAAACAGCTGGGATAGGTTCCAAATATATCCCCCGATAGTCCACCCACCTCTTCCATATCTTGGGATGTTTCTGGGGGCATCCCCTTGCTGTAAATATAGGTATTTCCAACCCCATACAGAAATCGAGGCCCTTCTTCCATACCCCAAGGGAGGGCGGGGAGGCGTCTTTCCAAGCCTTCGCAATGTCACGATTCGCCAGTGTAAGGCCCAATAATAATAGGTGACGTTTGTATATATTGCCCCCGATGCCATCAGTAATATGAAGGAGGATTAGTCGTGCTGAATAAGGGATGTCCCACCCCAAGACGTGCGACAGACATGCAATGACCCCGTGCCAGAACCCTGAGAGTGATGTGCATTGCCATACCATATGTATGAGGGTTCCATCAGTAGCACGGCATCGTAGGCAGAGTGGAGATGCAATGAGCCCTGCACGCCAAAGGTTATATCTAGTATAGTAGGCCCTGTGGAGATACTTGAATTGTATGTATCGTAATCGAGTCAGAATGGCGGCACCACATGGCGACTCCAGCGCCTCCGTCCAGTCCTCATCATACAATGGGCCCAGGTCTACCTGCCAGGCCTCACGTGTTTTATATAGCGTAGTAGGGCTATTCGTAATAAGTGTACGATGTATTTTAGTAATTTTATGTTCCCCAAGTTCGCTCATAAACACTTTAGCTTCAATAGGGCTAAAGTCTGGTATGGTCTCCTGGAAAGTGAGATATGGGGAGAAAGCGTGACGGAACTGTAGGTATTTATAAAATTGTGTTCGAGGCATCGCGTATTCTTGTTGTAGTTCCTGAAAGGACTTCAAGGTCTAGCCGTGGAGGACATCCTCAATGGTGGAAATCCTGATAGCCTCCCACCCAGAGAAGCCTGGCAGACCAGCTAACTGAGGTAAGAGACCATTGTGCCAATCTTTTGTTAATCTGCCCCACCATCCCAGCTGACGTAGTGTTCGTCTCCAGAGCTTAAAGGTCGTGGCAGTCGCCAGGGGTAGCGCTTTTAGGGTCGGGCTTGAGTATAAGATCGTATGTAGGGGTCTGTTGCTCATCAGCCATTGTTCGACTGCATATGCAGGATCAGACCTGTCCCCATACCACCAATCGTTTAGTATAAGGAGGTGCGAGGCCGCGTAATATGCCTGGACGTCTGGGATTGCTAAGCCACTGCAAAAGGTTGATTGGAAGCATGTTTTCAATGCCACACGGGTTGAGCCCTCCCCCAAGAGAAAATGTCGAAGAGTAGCGTTTAGTTGCAAAACCAAATGGGTGAAATGAAATATGGATGATTCTGGAGTTGATATAGTAGGCGGGGCAGGGAGACCATCTTAAAGATGGCGGATCTACCAAATAAAGAGAGCGGTAGATGTGACCAGGAACGGGTCTGTTCCTTAATTTGCATACATAATGGGGCCAGGTTTATTTCCCAGGACGGAGATTGTGAAATATTTAAATCCATCTCACACCACCGTCACCTCGTCTGACCACGAGCCCAAGGGGCCTCCGCCATGTATGGGCCACAGGTAAGACTTATGGGGGTTCATATAAAGGCCAGATGTTTCACCAAAAACCTGCATGATCCTAAGCAGTCTGGGTCCCGACCACTCTGGTCGCGTAAGGAAGAATAAGATATCATCTGCATAAAGAGCTATGCTGTCAGAGGTCTCCCCAGACCACTCAAACCCACAGATCTGCACGTCCACCCGCACCAAGGCGGCGAGAGGTTCCATAGCGAGTACCTAAGCCATTTTTATAACATTGAGGGCCTGTAAAGTCTGAATTGTCACACTTGTAGGAGTGTGATGGTTAGTAGTTGTGTTCATTTTGTCATTAGCAGCGCTGCCAGGGGCAATAGGCGGTGCAAGCTGCAGTGGCCTCCTAACGAGAGCCTAGACACTTTATTTCTTCCACATTAAGGACTGGTTTTAATGAGTTCAACATGGGTTGAGCTCTAAATCCTTTCTCAGGACATAACAGAGGTAAGTGAAGATGTCTCTAGTTGACAGATTTTGGAGCTCCCTCACACCTGATGTCAAAGCAAGCTGCCTTTCTAAAATGCACAGTTTACTGTCTTAAGTCCTATACTAGGTCTGTTAAGAAGCAGGGGTGACTTATTTCACTTTGAGTTTAGCTCGGGCTTAGTGACTAACTCCAGCCATCATGCAGAGCACGAGGCGTTAAGCATTTAAACTTCTTTACAGTTTTAAACTATCATCCTTTCCATACATGAAACAGCTATAAGCTTTCTTGATCTACACTTCCAGAGACACATCTCTCCCTAACCCTACTCTGTTCCTCCTACATATGTGGCACCACTACTACGCTACTAAAAGCAAAACGTGTTGCACTATTTTTTCCTCAGCGTGAGGATAGCACAGTGTAATGCCACGTTCGCCATATAGTATGCTCCGGCACACCCACAAGGTGGGTTATACTTGGAAACGTGTTCAGATAACTGTACTGGAGTGCCTTTTCAGTTAAATCTGTTATCTTTTATTATCTTTTAACATGTTTGCATTCACTTAAGGTGTTTTCCAGCCTTTCCAGTAGTTTCATGTTATTTTCTAAATATAAACATCAAACTGTTTTTAAGGATAAAGTAACATTGTAATTCTACTTGAAGAGAATCCTACTCATCAAACTGCAGTGAATCTTTCATATTCAACCCACAGTGAATCCTCCCCCTCCTGAACAAAAGTCTCCTAGGGAAACAAATAAGACCATGTCAAAGTGAGTCTCCATGTCAAACTTTCAGCAAGTATGGTCTACCCATAGAAGCCTCTAAGTATTGCAATGATTGGCAGACATCTCCTTCTCCTCATGACCAATAGCAGCAAACTCCAGTGTTAGAACTCACTCTTTTCCAATCACAGTTCAGAAAAGAAATGCCAGTTACTTGCTACCTAACCTTCTGTTGCACCTCACAACACCAAGTAAACATGAACTTATGACTATAAATTACTTTTTATTCTCTTCAAATGACATACTCTTACAGAACACTTGTCATTCTGCTACAGACTCATTTTCTGTCTTAAACTGAGATGCCAGCATTATGGCTTGCATCTGGATTGTGGGGCACTCCATAGTATTTTGGGCTTGTGAGTATGGAAAGAATTGTGCAACTTACACAGATCTAGGCTCCCAAAACTGGACATTACTTGGATTGGCCACAGAGGGATGAAATGGCAACAACTAACACCTTTGGCTGAAAGCATTCCAAATTGTGAGCCCTCTAGTGTCATGATTTTGCATTGCTCAGGAAATGATTTGGGCACAATCACAGAGGTAACCCTATCAATTCAGATGAAGCAAACCATGTGAACGTTACTGACCGCATCTATTCCGACATATGCAAACAAGGCAGTGGTCCAACCAAATGTGTCCAAAAATTGAGAATTCCCGGAAGCATGCCAATAAGGTAATTTTGCAAAAGAAACAATTGATGGACGGAATGCTGGACAATGCAAACATTCACCCCCAGTCACAAGGATATGGGTTAAATCCATCATTCTTTTGCTCACCACACCACCCCAGTTTGGACCCAGCCATATGCAAATCAGTCTTGACCCTGTTCTTTGTGGGAACAGTCCAGCCCGAACTGCCAAGCCAGGTCCTCCCTGGACTGGAAACAAGCATCCTGGGACCGGTTTCAGGGCATCACCCTTCATCAACTAGGCTAGCTTGAATCCAGTGGTGTAGTGAGCACGGGACCCACGTCTGGGCATACCCTTCCCACCTAGGGCGACAAATGCAAAAGAAACAGTTGATGGACGGAATGCTGGACAATGCAAACATTCACCCCCAGTCACAAGGATCTGGGTTAAATCCATCATTCTTTTGCTCACCACACCACCCTAGTTTGGACCCAGCCATATGCAAATCAGTCTTGACCCTGTTCCTTGTGGGAACAGTCCAGCCCGAACTGCCAAGCCAGGTCCTCCCTGGACTGGAAACAAGCATCCTGGGACCGGTTTCAGGGCATCACCCTTCATCAGCCAGGCTAGCTTGAATCCAGTGGTGTAGTGAGCACGGGACCCACGTCTGGGCATACCCTTCCCACTTAGGGCTGACAAATGCAAAAGAAACAATTTATGGACGGAATGCTGGACAATGCAAACATTCACCCCCAGTCACAAGGATCTGGGTTAAATCCATCATTTTTTGCTCACCACACCACCCCAGTTTGGACCCAGCCATATGCAAACCAGTCTTGACCCTGTTCCTTGTGGGAACAGTCCAGCCCGAACTGCCAAGCCAGGTCCTCCCTGGACTGGAAACAAGCATCCTGGGACCGGTTTCAGGGCATCACCCTTCATCACCCTTTGCTGAAAGCCTGAAACCGGTCCTAGGATGCTTGTTTCCAGTCCAGGGAGGACCTGGCCTGGCAGTTCGGGCTGGACTGTTCCCATTGGGCACAGGGTCAAGACTGATTTGCATATGGCTGGGTCCAAACTGGAATGGCATGGTGAGCAAAAACGATGGATTTAGGCCCAGATCTCTGTACTGGGGTGAATGTACGACATTGTTCTGCATTCTGTCCATCAATTGTTGTTTTTGCATTTGTCACCCGAGTGGGACGGGTATGCCCAGACGTGGGTCCCGTGCTCTCCATGCCACTGGAGTCAAGCTATCCTGGCTGATGAGGGCTGAAAGCCCGAAACCGGTCCTAGGATGCTTGTTTCCAGTCCAGGGAGGACCAGGCCTGGCAGTTCGGGCTGGACTGTTCCCATTGGGCGCAGAGTCAAGACTGATTTGCATATGGCTGGGTCCAAACTGGAATGGCATGGTGAGCAAAAAAACGATGGATTTAGGCCCAGATCTCTGTACTGGGGTGAATGTACGACATTGTTCTGCATTCTGTCCATCAATTGTTGTTTTTGAATAAGGTAATTTTGGCATTTCTCACAGACTATTGAATGGGATCCATTCACCTCAATAACCTCTGAATCAACTTCCTGGTATCTACAGAAGAGATGGAGGACATTTCACAGCTCAGTGATATAAGATCTTCTTCAGCCACGTGCAGGTATATAACCAGTTCTACCTCTAAGTGTGCAAACAGACTATCAACACAGAGGCTCTTGACAGAGCCACCTCATTCCCACTGTTACACATCTTATTTCTGTTCAAGGTAAAAAAAACATTTTGAATGTACTGCTGAATACCTGTGGCACCAGCAAAATACCAATTTTGAGCATACTTTATGGGGTAGCTTTCTTCCCGGCACTGCAGGTAGTAACGTGATACCTATGTTATTAAAATAAGTCATTACCAATTCTAACCACTCTTCAATATTGACAACCAGTCCACAGCACACACTTTTCAGCCAAGACCCCAAACATAAATCTTTGAAAAATCACCCATATCCGCTAACCCTTGTGAAAGACAACCACCAACTTCACACAGTATTTAGTCAAGTTTGGCACACATAAACCATAACCTGCTGCCAATCATTTAAAAACCCGATCAAGTCCCCTACTAACCACATTCTTAGAGCCCCACCCCTCAACTGGGAGAGCAACAAATCCCGGCCATGTACAGCAGGGGACATGTCCACTTTGTCTGTGGCCAGGTCCTGTGTCCATGCAATGTCCCCAACACTGTGCCCAACTCCCACAAGTGAGTGACCAATCCCCCTTCCCCACTGTGCATTGCCTGTGTCCAAGCACAGCTGGAAGGGTTGGGTGAAGGGCCTGTTCAAGCCCTGTTCCCAACCCTCCCAGATTAAGCAACCCTTTCATAGAATTCTTCAGTACTAGGAGTCTGAGTCCTTGAGCCCTGTCATGGTGGCTGCAACACTTTGTTCATTGTTGTGGCCAATTCATTTTGGTCCTGGGGAACTGAGACTGGTCCCACGTTTCTTAAAAGACCATTAGGAGAAAAAGATCCCCTGGCCAACCAAAAGTTCCTATTTTTTAAAATGTTGGGGTACCACCAAGGGATTCCCACAGGACCAACCATTCAAATATACCTAAGTTTTTTAATTCTCCAAGCCCAGCCCAACCACCCCTTTAAACATGAATTTCTCAAAAACGGCTGAGTGGATTTATACCTGCATACCTGAGGTACCGAGCAAGCTGACTGGCTGGCCTCAACTCAGAACAAAATGTTGTGGTTGCCATTAGAGGACTCAGGCCCTCTGTCCCCATCCCCATGTCCTGGCAAAATTGATTTATAAGGGGTCTGACTTGGGGCACGCTTACCACAGGAATTTGTGGCAGAGACCCATTGGCCACATGGGCACCCATGGACCAAAATTTTAAAAAATTGTTCAACGGGTATCAGCTTGGCCCTCCTGTGAAGCATCATGGCACTCTCACAGGACACAGAGTGGAACTCCCATGAAATACAGATGTACTCCTGTGGGAGCGGCTGCTCAAGCTTCATACCTATAGTATGGCTGTATCGTGCAAGCTTCCCCGAGGTTGGGCATCTGTGGGGTGTTGGGTTATGGCCTGGCCGGAGAACACCTCCGGTTGCAGCTCTTCTACCACCCGGGGTACCGACGAACAGAGCGGTGCCTCCCGTCCTGAGCTGTTGCCAGGCTGAGGTGAGGCCTTTACTCGTAATCAACGGGTAAAACCAGTAAATCGTGTTCACCACAAGTGGGATTACTGGCTTTGTATTTGTATCAGTTTCCACTTTTCATTATTTTTCTCAGTTTCACAAATTGTTACGCAGTAGCACTCTATTTCTGGGTCCTGAAGAAGGCTGTGACACCTTTAAGGGTCGACTTGACCGAAACATGCAGACCTGTTTCATCTGTCACATGCAGTAAACATTTTTTCATACTGCAGGTGTACTACTGTTTTTAATCCTGACACTGGGAGTGAGCTAATAAAGTTTTTTTCACTCTTGGTAGTTAGTTTTATCATCACATACTTCACTTGTTTATTATTATTTCATTTTGCGCAGCACCCATTACCCAATCAGCTTAATGTCTTACATCTTGTGGATCTTAGTATATCCTTTGTAGAATAGGAATCAAAACATCCCTGAGCTCCTCCTTCACATTGAGGGGGTTGTAGCCCTTGGCGGTGCTAGGTGTCTCCGCCAAGAGGAGAATCCCAGATGATGAAGCATGCCAACTCGGTGGGTGATGGGATTTCGTCCTAATTAAAGGACTTCTTCACTAGTGACTAGTTATCTTTGCTTTTGCCTTTCGTGGTGCTTTTCAAGCACACTAGACCCGAGGATTCTTTGTAGCGTTCTTCACCGAAACCTGGACCAACACCACCTCGGGACCGGACATCGCCATTCCCCAAGGATACAAGATCTCCAGGAAGGACCGCCCCACCCGCCCAGGAGGAGGAATCGCCATCGTCCACAAATCCAGCCTCCGCCTGAGCACACTCCCTGACGAGCCCACAGAACTGATGGAACACCTTCACTTCAAGATACTGGCCAGCCCCACCGCCACCCTCCGAGGAACCCTCATCTACCGACCCCCTGGACCCCGCGGACCCTTCGCCAACTCCATCACGGACATTATCTCCCCGCAGGCCATCGCATCCACCAACTACACCCTGCTGGGAGACCTCAACTTCCACCTCGACAACCAACTGGACCCCAACACCACATCCCTCCTGGACAACCTCCACAACATTGGACTGCGCCAGATCGTGACCGAGCCCATGCACTCAGCAGGACACACCCTCGACCCCCTCTTCACTACAGGAAACTCCATCACCTTCAGCCACACCACCGAACTCCCATGGACCGACCATCGTTGCGTCCACTTCACCTTCAGAACACCCACCATCCACAGACACCAGCACCTGCTTCCACGAAGAAACTGGACCAAAATCACCAACGACCAGCTCACCTCCTCACTCAACAACTCCACCCCAGCCATCGCGGAAAACGACGACCCCAACACCGCAGCCCGAACCCTGCATAGATGGATCTCGGACAGCACCAACACCTTAGCCCCCCTCAAGAAAAACAACAATACCCGCGCCAAGAAAGCCAGATGGTTTACCACCGAACTTCGAGAGTCCAGAAGCATATGCTGCCGCCTCGAAAAGGCCTGGAGGAACACCAAATCCACAGAAGCCCACGACAACTTCAGAGCCGCCACCAACGCCCACCATCAACTCATCAGAGAAACGAGGAAAAAAGCGATTGAAGACAGAATCTCCACCCACGCGCACAACAGCAAGGAACTCTTCAGCATCATCAAGGAGTTCACCCAACCCACTAGCGAGTCTACCGACATCCCTCCCTCACAAGACCTCTGTGACAAACTCAGCACCTTTTTCCACCACAAAATCAAGAGCATCTACGACAACTTCGACGAAGACAACCAACACACTAAAACCTCACCAACCACCCCCGACACCCGGAAACCAGCGATTGACGACTGGACAGCCCTCACCACTGAAGACAATGAAGTCAATCCACTCAGGGGCCCCCACGGACCCCTGCCCCCACCACATCTTCAACAGAGCCGCCGACACCATCGCACCCATGCTCCGCCATACCATCAACTGCTCCCTGGCGACCGCCTCGTTCCCCGACGACTGGAAACACGCCGAGGTCAACCCCCTCCTAAAGAAACCCTCAGCGGACCCCACCGACCTCAAAAACTACAGACCCATCTCCCTGCTCCCGTTCCCAGCGAAAGTCATCGAGAAAGCCATCAACAGCCAACTCGCCACATTCATTGAAGAACACAACATCCTCGACTCCTCCCAATCCGGCTTCAGAAAGAACCACAGTACGGAAACCGCCCTCCTCGCCGCAACAGACGACATCCGCACCCTACTGGACAAAGGAGAAACAGTAGCCCTCATCCTCCTCGACCTATCAGCGGCGTTCGACACAGTCTCCCACCGCACCCTAATACGCAGACTCTACGACGCAGGAATCCAGGACAAGGCCCTCGACTGGATCCGCTCCTTCCTCTCCGGCAGGATGCAGCGGGTCAGACTCCCCCCTTTCCTCTCGGACCCCACACCTACCACCTGCAGAGTCCCCCAGGGCTCCTCCCTCAGCCCGACGCTCTTCAACGTCTACATGGCTCCACTCGCCCCCATCGTCAGAACCTACGGACTCAACATCGTGTCATACGCAGACGACACCCAGCTCATCCTCTCCCTATCCAACGAGCCCAACACCGCCAGACGCAACTTTCGAGAAGGCATGGAAGCCGTCGCCAAATGGATGAAAAACAGCTGCCTACAACTAAACACCAACAAAACAGAAGTACTCATCATGGGCCCAAACCCCGATGCCTGGAGCGACACCTGGTGGCCCCCCGCTCTCAGAAACCCGCCAACCCCCATGGACCACGCACGCAACCTGGGAATCATCCTGGGCTCCGAGCTCAAAATGGACCGCCAGATCAACTCTGTCTCGTCTTCCTGCTTCCACACCCTCCGCCTCCTTCGTAAGACCTTCAAATGGATCCCCCTCGAACACCGAAAGACCATCACTCACGCCCTGGTCACCAGCAGACTCGACTACGGCAACGCACTCTACGCCGGAATAAACAAAAACCTCACCCGCAAGCTACAGAACATCCAGAACGCCGCCGCAAGACTGGTCCTCAACCTGCCAAAACACTGCCACATCTCCCAGCACCTGCGCACACTCCACTGGCTCCCTCGAGGCGAGAATCACCTTCAAGATGCTCACCCACGCACACAAGGCCCTCCACGGCACCGGACCAGCATACCTGAACAGCCGACTCAAATTCCACGCACCCCAAAGGACCCTACGATCAGCCCAGCTCTCCTACGCCGTCGTCCCCCGCACCAGAAAGACCAGATTGGGAGGCCGCTCCTCCTTCCTCGCGGCCAAAGCATGGAACGCCCTTCCGCTCCACCTCAGACAGACAACATCGCTCCCCATCTTCGCAAGAAACCTCAAAACCTGGCTCTTCGACAGACCCCCTCCTTGATGGATGGAATCTGCACCCCCACCCCTAGCGCCTTGAGACCCTTACGGGTGAGTAGTCGCACTTTAACAAACCCCTGATTGATTGATTTGTGTTTTTTGTAGTAATTTCTGGGGAATCAGCCGTCGCTGGTCTCTAAACTTCCCTTGGACCCCTCCCTCCCAGTCTGTTTTTTCTGGCCGGAGAAAACGCCATGGAGCCAACCCCTCCCCCTCTCCCCGTTGTGCACAGCAGAATTCTGTGCGCAGCAGGGCATTGGCAGATGGTTAGGTGCCTGCCATTTGGTTGAAGCCAGACCCTGCAACATGTTCACTGTTAGTCCTGCTAGCTCACAGTGCCCCATCTGTATCCCTAACCTGGCAAGGTAACAAATAGATTGTGTAACCTCAGAACATGACAACCCTGACTCCCCAAGGAAATCGTGGTAACAGATCTAGAACCCTTTCGCCTATTGAAGCATTGTGATTCTTGGGTGAAATACATTCGCTGCAATGATTAATTTTAAGGAAACAGAATATCGTGATCAGCATTTTGACAATGATAACGAAGATGAACAGTTCAACCATTGTGCTGTAACAGAGGCTATTTGTGGGTATATAAGTACTGTGTATAGTGTACTCCTACCTAGCGCTACCTATCCTAGTGTTTCTAGGGGGGGGGTGTATCTGCCCTATCCCTGTAGGGTGATCTAACTTCCCTCTTACCTGTGGGTAAGTGTCTCCAGGGAGCCCTTCTTGGTGGAGAGCTGGGCAGTATCCCTTGAAGAGGTAAACAGGAACCAGCTGAGCTGCAATTCCAGCCAGGGGCGACCTCACAGTGCCAACGAAATGCTTCTCTGAATAAACAAGGAAGTGATGCTGTTTATATCACTCATGCAGCCATGCGGAAGTCCCAGCGAGGTTGCTATGGCTGATCCTAATGTGATAGCTTTGTCTCCAAGCAGACAATAATAACAGACAACATTTTGCGTGGTAAACTTAGTCCTTGTATAGAATGTTAAAGGTGTGTGATAATATGCCTACGAATTAGGAATGTAAGCAAAGTTCTTTCGCGGATCATTATCCTGTAGAGGCGCGCAATGAAAAGTGTGTCAAATGTCAATGTTCTGTGTGCAATGAAAAGTGTGTCAAATGTCAATGTTCTGTGTGCAATGAAAAGTGTGTCAAATGTCAATGTTCTGTGTGCAATGAAAAGTGTGTCAAATGTCAATGTTGTGTTTGCAATGAAAAGTGTGTCAAATGTCAATGTTCTGTGTGCAATGAAAAGTGTGTCAAATGTCAATGTTGTGTGTGCAATGAAAAGATGTCAAGTTTAAACATGCAAAATGATGGTGTTCTCGCTCGAACTGAAATGTGCCCTCATGACAATATTGGACCTTGTCTGGTCCCTGAATTGCACAATTGAGAACTACCACATGGAACCATGTATTTGTTAATATCCCTTGGGGAAAATACCCCCCCCTCGATTTGTATAGAGATGGTACGGAGTTGGGGAAGGTAGACAAGAAACACTTGCAACACACACTAGATTCTACAAAACCAATACTAAGGGATAATCTGGCGTTTCAGGATTTTTACAGTTGGATTGAAAGGGCGGGGCTTGAGTAGCCCCCCTCCCCGAATCAAAGCAAGTAATAAGAACTCCCAGGTTCACTATAGAACTTGTGGAAGCAAAGCTACAACTTAGACATCTTGAATGCAATTGATTCTACTGAGCTAGCTTTTAAAGGAGCTACGCTTAATTATAAGAAGCTTATCATCCAAGCAAAGGCGACGTTCTTCATTAATAAGATAGGTACATCCCAAAATAGGCATGATATCTATTTAATATTGTGAATATTCCCTCTAATACCGAGAGAATTGGTCAATCTTTGACTCATTCACAAGAAAGCTGCAACAAACTAAATGAGTTCTTGTGGGAAAAATTTGAATCATCAAAAAAGCGACCGGACGTGGACTGTCAGTGGCCGGAAAAAAGGAGAATAGTTTCAAGTTTGAGAAGTTTACTGAGTTGAAAACAGAGGAGGTCCACCGTCTGCTAACTAAAGTCAGGTCAGGCTCTCCCTGTGACACCTGCCCACCCAGAGTGATGCAGTGGATAACTCCTTCTAGTTCAAGGCTCTCCCTGTGACACCTGCCCACCCAGAGTGATGCAGTGGATAACTCCTTCTAGTTCCAGGCTCTCCCTGTGACACCTGCCCACCCAGAGTGATGCAGTGGATAACTCCTTCTAGTTCCAGGCTCTCCCTGTGACACCTGCCCACCCAGAGTGATGCAGTGGATAACTCCTTCTAGTTCCAGGCTCTCCCTGTGACACCTGCCCACCCAGAGTGATGCAGTGGATAACTCCTTCTAGTTCCAGGCTCTCCCTGTGACACCTGCCCACCCAGAGTGATGCAGTGGATAACTCCTTCTAGTACCAGGCTCTCCCTGTGACACCTGCCCACCCAGAGTGATGCAGTGGATAACTCCTTCTAGTACCAGGCTCTCCCTGTGACACCTGCCCACCCAGAGTGATGCAGTGGATAACTCCTTCTAGTACCAGGCTCTCCCTGTGACACCTGCCCACCCAGAGTGATGCAGTGGATAACTCCTTCTAGTTCCAGGCTCTCCCTGTGACACCTGCCCACCCAGAGTGATGCAGTGGATAACTCCTTCTAGTACCAGGCTCTCCCTGTGACACCTGCCCACCCAGAGTGATGCAGTGGATAACTCCTTCTAGTTCCAGGCTCTCCCTGTGACACCTGCCCACCCAGAGTGATGCAGTGGATAACTCCTTCTAGTTCCAGGCTCTCCCTGTGACACCTGCCCACCCAGAGTGATGCAGTGGATAACTCCTTCTAGTTCCAGGCTCTCCCTGTGACACCTGCCCACCCAGAGTGATGCAGTGGATAACTCCTTCTAGTTCCAGGCTCTCCCTGTGACACCTGCCCACCCAGAGTGATGCAGTGGATAACTCCTTCTAGTTCCAGGCTCTCCCTGTGACACCTGCCCACCCAGAGTGATGCAGTGGATAACTCCTTCTAGTTCCAGGCTCTCCCTGTGACACCTGCCCACCCAGAGTGATGCAGTGGATAACTCCTTCTAGTTCCAGGCTCTCCCTGTGACACCTGCCCACCCAGAGTGATGCAGTGGATAACTCCTTCTAGTACCAGGCTCTCCCTGTGACACCTGCCCACCCAGAGTGATGCAGTGGATAACTCCTTCTAGTACCAGGCTCTCCCTGTGACACCTGCCCACCCAGAGTGATGCAGTGGATAACTCCTTCTAGTACCAGGCTCTCCCTGTGACACCTGCCCACCCAGAGTGATGCAGTGGATAACTCCTTCTAGTTCCAGGCTCTCCCTGTGACACCTGCCCACCCAGAGTGATGCAGTGGATAACTCCTTCTAGTACCAGGCTCTCCCTGTGACACCTGCCCACCCAGAGTGATGCAGTGGATAACTCCTTCTAGTTCCAGGCTCTCCCTGTGACACCTGCCCACCCAGAGTGATGCAGTGGATAACTCCTTCTAGTTCCAGGCTCTCCCTGTGACACCTGCCCACCCAGAGTGATGCAGTGGATAACTCCTTCTAGTTCCAGGCTCTCCCTGTGACACCTGCCCACCCAGAGTGATGCAGTGGATAACTCCTTCTAGTTCCAGGCTCTCCCTGTGACACCTGCCCACCCAGAGTGATGCAGTGGATAACTCCTTCTAGTTCCAGGCTCTCCCTGTGACACCTGCCCACCCAGAGTGATGCAGTGGATAACTCCTTCTAGTTCCAGGCTCTCCCTGTGACACCTGCCCACCCAGAGTGATGCAGTGGATAACTCCTTCTAGTTCCAGGCTCTCCCTGTGACACCTGCCCACCCAGAGTGATGCAGTGGATAACTCCTTCTAGTTCCAGGCTCTCCCTGTGACACCTGCCCACCCAGAGTGATGCAGTGGATAACTCCTTCTAGTTCCAGGCTCTCCCTGTGACACCTGCCCACCCAGAGTGATGCAGTGGATAACTCCTTCTAGTTCCAGGCTCTCCCTGTGACACCTGCCCACCCAGAGTGATGCAGTGGATAACTCCTTCTAGTTCCAGGCTCTCCCTGTGACACCTGCCCACCCAGAGTGATGCAGTGGATAACTCCTTCTAGTACCAGGCTCTCCCTGTGACACCTGCCCACCCAGAGTGATGCAGTGGATAACTCCTTCTAGTACCAGGCTCTCCCAGTGACACCTGCCCACCCAGAGTGATGCAGTGGATAACTCCTTCTAGTACCAGGCTCTCCCTGTGACACCTGCCCACCCAGAGTGATGCAGTGGATAACTCCTTCTAGTACCAGGCTCTCCCTGTGACACCTGCCCACCCAGAGTGATGCAGTGGATAACTCCTTCTAGTACCAGGCTCTCCCTGTGACACCTGCCCACCCAGAGTGATGCAGTGGATAACTCCTTCTAGTTCCAGGCTCTCCCTGTGACACCTGCCCACCCAGAGTGATGCAGTGGATAACTCCTTCTAGTTCCAGGCTCTCCCTGTGACACCTGCCCACCCAGAGTGATGCAGTGGATAACTCCTTCTAGTTCCAGGCTCTCCCTGTGACACCTGCCCACCCAGAGTGATGCAGTGGATAACTCCTTCTAGTTCCAGGCTCTCCCTGTGACACCTGCCCACCCAGAGTGATGCAGTGGATAACTCCTTCTAGTTCCAGGCTCTCCCTGTGACACCTGCCCACCCAGAGTGATGCAGTGGATAACTCCTTCTAGTTCCAGGCTCTCCCTGTGACACCTGCCCACCCAGAGTGATGCAGTGGATAACTCCTTCTAGTTCCAGGCTCTCCCTGTGACACCTGCCCACCCAGAGTGATGCAGTGGATAACTCCTTCTAGTACCAGGCTCTCCCTGTGACACCTGCCCACCCAGAGTGATGCAGTGGACAACTCCTTCTAGTACCAGGCTCTCCCTGTGACACCTGCCCACCCAGAGTGATGCAGTGGATAACTCCTTCTAGTACCAGGCTCTCCCTGTGACACCTGCCCACCCAGAGTGATGCAGTGGATAACTCCTTCTAGTACCAGGCTCTCCCTGTGACACCTGCCCACCCAGAGTGATGCAGTGGATAACTCCTTCTAGTTCCAGGCTCTCCCTGTGACACCTGCCCACCCAGAGTGATGCAGTGGATAACTCCTTCTAGTTCCAGGCTCTCCCTGTGACACCTGCCCACCCAGAGTGATGCAGTGGATAACTCCTTCTAGTTCCAGGCTCTCCCTGTGACACCTGCCCACCCAGAGTGATGCAGTGGATAACTCCTTCTAGTTCCAGGCTCTCCCTGTGACACCTGCCCACCCAGAGTGATGCAGTGGATAACTCCTTCTAGTTCCAGGCTCTCCCTGTGACACCTGCCCACCCAGAGTGATGCAGTGGATAACTCCTTCTAGTTCCAGGCTCTCCCTGTGACACCTGCCCACCCAGAGTGATGCAGTGGATAACTCCTTCTAGTTCCAGGCTCTCCCTGTGACACCTGCCCACCCAGAGTGATGCAGTGGATAACTCCTTCTAGTTCCAGGCTCTCCCTGTGACACCTGCCCACCCAGAGTGATGCAGTGGATAACTCCTTCTAGTTCCAGGCTCTCCCTGTGACACCTGCCCACCCAGAGTGATGCAGTGGATAACTCCTTCTAGTTCCAGGCTCTCCCTGTGACACCTGCCCACCCAGAGTGATGCAGTGGATAACTCCTTCTAGTACCAGGCTCTCCCTGTGACACCTGCCCACCCAGAGTGATGCAGTGGATAACTCCTTCTAGTACCAGGCTCTCCCTGTGACACCTGCCCACCCAGAGTGATGCAGTGGATAACTCCTTCTAGTACCAGGCTCTCCCTGTGACACCTGCCCACCCAGAGTGATGCAGTGGATAACTCCTTCTAGTACCAGGCTCTCCCTGTGACACCTGCCCACCCAGAGTGATGCAGTGGATAACTCCTTCTAGTTCCAGGCTCTCCCTGTGACACCTGCCCACCCAGAGTGATGCAGTGGATAACTCCTTCTAGTTCCAGGCTCTCCTGTGACACCTGCCCACCCAGAGTGATGCAGTGGATAACTCCTTCTAGTTCCAGGCTCTCCTGTGACACCTGCCCACCCAGAGTGATGCAGTGGATAACTCCTTCTAGTACCAGGCTCTCCCTGTGACACCTGCCCACCCAGAGTGATGCAGTGGATAACTCCTTCTAGTACCAGGCTCTCCCTGTGACACCTGCCCACCCAGAGTGATGCAGTGGATAACTCCTTCTAGTTCCAGGCTCTCCCTGTGACACCTGCCCACCCAGAGTGATGCAGTGGATAACTCCTTCTAGTTCCAGGCTCTCCCTGTGACACCTGCCCACCCAGAGTGATGCAGTGGATAACTCCTTCTAGTACCAGGCTCTCCCTGTGACACCTGCCCACCCAGAGTGATGCAGTGGATAACTCCTTCTAGTTCCAGGCTCTTTTATTGATCGTTTAAATGTCTCACTAAGGGCAGAAGTCCCTGACTTTTTATTTTTTAAAACGATGGTTATCCCATTATTACAAAAACGGGTGATAACCCCAAAAATCTTCTGCCCTGCCATATTTCTTTGCTGCACTTTTGTTCTAAATTACTGGAAGCTCATACAGTGCAGGAGGTGAGCTGCTTCCTCTCAGATTCGAACTATCTGGACTCGCACCAAGCCGGCTTTTGGACACAACATATTAGTGAAACCGTGATCTGATCAGTTATAGATGATTTGAAGAGGGACTTGCATGATATGCCCATTTCAGCACTCTTAATTCCTCATTTATCCTCATCTGTGGCTTTCGACACACTCGATCACAATACCTTATTGGATCAACTGTGGATAGCAGCTTTCAGAGGGGGAAGCCTATAAATAGCTTACCTCCTTTTTGGAGAACAGAGCCCAAGCAATGCAAATCTTCCCTATCAGGTCACTGGATTTAAAGACAGTGGGCCTGATTCACAAAGGTAAACTGAGACGAAAGTCTAACTTTACGACTTTCGGTATTCACAAAGGGCATTTACGAGTAGTAAAGTTAGACTCAGTTAAACTTAAGACCAAATCGTAAGTTTAACTGACACAAAAGTCTAACTTTACTACTCGTAAATGCCCTTTGTGAATACCGAAAGTCGTAAAGTTAGACTTTCGACTCAGTTTACCTTTGTGAATCAGGCCCAGAGTGTGGTGTTCCACATGGGTCTACTTTTTCCCCAGACCTCTTTTATATCTAAGCTCACCCACTTATTAAGGAGCTTCCCAAAAGAGGCTATCGGATTCTCAGTCATTCTGAGAATCCGCACAAGACCACTTTAGGAATATGATGTGCTTCATCAGTGGGCGGAGGAGGTCATACTTCCTCTATATGGACCACTCCTTTTGGCCGGCTTGGCTTGGGAGTTGTTGTTGATCAATGTCTGTCTTTTACACCACAAATTAGGGCGGTTGTTTCTAAATGTGTGTTCATGTTAAGAACCATTAGGAAGATGCAACCGTTTTTGTCTATGGAACCCAGGAAGACCATCATAGTGGCAGTTATTGGCGCCAGAATGGACTACACCAACAGCTGGTATCTTGGCCTTCCTGAATATGAACTAAAAAGGCTGCAGTTAATACAGTATGCTGCTGCCACTCTGCTTTTTAGACTCCCTCTGAGACCATGGATCACACCCTATCTGAAGAGCCTACATTGGCTACCAATTACACGTTTCACATTTAAAAATTTGCTATTATAATTTTCAAGATACTCATGGGGATGGCCCCAGATTTATTAAGAGGCCGCATAGTTTAGAGGCTCCTCAAGGAACACTTGACTATTGCTGGAACCAGAACTCAATTAAAATACATTAAGGCATCAAGATTTAATAAATACCCCTTATGGAGACATCACAGGCCAATTCAGAAAATTATTTTCAACCAGTTACCGAAAATACTTTGTGTGCTCATTGCTTGAAGATATTCAAATTGGTGACACTACTTCTCTAATGCGTGATTCACAGTGTAGGTTTCCCTGTTGTCTGCATGAGCGACTTCTAAATCTCTAAAGCGCATGCGTAAAGTTTGTGCTGCTCACTTCAACCATTTTCTCTGGAGAAAGAGCAGCGTCTCTTTGCTGCACACGCTCCCAAGGTTATTTGTTTGACAGGAAACTTAGGGCCTTATTATGAGTTTGGTGGAACCGGTCCCGCTGTCAAAACGGCGTCGGATTTCCCGCCCGCCTAGTTGGGAGGTCCGCCCACCCTATTACCAAGCATGCAGGTTCATAAAAGGAAGACCGCCACAGTCCTGCCATTGCTGCCAGAAAATCTTGACCACATCAACGGTGGGATAGGCTAAAGCGGCTGTTAGAGTGAGGACTAACCCTGGGCAAAGCACTACGCTACGCTCGCGTAGTTTGCGAAGTTTGCGCTACTTTGCACAACACGAATTGCACGTAGCACAGTGCAAACACGCGTAGCGTAGTGCAGCAGTCATTTTTTGCTTGCTCGCGGTCCTCAACGTCAAGTTGGCGACCGCGAGCAAGCAAAATGACATCCCGGCGAGACTTTTCCTCGTTCGCGATCAGCAACATCAAGTTGCCGATCGCGAGCGTGGAAAATAAACCTCCCGGCGAGATTCTCAACGCGGGGAGGTCAGGTTTCTCATTGCGAGTGGTCGCGTATGCTCGCGACCGCCGCGATGAGAAACTACCAGTCCACGTTGAGAAGCTGCCGCTCGAGTAAAATCTACTCGAGCGGCAGTAAAAGACAGCTTGCACTGTGCAAGATGCCGTTTTCAATGATTGCACAGTGCGGACAAGCATCCGGCACTGTGCAATCATTGCGAACAGTGCACTACGCAGTTCGCGTAGTGCTACGCGTAGCTCGCGTAGTGCGAACTGCACTTTGCGTAGCTTCGCGTAGCGCTACTTCGCGAACTACGCCCAGGCTTAGTGAGGACCACCTGTTTCCCCACCGGCCCAGTCATGATGTGCCTTTCCGTAGGCATGACTGTGGCAGTAAACCCTCCACACCCGATTTGGTGGAATGGAAGGAATGGAAGGCACAAACTCCACTTTACTCCCCTTCACACTTCCTTTACTGCCATGGAGCCAATTCACAAGTCCTGCCGCTGCTCCTTGATGACGCCGAAAAACCAAGACCGTCCTGGATGCAACCGACAGTAAGCCACACTTACCTGTTCTTATTGACTTGGCAGTCAATGTTTACACAAGACTTGTGCATTTCTAAATACGTACATACAAGCAATAGCAGATCAAAGTACAATGCATATGTGTGTAATGTTGAAGTGCAAGAAATTCAAATTAACACACCACTAACATCACTCGATTCACATGTATAATTTTGCTGGAAGCTACCTACCAAAAACTGGACACATGTACAAAAAGGAGAGAAACATGTATTTTCCATGTTGGTAAGGTCTGGAACTGGAAATGTGAATACCCGCACTGAGTATTGCTGTCATGTCTGATTTTGTATGTTTCTGAAACTATTGTCAGGCTATTGTGGGATAAATAGAATAAACATGGTAGTTGATGACACGTTGGTATGCCTTTTTTGTTGAGTCATGGTTGCAAACTTGAGTTAAACATTGACTACTTGCAAAATACAAGGTAATCTTTTTTGGCCGTGTATATTTATGATGGACGCAAATACATGCATTGATAGATTAGAGATATATAACAGCAATCAATTATTTTTTTTGACTAGTGGATTTATTGTATAAAACAAGGAGAAATGAAACATGGTGAAAATGAAACAAGCAAACAATAAAGTGAAGAAGCCAATCATGGTGAATGTAACCATAGTTGTAGACGCAAAATTGTTTGGAGTCCAATGTCCAAAATACAACTACCATCTGAAAGGGAAATGTGTCTAGAAATAGTTCCCAGAGTGAATGGTAGGCACAGACTGGAGGAAATTAGGCGCAGCGCTTCCTGCTCATGGCGGTTGAGGCCTTGCCATCCTCCACTCATTATGAACTGCATGGTCGCCCCCTCTTGCGAGGGAACTCCATTGTTGCAGGGCCTGGTGTATCCGCAGGTGGGTCTTCCTCTGGCGGGTCCTCCCTTCCTGTAGCAGATGTAAAAGGGCCTGATGTTGTTGGACCATAGGAAGAGGCAGGTGCTGCTGGGAAAGCCCTGTACAGGTGGGTGTAAATGTCCTGCAGCATCCAAATGAGGGAGCCCATGTAGAAATTATGATTCTCCATCGATTATAATATGATTAGGTCCCTCGGCAACTGTTTCATCTTCCGGATTTTGGTGAGTACCTCGCCCATCATGCGTAGCACTCCTGATAGGCTCCCAAAACTTGGTGGATGGTGGCCTGGGTGCCAGTGCCCCTAATGGCTTCACTCTTCTAGCCCACAGTATACCTCCCATGACTTCTACCCCCACAAGACTGTCCCCTTGGCCTAGGGTGCCCCATCCCACTGGGTACTGTCTGTTCTGGAGCTGTTGTTGTGGTTCTCTCAACATTTCCTAGACTGGGAGGCACACAATAGGTGTTACTATGCTAGGTACACAAGGTGTGGGAACTTCTGTAGGGTGAGGTGTTGCAGCTGGGTGTCATTGTGGGCTAACTGAGACTCACTGTAGCCGTCTGCCCAGGCTGACCAGATGGACCAGCACCGTTGTCCTCATCCAGATCACCAGGGGTGTTGTCCTGACTGGAGGCTTGCTCCTGGAGTGGGGAGGTGGTCTCTTCAGTGGCAGAGCTCTGGCAGGTAGACCTGATGAAAAATGGAGCACATTGGGCCAGATGTCCGAAGAATTTTACCGGTCTGTGACCGGTAAAATGCATTTTGACAAGCACAGAAGGCAAAATGCGACTCGGTACCTTGTTACCAAATTGCATTTTGCTTTTGCGATTCGGTATTAGGAAGGGAAAAGTTGAGGGCGCCCCTTCCTAATACTGAATATGACATGTATGTTTAATGTTTTGCGACTGGGAACTCGGTCACAAAATATTTGCAGTTACCAACAACTTCAAGTTGATGGTAACCCATTCGCAGAACGGGAAGGGGTCCCCAAAGGACCCCTTTCCCTTTGTGAATGGGTGCGCCAACATTTTTTAAGAGCAAGCAGTGGTCCAACGGACCACTGCCTACTCTTAAAAAATGAAAAGGCAGCTTTTCATTTTTATTTTTAAATGCATCCCGTTTTCCTTTAAGGTAAACGGGCTGCATTACAAAAAAAATTGTTTTATTTAAAAAGCAATCATAGACATTGTGGTCTGCTGACCCCAGCAGGCCACCATCCCTGTGATTGTAGCCATTCACAATCGGTCACAAATTGTGATCTGCCTCATGAATATTGATGAGGCAGGCCCATTTGCGACCCACTGCAAATCGCTAACAGTGTCAAACACACTGTTGTACATCGCAGTTTGTGATTTCCTAATACCGAATCACTAAAATTTGCTATTAGGAAATTACAAATACGGGATTTCGTACATCTGGCCCATTGTTATTAGTGAAAGGTTTGATTAGACTTCTAAATCTTTAGGAGCAAAGAAAGTAGTAATGTAGAAGAAACAAAAAGGTAACAATGAATATGGTGTTAGGTTTCAGTGGTATTGAACATATTATCAGACATTTTGGCATTTCGAACAGATATACTTCTAATAAGCAGGTCATAAGATGTCCTGAGATGTGAAGTTTTGATTATGAATTATACCTGACATCTCCCAAACATTCAAGCCAACACAGTGGCGATGTGACATGTGTATTTAACCACTACAAGGCCTAGCTGAGTACAACACAGACAATTACACAACTTGGTTGGATATTTACCATTAGTCATCATGTAAGCAGTGCAGAGCCAATATTTCAGCTGCCAGTTCTAATTAGCAGAGTAAATGTAATGCCTTACAAGATTTGGCTAAACACACTTGATATAGTATATATAACAGGACAACCTACAAGAAACAAGCCAGACATTTCTCAGAGGAGAGCACTGAACTGAGATTGCTCACTCATGAGAATTGACCTTCAGTTTGAAAATGTCAGCCAAGAGACAATGAGCACAACCACATAGCAAATTTGTTTTGAGTAACAGAAACAGGTCATCATGGTAGTTGTAGGCATTTCAAAGTCAACTTACCAACACTAGCAAAATGGTTAGTGGAAGATACCTGTTGTCAATATGCACTTGAAATGGGCCATACATTTACAATATGATACACACATGGGTACTGTGTTATATGTTGTAACACTTACAGGCAGCATTGCATAATTCGCCATTTAATTCGGATTGACAACTGTAATATCAAATGCAACATAAAACATCACAGACAATCCAAAACCTCAGACACTGATACTTTGAGCTTTGTATGTTAGAAGATATCATGTGCAATATACATTGACAACAGCCCAGTTGTACACAAAGTGGGCATTGAGGTCTAATGAAAGTTAGTGAGGTGTAACTTACCAGACTCCACTTCAAGGCTTCAGTATGTTGGGTCCTCAAGACCTTCTCCTCCCAGGGAAATAGATGTAATGAGGGGCTGGGAGAACCACCACCAGTCCTCTGGGCCTCCAGGTGACGCTTGGATGCCAGGGAACGCACAATCCCCTCAGGTCGTTCCGCCTCGTCCTAATTTCCTCCTGTGTGCGCAGATTGTTTGCTGCAGCATTTACTCTGTCAACTATTCTGACCCACATTTGCCTTTTCTGACTGATAGTTGTATTTTGTACTTGGGCTCCAAACAATTGTGGCTCTACTCTAATGATTTGATCCACCACTGCTGACAACAACCTCTCTGTGAAACATAGATTTTTGAGACGTGCCATATTCCCCAATTTAAAAAAGTATCAGTACAATAAAATACATTACACCCAGAAAAGTAAAGTGTGGAGAAAACAGTTAGTGATGAGTGGAAAAGTGAGAAACAAAAAAACCTGCCTTCTCTGACCAAATGTTCTGGTTCCCTGTCGTGGTGCAGAGGAATGGCAAAGGATCATGGTCTGAAATGGGTTGTGTTTCCACTTGTCCAATCGACATCAGGTGTGTTGTACTTGTATCCATCCTATGGCCACTATTATAGTGCTTTGCTGAGCGCCTACAGCGATGGACTCCCTCCTTCGGGGACCTGTAGTAAAGCATTAAAGACATGGCTCTTTGTAGGAAGGTGGAATCTGACTATATGGTTGCCCCCACTTTTTTTATGGTGTTTTGCTGGTTTATGACTTAGTTGGACTGGGACCCTGCTATTCAGGGCCCCAGTCTAACTGCTCTCTCTAAACGACATGGAGTGCACTCTAGGTGCACTAGTGATTGGATACTGTGGTGCCTTATGAGTCCCTAGTATATGGTACCTTAGGTGCCAAGGGCATAGGTACTTCACAGGCCTCCCAGGGGCTGCAGCATGTGTTATGCCACCCCTGGGAAGCAGTCTAAATCTGACACCACAGGCCTGCTACTGCAGCCTGGGTGAGGTGGTGCTAGCACCCCTCACTGAGATATAGGTTTCCTATATCTCTCCTGCACACACATATAAACCTATCAGTCACCCCTAAGGCAGGCCCTATCAATCCTGAGGGCAGGGTGCTTGGCTTCTATGTGAGGGGGTGCCTCTGCCTGAGCAGGGCCCCTCTGCAGCTCTCAGAGTCTATTCTCTGGTGCTGTTTGTGGATGCGGTTAAACCATATACTATTTAAGTGCATTATATCCTCGCGGTAAATGCTAACTTTGGAATGGCTGCATCAAAACATGTCGTGTTTGGTGTCAAACATCTTGGAATACTACCCCCGCCAATCTTGGCGGCGGGGGTAGCATTCCACCCTTCTAGAGGGATAAGACATGTACCTGCTGTGGAAACGCGGTAGAATCCTAAAGAGCCCTGGCATCACAAAATGGATGCCACCAGTCACAGACACTGGGCTGCCCTCCTGCTGATGACCGAAACTCGCAGTGGAGAAAGCCCAACAATAGGCATCCTGTCACAGGGAGGTGTAACCACCTTCCAGACAGGGTTTAGTGTATTGGGGCTGGGTGGGTGCACTCTTAGAGTGCTTTGAAGTCCTGCACTGGGGGAGCAGAAGGCTCCTCTGTGCATATGCCAGTTCAAACCAGCTCAGGGGCTACCTGCCCCTGCTCTGGCACGAAACTGGACAAAGGGAAGTGGGTGTAGCCACCCCCTCCCTTGACCCTCCCATAGGTGGGGTCATAGAGCTAGTCCATCCCCTCTTTTTAGTATAAGAGGGGGAACCTTGCCATTGCAAAGCAGATAACCCCTGGACGACGCTCTACAGAAGAATCCTGGCCCTTCGACGTTCCACTACCTTTGGAAGACAGAAGAATCTCCCTTGGAGTCAAGGAGTGACTCCCCTGCTTGGCAGGCACCAAAAACGACAACGACGGTCGCAAACTACGCCGCTCCCGCCGGAGTCCGAAGTCCCTGCAGCCCAGGAAGTGGATTTCCTGACCTCTCCCAGGCCATCGTGAGTCCCCAGCGAAGCTGAGGCAAGTGGACCCCACGAGTAACGAGGAACCGCGACCCCTGGGTACCGTGCACTATTGTCGAGTGCAACCCCTTCACAACGTTCCACGAACTTGTGCTTTGGACCACGTGTGGTCCCGACCTCCAGCAGGAATCCCTCCGAAGATCAGAGGCCTACACCGTCCCGAGTGACCGTGGGCCCCTGTTGAGTGATTCCGCCCGAGGTGTCTTCGCGATCCCTTGCCCGCTGGCTTGTGGGTCCCCAGAAGACTTCTTAAAGAAACCAAAGGGCTCCCCTGGTTGCTCCAGGCCTGCCCTGACTTACCCTCGCTGGGTGAGTTCCACAGACCTTGCTGGTCTGCGCCATCGACTTTTCTCCATCTCCCCGAGACTTGCGGCTGCCAAGGCTTGTTGGCTCCAATCGAGTTGCCGACACCGCAGTCAGCTGCAGACGTCGAGGGACACACCGAATCCAGCTCCTGGTCGTCGTCGACGCCTCCTGGACCACGTGGCTGAAGAGTCAAGGCACCCGCAACCGACCTGAAGCGACCGACGACGGTGGGCATCCATCTTCCTTGCCCCGGGTCACTGCCAAGTGACTTTGAACACTGTCCCCTCTGCTTTCAGGTCATCCTTCTTCAGAATCCAGGCTTGGATTCCACCGGACACTTCTTCAGCTCCCGCAAGCAGCAAGTCTTCTTTGTTCGCCATTGAAAACGACGCCGCGACCCGACACCAAAGGACACCTGTGCACCCGGCTTCCCTGGGTGAGGTAACTCCAGCACTACGGTGCTCCTGTGGGTGTGGGCCCTAGAACTACTTACCCTGTAAGTGACTTGCTTGTAGGTTCTCCCGAAGTATCCTAAAACTCTTTATTTCCAACCGCGACTTGCCCCATTGAAGTTAACGGCGATTCGCGCCTGTGTATCCACACTGCACGCGTCCCCCGTGGGTCCTTTACTTACCTGCCTTGGGTGGTTTCGTGAGGCCCCAGCACTTCTGAAGGCCCTAGGCCTTGTCTCCTTGCAAGTCGTTGTTTCTAAGTCTCTTACTTAGTATATGGTCTGGTACGCCCCTAGGGCCCCAGCCATATTTTGTGCTTAACTTATTGTGAAACGTTGATTTGTGCATATGTTTGTCTTCTAATCTCATAAAGAGATTAGTAGAGGTTATTTAGAAATAAATACATATATATTTGATATATATACCTGTGTGGTGTCTTTTCATTTGGTGATTCAAGAGATTATATGGTAAAACAAGCTGCTTTACATTCCTCCGAGACTTAGCCTGAAGGCTGCTCTCCACAGCTACCACTAGGATAGCTTTCTTTAAAAGGTTGTCTTAAACCTATCTACCATAAGAGTCGATTTGCCCTGGTGCAAGGTGTCCACTTTAATTAGTGAACAGCATATACCAGGCCAACTTCTCACATTGGTGGGCAGCGTGTGGGATTCCAGCTTGCCATTGTTTTACCAGAAAATCTCTATTTGAATTACTAACTGAAAACCATTATAGGTACTCAAGGTACATATAAAGTCAAGCTTAGTATCAATAAGTTCTACTGAACTTAGAGCTGTGTGCCAAGGGATAGCACACCCTTTCCACAGCTCAAGCTAGGATCAGTAGGCCACAAACTAGTGTAGGTAGTACAACACTGCACAACACTAGAATGTCCTTAAAGGGTGGACCCAGTGGATCCACTCAGCCTCAGTATAAGGACATGGCTTTCTCTGACTTGAGAGCCATGTGTGTTGACAGACACCTGAGACTAGGACAGAGTCCCTCAACACTACACCTGATAGATCTGCTGACAGCAGATGACCTTAGATTGGCTCTAGGAGCTAAGGGGTCTGAATCAGTGGGTGGGTCAATCATAGTATCTGGGTCAGATGAGGACAATCCGAATGACCAAGACTCTGTGGTTGAAGGGCCAGGCTTCAAGGAGCCTGAACAGGACAGAGGAGTTCTCCCTAAGAGAACTGGCAGAGTGGATGAGAGGCACAGATCCCCTTCCAGGGAATCTGAGCACTCTTATCACTCTGGCAGAGAATTTGTCCAAGAGAGGAGCTCATACTTTAACTTAAGAGAGACCTCCTCTGAGAGAAGGTGCAAACTGCTCCAGTATGAGGAAGCCAAAGTGGCCCTCAGAACCAAGCAGTTGGCACTGGATAGAGAAGCCCTGGAGATCCAGAGAGCTTCCAGAAGGGAGGGTTTAGAACCCCCTGGTGGCAGCAACAGTGTCCCTAGAGGCAGAGAAT
Organism: Calotriton arnoldi; assembly: GCA_963921515.1. Classification (NCBI taxonomy): domain Eukaryota; kingdom Metazoa; phylum Chordata; class Amphibia; order Caudata; family Salamandridae; genus Calotriton; species Calotriton arnoldi. The sequence continues at coordinate 437,834 of CAWUFW010007999.1, read as the reverse complement.
ATGTCCCTGACCATAGGAACCTGAGCAAGGTTGTTCCTCCCTACCAGAGTGGGGATGATATCCACAAGTGGATAACTGCTATGGAGAGGGCCTGTAGAGTACAGCAGGTCCCCCAAAAGCAGTGGGCAGCAATCTTGTGGCTCTCCTTTTCAGATAAAGGTAGAGACAAGCTCCTCACTGTTAGAGAAGAGGATGCTGATAATTATGAGGTCCTGAAGAGTGCACTGATAGATGGGTTTGGCTTAACCACTGAAGAGTACAGGTTGAAGTTCAGAGATACCCAGAAGGCACAGACTCAGGACTGGACAGACTTTGTAGATTGTGCATCCAAGGCTCTGGAGGGTTGGCTGGTTGGCAGTAGGGTTACTGATTTCAAAGGATTTTATAATCTAATGATGAGAGAACAGATCCTTAATAATTGTCAAAACCAGCTTTTACACCAGTACCTGGTGGACTCTGATCTGACCTCTCCCCAAGAATTGGGAAAGAAGGCAGACAAATGGGTCAGAACCAGAGTAAGGCCTAAGAATCAGGGTGGTGACCACAAGAAAGATTCTACCAAGTCCCAAGAGAAAGGTGGGGATAAATCCAAGGATAAGTCCACTACAGGGCCCCAAAATTCCTCTTCTGGGGGTGGGTCCCAAACTCCTTCCTCTCCTGAAAAGAAACCCTATTGCCATGTCTGTAAAAAGCCTGGGCACTGGAAATCTGATCCCAGTTGTCCCAGGAATGGCAATAAAGAAAATGTTCCTCCAACAACTACTACCACCCCTCCTGGTACTACCAGTAGTAATCCTCCAGTTGGGAGTAGTGCACCCAAAAAGTTAGGTGCTTTTGCAAGAGGAACAGAGGTGGGCCCTAGTTTAGACAGGACCCCCTCAACAGACTCCTCAGATTCTGATGGTGGTGTAGGATATGCCACCTTTACCATGGGTCCCATAGCATTGGGCAGGTACAGACTGGAGCCAATAATTAATGGTCAGAAAGCTGTGGCATTTAGGGACACAGGGGCTAGTGTCACCATGGTGGCAGGGAAACTAGTCCCCCCTCACCAGCTTTTACCTGAGTTTAAATACCAGGTGACCAACATTGATGGTGTCAGAACAGATCACCCCATGGCCATAGTCAATCTCAGCTGGGAGGGGGTCACAGGCCCAAAGAGAGTGGCAGTGTCCCCAACCTTACCTGTAGATTGCCTGATGGGCAATGATCTGGAAATTTCAGCCTGGGCTGAAATTGAACACCAAACCCATCTGAAGATGTTGGGTGTCCCTGTAAAGGTTAGTGGGGCTGTGATGGCCACAGCCCCAGCCCAAGATTTTGGAGAGATGGAGCCTGGAAGAATGGCCCACTCTCCCCCAGAAGAGAGCACAAGGGTTGAAGAAAAGTCTTCTTCCCTCCAGACAGTAGGTAAGGGTCAGCCTCCTCAGGGAACTGACCCTACCCCTAGTGAAGGAACTGCCACAGAGGTAGTCAGGCCTGGCCTGGCCACCCCCTGATGGCAGAGGACCCTTACAAGGTGGTACCCAGTCTGGAGCAGGTAACCTGCCCCTCTCTACCCTGCCTCAGTCAGCCCAGGGCTGCAGAGGTCAGGGAGGTCAGTGGACCCCCAGGGCCCCCTGTCCAGAGGAACCCCCCATCAGCAGATTAGGGGCACCCAGGCTAGTAGCCCTAGCCAGGTAGAAATTCCTCAACCCACTGAGGGATCCCCCATACCTTTATGTAGGGACCTCCCCCAGAAGGACTCTGTTAGGCAAGGGCAAACCTGGGACCAAAAGGTTCCAAACATGCCATGTCCCTCCAGTGTTCCACCCAAAGGGACCCAACCCCCGGCTGTAGGCAGTCAAAGGTTGACCCTTAGAGCAGAGTACCACTCAGTCATGGAAAGACAGGCATACATGGTGACCAGTGAGCTGAGAAAGCTGAGGCCAACATTCCTAGGGCCACACTTCCCTACTCAGACACCTCACCAGCCTGGTACTTTACCAAAGCACACCACAGGTAGTGATTCCCCATGGTGGAGACCCTCTCATACCCTTAGGGTGAGGGATTGCTTAGTGGACCATAAGACAGGGGGCAACCATGCTAGTGCAGGTGCTTCCTTATATGGCCACTTAGTCAATAAAGGCTCAACTGGCCAAGGTTAGCCTTATCTCCTTTCGTTTGGGGGGGTTATGTAGGAAGGTGGAATCTGACTATATGGTTGCCCCCACTTTTTTTATGGTGTTTTGCTGGTTTATGACTTAGTTGGACTGGGACCCTGCTATTCAGGGCCCCAGTCTAACTGCTCTCTCTAAACGACATGGAGTGCACTCTAGGTGCACTAGTGATTGGATACTGTGGTGCCTTATGAGTCCCTAGTATATGGTACCTTAGGTGCCAAGGGCATAGGTACTTCACAGGCCTCCCAGGGGCTGCAGCATATGTTATGCCACCCCTGGGAAGCAGTCTAAATCTGACACCACAGGCCTGCTACTGCAGCCTGGGTGAGGTGGTGCTAGCACCCCTCACTGAGATATAGGTTTCCTATATCTCTCCTGCACACACATATAAACCTATCAGTCACCCCTAAGGCAGGCCCTATCAATCCTGAGGGCAGGGTGCTTGGCTTCTATGTGAGGGGGTGCCTCTGCCTGAGCAGGGCCCCTCTGCAGCTCTCAGAGTCTATTCTCTGGTGCTGTTTGTGGATGCGGTTAAACCATATACTATTTAAGTGCATTATATCCTCGCGGTAAATGCTAACTTTGGAATGGCTGCATCAAAACATGTCGTGTTTGGTGTCAAACATCTTGGAATACTACCCCCGCCAATCTTGGCGGCGGGGGTAGCATTCCACCCTTCTAGAGGGATAAGACATGTACCTGCTGTGGAAACGCGGTAGAATCCTAAAGAGCCCTGGCATCACAAAATGGATGCCACCAGTCACAGACACTGGGCTGCCCTCCTGCTGATGACCGAAACTCGCAGTGGAGGAAGCCCAACAATAGGCATCCTGTCACAGGGAGGTGTAACCACCTTCCAGACAGGGTTTAGTGTATTGGGGCTGGGTGGGTGCACTCTTAGAGTGCTTTGAAGTCCTGCACTGGGGGAGCAGAAGGCTCCTCTGTGCATATGCCAGTTCAAACCAGCTCAGGGGCTACCTGCCCCTGCTCTGGCACGAAACTGGACAAAGGGAAGTGGGTGTAGCCACCCCTCCCTTGACCCTCCCATAGGTGGGGTCATAGAGCTAGTCCATCCCCTCTTTTTAGTATAAGAGGGGGAACCTTGCCATTGCAAAGCAGATAACCCCTGGACGACGCTCTACAGAAGAATCCTGGCCCTTCGACGTTCCACTACCTTTGGAAGACAGAAGAATCTCCCTTGGAGTCAAGGAGTGACTCCCCTGCTTGGCAGGCACCAAAAACGACAACGACGGTCGCAAACTACGCCGCTCCCGCCGGAGTCCGAAGTCCCTGCAGCCCAGGAAGTGGATTTCCTGACCTCTCCCAGGCCATCGTGAGTCCCCAGCGAAGCTGAGGCAAGTGGACCCCACGAGTAACGAGGAACCGCGACCCCTGGGTACCGTGCACTATTGTCGAGTGCAACCCCTTCACAACGTTCCACGAACTTGTGCTTTGGACCACGTGTGGTCCCGACCTCCAGCAGGAATCTCTCCGAAGATCAGAGGCCTACACCGTCCCGAGTGACCGTGGGCCCCTGTTGAGTGATTCCGCCCGAGGTGTCTTCGCGATCCCTTGCCCGCTGGCTTGTGGGTCCCCAGAAGACTTCTTAAAGAAACCAAAGGGCTCCCCTGGTTGCTCCAGGCCTGCCCTGACTTACCCTCGCTGGGTGAGTTCCACAGACCTTGCTGGTCTGCGCCATCGACTTTTCTCCATCTCCCCGAGACTTGCGGCTGCCAAGGCTTGTTGGCTCCAATCGAGTTGCCGACACCGCAGTCAGCTGCAGACGTCGAGGGACACACCGAATCCAGCTCCTGGTCGTCGTCGACGCCTCCTGGACCACGTGGCTGAAGAGTCAAGGCACCCGCAACCGACCTGAAGCGACCGACGACGGTGGGCATCCATCTTCCTTGCCCCGGGTCACTGCCAAGTGACTTTGAACACTGTCCCCTCTGCTTTCAGGTCATCCTTCTTCAGAATCCAGGCTTGGATTCCACCGGACACTTCTTCAGCTCCCGCAAGCAGCAAGTCTTCTTTGTTCGCCATTGAAAACGACGCCGCGACCCGACACCAAAGGACACCTGTGCACCCGGCTTCCCTGGGTGAGGTAACTCCAGCACTACGGTGCTCCTGTGGGTGTGGGCCCTAGAACTACTTACCCTGTAAGTGACTTGCTTGTAGGTTCTCCCGAAGTATCCTAAAACTCTTTATTTCCAACCGTGACTTGCCCCATTGAAGTTAACGGCGATTCGCGCCTGTGTATCCACACTGCACGCGTCCCCCGTGGGTCCTTTACTTACCTGCCTTGGGTGGTTTCGTGAGGCCCCAGCACTTCTGAAGGCCCTAGGCCTTGTCTCCTTGCAAGTCGTTGTTTCTAAGTCTCTTACTTAGTATATGGTCTGGTACGCCCCTAGGGCCCCAGCCATATTTTGTGCTTAACTTATTGTGAAACGTTGATTTGTGCATATGTTTGTCTTCTAATCTCATAAAGAGATTAGTAGAGAGTTATTTAGAAATAAATACATATATATTTGATATATATACCTGTGTGGTGTCTTTTCATTTGGTGATTCAAGAGATTATATGGTAAAACAAGCTGCTTTACATTCCTCCGAGACTTAGCCTGAAGGCTGCTCTCCACAGCTACCACTAGGATAGCTTTCTTTAAAAGGTTGTCTTAAACCTATCTACCATAAGAGTCGATTTGCCCTGGTGCAAGGTGTCCACTTTAATTAGTGAACAGCATATACCAGGCCAACTTCTCACACTCTTTAAGCAGGCATTTGACAAATTAGATACTCTGGGCCTGATTACGATCTTGGTGGAAAGGGTCCCGCCGTCGAAAGAGTATCGGATTCCCGCCCGCCTAGTTGGTCGTCTGCCCGCTGTATTACGATGTTGGCAGGTAGCTAAATGAAAAACTGCTGCAGTCCCGCCGACTACGGCGACTGCCTCGATGGCAGCATTGGGAAAAGCAGGTGTCACAGGGTGGTACAGACAAGGTTCCCGCAGTCCAGATTACAAAGTACCTTTCTGGCAAGCCGACTATAGCGGGGAGACCGCCTGCTTCAAATCCGGGGAATCGAAGTAAATGGGGTGCAAAGTCACTCATTTCCTTCTTTTCCCTTAAGTCTCCGACGTGGACCCCTTCGTTCAGGGCCCCCTTCACAGCAGCAACTTGACACCGAAAGAAAACAACCCTGTCAGTGCGGAAATTCAGGTAAGTCGATTTTGCACTTTTCTCCCATTGACTGGACTGGGAACAAATGGTCCGACTCCAGCAATGGAAAAGTACTCATACAAGGTATTTTTACACGTCATGCATATGTGTACATTTTACACTTATTTCGTCAAAATGTACACACCTGCATCAACAAATATGAAAAAATATTTTTAAATTGCTGACCCCTGCCATCAGAAACACCGCCGCTGAGCCAGCGGTGTTATCTAAAGACATTGGGCGAACGACCGTCGACTCGACGGAGTACTTGGGACCGTTGCAGTCGTGGGATAGCAGGAAGACCACCAAACCCGTATTCAGGCCCTCTGTGTTCCTCTTCTGTTACGTTATTCTCCTGATGTTATGTTGCCAAGAGACCCTTGGATGAATGATGCGTTCTATAAATATCACTTAACATAGTATAACAAATGCTGCTGGGGGATACCTGAAATGCGGCCCGCGCTTATTAAAAAGAAATGTGTATTTTCCATACAACTATTCAGGGGCACATGTGGGGCATTACCACATTTAATATCATTAGTGGGACTAATAAAGGAGCTGGAATCTGTAGGCCAGTTAGTAAAGAAATCCCAGCTTGCTCAGATGAGAAACCAATGATGGGTTGGAACACGACTGGGCTGACAATGGGTCAAGTTGTAGACTCCGGAGAGTTTGGCAATGCACAAGAATCGTGTGGAATCTGAGTTAGCTGAGTCCAGGGTCTATTTAGGCATTGTGTCAAGTGAATGGTTAAGTCATGAGACACCATCACTTCCTACTGTAGAGAATTTTATCAGCTTGTAGTGTGCTAATCGTTTTGGCCAAATCAGTAAAGGTTCCTCTGAAAAGATGTCCTTCATAGGGATAGTTGGTATGACTCTTGAGAAGGAATTCACATCATGGAAGGGTTATATCCAAAACGTCAGCCTTCTCCCCAGCAGACAGTATTAGACTTCCCCTTCATCAGGTCTTCTTCCAATTCCAGTTATGTTTCAAAGTCTCTGGGGTTGGAGCCTTTATTTTAGCAATCACTAGTGAATCATTGGTGATAGGTCTAAAGCCGAAACTAAAAATGAGCATACTTTTTCATCCCTCATTTACAGCACTTACTTTAACTTTATTGCAAGTCATTCTCCAGAAAGCACTATTCTGGAGTTTTCAAAGAGGGCAGAAGGGTGTTTGGACAAAATATGGGAAAGAAAATATTGCGATGAAAAAATATTGTGTCAAGAATATCGGGATAACAAAAATATCATTGACAGGAATATCGAAGGTGAAATATAATTTTTAGTGCTGTTTTTAATGTCGATCGTATAAAATATCAAAGTACAAAATATCGTTGTATGTAATAATGTTTAAGTGTCAATTAGTATGTAATTTCTTGTAGTCTGTTTGATTGTATATGTATATTATTTTATTTGTGTTTTTGGATAATTTTTTAGTTATGAAATTGTTGAAAATTGTTTTGTTAGTTGTCTTAATGTATATAATGAATTGTTGAATACTTTTTTAAGTAGCGGGATGTTGGGTTTTTAGGGGATAAGGGTGGGAGATTATAAAAAAATGTATGCTTTAACATTTTTAATAGTAACCATTTAAAAATTTTTTTTTTAAATATTTCTTTAATGAATGATTGTTAATTTTGTATTATGAGTTTATTTTCAGTTTATTCCTTAAAGTTTATGAATGGTAGTAAATATTTTCAAAAATATGTTCATTTTTAATAGCCTTTAGAATAATAATTTATATATTAAAATGTAAATATGTATATAAAGGTTTGCAGTTTAGACTAGTGTGTTTTAGATAACATTTTAGTTAATTTTATATTAAGAAAATATGTGTGAATATGGAGTATTGATTGTGTATGTAAAATGACTAATTTGTATTACCTTGTGTAAAAGTGGATATTATAAATGCCACCTTTTTAGCGTCGAACACCATCTTCAAATGGCCTCAGATTGGAGTGGGAATAGTAAATGCCACCCTTTAGTGTCTAACACAGGGGGCTCCAACCTTTTCTGTAATGAGAGCTACTTCTCATCATTGAAAATGGTTGTGAGCTACTGAAGGCCAAGTAACTTGCGCATTACTACCAGACACCCCCTCGCCCAACTTGATTGACTTTAAACCTAATTTCCATGGAGCCCCATACTATGGTTTGAACAAAATACTGTGACTAGGGCTATGGTAGGGCTGCCTCATAAAACATTAGGACTTAATTGGTGTAATTTAAAGTAGAGAAAAACATTAAGACAATGTTTCATAGAAATAATTTACTTCACTTTAACTTTCTCGCATTTAAAAGAAAAGTGCTGTAATTTCAGTTATAAATATGGCACTGAGTCTACCAGCCACTGGGAGCAAGATGACTGCTGTTTGTAAATGCGACACTTTGAAAAGGGAGAAAATGTAACTTCATCTTAATTTTCTCTAATTTTAATGCGTCCAGAAATATCATTTTGATCTCACACTCCAATATTGAGTTGAGAACGACTTTTATTTAAGACTTAAATACCTCAGTACTTCAGTTCTGAACCTCTAAACCACATGGGCCATAAATCTGAGTGGAGCACGGCTCATTATCAGGCTCTGCCGTCTGCAGCCTCATAAATGATGTAAAATAAACAGCATTTGCTTAACTTTAAAAGGAAAACACAACATTCATTTATTGCAGTTCTTAGTTAAAAATGAAATAAAGGCTAGGAGCTACTCTGAAGTTTTCCGTCAGCTACAGGTAGCTCGCATTCGATTGGCTGGAGACACCAAACACCTTCCCCCAGTATGCTAGATTGGAGTGGAAATAGTAAATTTCACCCCTTTAGTGTCCAATGCCTTCCCCAAATCAGTTTAGATTGGAGAAGGAATAATAAGTTTCACCTCTTTAGTATCTAACACCTTCCCCCAATATGGTTAGATTGGAATGGGAATAGTAAATGCCAACCCTTTAGTGCCCCACAACTTCCCCAAACTGGTTTAGATTGGAGTGGTAATGGTAAATGTTACCCCTTTAGTGTACAACACCTTCCCCACATTTGTTTAGATTGGAGTGGGAATAGTAAATGTCATCCCCTTAGAAGTGACCAACGCCTTCCTCCAATATGGTTAGGCTGGAGTGGGAATAGTTAATGCCTCCCCTTTAGTGTCCAACGTCTTCCTCCAATATGGTTCTATTGGAGTGGGAATGGTAAATTCCACACATTTAGTGTCCAACGCCTTTCCAAAATTGGTTTAGATTGGAGTGGGAATAGTAAATGTCACTCTTTTAGTGTCCAATAGCTTCCGCCAATATGGTTAGACTGGAGTGGGAATAGAATGTCACCCCTTTAGTGTCCAACACTGTCCCCAAATTGGTTAAGATTGGAGTGGGAATAGTAAACGTCATCCCTTTAGTGTCCAATGATTCTTCCAAATTAGTTTAGATTGGAGAAGGAATAATAAGTTTCACCTCTTTAGTATCTAAACCCCCCCCCAATATTGTTCGATTGGAAAAGGAATAGTAAATGTCATCCCTTTAGCGTCCATCACCTTCTCCAAATTGCTTTAGATTAGAGTGGGAATAGTAAATGCCTCTCCTTTAGTGTCCAACGCCTTCCTCCAATATGGTTAGACTGGAGTGGGACTAGTAAATTCCACCCATTTAGTGTCCAACTTTTTCCCCAAACTGGTTTAGATTGGAGTGGGAATAGTAAATGTCACCCCTTTAGTGTCCAACACCTTTCGCCAATACGGTTAGACTGGAGTGGGAATTGTAATTGTTACCCCTTTAATGTCCAACACTGTCCACAAATTGCTTTAGATTGGAGTGGGAATAGTAAATGTCACTCCTTTAGTGCCCAACACCTTCCCCACATTGGTTTAGATTGGAGTGGGAATAGTAAATGTCACTCCTTTAGTGTCCGGACAACATATATGAGCATGCACTCCTTCCCTTGATAGGACACCATTAGTGAAAAGTTCATTTGTAGGTGCGTGCAAACAGTATCTGTGGATCGCCCCAAACCACAGTCAATACAATAGTATTAAACAAGCATTGGCATAGCCAATAGGTCTCGCTTTTGGAACCTTATAAGTATTTAGTTATGCAGCACAATATCCTTGGTGCAACAACATCAACTGTTGCAGGGCTAAACACTTATAAGGTCCCAAAGGCGAGACCTATTGGCTATGCCAATGCTTGTTTACTGATGATGACAACAAACGGTAAGGAGGGATCACTGAAATACATCTCCTTCTGACACAAATGTTATAAAAAAGGTACAGTGTCAAATGTGTTCTGGAAGAGGTTATCTGAGTGGTGCCCCACCTTTTCGAGAGATGCTCTTTAAAACCTCTTTTGGAGTGGTAGGCATACACTATTTCCCCTCATTTCCAAGGGGGTCTCTGGTGCACAATGGTGCAATATTTCCCATGATAAAGTTAGCAACAAGTAGGTGGGAGTAGCGAACGGGGGTGGGGAGGGAGAGGCAGAGATGGATAGGGAGAAACGGAGAAGAGGGGGGAGAAGAAACTGGGACGAGAGGGCGGGGGAGTGGAAACAGGGATGGAAGAGAGGGTGTTAGCGATAGGAAAAAGGGAGGGGTTGGGGATAAGTTAAAAAAAAAAAGAGAAGGGGCAGGTGAGAAAAGGAGAAGAAGGTCTGGCAGGAGGTGGAGAAGAAATAGGGATGGGTGAAGAAACAGAGAGGGGCTGGTGATAAGTTAAGATAAGAAACAAAAAAACAAATTGAAAGCATGGCATGTACGGGCAAAGCATGTAAATTACTGAGTATGTGGACAGCAATTTTCACTATGACCAAAAGCACTCCCAAAAGGCCAGGGCACAAACAATCAGTGCTGGGGTTAAAAGTATAAGCAATGCATAATAAAACTGCACAGAGTAACATCACATGAAGTAATTTCACTAAAAGCAATAGTCATTTCACGGTTCGAGCCGAGAAACAATAGGTGCTATATTGATTTATTAATTTAAGCATATGTATACAATGCATGTATACAATGAATGTACACTTATGTAGATTACATATGCAATTTCTTAATTCCAAGCAGGTGATGTCTTGGAAACTAAACCCATATTTAAATAATGTACGCAAACAGTAATTTGCACATTACCAAACAGTAAAGAATCGTGCATAAAAATAAGTTAGTCAGGAAATGCACAGGTTGCTTACGGATGCGTTCAATGTTATAATGTACATGTTTAACTCAAACTGATGACATGCGAAATCAAGGACAATTACCTGTCATACATGAAAAGATTTGTTATCTGGGCTCTAAAATGGCCTCTTTACTGTAGGAATTTGCTTGTACATTTTGTACCCTTAGACATAATTGAGCTTAGAATTGACTCAAAGTGACATACACACATACATATAAACACACACGCACACATATGGTCACACATACATACATATTTTCACATATATATACACATACATATATCACAGTGGGTACTTAGTAGTTAGATTGAAAAACTGCAGTTTACACTGAGTAAATAAAAGCTCTTGGATTAAGAGTTACTAACTTGGGCTCATGCATTTGTTCCCTGGAGGTGTTTTCAAAGAGAAAGCACAGAAGGGTCACATTACCACATTCTTAAAGGACGAGAGGGTCAATGGTTGCAGCCCCATCCTGATAGCCTCCCGCTGGGCCATTCTCAAGTTCTTCTTTGCCTGAAAGGGTTTAAGAATCCCCCTTCTCAGGCCACATTGTGATTGTATACAACAGCACACAAAAAAGAGCAGCTCTGGTGGGCGAATGGAAGTGACAGGACAATCAAACTTTAGTTCATAGTAAAAGGAACCCCCCCCACCCCCTCTATGAGCCTCCGCAAACATAAATTACCAGTGCTGGAGACTGAAACAGTACATCACACGCATACATGAAAAACAGAAAAAGACATTGAGAGAGGCAAAGAAAAAAAGGGGCATAAAAATTGGAGTGACGGGGCAGAGCGATGTATCCATGAGATAGACCGTGAGAAAAAGAATCATAGAAACAGAGAGTGAAAGAGAGAATCGTAAAGCGAGGCAGAAGGAAAGAAAGGACAAGAGAGAAGCTACAGAGAAAGGGAGGGACACAGCGAGAGAGGGAGGGTGGGGATAAAAAAGAGACAGAGACGGGCTGTGAAGGACAGAGAGGTGACAGGCAGAGGAAGGCATAGAGGGGAGATGGAGTCAGAGTGAGAAAGGCAAAGTAGATGTAAGGAGGCAGGTTCTACTGATGAAGCACTGCGTGAGGCTGGCAAGGGGTTCAAAGATGATGACTCCAGCAGTGGGAATCCTTTGGAAACTATGTGCACTCTCTGGGCTGCCTCTGCGGTTGGTCCCAATGCTCTAAGAGGGCTGTAACATTCAACATATTATGAAAACAGAACAAACAAATAACACAGTAAATACAGTTAATAAAAACGAAATACTATACCACTGGATTCAGCATGTTTTGTTAAACAAGCCAAAAACACAAAAATCCCGAAACACGACCCAAAACAAACGAAAACAAGCATTGGCCGCGCGGCCGCGAAAGTGAAAGTAATCGCGAGCGATGAAAGCCGCTACGAGTGTAAGGGTGGGAAGCCAGATGGCGAGGGAAGCCATATGGCGCCTGATCGCGCGTGCACGCGATCGTGAACGCAAGCTGGAGGCCAGCAAAAGCCTGTGGGTAGCACTCTAAAAAGCCACTTACTAAAAGTCTCGCCAGGGCAGCGCATGCGCTGGCTCAGGCGAGACCTAAAAAGGGCACTCCTCTCGCGCTCCAAACTGTCGCACTGCGAAAAAAAGGGAACTGATCCCTCCATTATGTCCGATTCATTCAAGTACTCCACTGCAAATTCTTCTGACCAATGTGTTTCTACCTTTCCTTATTGCGTCAAATTGCTTTATACTCTTGATCACAACAGAGATGTAATCTTTATTAAACTCTTCTAATACCAGCTGCATGCCACTCCAGGCTTTTTACAACAGTACGTACAGTTCAATCTCAATTTGAAGTAGGCACGATGTGTAAGTACCCAATGCATTTCGAACCCTCAAGGCTCTTCGTCAGGGGTCTCTAAAACAAATAAAATAAACAGCTTAGCTAACCAATTCGAATTTTTAGTTGCAACACCTGTGAGCTAAAGATTTGGTGGGGAGTGGAGTTCGGGTATTCTGTGGGGTTGGGAGGTGCATTATGGGAGTTAGAGTCTCTTGTCAGTATCTCGGATGGAATCAGTGCAGCCATTGGGGAAAGTAGTCATGTGGTGGAAGTTTAGGAATACGCATCATGATTATTTAAAAGCACGAGAGTGAGCACAGCTGAAATCATGGATCAACTGCCAGGAAGAGAGAGGAAGTAGTATGTTAATGGAGAACAGCACGAGAAGGTTAGATGGCTGGAGATGGCTTTTTTCAAATGTTAATAACTAGGGACTTGGAGAAGGAGGGGGAATGAGTGTGAAAGGGAGGGGGGTGTAGAGTATGGGAGGATTAAGAGTGGGGTGACGAGTCTTTGGCGGAACGGGTGTCATTATGGGTTTTTCTTTTATTTTTTTTATCAGCAGCAAGTTTGGGTAGAGCAGGGTGGGGTGCAGGCAGTAGAATTTAGTATTACTTGAATCACTTTGGGTCAGGACTGGGGGCACGAAGGTGCTTATGAGTTATTAGTAACTACTGTTTTGTTTTAAACTTTAGGCATTGATTACAATGAATTGGTTAGCCAAGCTGTTTATTTTATTTGTTTTAGAGACCGCTGACGAAGAGCCTTGAGGGCTCGAAATGCATTGGGTACTTACACATCGTGCCTACTTCAAATTGAGATTGAACTGTACGTACTGTTGTAAAAAGCCTGGAGTGGCATGCAGCTGGTATTAGAAGAGTTTAATAAAGATTACAGATTCAATCACACTGTCTCCGTTGTGATGAAGAGTATAAAGCAATTTGACGCAATAAGGAAAGGTAGAAACACATTGGTCAGAAGAATTTACAGTGGAGTACTTGGATGAATCGGACATAATGGAGGGATCAGTTCCCATTTTTTCGCAGTGCGACAGTTTGGAGCGCGAGAGGAGTGCCCTTTTTGAATACTCCTTTAGTGTCCAACACCTTCCGTCAATATGGCTACATTGGAGTGGGAATAGTAGATGTCAGTGTCTAACAATTTTTTTGAATGATTTATGTTGGAGTGTGATAATTTGATTACCTTTTTAAAAAAAACATTTATTTTAGTTTAATTTGGCTGTAGTAGACATTCTTTGTATTATTTTATTCTTATTGCTGGTGATCAGCAATATAAACAAATAGTTGTATGTTTGTAACCAATAATATTATTAATTACATTCATTTTTAGGTCTCGCCTAGGCAGCGCGCATGCGCTGCTCTTGGAGATGACCTATAGAAATTGGTCAGCTCTTTTCAAGCACTCGTGCTTGTGCTGGCATCCACCTTGCGGGAGCGAGCAGCGGCGTGCGCGCTAATTGAAAACAGATGGCTCTCGCACCGCTGCTCGCTCCCGCTGCTCGCTCCCGCAAGGTGGATGCCAGCACAAGCACGAGTGCTTGAAAACAGCTGTTTGCATTTGCCTGGTTGTCCTCGCTATCCCTTCTCAACTGCTTTTCTTGCCGTCGCTTTGTCGTTGCTCTTATTTTTTTTTCATATTGTGCTTGTCTTGCACTTGCTTTCCCTTTTCAACCAGGGTGTGCCTCCCCCCCTCTCACCACCCGTGAGTCTGCTTCCCCCCTACCACCCGTGAGTCTGCTTCCCCCTACCACCCGGGAGTCTGCTTCCCCCCTACCACCCCGTGAGTCTGCTTCCCCCCTACCACCCGTGAGTCTGCTTCCCCCCTCTACCACCCGTAAATCTGCTTTCCCCCCAACCACCCGTGAGTCTGCTTCCCCCCTACCACCCGTGAGTCTGCTCCCCCCCTACCACCCGTGAGTCTGCCTTCCCCCCGTGAGGCTGCCTCACCACCTTTCCTCCCTTACCACCCGTGAGTCTGACTCGACCCCGTGAATCTGCCCCTGCGAATCCGCTCCCCCCCTTATACCGCCCGTGAGCCTGCCTTTCCTTCCATTAATGCCCCCGTGAGTCTGCTTTTACTCCAAACCCCCCCCGTTAGTCAGATTGCCCCACCCATGGGCCACGACCCCTCAAGACTGCCAACTTCCTTCCGTCGCGACCGCCCTCTCCAGCCACTAACCATCCCATGGGCTGACAGAATGCCACCCCTTAGACTGCTTTCTGCCTAAGGAACTCATCCCTCGTCCCAAATCCGTTCCCCACTGCCGTTCCCCGAGACTGCATCCGTGTTAGATGCAAGGCTCATGTTTTCATGCTGTTTAACTTCATCCTGATGTTAATTGAAGCATACAATGCCTTTTTTTCTTTTTATTGCGGTCTCTCGTAATTTAGAGCCGATTAGGTAACTATTTTGGCAAACCCAGTTTCAACCCGGGTGTGCGGACAAAAGCAATTTGCATACGTAAATTCTCAATGCCCGTTTAACTAAGTAACTCTCACACAATCACTAACTAACTCTCTCACTCTCAATCTAAATAACTAACTAACTCTCTCACTCTCACTAACTCACTCACTCTCACTAACTAACTCTCACTCTAACTAAGTAAATAACTATCTCACTCTCAAACTAACAAACTCTCTCACTCACAATAACTAACTCTCTCACTAACTAACTCAGTCGCTAACTGACTAACTCTCTCACTAACTAACAAACTAACTTTCTCACTCACTAACTCTCTCACTCACTAACTCTCTCACTCACTAACTCAGTTGCTAACTGACTAATTAACTCTCTCACTAACAAACTAACTAACTCTCTCTCTCACTAACTAACTCTCTCACTAACTTACTCTCACTCTCTCAAAATAACTAACTAACTCTCACTATCACTAACTAACTAACCTTCACCCTCCTATTATTTATGCACCCCCCATAACAAAAAAAATACGAAAACAAGCAAACATTCACACAGGTACATACAACTTACCAGCATTTAAACAGCTTAAACACTTACGCAAACTCAAAATATATAGCTAAACACTTATAAGATCCCAAAGGCGAGACCTATTGGCTATGCCAATACTTGTTAAAATAAGACTTCTCACATTTTTCTATTTTTATTTATTTTTTAAATTTTCATTTATTGTATATTTTTACATTTTTAATCATATATACTTCAAGTACAAAAAAGCAATTCTACAAAGTTAAGTAAATAACAAATGTTTTCTTTATTTTTACTAATAAAAATGTAAATTATATTTACACACATTAGTATGTTGTACATTTTTTTACATTTCTTAACTTTTTATTATACATATTTTAAACCTTATTTTTCCATGTTTTATTAGTATATATTAAATAATTGTATATATTTTATACTATTTAATTTATACATTACATTTTTTTCATATTTCTTATAAAATTGTTTGATATGTTTAATAATTTTTTACATTTTTTTAAACATTTAATCAACATATTTACAATATTTTTCCATTCAGTTCTATGGGGAAATACCCTTTTTTTAGTTTCATTTAGCAGCCATTTTTTTACCACTACCTACTATTTTGTAATCTATTTGTGTTATTTTTAGTCTGTTTTCCCAGAACCAGCTTGCGGTAAGGTGTCACTGTTCGTTGGAACAGGTAAGTCCTTTTTCAAGGGTGTAGAGCACGGGTACTCATAGTAAGGCAAGCCTTCATTGGCGGCCCGCGGACCTTGCCTCGCATTTTGCATTTCCTGACCTACGAGTAAACAGAGAAAATGGCCGCAGGAGCATACGTAGTGAATACATATTCAATACGTATTCACTACGTATTCTCCTGCGGCCATCCTCTCTGTTTACTGCTGGCCTCTGATTGTGTGCCCGCCTCTGTGACATCATGCACGGCTCCGGCGGGAAGCACAGGCCCTTTAAAAGTCAGCTGTAAGCGCAGCGCTTTTACAGCTGACTTTTAAAGGGCCTTTTGGGAAGCTTCCTGTGTCTGTGGTGCCGACGACGTCCTCTCCGCCCCCGCAGCCTCTTCTCTTCGGCCCGCAGCCTCTTCTCGCCCCTTCACTGCCTTAGGACGCCTAAAGGGATGTATTAACCCCCCATCCTAGAGGCACAAAAGCCAAACTTTGTACTGTTTGCACACGTGATTTGTGTCTTTTTTTATCTGATGAAAATAGTGTGAACAAAAACCTACAGAGGTCCAATTAGCGCCAGGTTTAGTAATTCACTGTCTTTCCTAGGGCACTATCATTCATTATTTCCAGTCTTTTCTAAATCACACGCTTTGTGACCACAAAATCAGGAGTGATTGATGCATTTAAGTTACCGTGCATTCCGAAAAGTTTATCTGACTTGCACAGTGCAAAGACAGAGGGGCCGATTCCGATTCGGGCCGGAAATCTCTCCGACCGAGCCGGACCGGGAGAGATTTCCGACCGAATCGGACCCTAGCAGCCCGACCGAACGAGTACGATGCGCACGTATGCTATCGGACTCGAGTCGGTCGGTCTCCCATTGAAGTCAATGGGAGCCGGTCATACAACGCGTACGCGGGCTCGCATTGACTCAATGGGTGCGAGGCGAACAAGGGCACCCCCTACAGCGGGTACGCCTCGAAGCGACTCGCGGCGTACATGCACAGGTAGGGGGGACCCATGGGTCCCCCCTGTGTGCGACTCGCGCGGCTACGCGTACAGGGGGGTCCGACACGGACCCCCAAAGTACGGCTCCGACTGCTTCTTGGAGCCGGACGGCGCGAGTCGGTCGGACTGCTCGCGGCGCGCATCGTACTTGCCCGGTCGGGGAACGTCTCCATTGCGCAGTGCGAGGCGCATCCGTGCGAGTCGGTCGGAGCGGTTGGGACCCGCGAACGAGTCGGTCGGCGAATTCGCACGCGCTCGCATCGTACTCGCTCGGCCGGACGCACGGACGAATCGGTCGGGAAAAAGGGCTCCGAATCGGATCCGGTTCAGCCGAATCCGATTCGGTGCCATACCGGCCGAGATCGGAATCGGCCCCAGAGTGTGTGAAAGAGACATCTGTCCTCCTCCTCTTTGCAATTTGGAATGGTATGTATCCACAGCTTGCAGCCTCAAGTGAGATCGCAAACTAATGAACAGATACCAACACTCGTTTTGGAGTGATGTCTAATACACAAAGTAGAATCTATCCCTGAGAACGGTGGCGGGCAGCCTCGGACATAGGGGACAGGGGTCCAGGAGACCACTGCATGATCCCACTAATGCAGTTACCTGCATATGAACATTACAAAAACACTGTCTGCTTAAGGGATGGGGGTCACTTATGAAACACACACATTCACGGAATACAAACACAGGAGTGGAGGTCTGCTGTCTCTCGTAGACCTCCATTACTGCATTCGCAGTGATTCACCGGGGAGTGAAAAATGTCTCCTGCCTAATAAAGATCTATGAGTCAAGAGGCTTTGCAACCTTTTGCAAAGGGGCATTTGGGGATGCAATAGATTACAATGGTAGTTACAAGCATACAAGGGAAACCAAAGAGTCTCTAGGGACCTGTGGTATGTTAGTTTAGTGTACGAAGAATGATCCCTAATGGAGTTCTTCAAGCAAACTATACTGAAAGCCAAATGGTAATTTAATGTACAAATAAAATGCAAAAAAGCAAAAAGCAAAAATGTAACACACAACAGATTGGGTACTAGTGACAAACATGCTCGGTGCTCTATGAAGTGCGTTTTACATGTGTGATACAGGTGATAAAAGTGCTTATCAATACACACCGGGAGTGGGGAAATAGCTGAGACGGTCGCAACATACTACGAAAACATGTACACATCCATGTCCAGTAGGTCTGGGAGGGACTGCATAGAGCTCCTGGCGATCTTGACATTGGAGGTCCTCTCTTAGGAAGAATGGGAGAATCTGGATCGTGACCTGATGGTAGAAGAAATTGAGGGGGCACTCAGGGGCCTACAGTCGGGCAAGGCGGCGGGACCTAATGGCCTCCCCCTTGACTTGTTTAAATGCGTAACCCATAAGATCGCACCTCACCTCCTCAATATGTATCTGGCTGGAAGAGATGCAGGGACCCCCAAGCGGACCAGAGAACGGCTACAATTGTGGTAATCCCCAAAAAGGGTAAGCCTGCAACGGCCTGTAGTTCGTACCTCCCTATATCCCTGCTCAACATGGAACTTAAAGTACTGGCTAAGGTTCTGGCAAATCGACTGTCGGACGTTATGACATCACTGATCCACAGCACTGATGGGCATGTGCTGAATATCCGGTTACTGCAAATTGCCATGCAATCCCACTTAAGATTGCTATTGTCTGATAATAAAAAATTATTATAAAAATGTGCTCCTTGTAGTTACATCTGCTTTGGAAATACAGTATTGTCTAGTAATGTTTTGAAACGGTAGTGATTTTTTTTCCTCTAGCCCTGCCCCCCACTGACCCCGCCCCCCACTGACCCCGCCCTCGGCCACAAACCACACTGTAAATTTGGCCCCCGAGAGAAAGTTTGTGAGTACCCATGGTTTAGAGGGTATGGGGGATTTAGAAGGGAGGTATAGAAGTTAGTTATAGTGTTGTTTGTGGAGTTTTTGTGTATTTAGATGTATTACTGTTAGTGTTTTTCACTAGTTTATAGTTTTGCATTTTTGTACACTATTTTAGAAATGTATCACTATGTTATGTTAAATTGTGTGATGTTAGTTTTATTTTGATGATTAACTGTTATGTATATGTGTTTTTGGTAATGTAATGTGTTTTGCGGGAGAGTTTTTTAAAATTTACTTTACAGGTTTTTGCCTACAAAGGAGTCCTATGGGCATTTGGAGTTTACAATTTTTTTTTAAGGAAATCAGTTTTTATTTATAATAAACCAATGTTTTTACTTTGATTTCCTTTTTTCTGGTTTCTTGGAGTATTATTTTTTAAAACACTTTTTCAGGGTTTTTATGGATCTTAGATACTTTGGATCACTTAGAGGGATTTCAATTCGATTTGACATATTTTTGCATTTTGCGGGGGATTTTTGGATATTATTTACCTCATTTTTGGTAGATTTCTTTTTTACATGGATACAGAGAAAGATCTGCAGCTACAGAACAGTAAGTTTTCTTTTGAGTGGGAAATGTGATATTATATTGTTCATGTCAAAATCATGCGATTGTTTTGTGGAATTGTTTGGTTTATGTGTTGTAATTATTTTGAGTGATGGATCGACTTTGTTATCAACTATTTTGGTTGGTGATGGTTACATTTAAAAAACAAAATAATTTATATATAATTTTATTATATAAGTCTTTATTAACATTGGGATTTTAAATAATTGTTTGACTGATCTAATAAAATATAATATTTTATATTTTTTAAAAGGGCTTGGTATGTTTGTTTAGAGTCTGTCATTGTTTTTGAGATCTTTGATAGGTTACTTTTTTTTATAATATTCTTTTGGCTGTGATTTCTAAGTAATCTAGTCCTTTTTTTTATGAAGAGTTTGTAGTATGTCGTACCAGCTTTTGGTTTGTTTGCTAAGTTTAGGGGTAATTTAGCTAACAGATTGCTACATTTGTAGTTCTTTACAGCTTTGCTCTTTTTGTAATGGTTCTATAAATTGGTATAGTGTAGGTTGAGCTCTGTCTAGTGTGGATTGGAAGACGTTGGGCCATCCTTCAACTGCGTTGTGTGTTTTGGCTGCCTCTGCCAAGGTGCTGTCATAGACATTCTACCATGGTATTTGGAATTTGTGTTGGCGCTTGTGTCCAGAGTGATGCCGCCTGCCAACCCAAGTGTCTTCGAAATAATCTATTAGTGGGCCCAGTTTGTCTTCATTTTGTTGGAAGAAAGGACTTTCTATTAGTATATTGTAGTGGTTGGCTACCTTTGTGACAGTTATATTATTTTCATTTCAAAGGTAAATTGGCTATATGTAATATATTCTATCATTAGAGCAGATTTTTGGAGGTATCTCCATATACTTTGATTGAAATGATAGTAACAGCTTTGTATTTTTTTAGTACAATTTTTAGAATGGTTTGAATCATTGCTTGTTCAAAGTATATGATTAATTTTGGGGGTAGTATTTGTTTGTTTTACATGGTTTAAGAGGTCATAGTAAGTGTTGCTTTGTTTATTTGGTAGTAGGGCATATGAAGAGGGATTTTTGTGTTTTGATATTCACCATGTATGGTGTATATCTGAGTGAATGGTTTGGGACACATTTTGAAGGTTCCATCCATCATCCAGGTATGACATTGGCTAAGTTTTATTAAGCTGTCTGTTGTAGGGAATATGAGGATTTGTTTCTCATTATTTAGGTTGTCATATAAAAGGAAAGGTTCCTCATTCTGTGTTATTGTTAAATGTTCAGGTACATGTACGACTTTGGGGCCGAGTCCGATCTCGGTCGGAGGCGCACCCAATACCATTCGGTCGGGAAAAAGCCATGCGAAAGCCTGTTTCCCGACCGAACCGTACGCGGGTCCGGCCGAGCGAGTACGATGCGAGTCGCCGACCGACTCGTCCGGGCGTCCCGACAACTCCGACCGACTCGCTCGGACTCGAACCGCTCCGACCGACTCGGTCGGACCCGATTCGCACCGCGCAATGGAGACGTTTCCCGGCCGGGTAAGTACGATGCGCGCCGCGAGCGAGTCCGACCGAGCCGCGCACTCCGGCTCGTAAGAGCTGTCGGAGCCGTACTTTGGGGGTCCGTGTCGGACCCCCTGTACGCGTACCCGTGCGAGGCGCACACAGGGGGACCCAAGGGTCCCCCTACCTGTGCGTGTACGCCGCGAAGCGCTTCGCGGCGTGACTCGCTGTAGGGGCGCCCTTGTCCGCCTCGCACCCATTGAGGCAATGGGAGCCCGCGTACGCGTTGTACGACCGGCTCCCATTGACTTCAATGGGAGTCCGACCGACTCGTGTCCGATAACATACGGCCGCATCGTACTCGTTCGGTCGGACTGCACGGGTCCGATTCGGTCGGAAATCTCTCCGGGTCCGGCTCGGTCGGAGAAATTTCCGGCCCGAATCGGAATCGACCCCTTTGTATCTTCTAGAAGCAGGTAGGGTATAACTGGTGTTTTTTTTTGTTTGTGCAGTTAAACGTTTTAAAGTCGGTATAGGTGGTAGTTGTCCTGTTATATGTTTGGGGACTTTAGGACCCACAAGCAAAATCTTTAAGATTTTGCTTGTGGGTTCCTGAGAGCTAGTGCTTGTCTGCTCCTATATCTTCCAATATCTCTCTTACTTCTATTTCTTGTTCCATTTGGGAGGTGGTACAACAAGATCTTATGTAGTTACCCTTCGATAGCATGCGTTGGAATACTATTTAGTACATTTCCAGTTTATATTTTCTGATGATACACTTTCTTGGCTGTAGGTGTAGCCCATGTGATTTAGTAACTGCTTTCCTTTCTGTGAAGTGATACATTTGGCGGCCTCTGTCATTGTATTTGAAAGTAGTGTAATAGTATAAATGTACATTATATTATAAGTTGTGCATGTTTGTTATTAACATGTGCATGAAACTACTTCAATTTAGTATACTTACATGCATGTGCTGTTTGGATGTTTTACAAGGTTTTACAGCTTTTCCGTTGGGAGTGTTGTAATTAAGCCTGGGTGGAGTTCGCGGAGTTCCGCGAAGTGCAAAAGAAACTCCGCCGCACTACGTGGAGCTCCGCAAGCGGCGGAGTTTCTTTAGATAAATGCCGTTCACGGTGATTTTCAGTGCCAGGTGCTTGTCCGCACTGTGCAATAATCATGAACGGCACCATGCACAGCGCAAGCGGGCGCAGCTTCCTTTCTGCCGCTCGAGTACATTTTTACTCGAGCTGCAGTTTTCTCAACGCGAATAGATACGGTTGTGAGCATACGTGACCACTCGCAATGAGAAATCTGACCACCCGCGTTGAGAAATCTCGCCGGGAGGTTGATTTTCCACACTCATGCTCGCCAACTTGATGTTGACTATCGCGCACGAGGAAAAATCTCGCCGGGAGGTGGATTTTCCTCCCTCGCCAACTTGACATTGATGAACGCGAGTGAGGGAAAAATCTTTTTGGAACTCCGGGAGCTCTGCGTAACGTGGAGTGCGGAAAACTCCGCAAGCGGAGCCGAGTTCACCTCCTAGACTTAGTTCTAATGTGCAGCAGGTGCTTTCTTTTCTGTTTCGTAAAATAAAACTTATGTTTTATTTTAATTGTTACTTTGTTGGTTGTTTTTAGAGGATAAGGTCTTTAGGCTTATTTTTGCTTGTTATTTGGGTGAGTTTACACTTTTGAATTTATGTATACTTACTTTTTTATATATTTTTGTTGGTTTGTTCTAGTTATTTTCTGGCAGTTTATTGGTTTTCAAGTCGTAGATTGTTTTCTTTTAGGAAGTCTATGTACAGAGATAGAAGTTGGAGAGTGTTAATATTTACTTGCTATTTTATGTTAAGTTTATTAAAGGTTACATTTTAGTTAAAATATAGGTTTTAGTTACTTGGTTAGGTAGTTGTTGAGATGTATATACTTCTTTAATGGTCTGGTGAGAGATCGGCAAAGTTTCCTCGTCTTGCAGTGTTTGTCGTTTTTGAAGTATTTAGTTGTTTAAATTAGTGTGCATTCTATATTGTTGATTTAATTGTTTGATTTTATTAGTTGAAGTTGTTTATAGTTTTATTTTATTGGTTGGTTTAGTTTAGTTTGAATTTTTTTATTAGTTGATTTCTTTCATGGTAAACGCTAATTTAGGTTTTATATTTGATGTATGATATATCGTTTTGGACATAAAGTTATTTATAAATATATCTATTAAAATTTAGGTTAGTGTTTAAATGTTTGTAGTTAATGATAATTTTTTTGGGGGTGTAGTATAGTTAATTTTTTAGATATATAATTATTTTAGGGTAATGGTAAATATTTGGTGATGTATTTCTATTTAATTCAAATATGTGTATAACAAGTTTGGGGTTTATTTGAAGAAATTGTTTTATGTAAAAAATGATTTTTGTCTATATTAATGATTATTTCATTATTTTGGTGATAATACTTTAGTCAATATTGTTTGAATCAATATTATTTTTTATATAATATATGTTTATTAAAAGTTAACAATATTTTTGTTTTCGATATAAGTAAAAATCAATATTTTTGACAACGATATTTGTGTTCTCTATATTTGTGCTTTTTAAAGTTAAGTATATGAAGTTGATATTTTTTGAATGGATATTTAATTTACGATATTTTGGTGTTTCAATATTATATGCATCAATATTATGTCAGCGATCGGGGCAGAAGGGGAGCTCCAAGAGCTGCACTCTTTTGGACCACTGATGGTCTGGCACATTAACCCCTTCCGTGCTTCCGTCGGCCAACGGCCGTCGCGAGCACTACCTCGCTAGTGCTGCGCCCGTCCGTTGGCCGACGCGGCCCCGCCCACTCTTTCAAACCGCCGCACTGCGGCGGAATTCGCGCCGCGGTTAAGCGGTTAAAATGAGGTACCTGCCTCTCCCTGCATGTGGAAAACTTACCCAGACCTTTTCTGAGCTGAGAACACCTTCTGGGATGGCAAGAGCCAACCTATGAGAAGATCAGCATCAAAAGCAGACCAACTTAGTAACAAGATTACAATCAGAGTTCCTGACTGCCCAAAATAAGTGTAAGTAAATGCTGAGGGAATTAGCCTCCCTTTCCTTCCTACCAGAATCTTTCAGAAAAGCATTTGCCCTAAAAGACCCTTTGTTCTCCAGACGTTCCCTAATGGGGGCTATTCACACTTCCTGTTTGGGAAGGGAATTACAGACTGGAAAAAGGCATCTTGATTGGACAGGAAGGACGTGAACCCCGTTTCTGGCACATCTAGTATTGTATGTATCACATTGTGTGCTTCCAGTCTTGATGTTCTAGGCTTCTTGCAAAGGGACTGTCCAGTAGAACGGTCAAATCACCTTAAAACGTTGACAGTAACTCCCTCTCCACAAACTCACTGGGGTTTGCTAATAAACGTTTGTGTATCTTTTTACCACATGTGGAACATTTACAAAAGATGCAGGCTCCCATGAACGATCAACTAGTTTATATACCTTTCAGATATTGTAGATGACCTTGGAGAATTCTGAAATCAAGGGCTGTAGGCAATGGCTTCTTCTTCACGATTTCACCAAGGAAACATGGAATACAGGGAGTATACAGCAATTTGTGGGTAAAGGTAGCAGACAGTCACAGGATGATTATTTTAGAGATACATTTGCAATAGTACTCAGGCAGATGAAGGAAGCATCAGATAACTAAACTTAGTGCTCTGGTTCTAGCAAGGATCAGGGAAACTATGTAGATCTGCAAACTTTATGCAGGCTGTCTGCTAAGGGTTCAGCTGAGTACACCCGAAAGCCACATCTAAGGGTCAGGAAGCTTAGATATATATTGTATTTATAGATTTGGGACTCAATAAGTTCCAATACTGTTCTCTTTATATTACACTTTAGGCATTTGTCGCTGTGCTCTGAAAAAATCGTCGTCTTACGTTTCCTATCTTGTTCCTTCTAGCCGAAATCCACCCTCAAATCCGACTTTGGGGACTCCCGCCCTCGGAGGAAAATAAAAGATCATACACAGGTAAATTACATTTTCATTTATCTTTTTTAACTATTCTGGCTTTCTCTTTTCTCTCCCTGGCTGGGTACCTCATATCTGCACTAATTACGTTAATTTACTGATATTTTCTTCTGCCCCTTTCTTTATACCCCAACTCTCTGCTGAGGGTTTTAAGAGCTTGGAAATCTTTCCTCTTACAGTCCCCTTATCCCCCCACACACCACATCTGTTATTCAGTCACTCTCTGTGCGTGTTTTACTCGTGGTGAACCTTGTTCAATGGTATTTCCTTCTACCTTTTAATAAGGCAGTGTTATCCAGTCAAAACTTTCCAAAAGTTAATGCCCCCTTCACTTCCCTCCAAAGGCCCAACCTTGTACTCCATTAATCACCTTAGTGAGCCATGTTCCTCCAGGAATGCAGGAAAAGCCCAGTGTTGATCAGGTTGGCTGTCGGACTGGGACGCACTCCGCTTCAATGGCATGCCTCTCTGTAACCACTTCGGCTTGGAATAGCTTTGGCTTTCTCTGCAGCCTGGGCCAACTGGTTCTGTCCCCTAGTGTCTTCCCACCTCATGTCTCCTGCGGGTCTCTACTGGGGAGTACATGTGCAGAAATGTGCCTCTTTTGACATGGTTAGCCCCAACTATTTGCTGGATGTCTGATGAAACTTTGAACTGTAAGTGCACCAGGTCCCCAGTGCCTGATCTCACGCTCCAAAACTGTACCAGGATTGGCACAACTTCAGTTGCCCCTGTAAGTTCCAAATAAATGGTACCCCTAGTACCTAGGGCATGGGTACTGAAGAGGGTCCTCTGGGACTGAAGCACCGATTGTGTCCCCCAGGGACCCCTCACCAAGGCCATGCACTCTGCCATTGCAGGCTGCGTGTCTTGCTGCAGAGAAATCCGAGTAGTCAACATTGCACACAGCCCTATGTGCCATGCCTCCATGCACTGCATGAGATATAAGTAAGTCACCCCTACTGCAGGCCTTTAGCCCTAAGGCAGGGTGCACTATATCCTATGTGTAGGCATATTAGAATAAGCAGATATGCCCCTAAAATGTCCAGTATATTCTGTGATGTTATAAGTGAATAGGGAAGCCATAAGGAGTTACATGGGCTGGATACTTGTCAACGCGGGTTTCCTAGCTCCATGATGGCTTCACTGATTTATAAGGTGTTTGGTACAAAACATCTTGTCTTAATAAGTCCTCACTGATGCCAGTGATGGCTTTATTAATAACTTTACACAGGAGACACTTTTAGAGATCCCCTGAAAACCTACTAAGCACTGGTGTGGTTCCTGACCTGTTTTTGCCGACCTGCTACTACCAGACATGTTTCTGAGCTCATGGGGTGAGAGCCAGCACTCTCAGAGGACAAAGACAAAGCCTTCTCCAGGACAGGATGGCCTTTCTGGGCAGGAAGCTTCAAAGGCAATGCTACCTTTGAAATCCAACCAAGGAACCTCCAGATAGTGGGGGAAGCCAAGCTCCCTTTCCTGCTCCACTTTTGGTGGAAGGAAACACAGAAAAATTAGTTTGATTAGGAGGATGGTCCCAACTTATCCTACAGAACCCCTAAGGCGGGCCAGGCGATGTGAACTCCCCCTCCTGAAATTCCACCATCTTGGGATGGTGGAGAAATAACCTATCAGGGCTAGAGTAGTGCCCCTTCCCACAGAAAGTGGTCACTAGAGGGTGTAGATACCCTGAAGGTAAGTAGCCAATCGGCTACTACCTGTCTCCCCTTCTAACACCCCTAAATTCAGTACTTAGGTGGCATCCCAAGACCTGAACATCAGACTCAATGGACAAGAGTAGACCAGAACAAAGAAGACCCTCTGCATGAGAAATGAAGCCCTGCTGCAGAAGAAAAATGCACCAAATACTGCCAGCTGCTCCAAGGACTCGACAATTGCTGCTGCTGTGTCGTCCTAAAACCTGAAAGGGCTCTAAGAACCCCAGAGCACTTCCAGCCTTCAAGAAATTGCTTCCTTGGAGTGAAGGCATCACTCCCTGCACACCGAAGGCACCGATCCCGTAAAGTCCGGTTTGTCGACTGGCTGCTTCTTGACGACCTTGATGCAGCACCAAAGCAAGAAAAGATATAACACCTCCAGAGGGACAGATCTACCTCTCCACCAAGTTTGGAGGCACCAGGACCTACTAGAGACTTGGCACACCAATACCCGTGGTACCAGACCCCCAACGGCAAACACCAAGAAGAAGAGTCCACTCCAGACTCCCGAAGTACCAGAAGCAAGCACACGTTGAGAGACTTCAAGACACCTGAGACTCACTTCCTGAGTGGCCCAGCTGTTGAGAGATTGCCTCTCCAAGTTGTCTGCTCCTGACGGCAAGGACCTCAAGACGCCCAGATGACCTGTTCGCTCTGCACCTGGCCCCAATGGCTACAGCACCGACCAACCAGCCCTGCTCCCGTGGTCCCCTTGCAACCTCCTCCCTCTAAGGAGACCCACCGGACTTACCTGTAAGTCCCTCTGTGCAGTGCTTTTTCAAGTGCCCCCTTCGTCTTTGAGCACCAGCTTCCAAGACCTCAGCATCACAGGATCTCCCGAACTTCTCCTGCTGGAATTTTGGACCTGGTTCTGACCTTGACCTAAAACGAGAAGGTGAACTTTCGTGAAAGCATTGTCTGAATTTCTATGCATTTCTCTGCTTTGTCCCCATTGTTTCCTATAGTGTGTTATTGAGCATAGAAGTGATATATTTATAAAACTTTGAAAATTCATAGCTTCAAAAGTATTTATCCTAGAACTGTGTTTATTGTCTTACAAATTATATAAAAATCGAAAAATTTTCAACAAATTGGTCTCCGGTTTATTCGAGTGTGTGTCTCATTTATTGCCTCTGTGAGTGCAACAAATGCTTAACACTACCCTCTGATAAGCCTAACTGCTCGCCCACATTACCACAAAAAGAGAGTTAGAATTATCTACTTTAACATCTGCCTGCTCTTTAGGATTTCTTGCACCCCCTACAAAGTGTACTTCAGTTTAGCACACTGTACAGAGAGGCGGTTTTCTACAACAGGGTTCCTCTGTCTTGCAATCTTCTCTGCGTCCTTCTGGGTCTTCATCCTCAATGTGGTCTGCAATGTCCTGGAAAAACATGGGAGTCTGTTTTCTCTTTTTATTCCTGTTTCTGTCTCTTTGCCTCTTTGTCCTTTTTCTGTTTTCTTGCCCACTTCATGAATTTCCATTTCTTCTTTTGCAGGCGGCGTGGCATCCTTGGTGCCCCCTACAGGAGGAAGGTATGCAAGGATTCCAATAAGTCTCCTTCCCAGTCATACTGCCTTTGATTTTTGCAAGTGTTTAACAATGTCTATGTGAATTTGCCTAATTGAGAGGATCGAGGCTTTGTCTTGAAAGAAATGGTACTTGAGGCAGCTGAAATGGGATCATTTGTACCTGAAACCGGTCTGTACAGGTGAATAGTGATATCTTAGGGGACTATGGAGAACGTTATTACACATGAATTCAGATTGTGGAAGTCATCTTGATATTGAGTGAAAAAACCTCTGAAATATTTATAATTTGGTCTGATTTACTCTCTCTTTATGTCGTCAGTTTGTGACTGGAAGGTATTGAAAATGCTGGTTTTGATACTTAATAGTGACATTAAGGCTGTCCAGAATGTGGATGTGAATTGACTCTGTCTGAAATGATGGTAGAGGGTAGACAATGCAAACAAAAAACTATTTCCTTCATGAAATATTTGGCCACTTCTTGTGAGGTTAGAAGCATAAGTAGAGGAATAAATTGTCCTAACTTAATAAACAGGTCAATTATCACCCAAAAGGCTTGAAGGATGTTAAATCAACAATAAAACTCATCGATTTGATTTTCTTGGCTGTTGAGGTGTGGATAAACTTCATAACAATCCCATAGCCTTCGGATGACTGTTCTTTGATTGTGGACAAATAAATTCTGTGCAGAGTCAGACATATCTTTAAACAGATTCATGGAGAAGAGGCAACCAGAAGTTGTGAATTATTAGTTCTTCAGTGCATCTAACACCAGGATGACCAACCATAAGAGTATCAAGATGCCACCGTATTAGCTGATTCTGTAACAGTGTTGTATGAACTTAAGAGTTTATCTTGATGAAAGAGAGGCCCATCTCCTTTTTTTGGTGAATTGTTCTTGTACTCGTTGTGTAAATCGATTAAATCACCATCTTTAAGTTATCTAGAAATGTATCTGGAATTGGAACTTTCTGTTAAGTTACTGAAAAGATGAGAGGTGGTTCAGTTTTCTAAATAGTAGTACTATTTCTTGATAATGCATCTGCTCTTCTATGTCGATTCCCTGAACGGAAATCGATTTGAAAACAAAAACTAGCGAAAAATAACATACAGAGTACATGTTGACGGTTTTCACACCTCACAGATTTTCGAAAGTCCAAATTTTTATGGATGGTCCATACGATTACTGATGCTTGGCTTCTTCTACATAATGATATCAATGACAGAATATAGCTTTTATGGCCAATAATTCTCAATCATAACTGGTGTAGTGTCTTTCAGTTTCTGTTAAAATTCTAGGGTAGTAAGAGACTGGATATGATGCTTACTTGGATTCCTCTTTTTGGAATAATCCGTCCAGCTCAACAATACACAAAATTGACATTAGGATGTCTCAGAATATGTGCAGTGGTGACAACATTTTTAAGGGCTGAGAATGGTTGTTCTTGTCTGCATCCTATCTAAAATGCATACTTTTCTGAGTTGAAAGATTGATGCAATCAAGATGAAGAAAGTTGCAATAAGCTGGTAGCTGAAGTTGGTAAAATCAACAAATGTCTGGACACCTTTTACAATCTTTTGTGTAGACTTTGAACAACTGGTTGTATTTTTAACTCATTAATACTAATTTTGTGTGCAGAAATGGAGCATACCAGAAAAAGACTGATGTAACATTCAATTCACATTTTGAGAGTTTAGTATACAGCCTGTGTTGTCGTAACCTTTGCAAAATGTCTTTGGCATTCTGCTGATGTTCTTGGAGATTGCCAGAAAATATTAGAATATCATCTAAGTAGACCACCATGTATTGATACAACAAGTTTCTCAACACGTTGTTGATAAAATGCTGAAGTACAACCAAGGCATTTCAAAGACCAAATGGTATTGCAAAGTACTCACAGTGGTCATAATTTGTGATAGAATCTGGTGTCCATTTATCTCCTCGATGAGTACACACCAAGTTGTAGGCCCTAAGGCAATCAGATTTAGAGAAATATTGGGCACTGCATAGTTGACCTAAAAGAACAGAGATGAGGGGAAAAGGATTCCAGTTTTTGATAATAATGGCATTAAGCTCTTCCTAGTCGATGCATGGCCAGAGCTCTCCATTGGGCTTTAGAGCAAACAATATTGGGACTCCTACTAGCGAGGTTGACTGTCTTATAAAACCTTTAGCTTAATTTTCATAATTACATTTCCCAAGTTAGTCTTCTTCCCTTTGAGTAAGAGTGTAGGTACGAGGCATGGATGCACCTGGTACCAAATCAACTGCAAAATCATATGGTCTATGAGGAGGTAACTGACCACCACCATTTTCACAAAACACATCATCAAACTCCTTTTACTCAGTTGTCAGTGCTGATGACTCAGTGACCTCTGTATTATTTATCATATAAGTCTTGGATTTAAAACAGGTTTCTTGACAATGAGGCAAGAACAAAATAAATTGTTGCTTTTGCCCAATATGTCTGTGGGTTGTGTTTCAGGAGTCAATAAGCTCCTACGATGATTGTAAATATAGCACCATTGATGACATCAAAAATGATCTCTACCAGATGGCCAGTAAGTGACACCGCAAAAGAATGATCAATGGACCTTTCAGCAAGGAGAGAATCATTTCTATAAAATTGTGCTTTGTTTTCAAGCTGGAATTACAGATATGATGTTGAGCTCGACCACGTCCAACCACTCAAAGACGAGCTCAGTAGTTTTCCAAGATCTGTGGACATCTTTTACAAAAAGGGTAGGTTGGCCCCAGTACTTATAGAGACATTCTCTTTGTTCCCTCTCTTTATGAGTTTGTTTCTTCCTGATTGACCCAATCTGCATTGGCTCCTCCACTGCAGAGGAATAGGAGGCAGCCACTGAGGCGGACTTATACATATATTTATAGGTCTACCAGAAAGTGTTTTTCTTTCTTTTCTCTTATTTAGTTGTTAATCAACTTGATTAAAACCCCCATGGCAGTTAATCGATTAAGAAGGTATCTTTAAATTCTTTGTGTAACCCATAGTAGAATGCAGCAGCTGCTGCTTCGTCCACCCAGGTAGCTTCTTTCTGCATTCATTGAAAGTGAACAATATAGGTAATGAGTTGTTGTGAATCTTGTTTTAAAGAAAGGAGCGCCATATGGGTTTCTTGTTTAGTCTGGAGCCCTCCACTGTTTGAAATAGACTCAAGAAGATGTCGCTTTGAAGCAGGTGATGGTCTTGTTTGAGTATCAGATGTAGCCAACATCACAGCATCTACTTTGGTTGTAGCACTGTGGCATGGTGAAGATTGATTCATAAGGACAGCTGATATTGCAATAGAAAGGCTGAGAAAGTTCTCAGATCTCCTGTACATTTTTCAGGAGGGGCAAAGCAGTGATTGAATACTGGTCGGAATACAGTTGGTGATGATTCTGTCCCAGGCTCTTGTGAATCAGAAGCAAATACAGTGGAGCCCACTGAGAAGGACTGAGCGGTCCTAGTAAAGCTGTTGTTCGACTAACTGACTGAGTCTAAGAGAACATTTCCCTCAGCTTTTGCCATTCCTTTAATTTCTGAAAATTCCAGACAGCTCTTCTGAAAGAGGAGAGAGATCGATGTTGGTATATGTAGCCCGACAACTGTCCAGCCTCTGTATAATGGATGTAGACCCCTTGCTTCCCTGTGAGCTGCATTACAGGTGCTTAAAAGTACCTGGGGGCGGGCAAAGAATTCCACTTTGCCGGCGGAGTTCGCAGAGTTTTGGTCACTCTGCGCGGAGTTCCGAAATACTTTGCAAAGAGATGCTGAGCGGAATTTTTTCTCTTGTGCGGCTCGCCAATGTTAGTTGGCGACCGCAAGCCAGACAAATTGCGTGATAGACCTCCTCCAGGCAAGATTTCTCAACACGGACAGTGGCTGCAGGTCATGACCACTCGTGTTGAGAAATCTGCTGGTCACGTTGAGGAAGCTGCCGCTAGAGCAGAATATCTATTAGAGCACCAGAAAGAAGTTGCACCCTCCTGTGCTGTGCATGGTGTCGTTAGCATTAATGTTCCAGCGCGGGACAACCACCTGGAGCTAACAATCAGCGCAAACTGCGCAACCTAATGCACTCCGCCGCTTGAAGAACTCCGCCCAGGCCTAAATAGCAACAGGACTCCAGGAGCAGACTTGGTGCGGTAGAGAACTGATATGCAGAAGCATAAAGGTTAAGAAGGTTCTCATGAGAAGGGAACCGATGGGAGAAGCCAAAACAACAAAGTTGCATAAGGAGCAGGAGCCAAACGTGAAGTAGTACAAGGGCAGAGAAACATATAGTGCAGAATGCCAAGCACAGTTCTTAGCTGTGCTGGGCAAAAAACTCTCTCTTCACCCAGAAATGTTATCCTCTGCCATCTTGGAATGGGAGATCATCATAGTGTAAAATGGAAACAGGCACCCTGATGGAATGGAAGAAAGCAAACCCCTTTGTCAACACCTCCCGTACCATCCCTACTGTGTTATGTTTCCACAGTCTCCATGTCTTGCTGCAGGTTTCTTGTACCTGTGAACCCTGAGATGCTCTTTGCCATAGGACTGTCCTCATGTCCTCCTCCTCTCCTTCCCGCTGCTGCCCTTCTATGTCTAACCTATCCTTCTCCTTTTTGCTCCTATCTCTTCAGTTCCTCCCCTGGCGTCTCCTTACCACCCATCCTCTCTTAGGCCCTGTCCTCGTGCCGTCTAGATACAGCTCTGCACTTGGCCCTATCCTTCACTCCCCTGTTCAGCTCTCCCTCTCTCCTCTCCCTCAGAAGCCTCTCCCCCTGGCTCATGCTCACCACCCCTTTCCTCTGCCTTCTACCTCTGCTCTGTCATAAGGTTTCTGCACATACACAGAGCTATGCACAGGAAAATGGGACCCCGGAATACAGTGGTTTGCCACCATATACCGTAGCACCCAAAAACCCCAACCCAACTAGCTTAGCATCCCATTAGCACCCAAGTACTAATGTTTGGACAACCCAGAACACGGTATCTTTATCTCAGGACTCGCAGAAGCAAGAACACTCTTTCATCACTCACTCGTACTTGTCCACAAGATGCGTAGGAAGAGACACTGGATAGGTTAAAATATTTATTCCAACTTACGTGCTCTAATGTACAGTACACGTGTCAGTACTAATAGCATAATGCATATGACTAATATAAGCAGCATGGTTACAATTCCATAGAATACAAACGGGGAAAGCATCTCAGAGCTCAGTGGATAAACGTATAAATAACATTACCACCCTCCCCTTGCAGTAAGATAGTTTATTATAATAATAGAAGACCTCTGGGCTTTGACTAGCGAACCCCCATACCTCAGTCTCTAGATGCAGAATTACATCAGCAGGACATCATAGCTCTTCTCACTGAAAGGGATTTCTCCAAGTGTGTTAAGCGCTAGTAAAACCACAGTATTAAAAGCATACCAAATTCTTCATGGCAATTGCACCTAATGTTATGTCTGGGTGCGCGAGACTGGCCATATCAGGAAGAACCAGAATACATTGTTATGCAACCTTGTACATGTTTGTGCAGACTGAGCCCAGAAAGGTGAACAACAGAAAATGCAGACAGTGCAAAAGAACTTGGCACGAGCAAAGGGCGAGGAAGGCCCGGCTCAGTGTAACGTGCGCAAAGAAAAGCAGCATGGCAGCCAGGCCTAGGCCAACATAACAAGGCAGGTAACAATCCACAAGACACCCTCCCCTGGACAGTCCGGCGGCCAGGACAGAGGCCCATCAGAGGAGAAAATTGACGTCGGAGCACAGGGAGCGCCCAAACGGCGAAGGGTAGGTCAATCCATGAAAGTGAAAGTGCAGAAAAAAGCCATACCCTCCAAGAGTTCATCATTGGAATCGTCAAAAAACATAGATGCCATCCAATCCATGAGTTCAAAAGAGCAGGAATGCTCCTCAGCAAAGGGAGCATCCAGAAGCAATGCGGGACAGCTTGCGTGATAATTGAAACAGCTTCGTTGTAGGAGATCCTGGGCAGCCGCCCAGATATCCCATTGCGCCAAAATTCCCAGTGCAGCCGCACGCGCCATACAGCCAGCGACGGAACAGTCCTGCTCATGGGCCTCTAAGGGACCCATCAACTGAACAAAATCCGGAACAGACAATGACGAATTGGAGAGGCAATAATCCAGAGTCCAGGTGAAAGGACAGCGGACACAAGTCATCACAGGTTGCACGCAAGTGAAATACGCAAAGCGAAATGAAAGAGCATATGACACACTCAGTGTCGCCAATGGCAGTACACTAAAACCGGCCAAAAGGCGCTCACGGAGCAGCTGGAGGCGTTCTGGATCGAGCAGGTCCCATCGGGGAGCAGCCATTGCGCAGAAAGCAAATTAAGAGCAAGACACCAGCCGCTAAAGCGAGGATCAATGGGAAACCGCCAAAGACACTGGAAAAAATAGAATGTATGAAAGCCGGGATGACACCAAAAATAGTTTGGAAGGAGGACACCAAGCCCGACCCAACGACCTTAAAAAAGTGTACTAGGCCTTCAGTGTTAGATGCGTTAAAAATACGATGTATTAACTCCCCAAAATGTTGGGGGAGATTAGTGTTTAAAAGGGCCTGTATTTCACTGTGGGTACTCGCCACCTGGAGAATGAATGTCTCCCGGGCGGACGTGAGCATAACTTCCTCGTTTAATAATAGTGCCTTTATTCTGCTCAGTCTATTGAAATCTGCTTCCATGGTAGGGATGGAAGGCCAAATAGAGATATCAACCTTGCCATGAGGGGGAGGAAAAAGCACATTTTTGCAGCAGACAACCCTGTGTGAAACTGTTACAATGTAAGGAATGCCAGCCTGCAGGCCACAACAGTTTTCGTTATTTAAAAGTAAATAACTACCATTGGAAAGGAGAGTGAAAGTAGGAGAAATAACAGGAGCAGGAATACCTTTCAGCACACAAGCAAGATTAGGAGAGGAAACGCTACATGAGCCATGCAATTTAATGTGTTTACAAATAAGCGAATGACCTATAGTCGAGTCGCAGTACTCCCCCGTGAGAAAGACTTCCTTGCCGTCCCGAAGGCATTTATACATGAAAGGCAAGGACCAGAGTTCATGCAGGAAAGCACTGCCCAATGGCCGGTAACGGCCCACAGGATAATGTTTCATGCACGAGTCAAATTCAAATAAGGAAAATGGTAAAGCTATAACCCCATGGACTAGCCATACAGCAGAATCGAGTTCTGCAACAGAGAACGGCAAAGGATCCACCTTTTCGATATGTAATAGAGTGTAAGTTGCATCCTTCATGGACATAAATTGCTGTTTGTCAGTTAAGTTAAAAGGTAGAAACAAGGCAGAGGTGTTCAAAAAATGCCAAGGCACTTTACCTAACTTAAGCGTTTGTAAAGTCCATGCAAACTGCATAACCGAACGCAATTGATTCTGACCATGATATAACACAGAAACATCATCTTGTACAATATCAACAACAGAGGACACAATATTCTCTAAAGTGTAAATGCGAGAAGACAGGGTATTAATACTATTGTCCACAACAGCAAGCACCTTTTCCAAATTTGCTTGATCTATTTCCCGAAGACGGGAAGCAGCTTCCATTTGTGATAGCTTCCAGAGTTCATTATATGTTTCATAAATGAATCTTTTAGGTCGGGGACCACGAGGTCCCAAAACAAAGTCGGACAGATCAATATTGCCTGAAAGGAGGGACAAATGTTGTTTAACAGAATCAAGGGTCGAATGTTGCAGCCATTGTTTGCATAATTTACCAACAGAGTATGTAGTGACCGTACGGGCATCAGTAAACCTCGGATCAGGCCTATTCTGTGTGTAGCTAGCACCAGTATCATGAAAACGCATTTGACATGCATTAGATGATATAGGCCATACTAACCAGGGTGACTGAACCAGCTCAGAAACATTAAACGAATTATTTTGTAACATTGCCTGCAGGGACACGAGGGACATATTGAATCGTGAGCTTTCATTTGGAAAACTCGACAGGGATGGTATTGATGGCGTATTCAATTGTTTAGTGGTTGCTAAGCCCCAACATGTAGTCTGATAGATGGAAGCATTTAGGAACATAATTTGGGTAGGGATGAGGCAAGCACGATGCAACGCCTCGGTTCCCTGTACCTGCCATGGCTTGGAGCCCCAAATAGATTTTAAATCCACTGTATTATCCCAGTACTCATAACCACCCACAGCTAGGGCACTCAGAAAGGAACCTGAATATAGCAATTTGGTGTGTGTCAACATAATTTTCTGAGTTGATGTGTTATTAAGTCTAAAATAATAGGATGCAGGGTTCGACCGATTAAAATCAGTAAAATAATTAAACTTATTTCGAAGAGTTTGAGAGCTACCTGGCAAGGGGTTTGGACAATGTTCCCATTGGGTATAGTTAACAGAACCACGCAGGGCACTGGGCTTATGGAGAAAATGATTACCCCAATGTTGGTAACAATACAAATCGGCATAATTAGCAGAATTCATATATAAATCTTCAGCATTAAAAGATGCATAATATTTTAAATCGGCAAACAATGCTTCAACGGCATGCACATCCCAATCATCAGAATGAATATTGTTTTGTACTACATCACCCATTGAAACACGAAGGACATTAGGTACATTAATAATTTCCGTCGGACCATGGATTTGATAGTTCACTGCATCCCATACGATGCCATCAGCAACTGGGAAGGCTGAAATGTTCACAAATGTGTGGTCACGCTTCATGATGTGAGACGAGGAATGAGGAGCCAAAGTTCCAGAAACATAGTCTACAGCAGAGCGTTCAGGTAAATAGTGACCATTGATTAGTAGAAAAAACACTGTGACAAAGCCAATGGACATGAACAAAAATATCAAGAAAAGTACCAACCAGATGTATGTCCAGGGGGAATCAAAAAATTGTCTCTAAACCAGGATATAAAAATACTGAACTTGGATGGAACTTTTGAAGATATGGAATCCGAATCAAAGGAATAACGAGTCGGGCTTAGTGGCGTTGTTGGTTGATGTGCCACCGATTCTGATGCAGGATAAGTATACTCGTCCTCGTCGATATTGGTGGAGAGTTGGGGATCAATCGTAGTTTCAGGCAAATCAACCATCTCAATTACAGCATCAGCGATCGTTCGTGCAGATGGACTATGAACATATGTCCGATAAATGGCAGGACAAGAGACCGCTGGTGTGACACTATTCAGGATCGGCCAGGCGCTGTAGCTTGACATTTTCAACTGAGATGTATCTGTTCTCTTTGCGACCAGGAAGCGGTGGTAAAATGACTGTACGTGTTCCCTTCAAGCCCAGAACTGGAACTGGTGCACGAAAAGAGGGGCCAAATTCTTTTTATTTTCAACCTTCTCTCGAACCAGTTCTCCAACTTTCGGAAGCCAGCCGGCTACCGGAATCTGCAACGCAGGATCTGTGGCTGAAGGCAAATGTGTAGTTGCAAGTTTGTCTCGGGCTTCTTGTAAGTCCTGTAACATAGCAGAGTGGTTATCTACATCAAACTTGGCGGATTGCGCCGCGATGTCTGGACCTTCAAGGTCAGGCACAAACATTCTTATGCCAAAGAGCATTTCGTATGGGGTCCGCCCACCCAGAGGTCTTCTAGGGAGATTATTAAGTGCACGCTGAACGGTATACAAATGGGCCAGCCAGTTCCTGCCAGTACCTAAAACCCTAGCTGTTAAGGATTGCTTTAAGTCACGGTTCATTCGTTCAACGATAGAGTTGCCCTCAGGCCTATACGGAGACGAAAATTTCACCCGCACCCCAAGCGAAGCCATTGCATCCTTGTAAGCCCTAGAGGCAAACGCTGGACCTTGGTCCGAATGGAAGGTGCCGCATGCGAAAATTCCCACAAAGACACGCAAATCCCTGATCACATTTCGGGCGTCAGCACTCCGTTGTGGCCAGACCCAGAGAAACCGTGTGCACGAGTCCACTGCCACTAAGATGTATTTATAAGCAGTGTCTGATGAGAATGGACCGCAGTGATCCAAGTAAACACACCCAAAGGGTCTGTTAGCAATGCAGAGCGGTGTATGTGGTGGACGTGTTACCGTGGAATGCTTAATCTGTTGACAAACATCGCAAGAAAGCACAAAAGCACGGGTGTCTTTATATAACCCACGCCACCAATAACGCTGCTGCAAGATGGAAACCGTAGCTGACACACCTGCATGTGCCGAAGCCATGCCTTCGTGTGCAGCTGATATCAAGGCACTCCTGCGGTCCGCGTTGGGGATCAGCCGATCTCCAACGTCAGGTATAGTTACATAAGGAACCTGATCGGGACTTAATGTGTAAGAATACTTGGAAGGGAAACCTGTAGGGTAATTATTACCTTCCTTGGTTGCAGCAATAGCTGCTAATATAACAGGGTCTATTTTAGACATGGACCTGGTAACCGCTGCTACTGAACACGTGACTACTGCTGAACGGGCAGCTTCATCTGCCAGATCGTTACCAATAGCGTGTGCGCCCACCCGCTGATGGCCTAAGGTGTGAACCACCTGTGTGAGGGGCAGACGTTGTTGCAATTCTGCCACTCGAACCCAAAGCATTTTATGCTTAATTGTGCTCCCTTTTGCGTCCTTGTAGTCGTTTTTCGACCAGAAAAACAGATTGTCATTGTAAGATTGTACACAGTAAAAAGAATCACATACAATAAGAGTGGTCTCATCCTGAGAAGCGAACTCAAGTGCAAGTAGCAATGCATGCAGCTCGGCCAATTGTGCGGTACTATCTCCAAGTGTGCGAGTGTGCACTACAGTGGATTTGAACTTTCCATCCACAAAGGATCCCGCAACAATAGCACATGCAGCAGAATAAGCGTGTTTGGACCCAGTGGCCGGTTGCGCCGAACCATCTGTGTAGATCACACATTTGTAATCCTCAAGTGGTAGTAAAAACAAAGGAGGAGGATGAACGAATTCATACTGTAAATACTCCTGAGTCTGAAGAGAAGAATCAAAAACAAAAGTGACGTCCGAAGACGTCAAGGATGTAGCCCATTGTATCCAACGGGGATGCATTGCTTTTGAGTTCGGTACACTTGCCTTTGTTACTGCCTCTAGGGCAGGACAGGGTGTTACCACCAGAATCCGCTTTCCCTGTGCCAGTGCGCGTTCTTTCAGAATCGCCATTTGCACTGCAGTTAGAACTTTTTCGACCGATGTAAAGCGCAATTCAGCGGAAGTGTACAGATGTGACTTGTATGCGATGGGTACTGTATCACCTTCATTAAAGGTTAAGTATGTGAAACCCACCGCCCCCGGAATTATTCTAATCACCAGGTTTGTGTGGTTATCACGAGTCAAAAGATATTTAGACTCCAAAAGGTCTGTCTGCAAAGACTGCAGAATTGAGGTGTGCTCAGGCAGCCAGCAAGACCTTGAATAAGTAGGTTGTATCAAAGCATACAAAGGCTTGATACGCTGGGCATATTCGGGAATGTAAGTACGCCCGAAATTCAGGAACCCCAGCAAAGACTGAAGTTTCTTCAGAGTATTTGGGGGGCACAAGTGTGCACATTTTTCCAAGAAATGGGGGCTAAGCCCTTACCTTCGTTATTGAGCTCATAGCCCAAGAACAGAACAGTAAATTCAGCAATGTGTGACTTAGCAAAGTTAAATTTGTAACCCTGCTCCGCAAATTCAAGAATAATGCGGTCCACACGGGACAGATGCTGATATAACTCGTCGTCTGTCAGATAGATGTCATCAACGTACGAACATGCGTCTTGATCAATGTCATTTAACAAAGAAACAACACGGGCGGCGAATATACCCGGACTATTTTTATAGCCCATGGGTAATCGCCGGAACTGGAATAATTTACCACCGGATGTGAATGCGGTCCATTGACTACTCTCCGGGGCTAGGTTGTGCGTGTAGAAACCGTTTGAAAGGTCAAGTGTCGTTTTGTATTTTTTACGAACAAGACTGTCTACAAGCGCAGAACTGTGTGTATTTTGCACCGCAAAGTTCCGACAATGAGTATTTAAATGCCGGTAATCCAAAACTAAGCGGTACGATCCGTCGGGTTTAGAAACCACGAAAAGGGGATTGTTCATAGGTGATACGCATGGTTCAATTACTCCCTGATATTCCAACTGTGTCAGAATTTCGGAGACGGGGCCTTTTGCCTGCCGTTTAATGGGATATTGGGGTTGTGGCTGCGGTAGTGACCGCAAAGGTATTGCATGAGGAGGTGATTCTTCATCCCATCCCACATGGTTGCGGTATAACGCTGGTGCCAGGTACACAGCCCACTCAGCTGCAAGTGCTTCAGCTTTGTCCTTTGGGACATGCCTTGATAAGCTTGGAAGGATTACCTCCTCTCCTTTATGTGCAGCTAAAACGAATGGGGGTGGCCAATCCACCTCTGCTAACAAAATGTCATATGAAGAGGTTAGATTTTCCCAAAAATCCCTTTTATTTCACGCGGTATGTCACCTTCAATTTGTATGACTATATTATATAGTCTGTCAGGGGGTGCCACTATCGTGTCAGCTGTCTCTACAGTAACGAATGTTTCAGTTGCTGTCGCCTCCATATGAGGACGTAGCGCCTCCCGCACTATGGTAACTTCCGCGGCGCTGTCTAGGAGGGTTACTGCCCACGTCCAATTCTGGAGTCTCGTTCTCACCGTCTGTGGCATATTTTGCTGTTACAGCGGCAACCTTTTTCTTCTGAAATTGTGGTCGGGAATGGTGAAAGTCTTCCGCTTTCCCTCTGACTTGTTGTCGAGGTTGGTCTCGCTCCTGGGGAGCCTCTCGGCCCCTTCCTCTGTCTTGCCGTTCTCCTCCACCAGCCTGTGACGACGTCTGGGCCTGTGAAGAACGAGGAGAACGCGTATCAGAGCTTTGAAACCTATCCGGTGATTTAATTCTCGACCTATCACGTAAATCATATGTACGTTCAGAAGAAACCGAAACTGGGGAAGCGCTTCTCGACCCCGGCTTCTTTTGTTGCTTACCCTGTTTTTTCTGTCTCCAACTCTTTTTAGTGAAGACTGGTTTATCATCTTTCTCAGATGCACTTTTTGCTTGTGCAACTTGTGTTTGCGATTGAGTTTGCGTTTTTACAAAAGGCTTGTTGCCTAGGCTATTTCGTCCAATTGTTTTATAAGCCCGGGCAATGATTTTCGGTAATTCGCGAGGCCTGTCCAACTCTGGGACCAAAGCCAAAGCATTCGCTACTTGAAAGTTCATAGCATCGCCCTTGACATTTCCAAGGATCAGCTCTGCTACTACATCAAACACTCCCACTAGTCTCATCCCTAATTCCACAGCCGCTTCAGGGCCATGTTCATCCTGTACTTTTTTAATTACAGAGGGTAGAACCGTCATGGAAGGAGTTCCAAAACATTTTGAATAAACTGCTGCGAATACCTTACCCCAGTTTTCACATGATGTCAAATCGGGGATTATGTCTTTTGGCAAACTTATCGTGAGGATGCGGTGTTTATCTACTGGGGATGTATGTGGAAACACTGCTTCTATCTGATCGAACTTTTCTGCAAGCCAGTAAGGATAGTCGTCCTTATTTTGTGGACGTTTGCCCATCACAGAATTTACCATGACAGGACTTATAGTCACTCCAGCTGCAATAGCTGGTTGGCCTGCGACTACAGGAGCAGCTCCATGGAGGCTACCTGTAACGTATGTCACTAGGGCTCGATGCACTCGTACCAATTCGGTATGCATAGTGCGCAGTTCCGCAAGCGGTAATGCCAGATAATTCGGATGTGGGGTATACCCGGCCAATACAGGCCAAGTGGCCCCCTGAATTGACAAGGGGCCTAAACGAACTGCGGTAGTTGGTTGTGGTAGGGCGCCATTAAACCAAACACGGTGCTGCCAAGCCGTGAGAGGCACTTCAAGAGCAGTATAGGGTCGATAGGCAGCAGGAATAGCGGTGGGTTTATATTCATGAAACAGCTTGTCACCTGCATCCACCGCTTCAAAAGTGATCCAAGTGTAAAACACTTCAAAGTGATAAGCCGGATCGGCTTGAACCACAAAGACCAACTCGACCCCTGTATCGGGCACTCCATACACAGCTAAGTGGTCTCGGAGTGCTCCTCGACTATGTGCAGCTATCGCCACACCAGCCATGACTAAACAATTATATTCGACAACCTAACAGGGAGCACAAAAATGGGTCTATTAACTAACCTTTTTAATAATATCAAGCTTGAAAGAACCTATAAAACATTCAATATAGGAGGTATCACCGTCACATACGCCTCCGGAAGCGTACGCGAGGGGTTTATGGACAAGCACAAGCACTACTCAAGCGTCTCGCAGATAAGCTGCCCCACGTTGGGCGCCATGTCAT
Organism: Calotriton arnoldi; assembly: GCA_963921515.1. Classification (NCBI taxonomy): domain Eukaryota; kingdom Metazoa; phylum Chordata; class Amphibia; order Caudata; family Salamandridae; genus Calotriton; species Calotriton arnoldi. The sequence goes on along the minus strand of CAWUFW010007999.1, from coordinate 395,274 downwards.
AAGGTTTCTGCACATACACAGAGCTATGCACAGGAAAATGGGACCCCGGAATACAGTGGTTTGCCACCATATACCGTAGCACCCAAAAACCCCAACCCAACTAGCTTAGCATCCCATTAGCACCCAAGTACTAATGTTTGGACAACCCAGAACACGGTATCTTTATCTCAGGACTCGCAGAAGCAAGAACACTCTTTCATCACTCACTCGTACTTGTCCACAAGATGCGTAGGAAGAGACACTGGATAGGTTAAAATATTTATTCCAACTTACGTGCTCTAATGTACAGTACACGTGTCAGTACTAATAGCATAATGCATATGACTAATATAAGCAGCATGGTTACAATTCCATAGAATACAAACGGGGAAAGCATCTCAGAGCTCAGTGGATAAACGTATAAATAACATTACCACCCTCCCCTTGCAGTAAGATAGTTTATTATAATAATAGAAGACCTCTGGGCTTTGACTAGCGAACCCCCATACCTCAGTCTCTAGATGCAGAATTACATCAGCAGGACATCATAGCTCTTCTCACTGAAAGGGATTTCTCCAAGTGTGTTAAGCGCTAGTAAAACCACAGTATTAAAAGCATACCAAATTCTTCATGGCAATTGCACCTAATGTTATGTCTGGGTGCGCGAGACTGGCCATATCAGGAAGAACCAGAATACATTGTTATGCGACCTTGTACATGTTTGTGCAGACTGAGCCCAGAAAGGTGAACAACAGAAAATGCAGACAGTGCAAAAGAACTTGGCACGAGCAAAGGGCGAGGAAGGCCCGGCTCAGTGTAACGTGCGCAAAGAAAAGCAGCATGGCAGCCAGGCCTAGGCCAACATAACAAGGCAGGTAACAATCCACAAGACAGCTCTACCCTTTGGCACTCTCCTCCCTCCCTCCCCTCGTACAGCCCTCCCTTCCTCTTCTCCCGGCTCCTCCTCCCTCAACGTCCAGCCATCTCCTCTCCTCTACCCTCTTCTCGTACCCCAGGCCCCTCCTGCCCTCTCCCTTGCAGCTTCCCCGTCCCTGGGGCTCCCCCTGCTCACTCTTCCATGGCCCTCTGCCCTCCTCCTCCTCTCGTACCCCAGGCCCCTCCTGCCCTCTCCCCTGCCGCCTCCCTGTCCCTATGGCTCCCTCCTCCATGTCCTCCTGCCCTTCCCTCCTCCTCTTCCCCACCCTCCTCTCGTACCCCAGGCCCCTCCTACCCTTTTCCCTGCCACCTCTCCCTCCCTATGGCCCCCCCTTCTCCATTGCCTCCTGCCCTACCCTCCTCTGGTAACCCAGGCCCCTCCTGCCCTCTCCTCTGTCGCCTCTCTACCCCTGGGGCTCCTCCTGCTCCCTCCTCCATGGCCCCTGCCCTTCCCTCCTCCTCTTCCCTACCCTCCTCTTGTACCCCACGCCCCTCCTACCCTCTCGCCTGCCAACTCTCCCTTCCTATGGCCCCCCGTTCCCTCCTCCATGGCCTCCTGCCCTTCCCTCCTCCTCCCTCCTCTCGTACTCCAGGCCCATCATGCCCTCCCCATCCCTGGGGCTCCCCCTGCTCCCTCCTCCATGGCCTCCTGCCCTTCCCTCCTCCTCCTCCTCTCGTCCACCCTCCTCTCGTACCCCAGGCCCCTCCTGCCCTCTCCCCTGCTGCCCCACTGTCCCTGGGGCTCCTCCTGCTCCCTCCTCCGTGGCCTCCTGCACTTCCCTCCTCTCATACCCCAGGCCCCTCCTACCCTCTTCCCTGCCACCTCTCCCTCCCTATGGCCCCCCTCCTCCATGGCCTCCTGCCCTAACCTCCTCTGGTAACCCAGGCCCCTCCTGCCCTCTCCTCTGCAGCCTCCCCGTCCCTGGGGCTCCCCCTGCTCCTCCTCCATGGCCTCCTGCCCTTCCCTCATCCTCCTCACCGCCACCCTCCTCTCGTAACCCAGGCCCCTCCTGCCCTCTCCCCTGCAGCCTCTGTCTCAATGGCTCCCTTCTCCATGGTCTCCTGCCCTTCCCTCCTCCTCTCCACCACCCACCTCTCATACCCCAGGCCCCTCCTGCCCTCTCCCCTGCCGCCTCCCTGTCCCTTGGGCCCCGGTGCTCCCTCCTCCATGGCCTCCATCCCTCCTCCTCTCGTACCCCAGGCCTGTCCTGCCCTCCCCGTCCCTAGGGCTCCTCCTGCTCCCTCCTTCCCTTCCCTCCTCCTCTCTTCCACCCTCCTCTCACACCCCAGGCCCTTCCTGCTCTCTCCTACATGGCCTCCTGCCCTTCCCTCTATCTCCTCCTCTCGTACCCCTGGCCCCTCTTGCCCTCTCCCATGCCCCCCCCCTGTCCCTGGGGCTCCTCCTGCTCCCTCCTACATGGCCTCCTGCCCTTCCCTCCATCTCCTCCTCTCGTACCCCTGGCCCCTCCTGCCTTCTCCCCTGCCGGCTCTCTGCCCCTGGGGCTCCTCCTGCTCCATCCTCCATGGCCCCCTGCCCTTCTCTCCATCTCTTCCTCTTCCCCACCCTCCTCTCGTACCCCAGGCCCCTCCTACCCTCTACCCTTCCACCTCTCCCTCCCTATGGCGCCCCTCCTCCATGGCCTCCTGCCCTAACCTCCTCTGGTAACCCAGGCCCCTCCTGCCCTCTCCTCTGCAGCCTCCCCATCCCTGGGGCTCCCCCTGCTCCTCCTCCATGGCCTCCTGCCCTTCCCTCATCCTCTTCTCCTCCACCCTCCTCTCGTACCCCAGGCCCCTCCTGCCCTCTCCTCTGCAGCCTCTCTGTCTCAATGGCTCCCTTCTCCATGGCCTCCTGCGCTTCCCTCCTCCTCTCCACCACCCTCCTCTCGTACCCCAGGCCTGTCCTGCCCTCCCCGTCCCTAGGACTCCTCCTGCTCCCTCCTTCCCTTCCCTCCTCCTCTCTTCCACCCTCCTCTCGTACCCCAGGCCCTTCCTGCTCCCTCCTACATGGCCTCCTGCCCTTCCCTCCATCTCCTCCTCTGGTACCCCAGGCCCGTACTGCCCTCTCCCTCCTATGGTTCCTCCTTCTCCCTCCTCCGTGGCCTCCTGCCCTTCCCTCCTCCTCTCGTCCACCCTCCTCTCGTACCCAGGCCCGACCTGCCCTCTCCCTCCCTATGGTTACTTCTTTTCCCTCCTCCGTGGCCACCTGCCCTTCCCTCCTCCTCTCCTCCACCCTCCTCTCGTACCCCAGGCACGTCCTGCCCTCTCCCCTGCCGCCTCTATGCCCCAGGGCTCCTCCTGCATGGCCTCCTGCCCTTCCCTCCTCCTTTCCTCCCGTACCCCAGGCCTGTCCTGCCCTCCCTGTCCCTAGGACTCCTCCTGCTCCCTCCTTCATGGCCTCCTTCCCTTCCCTCCTCCTCTCTTCCACCCTCCTCTCGTACCCCAGGCCCTTCCTGCTCCCTCCTACATGGCCTCCTGCCCTTCCCTCCTATGGTTCCTGTAGGAGAGTAGGATCTGCTTCTTATAGTTACCCCCACTTTTTGCTGATGTTTCACTGTTTTTCGACTTAGCCAGACTGAGGCCCTGCTAATCAGGACCCCAGTCTATCTGCTTTCTACTCTAAATTGATTGTATGTACTTTAGGTACACTCCAGATTGGATTCTGGGGTACCCTTGTGAGTCCCTAGTATATGGTATACTATGTACCCTGGGCATAGGTACCCCAGAGGTCTACCAGGGGCTGCATCATGTATTGTGCCACCCCTGGGAAGCCTTTTAAAATGACACAACAGGTCTGCTACAGCAGCCTGTGTAAGGTGGTGTATCCACCCCTTACTGAGATATAGGTTCCCTATATCTCTCCATATCACTGCACATGTAAACCTATCAGTCACCCCTATGGCAGGCCTTAACAATCCTGAAGGCAGGGTGCTGGGTTTCATGTGAGAGGGTGCTCATGCATGAGCAGAGCCCCTCTGCAGCTTTCGGAATCTTCATTCCGGGGTTCTTTGTGATGCAGCCAGACCATATACTCTTAAGTGCATTATAACTTTGCGGTAAATGCTAACTTGAGAATGGCTGCATGGAAACATGTTGTGTTTGGTGTCAAACACCTTGGAATCATACCTCCACCCCAGTCTACTAGAGGGAGAAACATGGCACCACCGGTACACCCGGTACCAGCTTAACAGAACCGAGGCATCACAAAATGGATGCTGCAGCCACAGACAGGAGTCTGCCCTCCTGCTGATGGACGAAACTCCGGCAGGGGAGGCCTGGACAATAGGTTTCCTGTCACAGGGAGGTGTGACCACCTCCCAGACAGGTTTAGTGTATTGGGGCTGGGTGGGTGCACTCCAAGAGTGCTTTAAAGTCTGAACTGGGGGCACATTTGGTGTCCCTGTGCATAGTCCAGCTCAAACCGGTTGCAGGGGCTACCAGCCCCTGCTCTGGCGCGAAACTGGACAAAGGAAATGGGTGTAGCCACCCCTCTTTCCTGACCCTCCCATAGGTGGGTCCCCAGAGTTTGTCCCACCCCTTCCTTGGGTATAAAGTAGGAACCCCTGACTACAGGACTTTAGATTACACCTGGACTAAACTCTGACACAGAAACCAAGTACTTCGACGATCTACACTACGCTGGATGACTGAAGAATCTCCCTTGGAATAAAGGAGTTACTCCCCTGCAAGGCAGGCACCTTTAACGCAACTGAACGATAGGCATCTCCGAAGCTCCGATGGACTCCGAAGAATATTGCCACAGAGGAGGTGGGTTTTCCGAGGTCTTAGAGGTTGATCTGTGCCCACAGCAAGTCTGAGGCCCGTATCCCTCGTGGTGACCGTGCAACCCGAACCCCTGGGCACCGCATCCATTTGCAGAAGCATCAGCTTTCCGGTGACCCCTGAGGCTGAGCTTTGGGTTACTTGTAGCCCTGACCGTGAACAGTAATTATACTGAAGATTTCTGGCCTACACTCAACGAGTGTTCTGTGGGCCGCCATTTTGTGATTCCTCTCGAGGTCCCTTTGCGATCCCTGGTCTGTTGACCTGTAGGTCCCCAAGAAGGCAACTCTAACTTTAATTGGGCTTCCCTGGTTGCTCCAGACGTGCCCTGACTCTCCATTGCTTGGGGAGTCCCCATGACCTTGCTGGTCCTCACAGAAGCATCTTTTCTCTTCCTGCATGGGTTGCTATTGCCAAGGCTTGTTGTGTTCAATCTGAGCACCGACACCCCAGCACTCGACATCCTTTGTGGGACAGCTCGAATCCGGCTCCTGGTTGTCCTCGACGTCTCCTGGACCCCGTGGCTGCAGAGTCAAGCTTTACCCCCTTCGCACCTGAAGCACCTGACATCGGTGGGCATTCGATTGCTCCGATCCTGGTCACTGGCTAGTGACCCAGACTCTGTCCCCTCTGCTTTCAGGTTCTTCACATCTTCGATCCAGGCTTGGATCATCCCGGACAGTTTTCTTCTTCACGGCAGCAGCACTTTGCAGCAGATCGCCATTGAAATCAACGACGATTCCCGACACCCTTTGACACCTATGCACCCGGCTTCCCTGGGTGAGGTAACTCGAGTACTACGATGCTCCTGTGGGTGTTGGCCCTAGAACCCCTTAAGTCTAAAGGGGTTTGCTCAAAGTCCTCTTCTAAGTGTCCTTTTGCTTTAAAATTCCAACCGCAACTTTCCTCATAGAATCCTATGGCGCTCGCGGCTGTGTTCTCACACTGCACACGTCCCCCGTGGGTCTCCTGTGTCACTACCTTGGGTGGTTCCTTGGGGTCCCAGTGATTCTACGTGCTCTAGGCACTGTGTCTAGTCAAGATGTGGTTCTTATACCACTTTCTTAATATATGGTTTGGTCCCCCCCTGGGGCCCATTGTATATTGTGCTATTTACTGTCGTTTTAATACTATGATATTGTGTATCTTGGACTCTAATCTCATAAAGAGATTAGTAGTGAGTGTTTAGAAATAAATACATATATTTTATATATACCTGGTGTGGTTCTCCTTTCATTTGGTCATTCAAGAGGTTATAATCTGGTAAACCAAGCTGCTTTACACTCCTTCAAGACTTAGCCTAAAGGCTGCTCTCCATAGCTACCACTAGGATAGCTTTCAATAAAGGTTGTCTTTAAACCTATCATCAATAAGGGTCGTTTGGACTGGTGCAAGGTGCCCACTATAACTAGTGGACAGCATATGCCAGGCCAACTTCTCACATTGGTGTGCAGCGGGTGGGATTCAAGCTTGCTATTGCTTTACCAGATAATCTCTTTGAGTGACTAACTGAAAACCACTATAGGTACCTAGGTACATATAAATCAAGTTTAGAATACAGTAAGTTCTACTGAATTTAGAGTTGTGTGTCTAGGGCTTAGCACACCCTTTCTACAACTCAAGAGAGTTTAGTAGGCCCCACTAGAGTAGGTAGGTGCATACACCACACCACACTAGTGATGGCTTCAAGGGCAGAAACCAGTGGGTCTCTCCCAACTAAGTATGACCATGTCTCATACCAAGAGTTGAGGACTATGTGTGCCTCTAGGAAATTGAAGACAGGGAAAAGCCCAACCGCCCAACATCTCATAAAGATGTTGCTTGAAGATGACCTCAGAAAGACCCCAGGGTCTGATGAGGTTGGCAAAGGGGGTGGGGCAGCAGAAGAGGAAAGGCCAGGTAGTGAAAACTACTATGACCCAGACTCTGATGCTGGCCAGGGGGATCAAAATGATTCCAACCTGGAAAATCAAATTCTTCATGAAGGTGAGGAAGGAGACCCCAGTGGGGCTCTCTTTACCCCACCTGGAAGGGTTAATAGTCTAACCAGAAGATCCAGATCTCCTTCTCAGGAATCTAATCATTCTGAGTACGTCTATAGGGTCCTCTGCTTCTCATAAAAGGGCATCCTCTTATGAGAAGAAATGCCAACTGCTTGAGTTTGAGAGAGCTAAGCTCAGAATCAAGAGAGAGCAATTGGCCTTAGACAGGGAATCCCTGGAGCTCCAGAGAGCTTCTCAGAAATTGGGACTAGGGTCCCATGGTGGCAGCAGCAGTGTCCCTAGAGGTAGAGATCATCCTCATGACCATAGGAACCTGAACAAGATTGTCCCTCCCTACCAGAGTGGGGATGACATCCACAAATGGATAACTGCACTTGAGAGGGCCTGTAAGGTACAGAGGGTCCCTCAGGAGCAGTGGGCAGCAATCTTGTGGCTCTCCTTTGCAGACAAAGGTAGAGACAAGCTCCTCACTGTAAGAGAAGAGGATGCTGACAATTACAAAGTCCTGAAGAGTGCTCTGATTGAAGGGTTTGGCCTAACCACTGAACAATACAGGTTAAAGTTCAGAGATACCCAAAAGGCACAGACTCAGGACTGGGTTGACTCTGTTGATTGTGTTACTAAGGCTCTGGAAGGCTGATTACTTGGCAGTAAGGTGTGTGATTTCAAAGGATTGTATAATTTGATCATGAGAGAGCAGATCCTTAACAATTGTCAAAATCAACTGTTACATCAGTACCTGGTGGACTCTGATCTGACCTCTCCCCAAGAATTGGGTCGGAAGGCAGACAAATGGGTCAGAACCACTTTGAGGCAGAAGGTTCAGAACCAAGGTGGTGACTCCAAGAAGTAAGATTCTAAGAACTCTGATAAGGGTGGGGAGAAGGGTAAAGCCCAGAAGTCTTCTCAAGGGCCCCAAAAATCTGCATCTGGTGGGGAGTCCCAATCTAACAAAGGGAAAGGCCAAAAGAAACCATGGTGTAAAATCTGTAAGCAGAAAACCCATTGGACTAGTGATTGTACCAAGACCAAAGACTCAACTCCAGCCACCATTGCCCCTAAGGCAACTGTTCCCCCTTGTTCAGCTCCAAGTGGTGGTGTTCCAAATAAGGGTGTAGTAGGGTTGACCCTGGGATCTGAGATGGACTCTGGCCTAGTCAGAGTTCCAACTCAGGCTGTACTGATCTGTGATGGAGGCATGGATATGTCCTCCTATGTGAGTCCCAGTAATCTGGGCAAATACAGACAGCAGCCCTTGATTAATGGAAGAGAGGCTTTGGCATTCAGGGACACAGGAGCAAGTGTCACAATGGTGACAAAAGATCTTGTAGCCCCTGAGCAGATCATACTTGGTGAAATGTACCAAGTGACCAACGCTAGCAATGTCAGGACAGACCATTCCCTGGCAGTTGTTAATTTCTCCTGGGGAGGGGTAACTGGCCCTAAGAAGGTTGTGGTAAGTGCAGACCTCCCTGTTGAATGCTTGCTTGGAAATGATTTGGAAAGCTAAGCTTGGGCTGAAGTTGAGCTCAGGACCCATGCAGAAATGTTGGGCATCCCTGCAGATGTGTTTGCTATGATCAGGTCACAGGCAAAAATGTCTAAAACTGAACAGGCCCTGGATTCTGGAAGAATGGACCAGGTGCCTCCCAAGAGGAGGAGCAGTAGGGTTAAGGCAGTGTCTTCCCCCCTGCCTCAGAATGCAGATCAGTCTCTTGAGGGAGATGATCTCAGTCCTGAAGAAGGAACTGTCCCAGAGGAGCTTGAGCCTGATCAGGTTGAGTTCTTGGGGACAGGGGGCCCTTCCAGGGCAGATCTGAGCCAGGAGCAACTGAGCTGCCCCTCTCTTGAACCCCTCAGACAGCATGCTGCTGCTGAGGCTGCTGGGAGTGCTAGTGGGTCCCATAGGATCTATTGGAATGATGGATTCCTTTACTCAGAGTATAGAGATACCAAGCCTGGAGCCACCAGGAGGTTGGTTATACCTCTGAAGTTTAGGAGCTTCCGCTTGACCCTAGCACATTATATTCCCTTAGCAGGTCACCTAGGCCAAAACAAGACTTGGGACAGAATTGTCCCTCACTTTCATTGGCCTCATATGTCTGAAGACACCAAGGAGTTGTGTTGCTCCTGTGTCACCTGTCAAGCCAGTGGTAAGGCAGGTAGCACTACCAAGGCCCCCCTGATACCACTACCTGTGGTGGGGGTTCCCTTTGTGTCAGGTTTCATCAGGGAAGACACTGACGAGGCATACGAACGGGATTAGAACTGCAAATCCCATGATTCCATGCGGTGACCACGTTGATGACGTCATCGCGCTTCAGGAAGAGCGTTATTTCTTCTCCTCCGAGGAAGCAGCGGGTGCCGGTTACTCCTACCGCTGAGACGCCGAGTCCTCGAGGTCTGGTAAGGGTGCAATACTGCACCGCTTCTCTTTGCTTCCTATTTTTCTGGTCGCTCAGCGGATGCGGCGTACCTTGGGTATCCTGAATATATCGCTGCTGTCCCGTTGGCTGAACCTCATACCGGGTTCTTGCGGGAGAGCGGAAGGAACCCTGTTTGTTCTAAATTTGGAGAACAAGCAGGGGGTTTTGTTTGCCTGATTGGTTCTAGTTACAGTTCAGAAGGGAGGCGGCGGCCTTTCCTAAATCCTCAATGGCGTTCTCTCTTTGAGGAGTGTTCTAACTTGAGAGATCGCAATATTTACTTTGTCCAAGCCGTGATCTGAACGGTGGTATTCCTAAAGTACATTTTGTGAAATGCTTTATATCGGATCTTCCTTGGGATTCTTTTGCACTGAAGGAAGATAGAGAGCGTATAACTTGCTATCTTGTTCTTTTTACGCTCCTATGTTTATAGAGGCAGATGACTAACAATCTGTTCTATAAATCATTATTCTGAGACGTATCAGGAGTTGGGTACATTTGTTTTAATTATAAAAGCTTGACAACTGTGGAGCTGGATTATGAATCTTTCCTGACATTAAGGAACATCGTATTTAATGCATCGTATGTCTACGTGCCTATGTCTGGGGCCCTTTTTGTGTTGTTTTGTTACAGGGGAACCTGAAATTCTTCAAGTCAGCCCTGCACCCCTGTAAGGCCACGCACAGCACATCTTTGGGTAGGTTCTTCAAGAGAGTCAGAAGAGAGGTGTGAGTGAGACAGCGTAATTATATGGTAAACGTGTTGTTTCATTCCTTAGATATGTGCGGAGCCATGATAACCTCTATATGCTGACTAGAATACAAAGGAAATTTTCTTTACAGGTACAGAGATAGGGTATGAAACATCTGTAGTCTTATGTAGATTTCAGGTTGTGTGTATTCCAGTACATTACCTGATTGTTATTGTCTTGCAGGTCTCCCTCCCCGCAGTCCCCATCCTTCCCTTCCCCCGCTTGATCACTCCATGGAGTCTGTATACTAAATCAGACCGTGGTGGTATCGAGAGGTGGACCATAACGAGCAACTTACGACCCTGAGGATCCAAGGCTGCGACAGAGTAACCGGCCTACATATTAAAATCCTCCCGATCGCAAGTTGAATATGGCCACTTTGGAAGACGTTATGGCAGCGCTGGCCATAGTACAGACAGAACTCACGGCCTCTAGGGCCGAAACAGCCACCTTGCAGGCAGTGGTGAACAGAATGCAAAGGAATCCTTTTGATGTAGGAACAGTGCAGGCTTCACACACAGCACCTCTGGTAGTAGAGATACCTACACCCATTCCCTTGGCCACCCCAGAGAGATTCCATGGTGAGAGTAGTAAGGTACAGGTATTCTTGACGCAGGTGATGTTGCACTTCTCCTGCAAGGTAAAGGCATTCGTGACTAACCACGCTAGGGTAGCGTTTCTCATTTCATACTTGGCAGGGGATGCTGCACAATGGGCTGTGCCTCTAGTGAAAAGAGATGACCCGTTGTTATACGACTGGGACTCCTTTATTAGGGAATTTGAAAAAACTTTCAACCGCCGATCTGCCACACTCTCAGTTGACAGGGATTTGCTAGAACTAAGACAAGGAAACCGGGATCTAATCGCATATCTTAATGACTTTCGTAGACTCATTACTGAGACAGAATGGCCCGAGGCTAAACAGGCTGCTATATTTCATCAAGGGCTGAGAGAAGAGATGAAAGATGTCCTGGCACAAATAGACCCTCAGCCAGCGTCATGTGAAGACCTAATAAGTCTAGTTTTGAGATTGGATCATCGGCTCAACGAACGCAAAGGAGAACACAAAAGACGAGAGCGTATGCCAGCTAGGTTTGAGGCACCCCGTCAACCCGAAGTTCAATCAGCCACCAAAACCGAGCCCATGGAAATAGGTGCTGTGCGCTCAGCGCTTACCATGGAAGAGAGAGATTACCGAAGGAAGAAAGGGTTATGTATATATTGTGGCAAGAAGGGACATTTCATTAGAGAGTGTACCCTGAGATCGAAGTATCCTCGTGTCGAACCTAGAAAGATGTTGCCGGTAGCCTCCACGTTCTCTGCGGGAAACGACAGAGCTTGAGGATAACAGAAGGGACTCCTTCAAGCTATACATACATCCCTTCTTTGGACAAAGACCCCCTGTGTAAAACTGACCATTTCTTCCACGAATTACGTCTCCTTATCCAGGATGAATGGTGTTCGGTGCAAGCTATGTTGGATTCTGGAGCAACAGGCTGCTTTATCGATCAGAAACTGGCTATCGCCCTGGGACTTAAATTGCAGGAGAAAGAATTTCCTGAAGCAGTCTATGCAGTGGACGGAAGACGTTTGGATGCTGGCCCCATTCGGTTCTGCACCGACAACCTGGATGTTCTACATGGACCTGACCATAAAGAGAACTTAATATTCAACGTCATACAAGCCCCACAGTACGGAGTCATTTTGGGACTACCTTGGTTGAGAAAACATAATCCTCAGGTGAATTGGGTGGATAGATCCATTTCCTTCTTATCGGGGTATTGCATTCAACACTGCCTTCAAGCAGAATGCAATACAGCGACAACCTTAGCAGGAAGACATCATATTGCTACAGCGGCTGAACATCCAGTGTTGTTACCTGACGAATACACAGAATTCGCAGATGTATTCAATGAAACAATGGCAGAAACGTTACCACCACACAGGCAATACGATTGCCAAATTGACTTATTACCCGGGGCTGTCATACCATCAGGGAGAGTGTACGCGTTAACCGAACCTGAGACTCTCCATCTCCGTGAATATCTGGACAAATACCTAGCTTTGGATTTCATCAGGGTTTCCAAATCACCTGCTGCCTCTCCGTTATTCTTCATACCTAAAGCCAACGGAGAGTTGCGCGCATGTGTGGACTTTCGTGCACTCAATGCCATCACTGTAAAAAATAGGTATCCGTTACCTCTCATTAATGTTTTACTAGAACAGGTAAAGAGGGCAGTCATCTACTCCCGTTTGGACTTGAAAGGAGCCTACCATCTAGTAAGGATGAGACAGGGCGACAAATGGAAGACGGCATTTAAAACACGCTTTGGCCTCTATGAATATCTGGTGATGCCTTTCGGCTTATGCAATGCGCCGGCCGCCTTCCAATACTTCCTCAATGATGTGTTAAGAGAGTATCTTGACCTTTTTGTGGTGGTCTATATCGACGATATTCTGATCTACTCGTCTAACACAGAGATCCATGGTACACATGTACGCACCATCTTACAAACGTTGCGAAAACATCAGTTATACTGTAAAATCAGTAAATGTGAGTTCAGCGTCACCACAGTGGAATTTCTAGGTGTAATGCTGACACCTTGGGGGCAGGAAATGTCCGAACGTAAAGTACAGGCAGTAAAAGAATGGCCTACTCCCACGACGGTTCGCGATATCCAATGCTTTCTGGGGTTCGCAAACTTTTACCGCAGGTTTATCGATCATTTTTCCAAGGTGGCCGCTCCGCTTACGCGCCTATTACAGAAAAAAGTGGTGTTTCATTGGACGGAGGAGGCTCAACAAGGTTTCGAGGCACTAAAGAAAGCGTTTGTATCCGCCCCGGTATTACGACATGCTGATCCAGACCATCCATACATAGTGGAGGCAGACGCATCCGAATATGCGGTAGGGGCAGTGCTATCTCAACGCCACCTAGATACTGGCCAACTTCACCCGGTGGCTTTTATGTCCAGGAAGCTCAATACCGCCGAGCGCAACTATACCATTGCGGAGAAGGAGCTGTTAGCCATAAAGAACGCATTCCAGGAGTGGAGACAGTACCTGATGGGATCCAAACACATAGTCACCGTGTTCACCGATCACCACAACCTGCAGTTCATGACAGCTGCTCGACGTCTAACACCCCGACAGCTGCGTTGGATGCTGTTCTTTGCGGAGTACAACTTTCTTGTGACATTCCGCCCAGGGAGCGAAAACAAAAAGGCCGACGCCTTGAGTCGCCAAACCACCCCGACTACTCCTGATGCTCTTCCCGAGAATGCCATCGTGAATCCTCGGAATGTGTTATGTGCCACAGTCACAGAAAGATTCCTCAGGAGCATCAAACATAACCTGACACGTAACAAATGGAAGGTATGGTTGAAGAAGAACAACGATTGGACTGTGAAGGACGGACTTCTGGTGCGTGGAAACCAGTTGTTGTTGCCTGTCTCTTCCTTAAGGAAACAAGTGTTCTACTGGTGCCATACTTTACCCAGTGCAGGGCACAATGGCATCGAGAAGACCACTGAACGGGTACTCCGTCAGTTTTGGTGGCCAACCGTCAAGAGAGACGTAACCTTTACGTGGGTTGGCGAATGCGCGGTATGTTGCCAGATGAAAACAACACATACCAGACCGGTAGGGCTTTTGCAGCCTCTCCCTACCCCGGCCCAACCATGGGAACGGATTTCACTGGACTTTGTGGTAGGGATACCTCCAGACAAAGGACATACAGTCATTCTCGTAGTGGTGGATTACTTGACTAAACTAGCCCACTTCGTTGCCTGCAAGAAGATACCTACGGCGGGCGAACTGGCACAAACCTTGTTGAAAGACATAGTAAGACTACATGGGCTTCCACAAGTGGTAGTTTCAGACAGGGGGACCCAATTCACTGCTAACTTTTGGAAGAAGTGGTGTTCGGCGCTAAAGATCACCTCTAACATGTCTACCAGCTTCCATTCCCAGACTGATGGCCAGACAGAAAGGGTCCATCAAACGTTAAAACAGTAACTTAGATGCTACGTGGATGTTACAGCAGAGGCTTGGGTAGACAGTCTGTGGCTAGCGGAAGTAGCGTACAATAGCGCGTTACACAGCTCTACAAAACACACACCTTGTCACTGCACCTATGGGTATCACCCTTGTTTCACCCCCTTCCAGCATCCTGTGGGCCAGGGATCTGTGCCAGAGGTACAGGAACGGATAACACATATCCAAAAGACATTACAACAAGCCCGTAAGGAGTTGCAGAAATCAAAAATCCGGTATAAAGCTTATGCGGATAAAAGTAGGCGAGAGGGGCCTACATACAAACAAGGAGAGTATGTGTGGTTATCCACTAAAAACATAAGATTCAAGAGATACAGCATCTTTAATCCTCGATATATCGGCCCCTATAAAATAGTCAAATTGATTAATCCGGTGGTGGTGAAATTAGCTTTACCATCTTCCTTACGCATTCATGCTGCCTTTCATGTTTCCCTGCTTAAGCCCTCACATTCAGGGGTAAGGAAGACGCCAGTTCCCGTGCTGGTGGATGGGGAGGTAGAGCATGAAGTGCGGGGCATACTGGACTCAAAGATTCATCGCACCAGGTTGTGGTATTTGGTTGCTTGGAAAGGTTATGGTAACGAGGAGAATTCATGGGAACCCGCTACAGGGGTTCATGCACCTTGATACGTTCGCCTGTTCCACAACCGATTCCCTCGTAAGCCTTGCCTCTGTCAGTGTTCTTCGGGAGAGGGATGTACTGTCAGGTTTCATCAGGGAAGACACTGACGAGGCATACGAACGGGATTAGAACTGCAAATCCCATGATTCCATGCGGTGACCACGTTGATGACGTCATCGCGCTTCAGGAAGAGCGTTATTTCTTCTCCTCCGAGGAAGCAGCGGGTGCCGGTTACTCCTACCGCTGAGACGCCGAGTCCTCGAGGTCTGGTAAGGGTGCAATACTGCACCGCTTCTCTTTGCTTCCTATTTTCCTGGTCGCTCAGCGGATGCGGCGTACCTTGGGTATCCTGAATATATCGCTGCTGTCCCGTTGGCTGAACCTCATACCGGGTTCTTGCGGGAGAGCGGAAGGAACCCTGTTTGTTCTAAATTTGGAGTACAAGCAGGGGGTTTTGTTTGCCTGATTGGTTCTAGTTACAGTTCAGAAGGGAGGCGGCGGCCTTTCCTAAATCCTCGATGGCGTTCTCTCTTTGAGGAGTGTTCTAACTTGAGAGATCGCAATATTTACTTTGTCCAAGCCGTGATCTGAACGGTGGTATTCCTAAAGTACATTTTGTGAAATGCTTTATATCGGATCTTCCTTGGGATTCTTTTGCACTGAAGGAAGATAGAGAGCGTATAACTTGCTATCTTGTTCTTTTTACGCTCCTATGTTTATAGAGGCAGATGACTAACAATCTGTTCTATAAATCATTATTCTGAGACGTATCGGGAGTTGGGTACATTTGTTTTAATTATAAAAGCTTGACAACTGTGGAGCTGGATTATGAATCTTTCCTGACATTAAGGAACATCGTATTTAATGCATCGTATGTCTACGTGCCTATGCCTGGGGCCCTTTTTGTGTTGCTTTGTTACAGGGGAACCTGAAATTCTTCAAGTCAGCCCTGCACCCCTGTAAGGCCACACACAGCACATCTTTGGGTAGGTTCTTCAAGAGAGTCAGAAGAGAGGTGTGAGTGAGACAGCGTAATTATATGGTAAACGTGTTGTTTCATTCCTTAGATATGTGCGGAGCCATGATAACCTCTATATGCTGACTAGAATACAAAGGAAATTTTCTTTACAGGTACATAGATAGGGTATGAAACATCTGTAGTCTTATGTAGATTTCAGGTTGTGTGTATTCCAGTACATTACCTGATTGTTATTGTCTTGCAGGTCTCCCTCCCCGCAGTCCCCATCCTTCCCTTCCCCCGCTTGATCACTCCATGGAGTCTGTATACTAAATCAGACCGTGGTGGTATCGAGAGGTGGACCATAACGAGCAACTTACGACCCTGAGGATCCAAGGCTGCGACACTTTGAGAGGGTAGGGATTGACATTGTTGGTCCCCTAGATCCTCAAACAGCATCTGTGCACAGATTTATCCTGGTGGTGGTGGACCATGCCACTAGGTACCCAGAAGCAATTCCCCTCAGGACCACCACAGCCCCTACGGTGGCAAGGGCGCTCCTGGGAATCTTTTCCAGGGTGGATTTTCCTAAGGAGGGAATATCAGACAGAGATGCAAACTTCATGTCTAGTTACTTGACTGCTATGTGGAAGGAGTGTGGAGTAAATTATAAATTTACCACCCCCTATCACCCACAATGCAATGGTTTAGTTGAAAGGCAACTAAAAACCTTGAGGCTAGCCAGGAATTACAAAAAGCCTGGCATGACCAAAAGGCTGTGTTGACTGTTTATCAGCCAGGACAGAAAGTATGGGTGTTGGAGCCTGTGGCCCCAGCAGCCCTCCAAGACAAGTGGAGTGGCCCCCATACCATTGTTGAACAGAAGGGAGAGGTTACCTATCTGGTGGACCTTGGAACTCCCAGGAGCCCCCACAGGGTGCTCCATGTCAACAGACTAAAACCATATGTTGACAGGGCAGACATGGGCTTGCTCATGGCTACTGATGAGGGACAGGAGGAAGGGAGTGATCCACTCTCTGACCTGCTCTCTCAGAACCCTGACGATGGATCAGTAGATGGTGTAGCCTTGGCAGGCAGCCTCACTGACCAGCAGCAAACTGATTGCAGAAAGGTTCTCAATCAGTTCAGACATATCTTCTCTCTGACTCCAAGTCAGACTACCTGGTGCACTCATGAAGTGGACACTGGGGACAGTCTGCCTGTTAAAAATAAGATTTACAGGCAACCTGACCATGTCAGGGACTGCATCAGGACTGAAGTCCAGAAGATGTTGGATTTGGGTGTGATTGAACCCTCAGATAGCCCTTGGGCTAGTCCAGTAGTCTTAGTGCCTAAACCTCACACCCAGGGTGGTAAGAGAGAGATGAGGTTTTGTGTAGACTACAGAGGTCTCAATGCAGTCACTAGGACTGATGCCCATCCAATCCCTAGGGCAGATGAGCTCATAGACACTTTGGCCTCAGCCACGTTTCTCAGCACATTTGACCTGACAGCTGGCTACTGGCAAATCAGACTAGCTGAAGATGCAAAAGCCAAAACAGCATTTTCTACCCCTAGTGGGCACTACCAATTTGTGGTGATGCCCTTTGGTTTGAAAAATGCACCTGCCACTTTTCAAAGGTTGGTGAACAAAGTCCTTACAGGTCTGGAAGCCTATAGTGCAGCATATCTAGATGATATTGCTGTCTTTAGCTCCAATTGGGAGGATCACCTGGTCCACCTGCGAAATATTTTGGAGGCCCTGCAGAAAGCAGGCCTAACTATCAAGGCCACCAAGTGCCAGATAGGGCAGAGTCAAGTTGTGTACCTGGGCCACCTTGTGGGTGGAGGCCAGGTTCAACCATTGCAGAGCAAAATCCAGACCATCCTGGACTGGGTTGCTCCAACTACCCAGACTCAGGTCAGAGCTTTCTTGGGCCTGACTGGGTACTATAGAAGATTTGTCAAAGGGTGTGGATTCATAGTGACCCCTTTGAATGACTTGACTTCTAAAAGAATTCCCAAGAAAGTTCAGTGGACAGTTAGCTGTCAAAAGGCATTTGATGACCTGAAGCAGGCCATGTGCACTGCTCCCATTCTGCAAAGTCCTGATTACACCAAGCAATTCATTGTACAAACAGATGCATCTGAGTTGGGGGTAGGGGCTGTGTTATCACAATTGAATGATGAAGGTCAGGATCAGCCAGTAGCTTTTATTAGCAGAAGGTTGACCCCCAGAGAGAAACGTTGGTCAGCCTTTACTGTGGTTTGGGCCTTGAACAAGCTGAGGCCATACTTGTTTGGCACTCACTTCATTGTTCAGACAGACCACAAGCCCTTCTTATGGCTAAAACAGATGAAGGGTGAAAACCCCAAACTTTTGAGGTGGTCCATTTCCCTACAGGGGATGGACTATACAGTGGAACATAGACCTGGGACCCAACATGCCAATGCAGATGGACTCTCCAGATATTTCCACTTAGAACATGAAGACTCAACTGGTCAAGGTTAGTTTAATGTCCTGACGTTTGGGGGGGAGGGGGTTGTGTAGGAGAGTAGGATCTGCTTCTTATAGTTACCCCCACTTTTTGCTGATGTTTCACTGTTTTTCGACTTAGACTGGGGTCCTGATTAGCAGGGCCTCAGTCTGGCTATCTGCTTTCTACTCTAAATTGATTGTATGTACTTTAGGTACACTCCAGATTGGATTCTGGGGTACCCTTGTGAGTCCCTAGTATATGGTATACTATGTACCCAGGGCATAGGTACCCCAGAGGCCTACCAGGGGCTGAAGCATGTATTGTGCCACCCCTGGGAAGCCTTTTAAAATGACACAACAGGTCTGCTACAGCAGCCTGTGTAAGGTGGTGTATCCACCCCTTCCTGAGATATAGGTTCCCTATATCTCTCCATATCACTGCACATGTAAACCTATCAGTCACCCCTATGGCAGGCCTTAACAATCCTGAAGGCATGGTGCTGGGTTTCATGTGAAAGGGTGTGTGAGAAGTTGGCCTGGCATATGCTGTCCACTAGTTATAGTGGGCACCTTGCACCAGTTCAAACGACCCTTATTGATGATAGGCTTAAAGACAACCTTTATTGAAAGCTATCCTAGTGGTAGCTATGGAGAGCAGCCTTCAGGCTAAGTCTTGAAGGAAAGTAAAGCAGCTTGGTTTACCAGATTATAACCTCTTGAATTACCAAATGAAAGGAGAACCACACAAGGTGTGTATATATATAAAATATATGTATTTATTTCTAAACACTCACTACTAATCCCTTTATGAGATTAGAGTTCAAGATACACAATATCACAGTATTAAAATGACAGTAAATAGCACAATATACACTGGGCCCCAGGGGGGGACCAAAACATATATTAAGAAAGTGGTATAAGAACCACGACTTGACTAGACACAGTGCCTAGAGCACGTAGAATCGCTGGGACACTAAGGAACCACCCAAGGTAGTGACACAGGAGACCCACGGGGGACGTGTGCAGTGTGAGAACACAGCCGCGAGCGCCGTAGGATTCAATGCGGAAAGTCGCGGTTGGATTTTTAAAAATAAAGTACACTTAGGAGAGGACTTTCAGCAAACCCCTTTAGACTTAAGGGGTTCTAGGGCCAACACCCATGTGAGCACCGGAGTACTCGAGTTACCTCACCCAGGGAAGCCGGGTGCATAGGTGTCAATGGGTGTCGGGAATCGTCGTAGTTTTCAATGGCGATCTGCTGCAAAGTGCTGCTGCCGTGAAGAAGAAAAGTGTCCGGGTGGATCCAAGCCTGGATCGAAGATGTGAAGAACCTGAAAGCAGAGGGGACAGAGTCTGGGTCACTAGCCAGTGACCAGGAGCGGGGCAATCGAATGCCCACCGATATCGGGTGCTTCAGGTGCGAAGAGGTGAAGCTTGACTCTGCAGCCACGGGGTTTCGGAGACGTCGACGACGACCAGGAGCCGGATTCGAGCTGTCCCACAAAGGATGTCGAGTGCTGGGGTGTCGGTGATCGGATTGACCACAACAAGCCTTGGCAACAGCAACCCACGCAGGAAGAGAAAAGATGCTTCTGTGCGGACCAGCAAGGTCCTGGGGACTCCCCAAGCGATGGAGAGTCAGGGCACGTCTGGAGCAACCAGGGAAGTCCAATAAAAGTTAGAGTTGCCTTCTTGGGGACCCACAGGTCAACGGACCAGGGATCGCGAAGGGACCTCGAGAGGAATCACAAAATGGCGGCCCAAGGAACACTCGTTGAGTGTAGGCCTTCAATCTTCGGTGCAATTACTGCTCGGGGTCAGGGCTACAAGTAACCCAAAGCTCAGCCTCAGGGGTCACCGGAAAGCTGATGCTTCTGCAAATGGTTGCGGTGTCCAGGGGTTCGGGTTGCACGGTCTCCACGAGGGATACAGGCCTCAGACTTGCTGTGGGCACAGATCGAACTCAGAGACCTCGGAAAACCCCCCTCCTGTGTGGCAACATTCTTCGGAGTCCGCAGGAGCTTCGGAGATGCCAACCGGTCAGTTGCATTAAAGGTGCCTGCCTTGCAGGGGAGTAACTCCTTTACTCCAAGGGAGATTCTTCAGTCATCCAGCGTAGTGTAGATCGTTGAAGTACTTGGTTTCTGGTAACAGAGTTTAGTCCAGGTGTAATCTAAAGTCCTGTAGTCAGGGTTTCCTACTTTATGCCCAAGAAAGGGGTGGGACAAACTCTGGGGTCCCACCTATGGGTGGGTCAGGAATGAGGGGTGGCTACACCCATTTCTTTTGTCCAGTTTTGCGCCAGAGCGGGGCTGTGCGCCCCTGCAACCGGTTTGAGCTGGACTATGCACAGGGACACCAAATGTGCCCCCAGTGCAGACTTCAAAGCACTCTGAGAGTGCACCCACCCAGCCCCAATACACTAAAGCCTGTCTGGGAGGTGGTCACACCTCCCTGTGACAGGAAACCTATTGTCCAGGCCTCCCCTGCCGGAGTTTCGTCCAGCAACAGGAGGGCAAACTCGTGTCTGTGGCTGCAGCATCCATTTTGTGATGCCAGGGTTCTGTTAAGCTGGTACCGGGTGTACCGGTGATGCAATGTTGCTCCCTCTAGAAGGGAGGAATCATACCTCCCACCCCAGTACTGGGGTGGAGGTATGATTCCAAGGTGTTTGACACCAAACACGACAGTTTTTCATGCAGCCATTCTCAAGTTAGCATTTACCGCGGGGTTATAATTCACTTGAGTATATGGTTGGCTGCATCACAAACAACCCCGGAATGAAGATTCCGAAAGCTGCAGAGGGGCTCGGCTCATGCATGGGCACCCTCTCACATGAAACCCAGCACACTGCCTTCAGGATTGTTAAGGCCTGCCATAGGGGTGACTGATAGGTTTACAGGTGCATTGATATGGAGAGATATAGGGAACCTATATCTCAGTAAGAGGTGCATATACCACCTTACACAGGCTGCTGTAGCCGACCTGTTGTGTCATTTTAAAGGCTTCCCAGGGGTGGCACAATACATGCTGCAGCCCTGGTAGGCCTCTGGGGTACCTATGCCCTGGGTACATAGTATACCATATACTAGGGACTCACAAGGGTACCCCAGAATCCAATCTGGAGTATACCTAAAGTACATACAATCAATGTAGAGTAGAAAGCAGATAGACTGGGGTCCTGATTAGCAGGGCCTCAGTCTGGCTAAGTCGAAAAACAGTGAAACATCAGCAAAAAGTGGGGGTAACTATAAGAAGCAGATCCTACTCTCCTACACAACCCCCCCCCCCCCAAACGTCAGGACATTAAACTAACCTTGCCCAGTTGAGTCTTCATGTTCTAAGTGGAAATATCTGGAGAGTCCATCTGCATTGGCATGGTTACTCCCAGGTCTATGTTCCACTGTATAGTCCATCCCCTGTAGGGAAATGGACCACCTCAAAAGTTTGGGGTTTTCACCCTTCATCTGTTTTAGCCATAAGAGGGGCTTGTGGTCTGTCTGAACAATGAAATGAGTGCCAAACAAGTATGGCCTCAGCTTCTTCAAGGCCCAAACCACAGCAAAGGCCTCCCTCTCAATGGCTGACCAACGTTTCTCTCTGGGGGTCAACCTTCTGCTAATAAAAGCTACTGGCTGATCCTGACCTTCATCATTCAATTGTGATAACACAGCCCCTACCCCCAACTCAGATGCATCTGTTTGGACAATGAATTGCTTGGAGTAATGAAGACTTTGCAGAATGGGAGCAGTGCACATGGCCTGCTTCAGGTCATCAAATGCCTTTTGACAGCTAACTGCCCACTGAACTCTCTTTGGCATTCTTTTAGAAGTTAAGTCATTCAAAGGGGTCACTATGGATCCATACCCTTTGACAAATCTTCTATAGTACCCAGTCAGGCCCAAGAAAGCTCTGACCTGAGTCTGGGTAGTGGGAGCAACCCAGTCCATTATGGTCTGGATTTTGCTCTGCAATGGTTGAACCTGGCCCCCACCCACAAGGTGGCCCAGGTACACAACCTGACTCTGCCCTATCTGGCACTTGGTGGCCTTGATAGTTAGGCCTGCTTTCTGCAGGGCCTCCAAAACATTTCTCAGGTGGACCAGGTGATCCTCCCAATTGGAGCTAAAGACAGCAATATCATCTAGATATGCTGCACTATAGGCTTCCAGGCCTGTAAGGACTTTGTTCACCAACCTTTGATAAGATAAGTGGCAGGTGCATTTTTCAAACCAAAGGGCATCACCACAAATTGGTAGTGCCCACTAGGGGTAGAAAATGCTCTTTTGGCGTTTGCATCCTCAGCTAGTCTGATTTGCCAGTAGCCAGCTGTCAGGTCAAATGTGCTGAGAAACTTGGCTGAGGCCAAAGTGTCTATGAGCTCATCTGCCCTAGGTATGGGATGGGCATCAGTCCTAGTGACTGCATTGAGACCTCTGTAGTCTACACAAAACCTAATCTCTCTCTTACCACCCTGGGTGTGAGGTTTAGGCACTAAGACTACTGGACTAGCCCAAGGGCTATCTGAGGGTTCAATCACACCCAAATCCAACATCTTCTGGACTTCAGTCCTGATGCAGTCCCTGACATGGTCAGGTTGCCTGTAAATCTTATTTTTAACAGGCAGACTGTCCCCAGTGTCCACTTCATGAGTGCACCAGGTAGTCTGACTTGGAGTCAGAGAGAACATATGTCTGAACTGATTGAGAACCTTTCTGCAATCAGTTTGCTGCCTGCCTGCCCAGGCTACACCATCTACTGATCCATCATCAGGGTTCTGAGAGAGCAGGTCAGGGAGTGGATCACTCTCTTCCTCCTGTCCCTCATCAGTAGCCATGAGCAAGCCCATGTCTGCCCTGTCAACATATGGTTTCAGTCTGTTGACATGGAGTACCCTGTGGGGGCTCCTGGGAGTTACAAGGTCCACCAGGTAGGTAACCTCTCCCTTTTGTTCAACAATGGTATGGGGGCCACTCCACTTGTCTTGGAGGGCTGCTGGGGCCACAGGCTCCAACACCCACACTTTCTGTCCTGGCTGATAAACAGTCAACACAGCCTTTTGGTCATGCCAGGCTTTTTGTAATTCCTGGCTAGCCTCAAGGTTTTTAGTTGCCTTCTTAATGTACTCAGCCATCCGGGAGTGGAGACCAAGTACATAGTCCACAATATCCTGTTTAGGGGGTTTGAGAGGTAACTCCCATCCCTCCTTCACTAGACACAATGGACCCCTAACTGGATGTCCAAACAGAAGCTCAAATGGGCTGTAACCAACCCCCTTCTGTGGAACCTCTCTGTAGGCAAAGAGAAGGCAGGGCAAAAGTATGTCCCATCTGCGCCTAAGCTTTTCTGGGAGACCTTTAATCATGCCCTTCGAGGTTTTGTTGAACCTTTCAACTAAACCATTGCATTGTGGGTGATAGGGGGTGGTAAATTTATAATTTACTCCACACTCCTTCCACATAGCAGTCAAGTAACTAGACCTGAAGTTTGCATCTCTGTCTGATACTACCTCCTTAGGAAAACCCACCCTGGAAAAGATTCCCAGGAGGGCCTTTGCCACCACAGGAGCTGTGGTGGTCCTAAGGGGAATTGCCTCTGTATACCTAGTGGCATGGTCCACCAGTATAAATCTGTGCCCAGATGCAGTTTGAGGATCCAGGGGACCAACAATGTCAATCCCTACCCTCTCAAAGGGAACCCCCACCACAGGTAGTGGTATCAGGGGGTCCTTTGTAGTGCTACCTGCCTTACCACTGGCTTGACAGGTGACACAGGAGTGACAAAACTCCTTGGTGTCTTCAGACATATGAGGCCAATGAAAGTGAGGGACAATTCTGTCCCAAGTCTTGTTCTGGCCCAGGTGACCTGCTAATGGGATATCATGTGCTAGGATCAAGAGGAAGTTCCTAAACTTCAGAGGTATAACCAACCTCCTGGTGGCTCCAGGCTTGGGGTCTCTACACTCTGAATAAAGGAGTCCATCATCCCAATAGATCCTATGGGTACCACTAGCCCTCCCAGCAGCCTCAGCAGCAGCTTGCTGTCTGAGGGGTTCAAGAGAGGGGCAGCTCAGTTGCTCCTGGCTCAGATCTGCCCTGGAAGGGCCCCCTGTCCCCAAGAACTCAACCTGATCAGGCTCAAGCTCCTCTGGGACAGTTCCTTCTTCAGGACTGAGATCATCTCCCTCAAGAGACTGATATTCATTCTGAGGCAGGGGGGAAGACACTGCCTTAACCCTACTGCTCCTCCTCTTGGGAGGCACCTGGTCCATTCTTCCAGAATCCAGGGCCTGTTCAGTTTTAGACATTTTTGCCTGTGACCTGGTCATAGCAAACACATCTGCAGGGATGCCCAAAATTTCTGCATGGGTCCTGAGTTCAACTTCAGCCCAAGCTGAACTTTCTAAATAATTTCCAAGCAAGCATTCAACAGGGAGGTCTGCACTTACCACAACCTTCTTAGGGCCAGTTACCCCTCCCCAGGAGAAATTAACAACTGCCAGGGAATGGTCTGTCCTGACATTGCTAGCATTGGTCACTTGGTACATTTCACCAAGTATGATCTGCTCAGGGGCTACAAAATCTTTTGTCACCATTGTGACACTTGCTCCTGTGTCCCTGAATGCCAAAGCCTCTCTTCCATTAATCAAGGGCTGCTGTCTTTATTTGCCCAGATTACTGGGACTCACATAGGACATATCCATGCCTCCATCACAGATCAGTACAGCCTGAGTTGGAACTCTGACTAGGCCAGAGTCCATCTCAGATCCCAGGGTCAACCCTACTACACCCTTATTTGGAACACCACCACTGGGAGCTGAAGTAGGGGAAACAGTTGCCTTAGGGGCAATGGTGGCTGGAGTTGAGTCTTTGGTCTTGGTACAATCACTAGTCAAATGGGTTTTCTGCTTACAGATTTTACACCATGGTTTCTTTTGGCCTTTTCCTTTGTTAGATTGGGACTCCCACCAGATGCAGATTTTTGGGGCCCTTGTGAAGACTTCTGGTCTTTACCCTTCTCCCCACCCTTATCAGAGTTCTTAGAATCTTGCTTCTTAGAGTTACCACCTTGGTTCTGAACCTTTTGCCTAACCCTGGTTCTGACCCACTTGTCTGCCTTCTGACCCAATTCTTGGGGAGAGGTCAGATCAGAGTCTACCAGGTACTGATGCAACAGTTGATTTTGACAGTTATTAAGGATCTGCTCTCTCATGATTAAATTATACAATCCTTTGAAATCACACACCTTACTGCCAAGTAACCAGCCTTCCAGAGCCTTAGTAGCACAATCAACAAAGTCAACCCAGTCCTGAGTCTGTGCCTTTTGGGTATCTCTGAACTTTAACCTGTATTGTTCAGTGGTTAGGCCAAACCCTTCAATCAGAGCACTCTTCAGGACTTTGTAATTGTCAGCATCCTCTTCTCTAACAGTGAGGAGCTTGTCTCTAACTTTGTCTGCAAAGGAGAGCCACAAGATTGCTGCCCACTGCTCCTGAGGGACCCTCTGTACCTTACAGGCCCTTTCCAGTGCAGTAATCCATTTGTGGATGTCATCCCCACTCTGGTAGGGAGGGACAATCTTGTTCAGGTTCCTATGGTCATGAGTATGATCTCTACCTCTAGGGACACTGCTGCTGCCACCATGGGACCCTAGTCCCAATTTCTGTCAAGCTTTCTGAAGCTCTAGGGATTCCCTGTCTAATGCCAATTGCTCTCTCTTGATTCTGAGCTTAGCTTTCTCAAACTCAAGCAGTTGGCATTTCTTCTCATAAGAGGATGCCCTTTTATGAGAAGCAGAGTACCCTATAGAAGTACCAGAATGATTAGATTCCTGAGAAGGAGATCTTGATCTTTTTGGTAGACTATTAACCTTTCCAGGTGGGGTAAAGAGAACCCCACTGGGGTCTCCTTCCTCACCTTCAGGAAGAATTGGATTTTCCAGGTGGGAATCATTTTGATCCCCCTGGCCAGCATCAGAGTCTGGGTCATAATAGTTTTCACTACCTGGCCTTTCCTCTTCTACTGCCCCACCCCCTTTGCCAACCTCATCAGACCCTGGGTTCTTTCTGAGGTCATCTAACAGCAAAGCCTCTATGAGGCGTTGAGTGCTTGCATGTCTCCCTGTTTTCAGTCTCCTAGAGGTACACATATTTCTCAATTCCTGGAATGTGAGATTGTCATCCCTAGTGGGCAAGGAGTCACTGACTTCAGGCCTTGAAGACATTCTAGTGTGGTGTGGTGTATGCACCTACCTACTCTAGTGGGAACTGAAACTCTCTTGAGTTGTAGAAAGGGTGTGCTAAGACCTTGACACACAACTCTAAGTTCAGTAGAACTTACTGTATTCTAAACTTGATTTATATGTACCTATGTACCTAAAGTGGTTTTCAGTTAGTCACTCAAAGAGATTATCTGGTAAAGCAACAGCAAGCTTGAATCCAACCGCTGCACACCAATGTGAGAAGTTGGCCTGGCATATGCTGTCCACTAGTTATAGTGGGCACCTTGCACCAGTCCAAACGACACTTATTGATGATAAGTTTAAAGACAACCTTTATTGAAAGCTATCCTAGTGGTAGCTATGGAGAGCAGCCTTCAGGCTAAGTCTTGAAGGAGTGTAAAGCAGCTTGGTTTACCAGATTATAACCTCTTGAATGACCAAATGAAAGGAGAACCACACAAGGTGTATATATATAAAATATATGTATTTATTTCTAAACACTAACTACTAATCCCTTTATGAGATTAGAGTTCAAGATACACAATATCACAGTATTAAAACGACAGTAAATAGCACAATATACACTGGGCCCCAGGGGGGGACCAAACCATATATTACGAAAGTGGTATAAGAACCACGACTTGACTAAACACAGTGCCTAGAGCACGTAGAATCGCTGGGAACCCAAGGAACCACCCAAGGTAGTGACACAGGAGACCCACGGGGGACGTGTGCAGTGTGAGAACACAGCCGCGAGCGCCGTAGGATTCAATGCGGAAAGTCGCGGTTGGATTTGTAAAGATTAAGGACACTTAGGAGAGGACTTTCAGCAAACCCTTTTAGACTTAAGGGGTTCTAGGGCCAACACCCACGTGAGCACCGGAGTACTCGAGTTACCTCATCCAGGGAAGCCGGGTGCATAGGTGTCAAAGGGTGTCGGGAATCGTCGTCGTTTTCAATGGCGATCTGCTGCAAAGTGCTGCTGCCGTGAAGAGAAAAGTGTCCGGGTGGATCCAAGCCTGGATCGAAGATGTGAAGAACCTGAAAGCAGAGGGGACAGAGTCTGGGTCACTAGCCAGTGACCAGGAGCGGGGCAATCGAATGCCCACCGATGTCGGGTGCTTCAGGTGCGAAGAGGTGAAGCTTGACTCTGCAGCCACGGGGTCCCGGAGATGTCAACGACAACCAGGAGCCAGATTCGAGCTGTCCCACAAAGGATGTCGAGTGCTGGGGTATCGGTGATCGGATTGACCACAACAAGCCTTGGTAACAGCAACCCACGCAGGAAGAGAAAAGATGCTTCTGTGCGGACCAGCAAGGTCCTGGGGACTCCCCAAGCGATGGAGAGTCAGGGCACGTCTGGAGTAACTAGGGAAGCCCAATAAAAGTTAGAGTTGCCTTCTTGTGGACCCACAGGTCAATGGACCAGGGATCGCGAAGGGACCTTGAGAGGAATCACAAAATGGCGGCCCACGGAACACTCGTTGAGTGTAGGCCTGCAATCTTCGGTGCAATTACTGCTCGGGGTCAGGGCTACAAGTAAGCCAAAGCTCAGCCTCAGGGGTCGCCGGAAAGCTGATGCTTCTGCAAATGGTCGCGGTGTCCAGGGGTTCAGGTTGCACGGTCTCCACGAGGGATACGGGCCTCAGACTTGCTCTGGGCACAGACCGACCTCAGAGACTTCGGAAAACTCACCTCCTGTGTGGCAATATTCTTCGGAGTCCGCAGGAGCTTCGGAGATGCCAGCTGGTCAGTTGCATTAAAGGTGCCTGCCTTGCAGGGGAGTAACTCCTTTACTCCAAGGGAGATTCTTCAGTCATCCAGCGTAGTGTAGATCGTCGAAGTACTTGGTTTCTGGTAACATGAGAATGGCTGCATGGAAAACTGTCGTGTTTGGTGTCAAACACCTTGGAATCAGTACGATTCCACCCTACTAGAGGGAGAAACATGACAGGACCGGTACACCCGGTACCAGCTTAACAGAACCCTGGCATCACAAAATGGATGCTGCAGCCACAGACACGAGTCTGCCCTCCTGCTGCTGGACGAAACTCCGGCAGGGGAGGCCTGGACCATAGGTTTCCTGTCACAGGGAGGTGTGACCACCTCCCAGACAGGCTTTAGTGTATTGGGGCTGGGTGGGTGCATTCTAAGAGTGCTTTGAAGTCTGCACTGTGGGCACATTTGGTGTCC
Source organism: Calotriton arnoldi (assembly GCA_963921515.1). Taxonomy (NCBI): domain Eukaryota; kingdom Metazoa; phylum Chordata; class Amphibia; order Caudata; family Salamandridae; genus Calotriton; species Calotriton arnoldi. The sequence continues at coordinate 366,871 of CAWUFW010007999.1, read as the reverse complement.
CTGTGCATAGTCCAGCTCATACCAGCCCCTGCTCTGGCGCGAAACTGGACAAAGGAAATGGGTGTAGCCACCCCTCTTTCCTGACCCTCCCATAGGTGGGTCCCCAGAGTTTGTCCCATGTAAAGATCCTCCAAAAGGGTGGAAGGTGTAATAAAAGATACTTTATTTAAGTAATGGGTAACACCGCAGCCTGCTAGTGTCACCTTCAGAGCAGGGAACAGAATAACAGTCTCACTAAATTAAAGATAAACATTCCATGCTGAAGCTTGGTAATCTGAGTTCCAGAACTCTGAAGTATGACAGGCAGAAATACTTACAATGGCTGACAATGTAAATAAAGCGAAACACACATACAAAAGGTACAGAATATCACACATCTTCCTCTCGATGACTAAACATAAACAGTAGAAATACCATTACAAGTTAAACCTTAATGTTGAACAAAATCATCTAGATATTGTGGTTTGATACGTGTTCTCACACTTCTTTTACGTACCATATCTTCTCCACCAACTTCTTTGTTACATTGTGAACCATTATTAAGGGAAACATCAGAAGGAACATTAGGAAGTTTTGCAACTCTATTCAGGTTCCACACCCTATGGTCTTCTGTTCTTATGGCATTCTTGAACACTTTGATGACTCTCATGGGGCGTAAGAACTTAGAACCCCCAGAGACAGATGTCTTACGAGGGCTGCGAATCTTAACCAAATCTCCAACCCTCACAATAGTTTTCCTACCGCTTTTCTTCTGTCAAAAATTCCTTTATTCATGTACATATTCTTAATATCTTTCTCGATACGTTCTTTGTCTTCATTCATGCACAAAGAATGAGACACACCTCTGGGTACCCAAGAAGGGCACAACAAGGTGGAAGGTTTACGCTTACGAAAAAGCTCAAAAGGTGTCTATAATCTGTAATTTTTACTTTATTATGAATTTCTACTTCCCAAGGGATATGATTAGAAAGAGCTCTCTGAATAGTCTCTTTGAGAACTCTGTTGAACCTCTCGACGATACCGTTAGTTTCTGGATGATAAAGTGCTGACTTTTTGTGCACAATTCCTTTATCATCCAAAAAGCTAACCATATCCTTGGATGTGAACTGGACTCCATTGTCCGAAAGTAGAGTCGAAGGAAAACCCTCCCATTCGAATATGTTTTCAAGAAACCGTATAACGTCCTTGGTTTCTATTGAATTAGTAATTCTTATCTCAGGCCACCTGGAATAAACATCAAGAAGAACTATAACAAACTTATCTACACTTGTGTGTTTGATGGGCCCCAAGATGTCGATAACTGCTTCCTCGCAGACATTTTTAGGAAGAGTTCTCACAGACATAGGTTGTACTCGTGGTTTTAAAATCTTGTCACTTCTGTTACATTCATTACAATCTCTAACAACTCTCTCCACAAAAGTGTCCATCCCATCCTCGTCGCCATTGTAAAGATCCTCCAAAAAGGTTGAAGGTGTAATTAAAGATACTTTATTTAAGTAATGGGTAACACCTCAGCCTGCTAGTGTCACCTTCAGAGCAGACAACAGAATAACAGTCTCACTAAATTAAAGATAAACATTCCATGCTGAAGCTTGGTAATCTGAGTTCCAGAACTCTGAAGTATGACAGGCAGAAATACTTACAATGGCTGACAATGTAAATAAAGCGAAACACACATACAAAAGGTACAGAATATCACATCCCACCCCTTGCTTGGGTATAAAGTAGGAACCCCTGACTACAGGACTTTAGATTACACCTGGACTAAACTCTGACACAGAAACCAAGTACTTCGATGATCTACACTACGCTGGATGACTGAAGAATCTCCCTTGGAGTAAAGGAGTTACTCCCCTGCAAGGCAGGCACCTTTAACGCAACTGACCAGTTGGCATCTCCGAAGCTCCGACAGACTCCGAAGAATATTGCCACACAGGAGGTGGGTTTTCCGAGGTCTCAGAGGTCGATCTGTGCCCACAGCAAGTCTGAGGCCCGTATCCCTCGTGGTGACCGTGCAACCCGAACCCCTAAGCACTGTGTCCATTTGCAGAAGCATCAGCTTTCCGGCGACCCCTGAGGCTGAGCTTTAAGATACTTATAGCCCTGACCCCGAGCAGTAATTACACCGAAGATTGCTGGCCTACACTCAACGAGTGTTCCGTGGACCACCATTTTGTGATTCCTCTCGAGGTCCCTTCGCGATCCCTGGTCCGTTGATCTGTGGGTCCCCAAGAAGGCAACTCTAACTTTAATTGGGCTTCCCTGTTTGGACCAGATGTGACCTGACTCTCCATTGCTTGGGGAGTCCCCAGGACCTTGCTGGTCCTCACAGAAGCATCTTTTCTCTTCCTGCGTGGATTGCTGTTGCCAAGGCTTGTTGTGTTCAATCCGAGCACCGACACCCCAGCACTCGACATCCTTTGTGGGACAGCTAGAATCCGGGTCCTGGTTGTTCTCGACATCTCCTGGACCCCGTGGCTGCAGAGTCAAACTTCACCCCTTCGCACCTGAAGCACCTGACATCGGTGGGCATTCGATTGCTCCGCTCCTGGTCACTGGCTAGTGACCCAGACTCTGTCCCCTCTGCTTTCAGGTTCTTCACATCTTCGATCCAGGCTTGGATCATCCCGGACACTTTTTTTCTTCACGGCAGCAGCACTTTGCAGCAGATCGCCATTGAAATCAACGACGATTCCCGACACCATTTGACACCTATGCACCCGGCTTCCCTGGGTGAGGTAACACGAGTACTCCGGTGCTCCCGTGGGTGTTGGCCCTAGAACCCCTTAAGTCTAAAGGGGTTTGCTCAAAGTCCTCTTCTAAGTGTCCTTTTGCTTTAAAATTCCAACTGCGACTTTCCTCATAGAATCCTACGGCGCTCGCGGCTGTGTTCACACTGCACACGTCCCCCGTGGGTCTCCTGTGTCACTACCTTGGGTGGTTCCTTGGGGTCCCAGCGATTCTACGTGCTCTAGGCACTGTGTCTAGTCAAGTCGTGGTTCTTATACCACTTTCTTAATATATGGTTTGGTCCCCCCTGGGGCCATTGTATATTGTGCTATTTACTGTCGTTTTAATACTGTGATATTGTGTATCTTGGACTCTAATCTCATAAATAGATTAGTAGTGAGTGTTTAGAAATAAATACATATATTTTATATATACCTGGTGTGGTTCTCCTTTCATTTGGTCATTCAAGAGGTTATAATCTGGTAAACCAAGCTGCTTTACACTCCTTCAAGACTTAGCCTGAAGGCTGCTCTCCATAGCTACCACTAGGATAGCTTGCAATAAAGGTTGTCTCTAAACCTATCATCAATAAGGGTCGTTTGGACTGGTGCAAGGTGCCCACTATAACTAGTGGACAGCATATACCAGGCCAACTTCTCACAGTTCCTCCTTCTCCCTCCTCCGTGGCCTCCTGCCCTTCCCTCCTCCTCTCTTCCACCCTCCTCTTGTACCCCAGGCCCTTCCTGCTCCCTCCTACATGGCCTCCTGCCCTTCCCTCCATCTCTTTCTCTGGTACCCCAGGCCTGCCGTGCCCTCTCCCTCCCTATGGTTCCTTCTTTTCCCTCCTCCATGGCCTCCTGCCCTTCCCTTCTCCTCTCGTACCCCAGGCACCTCCTGCCCTCTTCCCTGCCGCCTCTATGCCCCAGGGCTCCTCCTGCTCTTCCTCCATGGCCTCCTGCCCTTCCCTCCTCCTCTCCTCCACTCTCCTCTCGTACCCCAGGCCCCTCCTGCCCTCTCCCCTGCCACTTCCCTGTCCCTTGGGCCCTTGGTGCTCCCTCTTCCATGGCCTCCTTCCCTCCTCCTCCTCCTCTTCCTCTTGTACCACAGGCCTGTCCTGCCCTCCCCGTCCCTAGGACTCCTCCTGCTCCCTCCTTCCCTCCTCCTCTCGTACCCCAGGCCCTTCCTGCTCCCTCCTACATGGCCTCCTGCCCTTCCCTCCATCTCCTCCTCTGGTACCCCAGGGCCGTCCTGCCCTCTTCCTCCTATGGTTCCTCCTTCTCCCTCCTCCGTGGCCTCCTGCCCTTCCCTCCTCCTCCTCTCGTCCACCCTCCTCTCATACCCCGGGCCCCTCCTGCCCTCTCCCATGCCGCCGCCCCTGTCCCTGGGGTTCCTCCTGCTCCCTCCTCCGTGGCCTCCTGCCCTTCCCTCCTCTCCTACCCCAGGCCCCTCCTGCCTTCTCCCCTGCCGGCTCTCTGCCCCTGGGGCTCCTCCTGCTCCATCCTCCTATGGTTCCTCCTTCTCCCTCCTCCGTGGCCTCCTGCCCTTCCCTCCTCCTCCTCTCCTCCACCCTCCTCTCGTACCCCAGGCCCCACCTGCCCTCTCCCCTGCCGCCTCCCTGTCCCTTGGGCGCCCGGTGCTCCCTCCTCCATGGCCTCCTTTCCTCCTCCTCCTCTCGTACCCCAGGCCTGTCCTGCCCTCCCCATTCCTAGGACTCCTCCTGCTTCCTCCTTCCCTTCCCTCCTCCTCTCGTACCCCAGGCCCTTCCTGCTCCCTCCTACATGACATCCTACCCTTCCCACCATCTCCTCCTCTGGTACCCCAGACCCATCCTGCCCTCTCCCTCCTATGGTTCCTCCTTCTCCCTCCTCCGTGGCCTCCTGCCCTTCCCTCCTCCTCCTCCTCTCGTCCACCCTCCTCTCGTACCCCAGGCCCGTCCTGTTCTCTCCCTCCCTATGGTTCCTTCTTTTCCCTCCTCCGTAGCCTCCTGCCCTTCCCTCCTCCTCTCCTCCACCCTCCTCTCGTACCCCAGACCATCCTGCCCTCTCCTCTGCCGCCTCTATGTCCCAGAGCTCCTCCTGCTCCTCCTCCATGGCCTCCTGCCCTTCCCTCCTCCTCTCCTCCCGTACTCCAGGCCTGTCCTGCTCTCCCCGTCCCTAGGACTCCTCCTGCTCCCTCCTTCATGGCCTCCTTCCCTTCCCTCCTCCTCTCTTCCACCCTCCTCTCGTACCCCAGGCCCTTCCTGCTCCCTCCTACATGGCCTCCTGCCCTTCCCTCCATCTCCTCCTCTGGTACCCCAGGCCCCGTCCTGCCCTCTCCCTCCTATGGTTCCTCCTTCTCCCTCCTCCGTGGCCTCCTGCCCTTCCCTCCTCCTCTCGTCCACCCTCCTCTCGTACCCCAGGCCCTTCCTGCTCCCTCCTACATGGCCTCCTGCCCTTCCCTCCATCTCCTCCTCTGGTACCCCAGGCCCGACCTGCCCTCTCCCTCCTATGGTTCCTCCTTCTCCCTCCTCCGTGGCCTCCTGCCCTTCCCTCCTCCTCCTCTCGTCCACCCTCCTCTCGTACCCCAGGCCCCTCCTGCACTCTCCCATGCTGCCCCCCTGTCCCTGGGGCTCCTCCTGCTCCCTCCTCCGTGGCCTCCTGCCCTTCCCTCCTCTCCTACCCCAGGCACCTCCTGCCTTCTCCCCTGCCAGCTCTCTGCCCCTGGGGCTCCTCCTGCTCCATCCTCCATGGCCCCCTGCCCTTCCCTCCTCCTCCTCCTCTCGTCCACCCTCCTCTCGTACCCCAGGCCCCTCCTGTGGGAAGTTGGCCTGGCATATGCTGTCCACTAGTTATAGTGGGCCCCTTGCACCAGTCCAAACGACCCTAATGGATGATAGGTTTAAAGACAACCTTTATTGAAAGCTATCCTAGTGGTAGCTATGGAGAGCAGCCTTCAGGCCAAGTCTTGAAGGAGTGTAAAGCAGCTTGGTTTACCAGATTATAACCTCTTGAATGACCAAATGAAAGGAGAACCACACCAGGTGTATATATATAAAATATATGTATTTATTTCTAAACACTCACTACTAATCTCTTTATGAGAAGAGAGTCCAAGATACACAATATCACATTATTAAAACGACAGTAAATAGCACAATATACAATGGGCACCAGGGGGGGACCAAACCATATATTAAGAAAGTGGTACAAGAACCACGACTTGACTAGACACAGTGCCTAGAGCACGTAGAATCGCTGGGACCCCAAGGAACCACCCAAGGTAGTGACACAGGAGACCCACGGGGGACGTGTGCAGTGTGAGAACACAGCCGCGAGCGCCGTAGGATTCTATGAGGAAAGTCGCGGTTGGAATTTTAAAGCAAAAGGACACTTAGAAGAGGACTTTGAGCAAAACCCTTTAGACTTAAGGGGTTCTAGGGCCAACACCCACGGGAGCACCAGAGTACTCGAGTTACCTCACCCAGGAAGCCGGGTGCATAGGTGTCAAGGGTGTCGGGAATCGTCATTGATTTCAATGGCGATCTGCTGCAAAGTGCTGCTGCCGTGAAGCAGAAAAGTGTCCGGTGCGATCCAAACCTGGATCAAAGATGTGGAGAACCTGAAAGCAGAGGGGACAGAGTCTGGGTCACTAGCCAGTGACCAGGAGAGGAGCAATCGAATGCCCACCGATGTCGGGTGCTTCAGGTGCGAAGAGGTGAAGCTTGACTCTGCAGCCACGGGGTCCCAGAGACATCAAGGACGACCAGGAGCCGGATTCGAGCTGTCCCATGAAGGATGTCGAGTGCTGGGGTGTCGGTGCTGGTATTGAACACAACAAGCCTTGGCAACAGCAACCCACGCAGGAAGAGAAAAGATGCTTCTGTGAGGACCAGCAAGGTCCTGGGGACTCCCCAAGCGATGGAGAGTCAGGGCACGTCTGGAGCAACCAGGGAAGCCCAATTAAAGTTAGTGTTGCCTTCTTGAGGACCCACAGGTCAACGGACCAGGGACGCAAAGGGACCTCGAGAGGAATCACAAAATGGCAGCCCACGGAACACTCGTTGAGTTTAGGCCGGCAATCTTCGGTGTGATTACTGCTCGGGGCCAGTGCTACAAGTAACCCAAAGCTCAGCCTCAGGGGTCGCCGGAAAGCTGATGCTTCTGCAAATGGACGCGGTGCCCAGGGGTTCGGGTTGCACGGTCACCACGAGGGATACGGGACACAGACTTGCTGTGGGCACAGATCGACCTCTAAGACCTCGGAAAACCCACCTCCTGTGTGGCAATATTCTTCTGAGTCCGTCGGAGCTTCGGAGATGCCAACCGGTCAGTTGCGTTAAAGGTGCCTGCCTTGCAGGGGAGTAACTCCTTTACTCCAAGGGAGATTCTTCAGTCATCCAGCGTAGTGTAGATCGTCGAAGTACTTGGTTTCTGTGTCAGAGTTTAGTCCAGGTGTAATCTAAAGTCCTGTAGCCAGGGGTTCCTACTTTATACCCAAGGAAGGGGTGGGACAAACTCTGGGGACCCACTTATGGGAGGGTCGGGAAAGAGGGGTGGCTACACCCATTTCCTTTGTCCAGTTTCATGCCAGAGCAGGGGCTGGTAGCCCCTGCAACCGGTTTGAGCTGGACTATGCACAGGGAAACCAAATGTGCCCCCAGTGCAGACTTCAAAGCACTCTTGGAGTGCACCCACCCAGCCCCAATACACTAAAGCCTGTCTGGGAGGTGGTCACACCTCCCTGTGACAGAAAACCTATTGTCCAGGCCTCCCCTGCCAGAGTTTCGTCCAGCAGCAGGAGGGCAGACTCGTGTCTGTGGCTGCAGCATCCATTTTGTGATGCCAGGGTTCTGTTAAGCTGGTACCGGGTGTACCGGTGGTGCCATGTTTCTCCCTCTAGTAGGGTGGAATCATACCTCCCATTCCAGTTACTGGGGTGGAGGTATGATTCCAAGGTGTTTGACACCAAACACGACATGTTTCCATGCAGCCAATCTCAAGTTAGCATTTATCGCGAGGTTATAATGCACTTAAGAGTATATGGTCTGGCTGCATCACAAACAACCCCAGAATGAAGATTCCGAAAGCTGTAGAGGGGCTCTGCTCATGCATGAGCACCCTCTCACATGAAATCCAGCACCCTGCCTTCAGGATTGTTAAGGCCTGCCATAGGGGGTGACTGATAGGTTTACATGTGCAGTGATATGGAGAGATATAGGGAACCTATATCTCAGTAAGAGGTGGATACACCACTTTACACAGGCTGCTGTAGCAGACCTGTTGTGTCATTTAAAAGGCTTCCCAGGGGTGGCACAATACATGCTGCAGCCCCTGGTAGGCCTCTGGGGTACCTATGCCCTGGGTACATAGTATACCATATACTAGGGACTCACAAGGGTACCCCAGAATCTAATCTGGAGTGTACCTAAAGTACATACATTCAATTTAAGGGGAAATCAGATAGGCTGGGGTCCTGAATAGCAGGATCCCAGCCAAACTAAGTCGAAAACCAGCAAAACACCAGGAAAAAAGTGGGGGCAACCATGCAGTCAGATTCCACTTTCCTACACCTCCTGCCCTCTCCCCTGCCGCCCCGCTGTCCCTGGGGCTCCTCCTGCTCCCTCCTCCGTGGCCTCCTGCCCTTCCCTCCTCTCCTACCCCAGGCCCCTCCTGCCTTCTCCCCTGCCGGCTCTCTGCCCCTGGGGCTCCTCCTGCTCCATCCTCAATGGCCCCCTGCCCTCCTTCTCTCCTCCTCTTCCCCACCCTCCTCTTATACCCCAGGCCCCTCCTACCCTCTCCCCTGCCACTTCTCCCTCCCTATTGCCCCCTCCTCCATGGCCTCCTGCCCTAACCTCCTCTGGTAACCCAGGCCCCTCCTGCCCTCTCCTCTGCAGCCTCCCCATCCCTGGGGCTCCCCCTGCTCCTCCTCCATGGCCTCCTGCCCTTCCCTCATCCTCCTCTCCTCCACCCTCCTCTCGTACCCCAGGACCCTCCTGCCCTCTCCCCTGCAGCCTCTGTCTCAATGGCTCCCTTCTCCATGGTCTCCTGCCCTTCCCTCCTCCTCTCCACCACCCACCTCTCGTACCCCAGGCCCCTCCTGCCCTCTCCCCTGCCGCCTCCCTGTCCCTTGGGCCCCGGTGCTCCCTCCTCCATGGCCTCCTTCCCTCCTCCTCCTCCTCTCGTACCCCAGGCCTGTCCTGCCCTCCCCGTCGCTAGGACTCCTCCTGCTCCCTCCTTCATGGCCTCCTTCCCTCCTCCTCTCTTCCACCCTCCTCTCGTACCCCAGGCCCTTCCTGCTCCCTCCTACATGGCCTCCTGCCCTTCCCTCCATCTCCTCCTCTGGTACCCCAGGCCTGTCCTGCCCTCTCCCTCCTATGGTTCCTTCTTCTCCCTCCTCCGTGGCCTCCTGCCCTTCCCTTCTCCTCTCTTCCACCCTCCTCTCGTACCCCAGGCCCTTCCTGCTCCCTCCTACATGGCCTCCTGCCCTTCCCTCCATCTCTTCCTCTGGTACCCCAGGCCCGTCCTGCCCTCTCCCTCCCTATGGTTCCTTCTTTTCCCTCCTCCATGGCCTCCTGCCCTTCCCTCCTCCTCTCGTACCCCTGGCCCCTCTTGCCCTCTCCCATGCCGCCCCCCTGTCCCTGGGGCTCCTCCTGCTCCCTCCTCCGTGGCCTCCTGCCCTTACCTCCTCTCTTACCCAGGCCCCTCCTGCCTTCTCTCCTGCCGGTTCTCTGCCCCTGGGGCTCCTCCTGCTCCATCCTCCATGGCCCCCTGCCCTTCTCTCCTCCTCCTCCTCTTCCCCACCCTCCTCTCGTACCCCAGGCCCCTCCTACCCTCTACCCTGCCACCTCTCCCTCACTCCCTATGGCCCCCCTCTTCCATGGCCTCCTGCCCTAACCTCCTCTGGTAACCCAGGCCCCTCCTGCCCTCTCCTCTGCAGCCTCCCCATCCCTGGGGCTCCCCCTGCTCCTCCTCCATGGCCTCCTACCCTTCCCTCATCCTCCTCTCCTCCACCCTCCTCTCGTACCCCAGGCCCCTCCTGCCCTCTCCTCTGCAGCCTCTCTGTCTCAATGGCTCCCTTCTCAATGGCCTCCTGCCCTTCCCTCTTCCTCTCCACCACCCTCCTCTCGTACCCCAGGCCCCTCCTGCCCTCTCCCCTGCCGCCTCCCTGTCCCTTGGGCCCCCGGTGCTCCCTCCTCCTCCTCTGGTACCCCAGGCCCGTCCTGCCCTCTCCCTCCTATGGTTCCTCCTTCTCCCTCCTCCGTGGCCTCCTGCCCTTCCCTCCTCCTCTCCTCCACCCTCCTCTCGTACCCCAGGCACGTCCTGCCCTCTCCCCTGCCGCCTCTATGCCCCAGGGCTCCTCCTACATAGCCTCCTGCCCTTCCCTCCTATGGTTCCTCCTTCTCCCTCCTCCGTGGCCTCCTGCCCTTCCCTCCTCCTCTCTTCCACCCTCCTCTTGTACCCCAGGCCCTTCCTGCTCCCTCCTACATGGCCTCCTGCCCTTCCCTCCATCTCTTCCTCTGGTACCCCAGGCCCGCCCTGCCCTCTCCCACCCTATGGTTCCTTCTTTTCCTTCCTCCATGGCCTCCTGCCCTTCCCTCCTCCTCTTGTCCCCTAGGCCCCTCCTGCCCTCTTCCCTGCCGCCTCTATGCCCCAGGGCTCCTCCTGCTCCTCCTCCTCCATGGCCTCCTGCCCTTCCCTCCTCCTCTCTTCCACCCTCCTCTTGTACCCCAGGCCCTTCCTGCTCCCTCCTACATGGCCTCCTGCCCTTCCCTCCATCTCTTCCTCTGGTACCCCAGGCCCGTCCTGCCCTCTCCCTCCCTATGGTTCCTTCTTTTCCTTCCTCCATGGCCTCCTGCCCTTCCCTCCTCCTCTTGTCCCCTAGGCCCCTCCTGCCCTCTGCCCTGCCGCCTCCCTGTCCCTTGGGTCCCTGGTGCTCCCTCCTCCATGGCCTCCTTCCCTCCTCCTCCTCCTCCTCTTCCTCTTGTACCCCAGGCCTGTCCTGCCCTCCCCGTCCCTAGGACTCCTCCTGCTCCCTCCTTCCCTCCTCCTCTCTTCCACCCTCCTCTCGTACCCCAGGCCCTTCCTGCTCCCTCCCTACACAGCCTCCTGCCCTTCCCTCCATCTCCTCCTCTGGTACCCCAGGCCCTTTCTGCCCTCTCCCTCCTATGGTTCCTCCTTCTCCCTCCTCCGTGGCCTCCTGCCCTTCCCTCCTCCTCCTCTCGTCCACCCTCCTCTCGTACCCCGGGCCCCTCCTGCCCTCTCCCATGCCGCCGCCCCTGTCCCTGGGGCTCCTCCTGCTCCCTCCTCCGTGGCCTCCTGCCCTTCCCTCCTCTCCTACCCCAGGCCCCTCCTGCCTTCTCCCCTGCCGGCTCTCTGCCCCTGGGGTTCCTCCTGCTCCATCCTCCATGGCCCCCTGCACTTCTCTCCTCCTCCTCCTCTTCCCCACCCTCCTCTTGTACCCTAGACCCCTCCTACCCTCTCCCCTGCCACCTCTCCCTCCCTATGGCCCCCCTCCTCCATGGCCTCCTGCCCTAACCTCCTCTGGTAACCCAGGCCACCCCTGCCCTCTCCTCTGCAGCCTCCCCGCCCTTGGGGCTCCCCCTGCTCCTCCTCCATGGCCTCCATCCCTCCTCCTCTCGTACCCCAGGCCTGTCCTGCCCTCCCTGTCCCTAGGGCTCCTCGTGCTCCCTCATTCCCTTCCCTCCTCCTCTCTTCCACCCTCCTCTCATACCCCAGGCCCTTCCTGCTCCCTCCTACATGGCCTCCTGCCCTTCCCACCATCTCCTCCTTTCGTAACCCTGGCCCCTCTTGCCCTCTCCCATGCCGCCCCCCTGTCCCTGGGGCTCCTCCTGCTCCCTCCTCCTTGGCCTCCTGCCCTTACCTCCTCTCTTACCCAGGCCCCTCCTGCCCTCTCCCCTGCCGGCTCTCTGCCCCTGGGGCTCCTCCTCCTGCTCCATCCTCCATGGCCCCCTGCCCTTCTCTCCTCCTCCTCCTCTTCCCCACCCTCCTCTTGTACCCCAGGCCCCTCCTACCCTCTGCCCTGCCACCTCTCCATCCCTATGGCCCCCCTCCTCCATGGCCTCCTGCCCTAACCTCCTCTGGTAACCCAGGCCCCTCCTGCCCTCTCCTATGCAGCCTCCCCATCCCTGGGGCTCCCACTGCTCCTCCTCCATGGCCTCCTGCCCTTCCCTCATCCTCCTCTCCTCCACCCTCCTCTCGTACCCCAGGCCCCTCCTGCCCTCTCCCCTGCCGCCTCCCTGTCCCTTGGGCCCCCGGTGCTCCCTCCTCCTCCTCTCGTACCCCAGGCCTGTCCTGCCCTCCCCGTCCCTAGGACTCCTCCTGCTCCCTCCTTCCCTTCCTTCCTCCTCTCTTCCACCCTCCTCTCATACCCCAGGCCCTTCCTGCTCCCTCCTACATGGCCTCCTGCCCTTCCCTCCATCTCCTCCTCTGGTACCCCAGGCCCGTACTGCCCTCTCCCTCCTATGGTTCCTTCTTCTCCCTCCTCCGTGGCCTCCTGCCCTTCCCTCTTCCTCTCGTCCACCCTCCTCTCGTACCCCAGGCCAGTCCTGCCCTCTCCCTCCCTATGGTTCCTTCTTTTCCCTCCTCCGTGGCCTCCTGCCCTTCCCTCCTCCTCTCCTCCCCCCTCCTCTCGTACCCCAGGCCCGTCCTGCCCTCTTCCCTGCCGACTCTATGCCCCAGGGCTCCTCCTGCATGGCCTCCTGCCCTTCTCTCCTCCTCTCCTCCCGTACCCCAGGCCTGTACTGCCCTCCCCGTCCCTAGGACTCCTCCTGCTCCCTCCTTCATGGCCTCCTTCCCTTCCCTCCTCCTCTCTTCCACCCTCCTCTCGTACCCCAGGCCCTTCCTGTTCCCTCCTCCATGGCCTCCTGGCCTTCCCTCCTCCTCTTGTACCCCAGGCCCCTCCTGCCCTCTTCCCTGCCACCTCTATGCCCCAGGGCTCCTCCTGCTCCTCCTCCATGGCCTCCTGCCCTTCCCTCCTCCTCTCCTCCACTCTCCTCTCGTAACCCAGGCCCCTCCTGCCCTCTCCCCTGCCGCCTCCCTGTCCCTTGGGTCCCCGGTGCTCCCTCCGCCATGGCCTCCTGCCCTCCTCTTCGTCTTGTACCCCAGGCCTGTCCTGCCCTCCCCGTCCCTAGGACTCCTCCTGCTCCCTCCTTCCCTCCTCCTCTCTTCCACCCTCCTCTGGTACCCCAGGCCCGTCCTGCTCCCTCCTACATGGCCTCCTGCCCTTCCCTCCATCTCCTCCTCTGGTACCCCAGGCCCTTTCTGCCCTCTCCCTCCTATGGTTCCTCCTTCTCCCTCCTCAGTGGCCTCCTGCCCTTCCCTCCTCCTCCTCTCGTACACCCTCCTCTCGTACCCCGGGCCCCTCCTGCCCTCTCCCATGCCGCCGCCCCTGCCCCTGGGGCTTCTCCTGCTCCATCCTCCATGGCCCCCTGCCCTTCTCTCCTCCTCTGCCTCTTCCCCACCCTCCTCTCGTACCCCAGACCCCTCCTACCCTCTCCCCTGCCACCTCTCCCTCCCTATGGCCCCCCTCCTCCATGGCCTCCTGCCCTAACCTTGTCTGGTAACCCAGGCCACTCCTGCCCTCTCCTCTGCAGCCTCCCCGTCCCTGGGGCTCCCCCTGCTCCTCCTCCGTGGCCTCCTGTCCTTCCCTCATCCTCCTCTCGTACCCCAGGCCCCTCCTGCCCTCTCCCCTGCCGCCTCCCTGTCCCTTGGGCCCCCGGTGCTCCCTCCTCCATGGCCTCCTTCCCTCCTCCTCCTCTCGTACCCCAGGCCTGTCCTGCCCTCCCCGTTCCTAGGACTCCTCCTGGTTCCTCCTTCCCTTCCCTCCTCCTCTCGTACCCCAGGCCCTTCCTGCTCCCTCCTACATGGCCTCCTGCCCTTCCCTCCATCTCTTCCTCTGGTAGCCCAGGCCTGTCCTGCCCTCTCCCTCCTATGGTTCCTCCTTCTCCCTCCTCCGTGGCCTCCTGCCCTTCCCTCCTTCCCGCCTCCTCTCCTCCACCCTCGTCTCGTACCCCAGGCCCGTCCTGCCCCCTCCTCTGCCGCCTCTTTGCCCCAGGACTTCTCCTGCTCCTTCTCCATGGCCTCCTTCCCTTCCCTCCTCCTCTTCCGCTCGTACCCCAGGCCTGTCCTGCCCTCCCCGTCCCTAGGACTCCTCCTGCTCCCTTCTTCATGGCCTCCTTCCCTTCCCTCCTCCTCTCTTCCATCCTCCTCTCGTACCCCAGGCCCGTCCTGCCCTCTCCCTCCCTATGGTTCCTCCTTCTCCCTCCTCCGTGGCCTCCTTCCCTCCTCCTCTCTTCCACCCTCCTCTTGTACCCCAGGCCCTTCCTGCTCCCTCCTACATGGCCTCCTGCCCTTCCCTCCATCTCCTCCTCTGGTACCCCAGGCCCGTCCTGCCCTCTCCCTCCTATGGTTCCTCCTTCTCCCTCCTCCATGGCCTCCTGCCCTTCCCTCCTCCTCTCGTCCACCCTCCTCTTGTACCCCAGTCCCCTCCTGCCCTCTCCCCTGCTGCCTCTATGCCCCATGGCTCCTCCTGCTCCTCCTCCATGGCCTCCTGCCCTTCCCTCCTCCTCCTCCCGTACCCCAGGCCTGTCCTGCCCTCCCCGGCCCTAGGACTCCTCCTGCTCCCTTCTTCATGGCCTCCTTCCCTTCCCTCCTCCTCTCTTCCACCCTCCTCTCGTACCCCAGGCCCGTCCAGTCCTCTCCCACCCAATGGTTCCTTCTTTTCCCTCCTCCGTGGCCTCCTGCCCTTCCCTCCTCCTCTCCTCCACCCTCCTCTCGTACCCCAGGCCCGTCCTGCACTCTCCTCTGCCGCCTCTATGCCCCAGGGCTCCTCCTGCTCCTCCTCCATGGCCTCCTGCCCTTCCTTCTGATGGAGCAAGGTTTCAAAATTGAAACTTGCTTGTATGCAATTCTCCTCATAGTATTAATTTATTAAATTTGTACTGTCAATACTAATTTTTGCATTCACAAACACAGAAGGGATAGACGCTTGCTTATGTGTTTTACTAATGAATAACGCTTGTCTATAAACCAAGATGGCCGCTAAAGCGCGGGAACCTCAATGCGCATGTCGCAACCTGATCACATGGTGTGACGTCTTTCTTTGCTTGGTGGGAAACTTCTGCTTCTGCGCAGTGTGCATTAAAATGGCCGCTAAATGTTTTCACATGCTTAAGCTTGCTCTCATGTCATTATTAAATTGTCGTTTTCTTAACGCTACTAATGCAGGATAGTATTATGACTAAATGGGAATAGAGTAGAGAAAGTAGGTATACAGTGAAACTTTTTATTTGTGATTTTAATATTTTCTTCTTGCACTTTTAGTAATTCGTAAACTTGGGCCTGGGTTGGTGTCTTGAAACTTGAGAGACAGAGGGTTCTGCGCATGTGTCCTGTATGCCTGCCAAGTGAAGTCAACTTGGACGTCTCCCAAGGCCACGACCTATTGGCCGAAGATGATGTACCCAATGTTTCCGGCGGAACAAATTGTTACTTTTCTCCTGTAAAATGTATAACATTTGTCGTGAGACGGGTGGGAAATAAAGCGAATGTATTAATTTGAAGGGGAGGGAACGTAAAGACAATAGGCTTTACAATTTAGGCCAAATCGATATGGTGCGAGAATCCACCCCCTGTCCCTGTCCAATCAGAAGTAGTGGTCCCATATTTTAGCAACATTAAGGGGAGGTACATGGGCGTAGAAGGGTATAATAGAATATAGTATTAGTAAAATAGTCAGAGCAGGATTCCAGAAGAGCATGCGTTCACGAAGAACAGGCGTCCATACTGCCAGAGCGCTCTCAACTCCAGACTGCCCAGCTGATCGGTTGCTGACTGAATTCCTGTCCGGAAGAGGTCCTGAGGAGGGGCGGCGGAGTCCATTAGACGGGAGAATCGAGAGAAGTCGAGTATCAGAGAGGGGAACGGCGCAGGCGTCGTTGTAGAGAGGTCACCGGTCCTGTCCTGATCCTGGAAGAAGTCTTTGCTCGTCATCCTTCCTGGGTCCTATCTTTTCCAACTCCTTGGCTAAGGGGCTTGGTTCTTGCATTTTAGGTAACTATACTGCAACCTTTAGTTGCACTGCTGTCTCTATCCTATTTTCTTCCTTAAACACCGTCATTTATTAGCAAAATCATTCCTATGCTTTTTCTTGGGTATTTCAATCAAGTACCGTGTTTTCTGTATTTTACTCTGCTAAAAAACTTTAGATAAACATTTTAAAACTTCCTGACTCAGTGGTTATTTCAGGATTATGTACTATAATGAATGTCACTCATTTTAAACTTCCCAATTAGCAAAGGATCCATTGGTAAGTTATTACTCTTCAATCAGAAGGTAATTGGTAGCAGGGACTTTGATAAAAGAGTACATCTGACACCCAGCGTAAGTATTAGTGTAGTGTGAATGTATGGGCCCAAGTGAGTATATGGTGTATGAATGCTGTTGGCTAATATTGCGCTGGATCAGTTTTCTGGTAAGCAGAGGACGGTTGTTGTTACTCTTTGTTAATTGGGTAATGAGAATTTTATTTGTATTTTTTTATGAACTAACCCGCTTATTTTTGAGTTTTTGTTATATGTTGTCCAGAATACCCCGGGGTGGGGAAAAAGAATAGTGGGTGGCAAGTGGAAGCCATACTGCAGTGAGGTTATCTGTCAGGCATAAATAGTACTGAGAAGTTAAGCAGGACTTCAAGTACTCGTTAGGGACTCTATGCGTGTGAGTAATAGCAAAAGGGTACGCTGATAAAAATTTGATGTTATATCACCTAGTAAGGGTAACATTGGAGAAGTAACAGGTACTTCTGTAGCTTGTGTGAAGAGTAGACGGAAGTGTTTTACTCGTAGTGTATGTATTAGTAAACGGAAAGGTTTTACTAAAGTGTGGAAGAAAGTATCTTTTTCGAAATTAGTGGAAACTGGCACGATAGCAAATGTTTTATGTTGTTACTGAAATTTAATTAAGATTTATAGAGAAAATAAGTTTGCGTAAATTTTTGTAAAGGGAGGGTCAGTTGCCGGAGAGGGAGCTGACGTCACAAAACGCCGCGCTGTGGTAGGTTGAAACAGCGGGTGTGGAGAAACCCTTGTAAAGGAGGGGTCAGTAGTCAGGAGTAGTACTGACGTCACAGGTGCCGCGCTGGGATTGGTTAAACCAGCGAGGACAGAAAAGAGCAGATTGTAAAGGAGGGGTTGACAGAGAAACGTCACCAAAAGGCCGCGCAAGGATTGGTCCGGAAATAAAAGATAGCAGACATTTGATTGGTCGAAAGTATAGAAGCAAAATTTTTAGTGGATAAGGATTGCATGTTAAAACGCGATCCGACTTTAACAGGAATTCGTCCGGATAGGAGATTTCTAGGTTTTGCAGAATATAATTTTGTACACAGAAGATTAGATAGAATGTACGGAGAAAGAAGAAAAATGTCATTTTTGCAAAAGATTAAGAATTATTTTTAAAAGGACAAACCAATCAAAACTAGAGAAGGAATTATTATTCCACCAGCTAAAACGCCAGCATCATTCATGATGATGGAGAGAGGTTATCATACTTGTGTATGGATGGAGAATTGGATAGAATACACCAAGAATGATGGAGTATTAGCATTTCCCCAGAATGGTACCTTCAATGGAAGAATTCTTCAAAATTTGAGATTGAGGATGAATGACCTAGAACCCAGACCTAGATTAACCCAGTACGAAGCTTTAGAAGAATGGGAAACCGAGGCATTTGAGCGGGATAGATCTAGAAGTAATAGGAGTTACCCAGGATTTTATCCTAGATATTTACGTGAGTCTAGAGAAGGTCAGATGAAACAATGGAGAAGGGCAATGATTACAGAGGGACTGTATCCATTATTCACAGAAGGAGAAAAATCAGGAGGCAAATGTACAGAAAAGACAAAACATTTAATAATAAATGAGGATTCAGAAGACGAATTTATGGAAGAAATGTTAAGAAATCCCCCACCATATCAGGAAGGGACAAGTGGATGCCCTCCTAGTGCACCACCACAAACTCCCATGGTACCAAAGGTAATGCATGAATTCACCCCGACTAGATTACTTCATGACAAAGAAAAAGAAGCCTTAGAAAAGAACAGAGCAGAATTAATACAGAAAATAACTCAGATAAAAGTACATCCTGATTCATTGACTATTCCTGTAACAATTGGTCCAGTAGTTCCATTGTATGGTACTCAAGGAAACTGCCCTCCATTGATACCTGTACAGACTCCTATGAATACTCCTGTGAGTAATCCCAGACCTGAAGCTCCAGTTATAATTGAGGATCAATTTAGTGATTGTGAATCCACAATATCACTTATGGATTTGCCTATTCGAGGTTCTGTAAATAGTACTCCAAGAAAAGATGTACCTGGAGGTTCAAAAGAGATAAGTTTAGTAACTTCATCAGGAGCAAAAAGTGCTACCATAGTAACACCTGAAGATCTAGAAAGATGGGTACAAGGGTCAGTTAAATAGTGCACACCTCCAAAAGTACTGGATATCCATAAATTAAAAGTTGAATTAGAAGAAATAATAGCAGGAAATGTAGGACTAGAACGCTTGAATACCTATGATGAAGAAGAATTATTATTCTTGTGCAGGAGTATAACTAGAAATGTAAAGATATTCCATGAAAAATTGTCAAATTTAGCACTACAGATGGGCATAGAAATAGGAAGATCAAAAGTATTACAGAAACCATATAGAGCAGAATTTGCGGACAAAGATTTAGAAAATATGAATGCCTCTGGAAGAAGATTACAAATAAGAGAATTAATGTTAGTTTTGCAAAAATGGGGAGACCTAGATAAATGGAGATCTAGGTGGGCAAAGAAAAAGGAAGAAGCACGAACAAGTAGAACAGCATCTGAATATGTGATGAAGGAAGCAGGAAAATCAGACCAGATGTATCCAATGCGAGAAGTTGCGGGAGGAGGATATGTACATGTCCCATGGAGCAGACAGGATATTTTATCATTTACGAATGATTTTCCAAAACTGAGGGAAAAGCCAATTGAATGGTACAAGCAGGTTGAAAGGTTTGTGAAGGTGTCAAAGGTATTGTTGAAGGATTTGGATGGTCTGTTTGACATAGTGGTAACTGCCGATTTGTGGACAGATTGTAAGATCACAGTCGATTGGCCTAGTGATGAATATCCCAGAGATCCAAAAACAGGTGCCTCGTCAAATGATGTAATGAAAAAGTATCAGCAGGTGATAACATACCTGAAAGGGAAAATACCCCCGAAAGAAACAGATTGGGTGAAAATAGATCGAACAACCCAAGAAGCCAGTGAAACAGTGCATTCCTATTATGAGCGTTTATTGCAGGTGTTTAAACAGTATAGTGGATTCGAGGATATTGGAGACAAAAACATGAGTCAGTTTGTGTATCGGTTTGTTTACGGTTTGAAGCCAGAGATTTGCCAGATGATTAAACAGCATATGCTGTGTTGGCAGGGAAAGCCCATAGATGAGATTCTGAAGTATGCAAAATATTGTGGAGACGATATTGAGGATAGACACAAGAAATTACAAGAAAAAGTGATGTGGGCACAGGTGAAAATGGCAGAGAAGCAGGGAATTAATTTGGAAAATCCGAGTGAAAATCAAGGAAAAGATTCTGGAATGAGTGGTGATACGGGAAATGGTGGAAAATTTAGAGGACGAATGAGTAGAGAAGAAGCTAAAAGAAGTTTCCTTGTCATGGATGCGGAAAATTGGGGCATTGGAAGGACGAATGTAAAAGATTCGGAATAATAATGGCCCAAATCAAAATTTAAATCCACAGACGCAGAATGACTCACAGCAGGGTGTAAATCCCCAGAGTCAATTACCACCTCCAACTGTTCAGGGCAATGTAAGCAGAGCAAAGCATGGTACAGACATTGGATACCCAGGAGGGAGTGGTAAGAATGATTATATGACATCACAATTTCTTTTGCAGGACAAATACTGTAAATTCGACTCATGACGGTGCCTAGGAGAGGGGAAGAAGGAGTGCATACTTGGCGCATCCTTACAGGTAGATCAGTCTGGTCCATATGTTGAAGGAAATGTGAAAGGTAATAATATTACTTTCCTTTTGGACACTGGTGCTACCCGGTCTACTGTGAGAACAGCAGACATCCCAGACCTTCCTCTCTCTGGTGAAAATATCCAAGTAGTAGGGGTAGCTAATCAAAGAATTAGAACACCTCTTACAGAACCAATAGAAGTCAAAATAGGAAACTTCAGAGAAATGCACCAATTTGTAGTGTGCGATTCTAGCCCAGTGAATTTATTAGGTAGAGATTTATTGTGCAAAATGAACTGTACAATTTTCTGCACGCCAGATGGTGTGGCAGTTCAGACACCAGATGAGGACCATGTATATAAAATTATGGTTGCAAAACAAGGTACAGAAATAGATGAAATGTTTTCGTTGATAACAAAAGATGAGTTGCCAGAAGAATTAAAAGGTACAGTAAACCAAATAGTATGGGATTTCACCGGAAAAGAAGCAGGACTTGTGGCAAAAATAGATCCAGTTCAAATTACTGTAAAAGAAGGTGCGATTTTCCCAAATACTAAACAATACAAAATGAGTGCAGAAGTAAAAGCAGGAGTCGTTGAAGAAATAAATCGAATGGTAAAACAAAACATTCTAAAAGAAGTAATGAGTAGCCCATGTAATTCACCAATCATGGGACTAAAGAAACCTAGTGGAAAATATAGGATTGTTCAGGACCTGCGTAAAATAAACAAGATTGTGGAACCTTGTTGTCCCATAGTACCAAATCCTGCAGTAATTCTATACCAGATTCCTTGGAGTGCAGGATGGTTCACAGTAATTGACTTGTGTCAAGCATTCTTTTCAATACCATTACATCCAGACAGCCAGTATCTTTTCTCATTTAAATTTGAGAACAAGGTCTATGTATGGAATCGTGTTCCTCAGGGGTACACAGAAAGTCCTTCCATCTTCAACCAGATACTGAAAAAGTGCCTTGAAAAACTAGTGATGCCAGGAAGTTCATTCTTAGTCCAATATATCGACGACTTATTAGTAGCGTCGACCACCAGAGAAGACTGTGTTGTTGATTCCATAGCATTATTAAATCTTTTGGCTGAAGAAGGACATAAAGTCTCACCTGAAAAGTTACAGTTTTGCAGGACAGCAGTTAAATATCTGGGACATCAAATTGAGAGGGGAAAAAGAAGAATAACTTCTGAAAGAGTAGAATTAATAAAGAGAATGCAAATGCCTGTAACCCAAAGACAAGTGAGAATGTTCCTAGGAATAGTAGGTTACTGTCGACAATGGATACCAAATTTCTCCATGTTAGCTAAGCCCTTAATTAACATGACAAAAAAGAAAGCAAAGGACCCTGTGGAGTGGGAGGATGAAAGTGTAGAAGCTTTTGTAAAATTGAGAAATGCCCTATGTTCAGCACCTGCCTTAGGCATGCCTGATTATAAAAGGGAATTTGCATTGTTCTGTCATGAAAGAGAAAATTGTGCACTTTCTGTCCTAACTCAGAGACATGGACTAGGCAGACGTCCTATAGTGTACTTTTCTGCTACATTGGACCCAGTAGCAGCTGCGTTGCCAGGATGTTTAAAAGCAGTAGCGGCTACTTGTCTGAGCATTGAACAAAGTGAGTCAATTGTGATGGGACATCCTGTAAAAGTGTATGTTCCACATGCAGTTGTGATTCTATTGACAAGAACCCGAACTCAGCATCTTACTCCTAGTCGACTGACTAAATATGAAAGGATAATAATGGGTGCTGAAAATGTGACCATGGTAAGGTGTACAATAATAAATCCAGCAACTTTATTGCCGGACCCATATCATGAAACAAATAAAGATGATCGAAGAAGATGAACATGATTGTGTACAAATTACAGAATTATGTACAAAACCACGTCCAGATATAGAGGAACAGCCTCTTAAAAAGCCAGACAGGGAGCTATTTGTTGATGGTTCATGTCAAAGACATGAAGATGGTAAACTAACTGCTGCCTATGCGGTATGTGAATTAACTGGAATAGTCGAAGCATCCTATTTACCAGGAGTCAAATCTGCACAAGTAGCTGAATTGATTGCTTTGATAAAAGCATGCAAAATTGGGAGGAATCAGAGAGTGACCATAATTACAGATAGTCAATATGGTTATGGGGTCGTGCATGATTTTGGCCAACTGTGGATGCAGAGGGATTTCATGACTTCTTCAGGATCCCCCATTAAAAATGGACAATTTGTAAGGGAATTGCTAGAAGCAATACAATCACCAAAAGAATTGGCTGTGGTGAAATGTGCCGCACACCAGTCAGGAGATGACTGGGTGGTAGTCGGCAACAGTTATGCAGACTTGGTGGCTCAACATTGTGCCAAAACCAGAACGTCAGTCAATAAGAGGGTGGAAAGAATGGGAATCAGCTGCCAACGTATGCTGTATATGCCACCTGAAACTTGGAATGAGGTGAAGAAATTGCAAGGTGAGGTGGATGAAAGTGAGAAAAATGTGTGGATCAAAGTGGGTTGCTCCCAAAGAGGAGAAGATGAAGTGTGGATCAGTGCAGATGGCAGACCAGTCATGCCAGACTGTTTACTCTCACAAATGGCCAGAATGCACCATGGAGACTCACACATAGGGAGAGATGCAATGATTAGGCTGTTCAGACAAAATTGGTACAATCCCAAATTTAGGGCTGTTGCAGAGAGTCTTTGCCAGAGATGTCTAACTTGCCAAATGCATAATCCAGGCAGGAAAACAATAATTGGGTTTGGAAAGATTGGAAAGGCAGAGGGCCCATTTATAAGACTCCAGTTCGACTTCATACAGTTACCACCATGCAGAGGACTAAAATATGTACTAGTCATAGTGTGTCTTTTTTCAAAGTGGGTGGAGGCTTACCCTACTAGGAGAAATGACAGTATTACAGTTGCAAAACTGTTGTTACGTGAGCTCATACCTAGGTTTGGTTTCCCAGTATCTTTGGAATCAGATAGAGGAAAACATTTTAACAGTGAAGTAATCAAACTGATTTGTGAAGCATTTCAAATCAAACAGAAATTGCACTGTGCATATCGCCCAGAGGCTTCTGGAGTGGTTGAACAATTAAATGGCACTATAAAGTCAAGATTGGGAAAAATGTGTGCATCAACATCATTAGAGTGGCCAGACGCATTGCCACTTGTCTTGATGGGAATCAGAAGCATACCTGACAGAACGACAGGATTAAGCCCCCATGAAATAATGATGGGAAGAGCAATGAGACAAACACATGTTCCCACAAACAAATTAGTAAATATATCTGATGATATGGTTCTGGATTATTGCAAAGGATTGGCTGACCTAGTGCGTTCTGTCTCTCATCAGGTTGGAGAAGACGCAGTTTCCAGGCAGCCTGAACTAGAACATGATCTGAATCCTGGTGATTGGGTGGTAGTGAAGAATCACACCAGAGAAACGTGTCTATCACCCAGGTGGAGCAGACCTTGTCAAGTTATATTGACCACCAATACAGCAGTGAAGTGTGCAAGATTTCCTAATTGGATTCATGTAAGCCACACAAAGAGAGTACCAGAACCTGAAGAAGAGAATCTACAGACAACGCCAATCACTGAAGAAGCTGAAGGTTGCCCAGCTGAGGAATCTCAGGCTAGAGGTTCGAGAGAAGCTGACGGAGAACAACCGAGCACAAGTCAGGATTGGATACCAGTGGTAGAAGTTCCTGAAGTATACCACAGAACAAGAAGTCAAGCGAAATTGGAAGAAATTGAAGAAGATCAGATAGGTGAAGAAGAAGAAGTTCAGGATCAAGAAGAAAAGATAGTAAAAGATCTTGAACTAAATCAGATAGGGAAAGAAAATTGGACTCAAAACAGTGAAGATTTAATTGATTTTACACAGGGAAAGACAGGTTTAGAAGAATCAGGTCAGGCTGCAGAAGTTCACAGTGTAATAAGCCCTGATCAGAAGCAGTTAGATCAAGAAGAATTCACTAAAGAAAAAGGGGTAAATACAAATGAACATAAAGAAATAAAAAGGGAACAAAGCCAACATCTTGAAATTCATTGTGGAGCTACTGAAGAGAAACCAATCAGATCTGAAAAAGAACAAACAAAAGAAGCAGTAATCAAAGAAAACAAAACAGTATTGAGCAGTGAAAATAACGAGATCTTTGAAAACGTAAACAAAGAAACAGTGCCAACAAAGAAAACAAGAAAAGGAGAACATTGGCCAAGTGTCATTAAAAGAGTAAAATACCACATAACAACCAGAAGTGAAGATCCAGAACAAGTACCTGAAGTGACAAGTCAAACTGAACAAGAGAAAAAGTCAGGAAAAAGAAAAAGTAAAAGACTGAGACTTGTGAATAACAAATTCAAGGGTCCTGACTGGACTTATATTATTCTTGAAGATTTTGAAAGCTCAGAGTCAAGTGACAGTGGTGGCGAAGGAACAAGTGCAGAACTAACATACGAAGAAGAAACAAGACCACCCTGACTAAACAAAAGAGTCATCAAAAGAAGAAGAGATAAGAAGAGAAATCTTCCTTGTGGGAAAATGCCTGATGATAGAGTTACTGGGAGACCAAAACGAAATTGTTGTAGGAGATGCTGTGCAATCTGCATATGTAGTCTAGTATTGGTACTTATAGTATGGTTAGTCCTGATTGTAGAAATTCCTTACCTTATGATAATAGATAAGAAGATAAATAATTAAACTAAAGGGAGGACAGCAAACATGAAGGGCAATAGAGTAGAATTAATGGCAGAAGATGAGGCAGAAATTCATCATGAAATAGCTGATAACGACACTAGTTTAAATGTTTTCACAAAGTTATTGTTTCAGTATGTAGACACAATGGAAGTTAGTCATTGTTATGTCTGTATGAAGTTACCTGAATCAGTAGCGGAAGGGTTAACATACCATCACTTACCACTGACATATGGCATATTGTGTAGTGTTTTGTCTAGTTTATTTTATAGAACAGGGAAACTTCAGTATTATTATTCAAACTTAGATGTGATATTTTCTGAGGTTCCGATTCGCAAGAGTATGAACCCAGTGCTTACTAGTCAAGACGCACAGTTTATGGGAGAGTTTTTCTTAACAATGAAATCGATAGACATAACACATGCACATAGACACAATCTAACATGTTCTTTACTAGAAGAAGAAAATATATTTTTGTATTTAGTAGAAGATAGAAGACATGATTTTCAAAAGAAAGCTTCTGAGCATAAGGCTCATTTGCCACCTTGGGCGGAGAAGGAAGGGAGTTACACACCTGGAAAGGCTCAAGCTGCAATGGCTCTGGATTTTGTAAAGACAGGGAAAATTTGTCTTCATAGGTTAAAGACTGATTATAACAATGTTTTCATCGGTACCAGTGAATGTGAACACAATTTTTTAATTATTGGAGGTTGGGGACTCAAAGGAGGAACAGATTCAGTTTTTCCTGGAATCTATTATGTATGTGGGAATAAGGCTTACTTTAGGCTTCCTGCAAGGTGGTATGGAAGTTGTTATTTTGGAATAGTTTTTCCAAAGATATACCACGTAAAAAGAAACACTGGAAGCAATGAAAACAATAATAAATTAATACGTAGTAAAAGAGCTAGTTTCTCAGAAATTGTAGGTGATATATTTGGTGCATTGATACCGTCAGTGGGAATAATTCTGAACTCAAGGAAAATATGCAAATTGTCTACAGTGGTTGATCGTTTATCAACGGATACTGCTGGAGGTTTTCTAATGATTAATACGAAGATGGTTGCGATTAGATCTATGGTAATGCAAAATAGACTTGCTCTTGACATTCTATTGGCAAAAGAGGGAGGAGTCTGTAAATTATTGAAGACGAAACATTGTTGCACTTATATTCCTGATAAGAGTGCAGAAATTGGAACATATATTCAGAACATAACTAAACTTGAGAAAGAACTAAAACCACTGGAAGTTGATAGTGTATGGGAAAGATTGACAAATAGTATCTCGTCAATTGGAACCTGGTTTGCTAATATAGGGAAAGGACTTATAGGTCAAATACTAGTACCCTTAGCAGGGATATCAATAATAATTTTAGCAATAACAATATGGTGCAAATGTTGTAGAAAGAATGGAACATATAAAGTGACAGGAAAAGGAAAGAAGAGAAAACTGGATGAAATCGAACTAGAAGAATGGAGAAGTGATTTATACAAGAAATTAAAAGGAGACTGTAAGAATAGAAAAAGTAAAAATGAGAATGAAATGATTTGCTAGAAGTTGGCATCTGATTGAGGGTAGTATTTTGATGGCTCAGAAACGCCATCAGAGAGGGGATTGATGGAGCAAGGTTTCAAAATTGAAACTTGCTTGTATGCAATTCTCCTCATAGTATTAATTTATTAAATTTGTACTGTCAATACTAATTTTTGCATTCACAAACACAGAAGGGATAGACGCTTGCTTATGTGTTTTACTAATGAATAACGCTTGTCTATAAACCAAGATGGCCGCTAAAGCGCGGGAACCTCAATGCGCATGTCGCAACCTGATCACATGGTGTGACGTCTTTCTTTACTTGGTGGGAAACTTCTGCTTCTGCGCAGTGTGCATTAAAATGGCCGCGAAATGTTTTCACATGCTTAAGCTTGCTCTCATGTCATTATTAAATTGTCGTTTTCTTAACGCTACTAATGCAGGATAGTATTATGACTAAATGGGAATAGAGTAGAGAAAGTAGGTATACAGTGAAACTTTTTATTTGTGATTTTAATATTTTCTTCTTGCACTTTTAGTAATTCGTAAACTTGGGCCTGGGTTGGTGTCTTGAAACTCGAGAGACAGAGGGTTCTGTGCATGTGTCCTGTATGCCTGCCAAGTGAAGTCAACTTGGACGTCTCCCAAGGCCACGACCTATTGGCCGAAGATGATGTACCCAATGTTTCCGGTGGAACAAATTGTTACTTTTCTCCTGTAAAATGTATAACATTTGTCGTGAGACGGGTGGGAAATAAAGCAAATGTATTAATTTGAAGGGGAGGGAACGTAAAGACAATAGGCTTTACAATTTAGGCCAAATCGATATGGTGCGAGAATCCACCCCCTGTCCCTGTCCAATCAGAAGTAGTGGTCCCATATTTTAGCAACATTAAGGGGCGGTACATGGGCGTAGAAGGGTATAATAGAATATAGTATTAGTAAAATAGTCAGAGCAGGATTCCAGAAGAGCATGCGTTCACGAAGAACAGGCGTCCATACTGCCAGAGCGCTCTCAACTCCAGACTGCCCAGCTGATCGGTTGCTGACTGAATTCCTGTCCGGAAGAGGTCCTGAGGAGGGGGCGGCGGAGTCCATTAGACGGGAGAATCGAGAGAAGTCGAGTATCAGAGAGGGGAACGGCGCAGGCGTCGTTGTAGAGAGGTCACCGGTCCTGTCCTGTCCTGATCCTGGAAGAAGTCTTTGCTCTTCATCCTTCCTGGGTCCTATCTTTTCCAACTCCTTGGCTAAGGGGCTTGGTTCTCACATTTTAGGTAACTATACTGCAACCTTTAGTTGCACTGCTGTCTCTATCCTCTTTTCTTCCTTAAACACCGTCATTTATTAGCAAAATCATTCCTATGCTTTTTCTTGGGTATTTCAATCAAGTACCGTGTTTTCTGTATTTTACTCTGCTAAAAAACTTTAGATAAACATTTTAAAACTTCCTGACTCAGTGGTTATTTCAGGATTATGTACTATAATGAATGTCACTCATTTTAAACTTCCCAATTAGCAAAGGATCCATTGGTAAGTTATTACTCTTCAATCAGAAGGTAATTGGTAGCAGGGACTTTGATAAAGAGTACATCTGACACCCAGCGTAAGTATTAGTGTAGTGTGAATGTATGGGCCCGAGTGAGTATATAGTGTATGAATGCTGTTGGCTAATATTGCGCTGGATCACTTCCTCCTCTCCTCCCGTACCCCAGGCCTGTTCTGCCCTCCCCGTCTCTAGGACCCCTCCTGCTCCCTCCTTCATGGCCTCCTTCCCTTCCCTCCTCCTCTCCTCCCGTACCCCAGGCCTGTTCTGCCCTCCCCGTCCCTAGGACCCCTCCTGCTCCCTCCTTCATGGCCTCCTTCCCTTCCCTCCTCCTCTCTTCCACCCTCCTCTCGTACCCCAGGCCCTTCCTGCTCCCTCCTACATGGCCTCCTGCCCTTCCCTCCATCTCCTCCTCTGGTACCCCAGGCCCGTCCTGCCCTCTCCCTCCTATGGTTCCTCCTTCTCCCTCCTCCGTGGCCTCCTGCCCTTCCCTCCTCCTCT
Source organism: Calotriton arnoldi (assembly GCA_963921515.1). Taxonomy (NCBI): domain Eukaryota; kingdom Metazoa; phylum Chordata; class Amphibia; order Caudata; family Salamandridae; genus Calotriton; species Calotriton arnoldi. The sequence goes on along the minus strand of CAWUFW010007999.1, from coordinate 338,850 downwards.
CGTCCACCCTCCTCTCGTACCCCAGGCCCCTCCTGCCCTCTCCCCTGCCGCCTCTATGCCCCATGGCTCCTCCTGCTCCTCCTCCATGGCCTCCTGCCCTTCCCTCCTCCTCTTCCTCTCGTACCCCAGGCCTGTCCTGCCCTCCCCGTCCCTAGGACTCCTCCTGCTCCCTTCTTCATGGCCTCCTGCCCTTCCCTCCTCCTCTCGTACCCCAGGCCCGTCCTGCCCTCCCCCTCCCTATGGTTCCTCCTTCTCCCTCCTCCGTGGCCTCCTTCCCTCCTCCTCTCTTCCACCCTCCTCTTGTACCCCAGGCCCTTCCTGCTCCCTCCTACATGGCCTCCTGCCCTCCCCTCCATCTCCTCCTCTGGTACCCCAGGCCCCTCCTGCCCTCTCCCCTGCCCCCTATATGCCCCATGGCTCCTCCTGCTCCTCCATGGCCTCCTGCCCTTTCCTTCCTCCTCCTCCTCTCGTACCACAGGCCTGTCCTGTCCTCCCTGTCCCTAGGACTCCTCCTGCTCCCTTCTTCATGGCCTCCTTCCCTTCCCTCCTCCTCTCTTCCACCCTCCTCACGTACCCCAGGCCCGTCCTGCCCTCTCCCTCCCTATGGTTCCTCCTTCTCACTCCTCCGTGGCCTCCTTCCCTTCCCTCCTCCTCTCTTCCACCCTCCTCTCGTACCCCAGGCCCTTTCTGCCCTCTCCCTCCCTATGGTTCCTCCTTCTCCCTCCTCCGTGGCCTCCTTCCCTTCCCTCCTCCTCTCCTCCACCCTCCTCTCGTACCCCAGGCCTGTCCTGCCCTTCCCGTCCCTGGGGCGCCCCCTGCTCCTCCTCCATGGCCTCCTGCCCTTCCCTCATCCACCTCTCCTCCATCCTCCTCTCGTACCCCAGGCCCGTCTTGCCCTCTCCCTCCCTTTGGTTCCTTCTTTTCCATCCTCCATGGCCTCCTGCCTTTACCTCCTCCTCTTGTACCCCAGGCCCCTCCTGCCCTCTCCCCTGCCGCCTCTATGCCCCAGGGCTCCTCCTCCATGGCCTTCTGCCCTTCCCTCCTCCTCTCATCCACCCTGCTCTCGTACCCCAGGCCCCTCCTGCCCTCTACCCTGCCCGCCTCCCTGTCCCTTGGGCCCCCGGTGCTCCCTCCTCCATGGCCTCTTTCCCTCCTCCTCCTCTCGTACCCAAGGCCTGTCCTGCCCTCCCCAGGACTCCTCCTGCTCCCTCCTTCCCTTCCCTTCCCTCCTCCTCTCTTCCACCCTCCTCTCGTACCCCAGGCCCTTCCTGCTGCCTCCTACATGGCCTCCTGCCCTTCCCTCCATCTCCTCCTCTGGTACCCCAGGCCCGTCCTGCCCTCTCCCTCCTATGGTTCCTCCTTCTCCCTCCTCCGTAGCCTCCTGCCCTTCCCTCCTCCTCCTCTCGTCCACCCTCCTCTCGTACCCCAGGCCCCTCCTGCCCTCTCCCATGCCGCCCCCCTGTCCCTGGGGCTACTCCTGCTCCCTCCTCCGTGGTCTCCAGCCCTTCCCTCCTCTCCTACCCTGTAGTGTAGCTCCTATTTCCCTAATAGGGTCTGCGCATTGGAATAATATCCCCTATAGGTCTGACATAGGACTAAGGTCAGTATGTCCCTATCGAGTATATTAAACTTAATTACTTGTGCCAGCTAGCTCAGAGGCCACTAGAAACTCCTTGGATAACAAGAAGGGAGTAGTTTCTGGCAGCCGCAAAACATGACAACTTTGTTTCCCTTTAGAATCAGAACGTGTCCCAGAGTCGTGGAAACAATAGATAACTATTTCACTCAGCTCAATCGTGCATACTTAGTTTTCCTCAAAGTTACACAGAAAGAATAGACGGGCGTTTCAATAAAAGATTTATTGAACAGTCTTGTTTCTTGTGTAAGTAAAATGTGCTGTTATGATCACAAGACAGTATGCAAGATAAATAATGTACAGCGTAAGCACTAAAAATAGATAGTACTGCGATAGCATTATCTTTAGCAGATATTCATTTACATAAATAACACAGACTAAAAATGCGAGTACTCATACGATGCGTTTCTAACCTAGTTCTACCCCAATGTACCTAACCTGTCCTAGGTGTAGGGAGAAGTATGAAGTAGGTGAAGTATTCCTTACTATGGTATACTAAGAGTATGTTAAGTCTAGTATGCCTAGTATGCCAAGAGTCCCTCTAGGTTCTAGTCAGCCCCATACCTTAAGAATGAGAGAGGTGGGAATCTCTTGCCAGATTCGGACTCCAACACCCCGCAAGGGAAGTCGGATCACTGGAAGCTGGATTCTCTGCGTGCAGGGATGACAGCGTCTTCTCAGTGCGTCAGGCCGGGAAACGGGCTCCTCTGAAGTCGAGGTCTCCTCTAGTTTACAAGGGCTAGGGAAGGTATATTTATACCTGAGAGGTACCTCACAATGTTAGCATTGACGTGAATCGGACAGCGGAAGACGTCATGAATGAACCACTAAGGTATAACGGTTCATGCATAATAGATGAGTCCTTGAAGAAATCAATAGTCCTGTGCTAGGGAAACTCCCGAAGCCTAAGGGTCTGTTCTACAAGAACTCGTTGTGACGTTAGGGTGGACGGATGTCGGAGACCATGCCTGTATTTGGAGTGCACGGTTTAATGCCTAAATAAGGACTGGGATTTTATGCCTATATAAGGGCAGGGCGAATTGTGCCTATATAAGGACATGATACAGGAAAGCCCGTGTATGGACACCCTAAGAGGAATACAACACCCACTCCACTTTCGTGTGTACGATAATTCTAAAATGCTAAACATTTAAAATGCTAAACATTAAATGGAGTACCGGATATTGCTAAAAATTTTCATAAAACCATTTAAAAGGTATTTAAAAAACCTATTAGAATGCAAAAGGTACTGTACATTTGAAGCATCGCTTTTCATTTCAGGCATATATTTAAAATAAAATACAATATGAATGAAATTAGCAGTAATATTTACACTTGACAGTAAATGATCGATAAGTTGTTCAAAAATGAAAGTCATTTCATGTCATTTAAATAAATGAACTTTTTAGACAAACAAGATGACTAAGTGTCTGTGGAAGTACCGCGAAGTCTGTACTATAAGGCCAGTTCTACTTTAAGCAGATTGAAGTGCCATTTCAGTTCGAAAAATGGAAAAACAAAAATTTAATTTTGGGAAGAGTTCCAAGTTTTTGAAGTACGAAGGCCAAATTGTTACTGCATCTCTGGAACGCAATGGGCTGTTTACGGGTCTGGTGTAAACATGAGATCATCGATTTCCGTAGACAAAACATCGTCCACTGGTGTTGGTGTCAATTGGAACACCTCGTGTAGTAGATTAATTGCACAGAGATGTGAAGCATCGCTTTCAGCATAGGTTGCCGCAGCAATGTTCGCGTCCGTTGTTACCTGTGTGCCTGTAGATCTTTCTCGTACCCTCAGCAGCAGCCGGAAGCGTCTGTGAGATCTCAATGAATGCTGACATCAGGATTGGCAGCCTCTGGGGACAACACAGAGCATGGGCCGTTATCGGGACCAGCAGAGTATCGACATCCGTTGGCGTTGCTGATGGAAATGTTAGACAGGTGTCCAATACGCATTCTTCACCGCATAGCAGGCATCGTAGAACAGGTAAGATGCAATCTTGCCAGATTGGTCTGAATGACAGGAACCACGTGGTATTAAGGTCCCGTAGACGAGTCATGCCCAAAGCTGTACTATTCGCTCACGGCACTTTCGTTCAAGGAGAACTTTCTCCATTTCGCTCGGAGTGATGTCTGCGAATAGGCTGGCCATAGCGTAATAGCAGGAAGAGAAATAGAATTCCGGCAACAAGTGCTAGAATTAATGGTATGCCACCAAACACCGAATGTGCAAAGTTCGGGATGATTCAGAGTATTGCCTGGAAAGGTGCTAACAGACCGGAGCAGATGCTCTTAAATATATGTACAATTCCGGTTGTATCAGACATGTTAAAGATACGTCCTATCATTTCCACAAAATGTATAGGGCAGTTTGTACGTATTAAAGTCTGTATCTCAGCCGAAGTCCTTGCTACTTGTAGATCATAGGTTTCTTTGGCCGAGGTCAAAGGCACTGTTTGCTGTAAAAGCATGGCTTTCATTCTGCTCAAAGTATCAAATCTTATAAAAGAGACGTTCAGCGAAGGCCACAAAGGCGACTCCCTGACTGTGTCTATTGGGGCAAACAATACTTGCAAACAGCAAGTGACCCTGGAGTTAACCGTTACTAGATATGTCAACATGTCGCAGCAACTCCGATCATTCAACATGAGGTAACTCCCATTAGAAAGTTGTCCAAACGCTGGATTAATCACAGCAGCTGGTGTGCCCTGCTGATGGCAAGACAAATTTGCCACAGAACCCTTACAAGCCCCGTGTAAAGAAATGTCCTGACATATAAGCGAACCGCTCAGTGCACGTTTACAGTGTGTACCGCTCAAAAACACTTCACGATCCCCACTCCAACATCTATATGTATACGGTAAATCCCACGATGACCTAATGTATTCCTTATCCAACCTTTCATATTTGCCTGCTTGCATTTGTTTGAGGCAATACTGAAACTGAAAAGTAGTCACAGGTAATGTGATTTTGCCATGAATAAGCCATTCTGTAGCTGGTTTTTCTGCCACTGTGAATGGTAATTTTTCCAGTTTTTCAATGCTCAGCACTGTATACTTTGCTCCTCTTTGTGCCAGTTCGATCTGTTTATCAGTTAGATTGTATTCTGCAAACAGAGCCGATGTGTTGATGAAACGCCAAGGCACATAGTCCGCTCGCAAAGATTGCAGTGTCCAACTTAATAACACAATAGAACGTAATTGAGATTGGCCTTGTTGTAACATCGCCAAATCTTGTTCTAGTATGTCTATAGCAGAGGATACAATGCCATCCAATGAATATATTCTGGAGGACAAAGTTGTTAACCCATTGTCGACCACAGAGAGGGTTTTCTCTAAATGAATACGATCAAGTTCACATATTCGTTCTGCGGCCTCCATCTGTGACACTTTCCATGCTTCATTATAGGCAGCATAAATGCCGGCATATATGAAACGTTTTTGACGCGGTTTTCTTGGTCCAAGCAAGAATTCCCTAAGGTCTGCGTCGTCTTTAAGTAATGATAAGTGTTGTTTCACATCCTGTAGTGTAGATTTCTGAAGCCAATCTAGGCATAATTTTCCTACAGTGTATGTTGTTACTACCCCCGGATGCTGTCTTTGGACGTATCTTGGGTCTGGCCTATGAATAGTAAAGCCCTGAGTTTTATTCAGGAATCTTTCCTGACAGTTGTTCGTGTCTGTGGGCCAGATCAACCATTTTTTCCAATCAGGATTAGATCTGTTGAGTTGTAGTATATTGTCAACTGTCACCACTGCCTGTGTATTATTATCACTGGCAGGTGTTAGTACAGAAGGTGTCTTCATCTCCTTGATCTTGGCTAGTCCAAGACAAGATGTTTGTTGGACAGTTTCATTCAAAAACATTATTTGTTCAGGGATGATACAGGCTCTAAATATCGCTTCTATCCCCTGCACTTGCCAATCTTTAGTACCCCACACAGTTTTTGTGTCTATTGTGTCTTTCCATAAGTCGAAACCCTGTCTAGACAGTTGGGCAATAAATATTGCAGAGTAAATCTGTTTCGTAGTTGTTAACATAATTTTCAGTCCTGTTTTGTTTACATTTTTATAGTAAAACGTTTCTGGATCAGATGTATTGTACCCTGAAAAATATGGAAACTTGTTAGCAAATGTTTTTGAACTACCGTGTGGTGGTGTAGGACAATGTTCCCATTGGTTAAACATAAACACATTTCTAGGGTATGCAGATTTATGCAAATAATGATGAGCATAGTGGTTATAGCAATACAGCTTTTCATAGTCTGATGAACCCTCTAAATATTCATTTTTAGAAAATGCGGCAGATTTTTCTAGGTCAAACATTATGTCGTTAACAGTCTCAAAGTCCCAATCATCAGAATAGGTACTGGACGAAATTAGATCACTTAGTGAAATTTTAAACAAATGTGGAATGTTCATTTGTTCCGTCGGGCCGAAGATATCAAAATCTGTTTTGTCCCACACTATACCATCCTGTATAGGAACAGCTGTGATGTTCACTGATGACAAGTCTCTTGCTTCACGATGGGAAGATTTATGAGGTTTCAAAAGTACGTTCACGTCTTTTCCTTCAGTATTCACATGGATGTATCTGCCACTTATAAGCACGCTCACAGTTGTAACCAAAGCTAGCCAGAGCAGGAAAACAAAAAGTCCAGATGTAATCCAGAGTTCAATCCATGGAGAAACCAAATAAGTCTTTTTCAGAAAGTGAAGAAAGTCTTGTACTTGCTGCTTGAATTTGAATGATGCTGGCGTCGTTTCAGGTTCACTCGGATCATCTGAGAACGTATCAAAGTTAATGAAATAGCCAGAAGCAGTTCTGTCAATTGTTGGAATTGCATCAGGATTTGTAGAAATCCTTGGAACCAGTTGATCACTCGCTACATTGGTGTAGACTGGTGTATTTGGACGAACTGTTACTTGATTTTCAAGAGGGATGAGTTCCATTGCATTGTTGCTTAGTCCTTCATCTGTTACAGCTGAATTCTCGATTGTTATCAGTCTTTCAGTCTAAACCTCTTGGATAGTAGCGAGAGGAGTGCGTCTGCTACTAGGTCGGAGTCCACGAGGCCTACTATTTAGTATTGGCCACATACTGTGGTTTGATGAGGTCGATGGACACAAATATTTTCTCCTTTCTTCCAGCAAGGGCGGCAGAAGTACTGTTCTTGTTCCTTGAACTGCTAGGACAGGTACTGGTTGTCTGTAAGAAGGTCCAAATTCCTTCTTGTCCATAATTTTTCTCTGACTAGATCCCCAACTTTTGGAATCCAGACAGGCCTTGCTGTGACCGCCGGTTTTTCCCCAGTGGTGGTTGGCTGTAGGAATACGTTGCTTTGTTTCGTTCTTAACTCATTCAGTTCCTGTAAAACAGCCAAACGATCTTTGATATCAAACGTTTTATTTTCCACCACTGTGCCTACGTCATCGAGATCTGGTACCCACATTCTTGTCCCAAATAGGACCTCATATGGAGTGACCCCCCTAGAGAACTTCTTGGCAGGTTGTTCAATGAGCGTTGGACCCCATAAAGATGTTTGACCCACCCATCACCCGAACCTAATACCCTAGCTGTTATAGACTGCTTTATGTCCCGGTTTTTCCTTTCCACAACCGAATTTCCCTCAGGATGGAATGGAGAGGAGTACCGCAATGCAACGCCCAGACTGGTCATGGCTTCTTTGTAAGCGTGAGAGCTAAACGCAGGGCCCTGGTCAGAATGTAGCGTGCCTATTGCGTATGTGCCGATAAAGACTCGCAAATCTTTTATAACAGTTCGAGCGTCAGCCCAGCGCTGAGGCCATATCCATAGGAACCTTGGTTCAGTATTTGTGGGATTGCACTAGTCCAGTAGGACGCAGGCGCGTAGATAGTCTAATCCTGTCTAACAACGGTGTCTGTAATGGGCGGCTACATTCGTAGCATGGTGTCTGGTGGCTTCCTCGCTGTAATTTACAGTCTAAGCAGTTATTGATGAATATGTGTATTTCTGTATCCATTCCAGGCCACCAGTACATCTCTTTTAACGTCAAAATTGTTTTAGAGATCCCTTGATGTGACAGACCCTCCCCCATATGTGTTTCATAAATCAAGGCTGCTCTACGTTCCATGTTTGGAATTACCCTATCCCCCACTCCAGGGATTCGAGCAAAAGGAACGTTGTTCGCATCAATTACATAAGAGTACTTGAGTGGAAACTTTTTTGGTAATGCTGCACCACTGCCTTTGCTTGTAGCATTGACAGCCAACATTATCTCACTGTCTATTTTTGTTTTTGAACGAGTGATCGCAGCTACGGAAGCCGTCTGAACAGCCCCCTTTGCGGCTTCGTTAGCCAATGAATTCCCTGCAACGTGAACGCCATCACGTTGATGACTCAGTGTGTGGATCACGTGAGCCTTTGGTAGTTCGTTTTTCAAAGGAACTACTTGTTCCCAAAGCGTTTTGTGCTTTATTGTGCCACCTTTCGCATCTCTGAAACCATTTTCAAGCCAGTTTTGTGTATATTCATTATACGACTGAACACAGTAAAAGGAATCGCACACTATTAGTGTGGGGAATTCTCGATCTGTACTTTCAAGTGCTAGTTTGAATGCTTGTAGTTCAGCTCGCTGAGCTGTACAATCTCCTAGAGACTGGGTTTTTGTGACCATAGGTCTGAAGATGCCATCTCGCATGCGACCTTTAACGATAGCACACGCTGCACTGTAAGCTTGCTTACTCCACGTTGCGGGTTGTGCCGATCCGTCAGTGTAAATTATGAATTTGTACTGATCGAGAGGCAGAATCTCAGTGGGCAGAGGACATTCTTGTTCATATTGCAGGAATGCTTATGTTTTTAAATCTGGATCAAAAACATATTCAACATCTGTTGCAGCAAGAGAATTAACCCATTGTATCCATCTTGGATGTAGTGCTTTAGCATTTGGAATGCTTGCTTTTGTGACCGCTTCTAAAGCTGGTACTGGGGTTACGACAATAATGTGTTTCCCTTGGGCTAAGGCTCTTTCTTTTGCTACAGCGGTTTGAACTGCTGTTAGAATTTTTTCAGTTGAACTGAAGCGCATTTCCGCTTGTGTGTACAAATGCGATTTGTATGCAATTGGTATTTTCTCACCCTCATTGAAGGTTAAGTAGGTGAATCCGCATTGACCCGAAATTATTCGGATCACCAGGTTGCGTTGACTTACGCGTGTTTGTAAGTGATTTGTTGCTAACATGTTAGCCTGGAGTGAACGCAAGATTTCTGTGTGTTCCTGTGTCCAGTTTTTGATTGAAAAATCAGGTTTAATTAATGCGTAGAGAGGTTTAACCCTTTCTGCATAATTTAGAATGTATGTTCTTCCAAAATTTAGGAAACCCAGGATGGATTGTAAGTTTTTAGCGTTTTTGGAGGTTGGAGCAGCGCACATTTCTCTAGAAAGTTAGCTGCCAAGCTCTTGCCTTCACTTTGAAAGCTCATATCCTAGAAATAGGACATTGAGATGGGCAATTCGGGACTTTTAAAGTTGAACTTGTAGCCCTCAGAGGCGAAGCCCAGTATAATGGTGCTCACCCTGTTCAAGTGTTTGTCCAGGTCATCGTCTGTCAGATAAATGTCATCGACATAGGACAATGCCTCATTCTCATAAATTTGTAGCAACTCCGTTACCCTAGCTGAGAATAAACCTGGGCTGTTCTTGAACCCTTGTGGGAGTCGACAAAAGTGACGCTGGGTCCCCATTATGGAGAATGCTGTTAAGTACCTGCTTTCAGGTGCTATGTTTTGACAAAAGAAACCATTTGAGATGTCTAATGTTGTTTTATATTTTTTACGCACAATGTTATTCATTAATGCTGTGCTATGTGCATTTTGCACTGCAAAGGTTTTAGAACAAGTGTTTAGGTGTCTGTAATCCAAAACTAGACGATATGTATTGTCTGGTTTGGAGACAGGAAATAAAGGATTGTTCATTGAGGAGGTGCATGTTTCAATCACCCCTTGGTATTCAAGTTGATCTAAGATCTCCCTGACCTGTTTTTAGCTTCTTGCTTAATTGGATACTGCCTTTGTGCAGTTGGTTCATGTTTCAGATGTATTTTATGGTGAGGTGAGTCCTCATCCCATCCTACATGATTTTTATATAATGCTGGAGCCTGGGCTACTGCCCATTTCCTGGCATATATATATCTTAGGTGTATTGGAATGTGGTTGGAGAAGGCAGGCATAATAATGTCCTTGCTGTGTGGGCACTCCCTGACAAATTGTGGTGGCCAGTCTTTTTCTGCTAGAAGTATGTCATAGCCCCTTGATAGTCTTTTCCAAAAAAGTGCTTTCACCTGTCTAGCTTTGTCTCCCTCCATCCGGAGTGTTATTTCATATAACTTTTGTGGAGTACTAACCCTGGTGTCTACAGTCTCAACTGTAATGTACTCATTCAAGTCCACTATCTCCAGAAGTTCCTTCAGGTTCTGGCGAGCTATTGTGACTTCTGCTGCACTGTCCAGCATTATCTGAGCCCATTCTCCGTTCTTGAGTTGTGTTCTCAGTATTCTCGGCATGTCTGATCTTCAGACCTGCTACTTTCTTTTGGAGAATTGAGGTTTTGTTTTGTTTTTTGGAGCGTGTTTTTCTTCTTTGGATTTCACGCGTTCTTCTCTATGTTCTGATCGTCCTCTTCTTTCCGAAGTCTGTGATGAGATCTGAAAGGGACGAGAGGAACGTGTATCAGTATCTTGATACCTGTCAGATTTTCTCAAATTATCCCTATTCCTGAGGTTATACCTCCTTTCAGAGGGCTCCTTTTGAGGAGACCTACCTCGGGATTGAGAACGTTTCTCGTTTGAATTTTGTTTATTAGTCTCCCACTTCTTTTTAGAAGAGGTAGGAGTTTGTTTAATAGAGTCCTTCTCAGGACTTTCAGATAGTTTCGGCTTCACTGGTCTTCCACCCAAACTATCTCTGCCTAATTCTGCATAAGATTGTTCAATTATTCTGGGTAGTTCAGTTTGATGTTCTGTAACATCGAATTCCCTTAATTTTTGAGCGGATCGCCACTGCTGCTGCCTCCCCTTTAATATTAGATAATATTATTGTTGAGTCCTGGTCGAAATTTTTCAGTAATTTCATACCTAAATTTAGAGCAGGCTCTGCCCCGTATTCGTTTTGAATTTGTTTCAGGACATCTGGGATTACCGCAATTGACGGAATACCATGTGTTTTAGTATAGATGGCAGCAAAGACTGAGCCCCAAGTGGTGCAGTCTTCCAGTTGTGGTGTGATCCCCATTGGTAAACTGATTGTTAGGATTCTGTGTTTCTCATATGGGCTAGTATTTGAAAATACTGCTTCGATTTGAGTAATTTTTTTAGCTATCCAGAATGGAATTTGCTCAGGTTTTGTGGGCATTTTACCCATGACTGCGTAGAGAGTCTGTGGTGTAATTTTTAGTGTATTCCCCTGTTGGGGAGTTGGATTTGGAAGTGTCAGTGGTTGCTGGACTGTGAAAGTCCGCATGACATATTGGACCAGTTGTCTGTAGATTTTTATTATTTCTTGTAGTTGAACAAGTAGTTCCTCGTCTGACATTTCTTCAATGTCGGGATTAGGTGTATAGCCGGCTAAAATCGGCCATGTTGCTCCTGGTCTAATTAGTGGACCGAGCCTGGTAATGTTTCTGTGATGTTTTAGGGCGCCTTTAAACCAGAGCTGATGCTCTTGGTATGTTAATGGAATTTCTATATCCTCGAAAGGAATGTATTCCTCTGGTGGATCATCTTCTTTGTAGAAGTGAAACATGTGTGTTACTGGATTGGATTCAGGAAATATTACCCATGAATAGAATACCTCTGTCTGAAAGGATTCGTGTGCCTCTATCACGAAAACTGCTCTACTACCTCTTGGTGGCAGACCGTGTTTTATAAGTTTTAGAGTGATGGCTCTTCTTAAGTTTTGAGGGATGTCTATAACACCCTCCTCGGTTTCAATAAAACCTGTGGTATTATAAGCTATTGCAGCCGGCTGTTCCGCAGCTCCACCGTTTCCGGTTTCAGTGTCGGAGCCAGGCATTTTGTTCTTTGTAAAAATGTAGAACAAGTTTCAAGGAAACAAAGATAAGGTGCACAATATTTTGGAACACTGTATCCTTCAACGTTGAGCAAACCAAACAGCTAATATATAGGGTGTTTCCCTATGTAGCCGTGGTGGATACTTAACCCTGCCCACTCCAGACGTCTTTTGGAGTATATGGGTAGGGGTCTCTGAGAGAAAAAGCACGGCTGAGTTACTCAGTATCTAGCGTTAAATTACCGCCTTACCAAACGTTGGGCGCCATGTAGTGTAGCTCCTATTTCCATAATAGGCTCTGCGCATTGGAATAATATCCCCTATAGGTCTGACATAGGACTAAGGTCAGTATGTCCCTATCGAGTATATTAAACTTAATTACTTGTGCCAGCTAGCTCAGAGGCCACTAGAAACTCCTTGGATAACAAGAAGGAGTAGTTTCTGGCAGCCGCAAAACATGAGAACTTTGTTTCCCTTTAGAATCAGAACGTGTCCCAGAGTCGTGGAAACAATAGATAACTATTTCACTCAGCTCAATCGTGCATACTTAGTTTTCCTCAAAGTTACACAGAAAGAATAGACGGGCGTTTCAATAAAAGATTTATTGAACAGTCTTGTTTCTTGTGTAAGTAAAATGTGCTGTTATGATCACAAGACAGTATGCAAGATAAATAATGTACAGCGTAAGCAGTAAAAATAGATAGTACTGCAATAGCATTATCTTTAGCAGATATTCATTTACATAAATAACACAGACTAAAAATGCGAGTACTCATACGATGCGTTGCTAAGCTAGTTCTACCCCAATGTACCTAACCTAACCTAGGTGGAGGGAGAGGTATGTAGTAGGTGAAGTATTCCTTACTATGGTATACTAAGAGTATGTTAAGTCTAGTATGCCTAGTATGCCAAGAGTCCCTCTAGGTTCTAGTCAGCCCCATACCTTAAGAATGAGAGAGGTGGGAATCTCTTGCCAGATTCGAACTCCAACACCCCGCAAGGGAAGTCGGATCACTGGAAGCTGGATTCTCTGCGTGCAGGGATGACAGCGTCTTCTCAGTGCGTCAGGGTGGGAAACGGGCTCCTCTGAAGTCGAGGTCTTCTCTAGTTTACAAGGGCTAGGGAAGGTATATTTATACCTGAGAGGTACCTCACAATGTTAGCATTGACGTGAATCGGACAGCGGAAGACGTCATGAATGAACCCCTAAGGTATAACGGTTCATGCATAATAGATGAGTCCTTGAAGAAATCAATAGTCCTGTGCTAGGGAAACTCCCGAAGCCTAAGGGTCTGTTCTTCAAGAACTCGTTGTGACGTTAGGGTGGACGGATGTCGGAGACCATGCCTGTATTTGGAGTGCACGGTTTAATGCCTAAATATGGACTGGGATTTTATGCCTATATAAGGGCAGGGCGAATTGTGCCTATATAAGGACATGATACAGGAAAGCCCGTGTATGGACACCCTAAGAGGAATACAACAACCCCAGGCCCCTCCTGCCTTCTCCCCTGCCAGCTCTCTGCCCCTGGGGCTCCTCCTGCTCCATCCTCCATGGCCCCCTGCCCTTCTCTCCTCCTCCTCCTTTTCCCCACCCTCCTCTCGTAGCCCAGGCCCCTCCTACCCTCTCCCCTCCCACCTCTCATTCCCTATGGCCCCCCTCCTCCATGGCCTCCTGCCCTAACCTCCTCTGGTAACCCAGGCCCCTCCTGCCCTCTCCTCTGCAGCCTCCCCGTCCCTGGGGCTCCACCTGCTCCTCCTCCATGGCCTTCTGCCCTTCCCTCATCCACCTCTCCTCCACCCTCCTCTCGTACCCCAGGCCCCTCCTGCCCACTCCCCTGCAGCCTCTCTGTCTCAATGGCTCCCTTCTCCATGGCCTTCTGCCCTTCCCTCCTCCTCTCCACCATGCTCCTCTCGTACCCCAGGCCCCTCATGCCCTCTCCCCTGCCGCCTCCCTATCCCTTGGGCCCCCGGTGCTCCCTCCTCCATGGCCTCCTTCCCTCCTCCTCCTCTGGTACCCCAGGCCCGTCCTGCCCTCTCCCTCCTATGGTTCCTCCTTCTCCCTCCTCCGTTGCCTCCAGCCCTTCCCTCCTCCTCCACTCGTCCACCCTCCTCTCGTACCCCAGGCCCGTCCTGTCCTCTCCCCTCCCTATGGTTCCTTCTTTTCCCTCCTCCATGGCCTCCTGCCCTTCCCTCCTCCTCTCCTCCACCCTCCTCTCGTACCCCAGGCCCGTCCTGCCCTCTCCTCTGCCGCCTCTATGCCTCAGGGCTCCTCCTGCTCCTCCTCCATGGCCTCCTGCCCTTCCCTCCTCCTCTTCCTCTCGTGCCCCAGGCCTGTCCTGCCCTCCTTGTCCCTAGGACTCCTCCTGCTCCCTTCTTCATGGCCTCCTTCCCTTCCCTCCTCCTCTCTTCCATCCTCCTCTCGTACCCCAGGCCCTTCCTGCTCCCTCCTACATGGCCTCCTGCCCTTCCCTCCATCACCTCCTCTGGTACCCCAGGCCCGTCCTGCCCTCTCCCTCCTATGGTTCCTCCTTCTCCCTCCTCCATGGCCTCCTGCCCTTCCCTCCTCCTCTCGTCCACCCTCCTCTCGTACCCCAGGCCCCTCCTGCCCTCTCCCCTGCTGCCTCTATGCCCCATGGCTCCTCCTGCTCCTCCTCCATGGCCTCCTGCCCTTCCCTCCTCCTCCTCCGCCTCCAGTACCCCAGGCCTGTCCTGCCCTCCCCGTCCCTAGGACTCCTCCTGCTCCCTTCTTCATGGCCTCCTTCCCTTCCCTCCTCCTCTCTTCCACCCTCCTCTCGTACCCCAGGCCCTTCCTGCCCTCTCCCTCCTATGGTTCCTCCTTCTCCCTCCTCCGTTGCCTCCAGCCCTTCCCTCTGTAGGAGAGTAGGATCTGCTTCACATAGGTACCCCCACTTTTTGCTGATGCTTCACTGTTTTTCGACTTTAGTCTGGCTGGGGTCCTGCTAAGCAGAACCCCAGCCTAGCTGCTTCCTCTCTAAAATGGTTTCCATGTACATCTTTGATTGGAATCTGGAGTGCCCTTATAAGTCCCTAGTATATGGTATACTATGTACCCAGGGCATAGGTACCCCAGAGGCCTGCCAGGGGCTGAAGCATGTATTATGCCACCCCTAGAAGGCCAGCCAAAATGACACCACAGGTCTGCTACTGCAGCCTGGGTAAGGTGGTGCATGCACCCCTTACTGTGATATAGGCTACCTATATCACTACCATTGCACACACATATAAACCTATAAGTCACTCCTATGGCAGGCCTTTACAATCCTGAAGGCAGAGTGCTTGGTTTTTATGTGAGAGGGTGCCCCTGCATGAGCAGAGCCCCTCTGCAGCGTTCGGAGTCCCTCCTCTGATGCTGTTTGTGGTACAGCCTGACCATATACTCTTAGTGCATTATATCCTCGCGGTAGAATGCTAACTTTGGACTGGCTGCACCAAAACATGTCGTGTTTGGTGTCAAACATCTTGGAATACTACCCCCCGCCAGTCCTGGCGGCGGGGGTAGCATTCCACCCTTCTAGAGGGAGAGACATGTACCCACCGGCCTACCCGGTAACTTCTTTACAGAGCCCTGGCATAACAAAATGGATGCCGCTGCCACAGACACGGGTCTGGCCTCCTGCTGCTGACTGAAACTCCAGCAGGGGAGGCCTGGACAATAGGTTTCCTGTCGCAGGGAGGTGTAACCACCTCCCCAGACAGGATAGTGTGTATTGGGGCTGGGCGGGAGCACTCTCTGGTGCTTTGAAGTCCTGCACTGGGGGCACATTTGGTGTCCCTGTGCATAGCCCAGTTCAAACCGGTTGCAGGGGCTACCTGCCCCTGCTCTGGCGCGAAACTGGACAAAGGGAAGGGGTGTAACCACCCCTCTTCCCTGACCCTCCCATAGGTGGGTCCCCAGAGTATGTCCAACCCCCTAACTTAGTATAAGTATGGGACCCCAGTCCTTAGGACTTTAGATTACCCGGGACGAAACTCTGAAGCTGAATCCTGGACCTTCGACGCTCTACTTCAAGATTAGAGGACTGAAGAATCTCCCTTGCGGTCAAGGAGTGACTCCCCTGCTTGGCAGGCACCTAAGAAGCAATTGTCCGGTCTGCATCGCTGAAGCTCCCGCCGGACGCCGAAGTCTTTGCAACACCAGAGGTGGATTTCCAGACTTCCCCGAGGCTGCCCTGAGTCCCCAGCGAAGCTGAGGCCCGTAGCTGTCGTGGGTAATGTGGAACCGTGACCCCTGGACACCGAGAACTTTTGCAAGTGCATCCTCTTCCTGGCCTCCCACGAAGTTGTGCTTTGGGCTCCGAGTAGCCCCCGCCTCCAGCACCGACTGCACCGAAGATCACTGGCCTCCACTCCACGAGTGTCCTGTGAGCCAGCTCCAAGTGCGTCCACTCGAGGCTCCTTCGCGGTCGCTAGTACGTTGGCTAGTGGGCCCTCCTGAAGGCAACTCTTCTTCTGCTTGGGCTTTCCTGGTTGCTCCTGACGTGCCCTGACTTACCCTCGCTGGGTGAGTCCCCCAGACCTTGCTGGTCTGCATCAACGTCCTTTCTTTGTTTCCACGTGACTTGCCGTTGCCAAGGCTTGTTGGGTCCAATCCGGTCGCCGACACCTCAGCAATCGACAGACGTCGTGGGACAGCTCGAATCCAGCTCCTGGTCGTCGTCGACGCCTCCTGGACCTCGTGGCTGAAGAGTCAAAACGACCGTCAACCTACCTGAAGCACCCGACATCGGTGGGCATCTGCTCATCGCCTTCCTGGTCACTGGCTAGTGACCCAGACTCTGTCCCCTCTGCTTTCAGGTTCTTAGGATCTTCGATCCTCCCTTGGATCCACCCGGACACTTTCGACTTGGTCGCCAGCAGCCTGCTGCAGCAGATCGCCATTGAAAACGACGACGAAACCCGACGCCAAAAGACACCTATGCACCTGGCTTCCCTGGGTGAGGTAACTTGAGTACTCCGGTGCTCCCGTGGGTATTGACTCTAGAACTGCCTAGTTCTAAAGGGATTTGCTCCAAGTCCTCCTCTAAGTGTCCTTTCCTTTTAAAAATCCAACCGCGACTTTCCCCATAGAAGTTAATGGTGGCTCGCGGCTGTGTTCCCACACTGCACGCGTCCCCCGTGGGTCCCCTGTGTCACTACCTTGGATGGTTCCTTGGGGTCCAAGCACTTCTATAGGCTCTAGGCCTTGTGTCTAGCTCAGTCGTGGTTCTTATACCACTTTATTGGTATATGGTTTGGTACGCCCCTAGGGCTCAAACGTGTATTTGTGCTATTACTGTTGATAACTGACTTGTAACTTATGTACTTCGAACTCTAGCCTCATAAAGAGACTAGAGGGTGTGTTTAAGACTAAATACATATATTTTATATATATACCTGGTGTGGTCCTCTTTCATTTGGTCACTCAAGAGATTATAGACTGGTAAAACAAGCTGCTTTACATTCCTTCAAGACTTAGCCTGAAGGCTGCTCTCCATAGCTACCACTAGGATAGCTTTCTATAAAGGTTGTCTTTAACCTATCTCCAATAAGGGGTTGTTTGGACTGGTACAAGGTGCCCACTATAATTAGTGGACAGCATATACCAGGCCAACTTCTCACATTGGTGTGCAGCATGTGGGATTCCAGCTTGCAATTGTTTTACCAGATAATCTCAATTGAATTGATCAACTGAAAACCACTAAGGGTACCTTAGGTACATATAAAAACAAGCTTAGTATACAGTAAGTTCTACTGAACTTAGAGTTGTGTGTTAAGGGCTTAGAACACCCTTTCTACAACTCCAGAGAGTTTAGTAGGCCACACTAGAGTAGGTAGTGCATACACCACACCTCACTAGTAATGTCTTCAGGGCCAGGAATCCGTAGATCCCTGCCAGGAACCAGTGGGCTCCTGCCATCCAAAAATGACAACCTCCCATTCTTGGAATTGAGAGAGTTGTGCAAGATTAGGAAGCTGAAGACAGGCAAAAGTGACAACACCCAACGTCTCATGGAGATGCTTCTGCTGGATGATCTCAGAAGACCCCTAGGGTCTGCAGGGGTAGGCAGAGAGGGTGGGGCAGAAGATGAGGAAGGGGCCAGGGATGAAAATACCCAGGACCCAACCTCTGAAACTGGCCAGGAGGATGACAATGATCCTGACCTGGATAATGCAGCTACTCCTGAGGATGAGGAGGAGGATCAGGATGACCTCCCCTTTGTCCCCCCAGGAAGAGTCGAGTGTGCCCAGAAGGTCTAGATCTCCTTCTCAGGAGTCTAACCACTCTGACACCTCAGTAGGGACCTCTGTTTCTTCTCATAGGAGGGAATCCTCCAGTGAGAGGAAAGAGAGACTGCTCAAGTATGGAGAAGCTCAGTTGAGACTCAGAGGAGAGCAGTTGGCTATAGACAGGGAGTCCCTAGAGCTTGAAAGGCAAAGGAAAAAGTTGGGACTAGAGTCCCATGGTGGCAGCAACTTCCCTAGTGGTAGGGAAAGGTCTTATGACCATAGAAACCTGAGCAAGATTGTCCCTCCCTACCAGAGTGGGGATGACATCCACAAGTGGATATCTGCACTGGAGAGGGCCTGTAAAGTACAGAGGGTCCCTCAGGAGCAAGGGCAGCAATCTTGTGGCTCTCCTTTGCAGACAAAGGTAGAGATAAGCTCCTCTCTGCTAGAGAAGAGGATGCTGATAATTATCCAGTCTTAAAAAGTGCACTGATTGATGGGTTTGGCCTAACAACTGAACAATACAGGTTAAAGTTCAGAGATACCCAAAAAGCACAGAATCAAGACTGGGTGGACTTTGTTGATTGTTCTGCTAAGGCTCTGGAAGGTTGGTTAGTGGGCAGTAAGGTATGTGACTTCAAAGGATTGTACAATCTTATCATGAGGGAGCAGATTCTTAATAACTGTCAAAATCAGCTGTTGCATCAGTACCTGGTTGACTCTGATCTGACCACTCCCCAAGAATTGGGAAAGAAGGCAGACAAATGGGTCAGAACCAGGGTGAGGCAGAAGGTACAGAACCAAGGTGGTGACCCAAAGAAGCAAGATTCTAAGAACTCTGACAAGGGTGGGGAGAAGGGTAAAGACCAGAAGTCTTCACAAGGCCCCCAAAAATCTTCTTCAGGTGGGGATTCACAGTCTAACAAAGGGAAAGGCCAAAAGAAACCATGGTGCAAAGTCTGTAAGCAAAAGACACACTGGACCAGTGATTGCACCAAGTCCAAAGACTCTATTCCAGCCCCCACCAATGCCCCTAAGGCACCTGTTCCCCCTAGTGCAGTTACAATTGGTGGTGGGAGTACACAAGCCAAGGGTTTAGTAGGGTTGACCCTGGGTAAGGAGATGAGCTCTGGCCTAGTCAGAGAACTCACTCAGGCTGTCCTAGTCTGTGATGGAGGCATGGATGTGACCTCCTCTGTGAGTCCCAGTAATCTGGGCAAGTACAGGCAACAGCCATTAATAAATGGAAAAGAGGCTTTGGCATTTAGGGACACAGGAGCAAGTGTCACCATGGTGACACAAGATCTTGTGGATCCTGGGCAGATTATACTTGGTGAAATGTACCAAGTGACCAATGCTAGCAATGTCAGAACAGACCATACTCTGGCAGTTGTTAACTTCTCCTGGGGAGGGGTAACTGGCCTTAAGAAGGCTGTGGTAAGTGCAGACCTACCAGTTGAATGCTTGCTTGGCAATGATCTAGAAACTTCAGCTTGGGCAGAAGTGGAGCTCAGGACCCATGCAGAAATGCTGGGCATCCCTGCAGATGTGTTTGCTGTGACCAGGTCACAGAGCAAAATGCCTAACACTGAACAGGCCTTGGATCCTGGAACAATGGACCAAGTGCCATCCAAGAGGAGGAGTAGTAGGGTAAAGGCAGTGCCTTCCCCTTGGCTCAGAAGGAAGATCAGTCTCTTCAGGGAGATGATCTCAGTCCTGAGGAAGGAACTGTCCCAGAGGAGCTTGAGCCTGATCAGGTTGAGTTCTTAGGGACAGGGGGCCCTTCCAGGGCAGATCTGAGCCAGGAGCAGCAGAGCTGCCCCTCTCTTGAACCCCTCAGACAGCAAGCTGCTGCTGAGGCTGCTGGGAATGCTAGTGGTCCCCATAAAGTGTATTGGGATGATGGACTCTTGTACTCAGAGTGTAGAGACCCCAAGCCTGGTGCCACCAGGAGGTTGGTTATACCTCTGAAGTTCAGGGGCTTCCTATTGACCCTAGCCCATGACATTCCTCTAGCAGGTCACCTGGGCCAGAACAAGACTTGGGACAGAATTGTCCCTCACTTTCACTGGCCCCACATGTCTGAAGACACCAAGGAGTTTTGTCGCTCCTGTGTAACCTGCCAGGCCAGTGGCAAGGCAGGTGGCACTACAAAGGCCCCCTGATACCACTACCTGTGGTGGGGGTTCCCTTTGAAAGGGTGGGGATTGACATTGTTGGTCCCATGGATCCCCAAACAGCATCTGGGCACAGGTTTATCCTGGTGGTGGTGGACCATGCCACCAGGTACCCAGAGGCTATTCCCCTTAGGACCACTACAGCACCTGTGGTGGCAAGAGCCCTCCTGGGAATTTTCTCAAGAGTGGGCTTCCCTAAGGAGGTTGTATCAGACAGGGATGCAAACTTTATGTCTGGATACTTGAAGGCAATGTGGAAGGATTATGGAGTGACTTACAAGTTCACCACACCCTATCACCCACAATGCAATGGTTTAGTTGAGAGATTCAACAAAACCTTGAAGGGCATGATTAAAGGGCTCCCAGAGAAGCTTAGGCGAAGATGGGACATACTCTTGCCCTGCCTTTTATTTGCATACAGGGAGGTGCCTCAAAAGGGGTTGGCTACAGCCCTTGTGAACTTTTGTTTGGTCACCCTGTCAGGGGTCCATTGTGCCTGGTGAAGGAAGGATGGGAGTTACCTCTCAAGCCCCCAAAGCAGGACATAGTGGACTATGTACTTGGTCTCCGCTCCAGGATGGCTGAGTACATGAAAAAGGCAACTAAAAACCTTGAGGCTAGCCAGGAACTCCAAAAAGCCTGGCATGACCAAAGGCTGTACTGACTGTTTACCAGCCAGGGCAGAAGGTGTGGGTGTTGGAGCCAGTGGCCCCAGCAGCTCTCCAAGACAAATGGAGTGGACCCCATACCATTGTTGAACAGAAGGGTGAGGTTACCTATTTGGTAGACCTAGGAACACCCAGGAGTCCCCACAGGGTTCTCCATGTCAACAGATTGAAACCATATGTGGACAGGGCAGACATGGGCTTGCTCATGGCTACTGATGAGGGACAGGAGGAAGAGAGTGACCCACTCCCTGACCTGCTCTCACAGAACCCTGATGATGGGTCAGTGGATGGTGTAGCCTTGGCAGGCAGCCTCACTGCCCAGCAGCAAACTGATTGCAGACAGGTGCTCAATCAGTTCAGGCATATGTTCTCTCTGACACCCAGTCAGACCACCTGGTGCACTCATGAAGTGGACACTGGGGACAGTCTGCATATTAAAAATAAGATTTATAGGCAACCTGACCATGTCAGGGACTGTATCAGGACAGAAGTCCAGAAGATATTGGATTTGGGAGTTATTGAACCCACAGATAGCCCTTGGGCTAGTCCAGTGGTCCTTGTGCCAAACCTCACACCAGTGGTGGGAAAAGAGAGATGAGGTTTTGTGTGGACTACAGGGGTCTCAATGCAGTCACTAGGACTGATGCCCATCCAATACCCAGGGCAGATGAGCTAATAGACACTTTGGCCTCAGCCAAGTATCTAAGCACATTTGACCTAACAGCTGGCTACTGGCAGATCAGGCTAGCAGATGATGCAAAGCCAAAAACAGCATTCTCAACCCCTAGTGGGCATTATCAATTTGTGGTAATGCCCTTTGGTTTGAAGAATGCACCTGCCACTTTTCAGAGGTTAGTGAATACAGTCCTTACAGGTCTGGAAGCCTATAGTGCAGCATATCTAGATGATATTGCTGTCTTTAGCTCCACCTGGGAGGATCACCTGGTCCACCTCAGAAATGTTTTAGAGGCCCTGCAAAGGCAGGCCTCACTATCAAGGCCACCAAGTGCCAGATAGGGCAGAGTCAGGTTGTGTACCTGGGCCACCTTGTAGGTGGAGGCCAGGTTCAACCACTGCAGAGCAAAATCCAGACCATCATGGACTGGGTTGCTCCAACTACCCAGACTCAGGTGAGAGCCTTCTTAGGCCTGACTGGGTACTATAGGAGATTTGTCAAGTGGTATGGATCAATAGTGACACCCCTGAATGACTTTAACTTCCAAGAAAATGCCCAAAAAGGTTCAGTGGACAGCTAACTGTCAAAAGGCATTTGATGACCTGAAGCAGGCCATGTGCACTGCTCCCATTCTCCAGAGTCCTGATTACTCCAAGAAGTTCATTGTCCAAACAGATGCATCTGAATTGGGGGTAGGGGCTGTACTGTCACAATTGAATGAAGAAGGTCAGGATCAGCCAGTAGCTTTCATTAGCAGAAGGCTGACTCCTAGAGAGAAACGTTGGTCAGCCATTGAGAGGAGACCTTTGCTGTGGTCTGGGCTCTGAAGAAGTTGAGGCCATACTTGTTTGGTACTCACTTGCTTGTTCAAACAGACCATAAGCCCCTCTTATGGCTAAAACAAATGAAGGGTGAAAACCCCAAACTGCTTTGGTGGTCCATTTCCCTACAGGGGATGGACTTTACAGTGGAACATAGACCTGGGAGTAACCATGCCAATGCAGATGGACTCTCTAGGTACTTCCACTTAGAACATGAAGACTCAACTGGACATGGTTAGTTTAATGTCCCTGCGTTTGGGGGGGTGTTGTGTAGGAGAGTAGGATCTGCTTCACATGGGTACCCCCACTTTTTGCTGATGCTTCACTGTTTTTCGACTTTAGTCTGGCTGAGGCCCTGCTAATCAGAACCCCAGCCTAGCTGATTCCTCTCTAAAATGGTTTCCATGTACCTTAGGTACATCTTTGATTGGAATCTGAAGTGCCCTTATAAGTCCCTAGTATATGGTATACTATGTACCCAGGGCATAGGTACCACAGAGGCCTGCCAGGGGCTGAAGCATGTATTATGCCACCCCTGGAAGGCCAGCCAAAATGACACCACAGGTCTGCTACTGCAGCCTGGGTAAGGTGGTGCATGCACCCCTTACTGTGATATAGGCTACCTATATCACTACCATTGCACACACATATAAACCTATAAGTCACTCCTATGGCAGGCCTTTACAATCCTGAAGGCAGAGTGCTTGGTTTTTATGTGAGAGGGTGCCCCTGCATGAGCAGAGCCCCTCTGCAGCGTTCGGAGTCCCTCCTCTGATGCTGTTTGTGGTACAGCCTGACCATATACTCTTAAGTGCATTATATCCTCGCGGTAGAATGCTAACTTTGGACTGGCTGCACCAAAACATGTCGTGTTTGGTGTCAAACATCTTGGAATACTACCTCCCCGCCAGTCCTGGCGGCGGGGGTAGCATTCCACCCTTCTAGAGGGAGAGACATGTACCCACCGGCCTACCCGGTAACTTCTTTACAGAGCCCTGGCATCACAAAATGGATGCCGCTGCCACAGACACGGGTCTGGCCTCCTGCTGCTGACTGAAACTACAGCAGGGGAGGCCTGGACAATAGGTTTCTGTAGTGGTCTGGCCCACGTGTACAGCAGACAAAGTAGACGTAGCCGAGTTGTAGTTGATGTGGTTTATTAAGTAGTTGCTGTAAGCTGGAACAGGCCCCACCAGGAGCAGCCTCCTAGCTGCTCAACCCATCTTCCCAAATGTCTCACACACACACAGGCACCCAAGCATTCCACTCACACTAACATTCTACGCGGAACACTCACACTGGCTGAGCAGCTAGGTACAGGGAACAGAATGACATGACCTGAGGATACTACAGTTTCCTGTCGCAGGGAGGTGTAACCACCTCCCCAGACAGGATAGTGTGTATTGGGGCTGGGCGGGAGCACTCTCTGGTGCTTTGAAGTCCTGCACTGCGGGCACATTTGGTGTTCCTGTGCATAGCCCAGTTCAAACCGGTTGCAGGGGCAACCTGCCCCTGCTCTGGTGCGAAACTGGACAAAGGGAAGGGGTGTAACCACCCCTCTTCCCTGACCCTCCCATAGGTGGGACCCCAGAGTATGACCAACCCCCTAACTTAGTATAAGTATGGGACCCCAGTCCTTAGGACTTTAGATTACCCGGGACGAAACTCTGAAGCCGAATCCTGGACCTTCGACGCTCTACTTCAAGATTAGAGGACTGAAGAATCTCCCTTGGGGTCAAGGAGTGACTCCCCTGCTTGGCAGGCACCTGATTGTCCGGTCTGCATCGCTGAAGCTCCCGCCGGACGCCGAAGTCTTTGCAACACCAGAGGTGGATTTTCAGACTTCCCCGAGGCTGCCCTGAGTCCCCAGTGAAGCTGAGGCCCATAGCTGTCATGGGTAACGTGGAACCGTGACCCCTGGACACCGAGAACTTTTGCAAGTGTATCCTCTTCCTGGCCTCCCACGAAGTTGTGCTTTGGGCTCCGAGTAGCCCCCGCCTCCAGCACCGACTGCACCGAAGATCACTGGCCTCCACTCCACGAGTGTCCTGTGAGCCAGCTCCAAGTGCGTCCACTCGAGGCTCCTTCGCGGTCGCTAGTCCGTTGGCTAGTGGGCCCTGCCGAAGGCAACTCTTCTTCTGCTTGGGCTTTCCTGGTTGCTCCAGACGTGCCCTGACTTACCCTCGCTGGGTGAGTCCCCCAGACCGTGCTGGTCTGCATCAACGTCCTTTCTTTGTTTCCACGTGACTTGCCGTTGCCAAGGCTTGTTGGGTCCAATCCGGTCGCCGACACCTCAGCAATCGACAGACGTCGTGGGACAGCTCAAATCCAGCTCCTGGTCGTCGTCGACGCCTCCTGGACCTCGTGCCTGAAGAGTCAAGACGACCGTCAACCTACCTGAAGCACCCGACATCGGTGGGCATCTGCTCATCGCCTTCCTGGTCACTGGCTAGTGACCCAGACTCTGTCCCCTCTGCTTTCAGGTTCTTCAGATCTTCGATCCACCCTTGGATCCACCCGGACACTTTCGACTTGGTCGCCAGCAGCCTGCTGCAGCAGATCACCATTGAAAACGACGACGAAACCCGACGCCAAAGACACCTATGCACCCGGCTTCCCTGGGTGAGGTAACTCGAGTACTCCGGTGCTCCCGTGGGTATTGACTCTAGAACTGCCTAGTTCTAAAGGGATTTGCTCCAAGTCCTCCTCTAAGTGTCCTTTCCTTTTAAAAATCCAACCGCGACTTTCCCCATAGAAGTTAACGGTGGCTCGCGGCTGTGTTCCCACACACCTTTGGTGGTTCCTTGGGGTCCAAGCACTTCTACAGGCTCTAGGCCTTGTGTCTAGCACAGTCGTGGTTCTTATACCACTTTATTGGTATATGGTTTGGTACGCCCCTAGGGCTCAAACGTGTATTTGTGCTATTACTGTTGATAACTGACTTGTAACTTATGTACTTCGAACTCTAGCCTCATAAAGAGACTAGAGGGGTGTGTTTAAGACTAAATACATATATTTTATATATATACCTGGTGTGGTCCTCTTTCATTTGGTCACTCAAGAGATTATAGACTGGTAAAACAAGCTGCTTTACATTCCTTCAAGACTTAGCCTGAAGGCTGCTCTCCATAGCTACCACTAGGATAGCTTTCTATAAAGGTTGTCTTTAACCTATCTCCAATAAGGGGTTGTTTGGACTGGTACAAGGTGCCCACTATAATTAGTGGACAGCATATACCAGGACAACTTCTCACACCCTCCTCCTCCACTCGTCCACCCTCCTCTCGTACCCCAGGCCCGTCCTGTCCTCTCCTCTGCCGCCTCTATGCCCCAGGGCTCCTCCTGCTCCTCCTCCATGGCCTCCTGCCCTTCCCTCCTCCTCTCCTCCCGTACCCCAGGCCTGTTCTGCCCTCCCCGTCCCTAGGACCCCTCCTGCTACCTCCTTCATGGCCTCCTTCTCTTCCCTCCTCCTCTCTTCCACCCTTCTCTCGTACCCCATGCCCTTCCTGCTCCCTCCTACATGGCGTCCTGCCCTTCCCTCCATCTCCTCCTCTGGTACCCCAGGCCCGTCCTGCCCTCTCCCTCCTATGGTTCCTCCTTCTCCCTCCTCCGTGGCCTCCTGCCCTTCCCTCCTCCTCTCGTCCACCCTCCTCTCGTACCCCAGGCCCCTCCTGCCCTCTCCCCTGCCGCCTCTATGCCCCGTGGCTACTCCTGCTCCTCCTCCATGGCCTCCTGCCCTTCCCTCCTCCTCTTCCTCTCGTACCCCAGGCCTGTCCTGCCCTTCCCGTCCCTAGGACTCCTCCTGCTCCCTTCTTCATGGCCTCCTTCCCTTCCCCTCTCGTACCCAGGCCCGTCCTGCCCACTCCCTCCCTATGGTTCCTCCTCCGTGGCCTCCTTCCCTCCTCCTCTCTTCCACCCTCCTCTTGTACCCGAGGCCCTTCCTGCTCCCTCCTCCATGGCCTCCTGCCCTAACCTCCTCTGGTAACCCAGGCCCCTCCTGCCCTCTCCTCTGCAGCCTCCCCGTCCCTGGGGCTCCCCCTGCTCCTCCTCCATGGCCTCCTGCCCTTCCCTCATCCTCCTCTCCTCCACCCTCCTCTCGTACCCCAGGCCCCTCCTGCCCTCTCCCCTGCAGCATCTCTGTCTCAATGGCTCCCTTCTCCATGGCCTCCTGCCCTTCCCTCCTCCTCTCCACCACCCTCCTCTCGTACCCCAGGCCCCTCCTGCCCTCTCCCCTGCCGCCTCCCTGTCCCTTGGGCCCCTGGTGCTCCCTCCTCCGTGGCCTCCTTCCCTCCTCCTCTCTTCCACCCTCCTCTTGTACCCCAGGCCCTTCCTGCTCCCTCCTCCATGGCCTCCTGTCCTAACCTCCTGTGGTAACCCAGGCCCCTCCTGCCCTCTCCTCTGCAGCCTCCCCGTCCCGGGGGCTCCCCCTGCTCCTCCTCCATGGCCTCCTGCCCTTCCCTCATCCTCCTCTCCTCCACCCTCCTCTCGTACCCCAGGCCCCTCCTGCCCTCTCCACTGCAGCATCTGTCTCAATGGCTCCCTTCTCCATGGCCTCCTGCCCTTCCCTCCTCCTCTCCACCACCCTCCTCTCGTACCCCAGGCCCCTCCTGCCCTCTCCTCTGCCGCCTCTATGCCCCAGGGCTCCTCCTCCATGGCCTCCTGCCCTTCCCTCCTCCTCTCCTCCTGTACCCCAGGCCTGTTCTGCCCTCCCCGTCCCTAGGACCCCTCCTGCTCCCTCCTTCATGGCCTCCTTCCCTTCCCTCCTCCTCTCGTACCCCAGGCCCTTCCTGCTCCCTCCTACATGGCCTCCTGCCCTTCCCTCCTATGGTTCCTCCTTCTCCCTCCTCCGTGGCCTCCTGCCCTTCCCTCCTCCTCTTGTCCACCCTCCTCTCGTACCCCAGGCCCCTCCTGCCCTCTCCCCTGCTGTCTCTCTGCCCCATGGCTCCTCCTGCTCCTCCTCCATGGCCTCCTGCCCTTCCCTCCTCCTCTTCCTCTCGTACCCGAGGCCTGTCTTGCCCTTCCCGTCCCTAGGACTCCTCCTGCTCCCTTCTTCATGGCCTCCTTCCCTCCTCCTCTCGTACCCAGGCCCGTCCTGCTCTCTCCCTCCTATGGTTCCTCCTTCTCCCTCCTCCATGGCCTCCTGCCCTTCCCTCCTCTCTTCCACCCTCCTCTTGTACCCCAGGCCCTTCCTGCTCCCTCCTACATGGCCTCCTGCCCTTCCCTCCATCTCCTCCTCTGGTACCCCAGGCCCGTTCTGCCCTCTCCCTCCTATGGTTCCTCCTTCTCCCTCCTCCATGGCCTCCTGCCCTTCCCCCCTCCTCTCGTCCACCCTCCTCTCGTACCCCAGGCCCCTCCTGCCCTCTCCCCTGCCGCCTCTATGCCCCATGGCTCCTCCTGCTCCTTCTCCATGGCCTCCTGCCCTTTCCTTCCTCCTCCTCCTCCTCTCGTACCCCAGGCCTGTCCTGCCCTCCCTGTCCCTAGGACTCCTCCTGCTCCCTTCTTCATGGCCTCCTTCCCTTCCCTTCCCATCTCCTCTCTTCCACCCTCCTCTCGTACCCCAGGCCCGTCCTGCCCTCTCCCTCCCTATGGTTCCTCCTTCTCACTCCTCCATGGCCTCCTTCCCTCCTCCTCTCTTCTACCCTCCTCTCGTACCCCAGGCCCTTTCTGCCCTCTCCCTCCCTATGGTTCCTCCTTCTCCCTCCTCCGTGGCCTCCTTCCCTTCCCTCCTCCTCTCTTCTACCCTCCTCTCGTACCCCAGGCCCTTTCTGCCCTCTCCCTCCCTATGGTTCCTCCTTTTCCCTCCTCCGTGGCCTCCTTCCCTTCCCTCCTCCACCCTCCTCTCGTACCCCAGGCCTGTCCTGCCCTCTCCCTCCGTATGGTTCCTCCTTTTCCCTCCTTCATGGCCGCCTTCCCTTTCCTCCTCCTGTCTTCCACCCTCCTCTCATACCCCAGGCCCGCCCTGCCCTCTCCCTCCCTTTGGTTCCTTCTTTTCCCTCCTCCATGGCCTCCTGCCTTTACCTCCTCCTCTCGTACCCCAGGCCCCTCCTGCCCTCTCCCCTGCCGCCTCTATGCCCCAGGGCTCCTCCTCCATGGCCTTCTGCCCTTCCCTCCTCCTCTCATCCACCCTCCTCTCGTACCCCAGGCCCCTCCTGCCGCCTCCCTGTCCCTTGGGCTCCTGGTGCTCCCTCCTCCATGGCCTCTTTCCCTCCTCCTCCTCTCGTACCCAAGGCCTGTCCTGCCCACCCCAGGACTCCTGCTGCTCCCTCCTTCCCTCCTCCTCTCTTCCACCCTCCTCTCGTACCTCAGGCCCTTCCTGCTCCCTCCTACATGGCCTCCTACCCTTCCCTCCATCTCCTCCTCTGGTACCCCAGGCCCGTCCTGCCCTCTCCCTCCTATGGTTCCTCCTTCTCCCTCCTCCGTGGCCTCCTGCCCTTCCCTCCTCCTCCTCTCGTCCACCCTCCTCTGGTACCCCAGGCCCCTCCTGCCCTCTCCCATGCCGCCCCCCTGTCCCTGGGGCTCCTCCTGCTCCATCCTCCATGGCCCCCTGCCCTTCTCTCCTCCTCCTCCTCTTCCCCACCCTCCTCTCATACCCCAGGCCCCTCCTACCCTCTCCCCTGCCACCTCTCCTTCCCTATGCCCCCCCTCCTCCATGGCCTCCTGCCCTAACCTCCTCTGGTAACCCAGGCCCCTCCTCTGGAGCCTCCCCGTCACTGGGGCTCCCCCTGCTCCTCCTCCATGGCCTCCTGCCCTTCCCTCATCCTCCTCTCCTTCACCCTCCTCTCGTACCCCAGGCCCCTCCTGCCCTCTCCCCTGCAGCATCTCTGTCTCAATGGCTCCCTTCTCCATGGCCTCCTGCCCTTCCCTCCTCCTCTCCGCCACCCTCCTCTCGTACCCCAGGCCCTTCCTCCCCTCTCCCCTGCAGCATCCCTGTCCCTTGGGCCCCCGGTGCTCCCTCCTCCATGGCCTCCTTCCCTCCTCCTCCTCTGGTACCCCAGGCCCGTCCTGCCCTCTCCCTCCTATGGTTCCTCCTTCTCCGTTGCCTCCAGCCCTTCCCTCCTCCTCCACTCGTCCACCCTCCTCTCGTACCCCAGGCCCGTCCTGTCCTCTCCCTCCCTATGGTTCCTTCTTTTCCCTCCTCCGTGGCCTCCTGCCCTTCCCTCCTCCTCTCCTCCACCCTCCTCTCGTACCCCAGGCCCGTCCTGCCCTCTCCTCTGCCGCCTCTATGCCCCAGGGCTCCTCCTGCTCGTCCTCCATGGCCTCCTGCCCTTCCCTCCTCCTGTACTCCAGGCCTGTCCTGCCCTCCCCGTCCCTAGGACCCCTCCTTCATGGCCTCCTTCCCTTTCCTACTCCTCTCTTCCACCCTCTTCTCGTACCCCAGGCCCTTCCTGCTCCCTCCTACATGGCCTCCTGCCCTTCCCTCCATCTCCTCCTCTGGTACCCCAGGCCCGTCCTGCCCTCTCCCTCCTATGGTTCCTCCTTCTCCCTCCTCCGTGGCCTCCTGCCCTTCCCTCCTCCTCTCGTCCACCCTCCTCTCGTACCCCAGGCCCCTCCTGCCCACTCCCTCCCTATGGTTCCTCCTTCTCCCTCCTCCGTGGCCTCCTGCCCTTCCCTCCTCCTCTCGTCCACCCTCCTCTCGTACCCCAGGCCCCTCCTGACCTCTCCCCTGTTGCCTCTATGACCCATGGCTCCTCCTGCTCCTCCTCCATGGCCTCCTGCCCTTCCCTCCTCCACCTCCCGTACCCCAGGCCTGTCCTGCCCTGCCCGTCCCTAGGACTCCTCCTGCTCCCTTCTTCATGGCCTCCTTCCCTTTCCTCCTCCTCTCTTCCACCCTCCTCTCGTACCCCAGGCCCGTCCTGCCCTCTACCTCCTATGGTTCCTCCTCCTCCTCCCTCCTCCGTTGCCTCCAGCCCTTCCCTCCTCCTCCACTCGTCCACCCTCCTCTCGTACCCCAGGACCGTCCTGTCCTCTCCCTCACTATGGTTCCTTCTTTTCCCTCCTCCGTGGCCTCCTGCCCTTCCCACCTCCTCTCCTCCACCCTCCTCTCGTACCCCAGGCCCGTCCTGCCCTCTCCTCTGCCGCCTCTATGCCCCAGGGCTCCTCCTGCTCCTCCTCCATGGCCTCCTGCCCTTCCCTCATCCTCTCCTCCCGTACCCCAGAGATGTTCTGCCCTCCCCGTCCCTAGGACCCCTCCTGCTCCCTCCTTCATGGCCTCCTTCCTTTCCCTCCTCCTCTCATCCACCCTCCTCTCGTACCCCAGGCCCTTCCTGCTCCCTCCTACATGGCCTCCTGCCCTTCCCTCCATCTCTTCCTCTGGTACCCCAGGCCCGTCCTGCCCTCTCCCTCCTATGGTTCCTCCTTCTCCCTCCTCCGTGGCCTCCTGCCCTTCCCTCCTCCTCTCGTACCCCAGGCCCCTCCTGCCCTCTCCCCTGCTGCCTCTATGCCCCATGGCTCCTCCTCCATGGCCTCCTGCCCTTCCCTCCTCCTCTTCCTCTCGTACCCCAGGCCTGTCCTGCCCTTCCCGTCCCTAGGACTCCTCCTGCTCCCTTCTTCATGGCCTCCTTCCCTTCCCTCCTCCTCTCGTACCCAGGCCCGTCCTGCCCTCTCCCTCCCTATGGTTCCTCCTTCTCCCTCCTCCGTGGCCTCCTTCCCTCCTCCTCTCTTCCACCCTCCTCTTGTACCCCAGGCCCTTCCTGCTCCCTCCTACATGGCCTCCTGCCTTTCCCTTCATCTCCTCCTCTGGTACCCCAGGCCCGTCCTGCCCTCTCCCTCCTATGGTTCCTCCTTCTCCCTCCTCCATGGCCTCCTGCCCTTCCCTCCTCCTCTCGTCCACCCTCCTCTCGTACCCCAGGCCCCTCCTGCCCTCTCCCCTGCCGCCTCTATGCCCCATGGCTCCTCCTGCTCCATGGCCTCCTGCCCTTTCCTTCCTCCTCCTCCTCCTCTCGTACCCCAGGCCTGTCCTGTCCTCCCTGTCCCTAGGACTCCTCCTGCTCCCTTCTTCATGGCCTCCTTCCCTTCCCATCTCCTCTCTTCCACCCTCCTCTCGTACCCCAGGCCCGTCCTGCCCTCTCCCTCCCTATGGTTCCTCCTTCTCACTCCTCCGTGGCCTCCTTCCCTTCCCTCCTCCTCTCTTCCACCCTCCTCTCGTACCCCAGGCCCTTTCTGCCCTCTCCCTCCCTATGGTTCCTCCTTCTCCCTCCTCCGTGGCCTCCTTCCCTTCCCTCCTCCTCTCTTCTACCCTCCTCTCGTACCCCAGGCCCTTTCTGACCTCTCCCTCCCTATGGTTCCTCCTTCTCCCTCCTCCGTGGCCTCCTTCCCTTCTCTCCTCCACCCTCCTCTCGTACCCCAGGCCTGTCCTGCCCTCTCCCTCCGTATGGTTCCTCCTTTTCCCTCCTTCATGGCCGCCTTCCCTTTCCTCCTCCTGTCTTCCACCCTCCTCTCGTACCCCAGGGCCGTCCTGCCCTCTCCCTCCCTTTGGTTCCTTCTTTTACCTCCTCCATGGCCTCCTGCCTTTACCTCCTCCTCTCGTACCCCAGGCCCCTCCTGCCCTCTCCCCTGCCGCCTCTATGCCCCAGGGCTCCTCCTCCATGGCCTTCTGCCCTTCCCTCCTCCTCTCATCCACCCTCCTCTCGTACCCCAGGCCCCTCCTGCCCTCTCCCCTGCCGCCTCCCTGTCCCTTGGGCTCCCGGTGCTCCCTCCTCCATGGCCTCTTTCCCTCCTCCTCCTCTCGTACCCAAGGCCTGTCCTGCCCTCTCCAGGACTCCTCCTGCTTCCTCCTTCCCTCCTCCTCTCTTCCACCCTCCTCTCGTACCCCAGGCCCTTCCTGCTCCCTCCTACATGGCCTCCTACCCTTTCCTCCATCTCCTCCTCTGGTACCCCAGGCCCGTCCTGCCCTCTCCCTCCTATGGTTCCTCCTTCTCCCTCCTCCGTGGCCTCCTGCCCTTCCCTCCTCCTCCTCTGGCACCCCAGGCCCCTCCTGCCCTCTCCCATGCCGCCCCCCTGTCCCTGGGGCTCCTCCTGCTCCCTCCTCCGTGGTCTCCTGCCCTTCCCTCCTCTCCTACCCCAGGCCCCTCCTGCCTTCTCCCCTGCCAGCTCTCTGCCCTTGGGGCTCCTCCTGCTCCATCCTCCATGGCCCCCTGCCCTTCGCTCCTCCTCCTCCTCTTCCCCACCCTCCTCTCATACCCCAGACCCCTCCCACCCTCTCCCCTGCCACCTCTCTTTCCCTATGCCCCCCCTCCTCCATGGCCTCCTGCCCTAACCTCCTCTGGTAACCCAGGCCCCTCCTCTGCAGCCTCCCCGTCCCTGGGGCTCCCCCTGCTCCTCCTCCATGGCCTCCTGCCCTTCCCTCATCCTCCTCTCCTTCACCCTCCTCTCGTACCCCAGGCCCCTCCTGCCCTCTCCCCTGCAGCATCTCTGTCTCAATGGCTTCCTTCTCCATGGCCTCCTGCCCTTCCCTCCTCCTCTCCACCACCCTCCTCTCGTACCCCAGGCCCCTCCTCCCCTCTCCCCTGCAGCCTCCCTGTCCCTTGGGCCCCCGGTGCTCCCTCCTCCATGGCCTCCTTCCCTCCTCCTCCTCTGGTACCCCAGGCCCGTCCTGCCCTCTCCCTCCTATGGTTCCTCCTTCTCCCTCCTCCGTTGCCACCAGCCCTTCCCTCCTCCTCCACTCGTCCACCCTCCTCTCGTACCCCAGGCCCGTCCTGTCCTCTCCCTCCCTATGGTTCCTTCTTTTCCCTCCTCCGTGGCCTCCTGCCCTTCCCTCCTCCTCTCCTCCACCCTCCTCTCGTACCCCAGGCCCGTCCTGCCCTCTCCTCTGCCGCCTCTATGCCCCAGGGCTCCTCCTGCATGGCCTCCTGCCCTTCCCTCCTCCTGTACTCCAGGCCTGTCCTGCCCTCCCTGTCCCTAGGACCCCTCCTGCATGGCCTCCTTCCCTTTCCTACTCCTCTCTTCCACCCTCTTCTCGTACCCCAGGCCCTTCCTGCTCCCTCCTACATGGCCTCCTGCCCTTCCCTCCATCTCCTCCTCTGGTACCCCAGGACCGTCCTGCCCTCTCCCTCCTATGGTTCCTCCTTCTCCGTGGCCTCCTGCCCTTCCCTCCTCCTCTCGTCCACCCTCCTCTCGTACCCCAGGCCCCTCCCTGCCCTCTCCCTCCCTATGGTTCCTCCTTCTCCCTCCTCCAGTGGCCTCCTTCCCTCTTCCTCTCTTCCACCCTCCTCTTGTACCCCAGGCCCTTCCTGCTCCCTCATACATGGCCTCCTGCCCTCCCCTCCATCTCCTCCTCTGGTACCCCAGGCCCGTCCTGCCCTCTCCCTCCTATGGTTCCTCCTTCTCCCTCCTCCATGGCCTCCTGCCCTTCCCTCCTCCTCCACTCGTCCACCCTCCTCTTGTACCCCAGGCCCCTCCTGCCCTCTCCCCTGCTGCCTCTATGCCCCAGGGCTCCTCCTGCTCCTCCTCCATGGCCTCCTTCCCTCCTCCTCCACTCGTCCACCCTCCTCTCGTACCCCAGGCCCGTCCTGCCCTCTCCCTCCTATGGTTCCTCCTTCTCCCTCCTCCGTGGCCTCCTGCCCTTCCCTCCTCCTCTCGTCCACCCTCCTCTCGTACCCCAGGCCCCTCCTGCCCTCTCCCTCCCTATGGTTCCTCCTTCTCCCTCCTCCGTGGCCTCCTTCCCTCTTCCTCTCTTCCACCCTCCTCTTGTACCCCAGGCCCTTCCTGCTCCCTCATACATGGCCTCCTGCCCTCCCCTCCATCTCCTCCTCTGGTACCCCAGGCCTGTCCTGCCCTCTCCCTCCTATGGTTCCTCCTTCTCCCTCCTCCATGGCCTCCTGCCCTTCCCTCCTCCTTCACTCGTCCACCCTCCTCTCGTACCCCAGGCCCCTCTTGCCCTCTCCCCTGCCGCCTCTATGCCCCATGGCTCCTCCTCCATGGCCTCCTGCCCTTCCCTCCTCCTCTTCCTCTCGTACCCCAGGCCTGTCCTGCCATCCCCATCCCTAGGACTCCTCCTGCTCCTTTCTTCATGGCCTCCTTCCCTTCCCTCCTCCTCTCTTCCATCCTCCTCTCGTACCCCAAGCCCGTTCTGCCCTCTCCCTCCTCCGTGGCCCCCTTCCCTCCTCCTCTTGTACCCCAGGCCCTTTCTGCTCCCTTCTACATGGCCTCCTGCCCTTCCCTCCATCTCCTCCTCTGGTACCCCAGGCCCGTCCTGCCCTCTCCCTCCTATGGTTCCTCCTTCCCTCCTCCATGGCCCCTTGCCCTTCCATCCTCCTCTCGTCCACCCTCCTCTCGTACCCCAGGCGCCTCTATGCCCCATGGCTCCTCCTGCTCCTCCTCCATGGCCTCCTGCCCTTCCCTCCTCCTCCCGTACCCCAGGCCTGTCCTGCCCTCCCCGTCCCTAGGAGTCCTCCTGCTCCCTTCTTCATGGCCTCCTTCCCTTCCCTCCTCCTCTCGTACCCCAGGCCCATCCTGCCCTCTCCCTCCCTATGGTTCCTCCTTCTCCCTCCTCCGTGGCCTCCTTCCCTCTTCCACCCTCCTCTTGTACCCCAGGCCCTTCCTGCTCCCTCCTACATGGCCTCCTGCCCTCCCCTCCATCTCCTCCTCTGGTACTCAGGCCCATCCTGCCCTCTCCCTCCTATGGTTCCTCCTTCTCCCTCCTCCATGGCCCCCTGCCCTTCCCTCCTCCTCTACTCGTCCACCCTCCTCTCGTACCCCAGGCCGCTCCTGCCCTCTCCCCTGCCGCCTCTATGCCCCATGGCTCCTCCTCCATGGCCTCCTGCCCTTCCCTCCTCCTCTTCCTCTCGTACCCCAGGCCCGTCCTGCCCTCTCCCTCCCTATGGTTCCTCCTTCTCCCTCCTCCGTGGCATCCTTCCCTTCCCTCCTCCTCCTCTCTTCCACCCTCCTCTCGTACCCCAGGCCCCTCCTGCCCTCTCCCTCCCTATGGTTCCTCCTTCTCCCCTCCTCCGTGGCCTCCTTCCCTCCTCCTCTCTTCCACCCTCCTCTCGTACCCCAGGCCCTTCATGCCCTCTCCCCTGCCGCCTCTATGCCCCAGGGCTCCTCCTTCTCCCTCCTCCGTGGCCTCCTGCCCTTCCCTCCATCTCCTCCTCTGGTACCCCAGGCCCGTCCTGCCCTCTCCCTCCTATGGTTCCTCCTTCTCCCTCCTCCATGGCCTCCTGCCCTTCCCTCCTCCTCACGTCCACCCTCCTCTCGTACCCCAGGCCCGTCCTGCCCTCTCCTCTGCTGCCTCTATGCCCCAGCTCCTCCTGCTCCTCCTCCATGGCCTCCTGCCCTTCCCTCCTCCCGTACCCCAGGCCTGTCCTGCCCTCCCCGTCCCAAGGACTCCTCCTGCTCCCTTCTTCATGGCCTCCTTCCCTTCCCTCCTCCTCTCTTCCACCCTCCTCTCGTACCCCAGGCCCACCCTGCCCGCTCCCTCCCTATGGTTCCTCCTTCTCCCTCCTCCGTGGCCTCCTGCCCTTCCCTCCTCCTCCTCTCTTCCACCCTCCTCGCGTACCCCAGGCCCACCCTGCCCTCTCCATCCCTATGGTTCCTCCTTCTCCCTCCTCCGTGGCCTCCTGCCCTTCCCTCCTCCTCTCTTCCACCCTCCTCTCGTACCCCAGGCCCCTCCTGCCCTCTCCCCTGCTGCCTCTATGCCCCAGGGTTCCTCCTGCTCCTCCTCCATGGCCTCCTGCCCTCCTCTCATACCACAGGCCTCTCCTGCCCTCTCCACTGCCTCCTCCCCTTCCCTCCTCCTCTTCCTCCATGGCTCCTTCCCGCGCTTCTTGCTATTAAGCCTGCCCAGGCCCCGCCCCCGGGCGCCCATTGGTGGCCTCCGCGCTGGCCCGCCCCCTTCCGATCACTGAATGGCGGGGGGTCCCGCTTGGTGCGGGTCACGTGCCACAACAAGTGCCGTCACTCATGCGCGTCTTAAATTGCCCGGCGCTGTGAATGGGCGATGCTCTGTCAATGGGGCCCTCGCGCGCCATTCATGAGTCCTGCGCATGCGCGTCAGAGGAGCTGGGACTGGCATGCTTGTGCTGTACCAGCCGTGGGTGTGTGGTGCCAGCTGGTCACAGAGGCTTGTGCTCCTCCACAGCCCCGGGTTGGGCACCCATGGCTCCCTCCTGCGCCGTGTGCTCCTCTGCAGCTCTTTGTACCGCCTGAGCTGGGACTGGCATGCTTGTGCCCTACCAGCCGTAGGTGTGTGCTGCCAGCTGGGCACAGAGACAGGTGCTCCTCACAGAGGCGGGTGCTTCCCTGCAGCCCCGAGCTTGGAACCCACGGCTCCC
Organism: Calotriton arnoldi; assembly: GCA_963921515.1. Taxonomy (NCBI): domain Eukaryota; kingdom Metazoa; phylum Chordata; class Amphibia; order Caudata; family Salamandridae; genus Calotriton; species Calotriton arnoldi. Next base: position 302,323 of record CAWUFW010007999.1, on the reverse strand, counting down.
TCCTGCGCCGTGTGCTCCTCTGCAGCTCTTTGTACCACCGGAGCTGGGACTGGCATGCTTGTGCTGTACTTTATTTATTTATTTATGCGTTTTTATATAGCGCGGACTTTACCCGAGGGTGTCAAAGCGCTTCACAACAGGAACAGCAACATTACATAAGGAGGAGGATACAAATGAGCATAATACAAAGGCAAGCGTTACATTGCATGAGGAAAAGTGACAATTGTGCAAAAAACAAACAAACCAAATACAAAAAGAGGAATAAGTTCCAAGAGGACAAAGTGACAGATGTGCATGAAACATGGGGTACAAAATACAAATAGAGGTATAATACTGCAATAAGTGGCAGTCACTAATGACACACTGGGAAGGCACTTCTATAGGCTTGGAGTACAGAATTTCCTATAGTGGAAGAACTTCCTTGAGGTAGAGAGGGCGTGAATACAGCAGGGGGTACATGGGGTACAAAATATATGATACATGGGGTACAAAATACAACTAAAGGCATAATACTGTAATAAGTGGCAGTAACTCAAAACACACTGAGAAGGCACTTCTATAGGCTTGGAATACAGAATTTCCTATAGTGGAGAAGCTTCCTTGAGGTAGTAGAGAGGCGTGACTTCACAGGGGACTTGTAATGAGGGGAACACGCACATAAAAAACCAACACAACACACAAAATAAGGAATGAACAGACAAAAGTACAATTTTACACTGACGAGCGAACTTCCTAGAGGGGTCTGAGAACGAAAGTATTAGTTCTGGAAGTGTCTTTGGAAGAGAAGAGACTTGAGGTCAGCTTTGAAGATCCGGGTAGAAGAGGTGGCACGGAGCAGTGGGGGAAGCGGGTTCCAGATTCTCACTGCATTGCCCGAGAAGGATTGAGCCATCGATCTTTCCCTTTTGAAGACGGGGGCTCAAGCAGAAGCTTTTCCGCATTGCGAGAAGGGCGAGAGCCACCGGACAATTTCAATTTATTCGCCAGGTAACGAGGGGAGGGACGTGTGTAAGGCTTTGTGTGTGATGCAGGCAGTTTTATAAATAGATCTTGCCTCGATCGGAAGCCATCGAAGAGAGGACAGGATAGGAGTGATGTGGTCGCTTCATTTAGACCCTGAAATGAAGCGAGCTGCTGAATGGAGGATGGATTTGAGAGGGGAGAGGTGGGATTTGGGTAGGCCAGTCAGAAGAGAATTGCAATAATCAAGTCTTGAGAGAACCAGAGATTGTACCAAGGTTTTTAGGTGTGGTGCCAGCTGGGCACAGAGGCTTGTGCTCCTCTGCAGCCCCGGGCTTGGCACCCATGGCTCCCTTCCGGGCCGTGTGCTCCTCTGCAGCTCTTTGTACCGCCTGAGCTGGGACTGGCATGCTTGTGCTGTACCAGCCGTAGGTGTGGTGCCAGCTGGGCACAGAGGCTTGTGCTCCTCTACAGCCCCGAGCTTGTCACCCACGGCTCCCTCCTGCGCCGTGTGCTCCTCTTCAGCTCTTTGTACCACAGGAGCTGGGACTGGCATGCTTGTGCTGTATCAGCCGTAGGTGTGTGGTGCCAGCTGGGCACAGAGACAGGTGCTCTTCACAGAGGCAGGTGCTCCTCTGCAGCCCTGGGCTGGGCACCCACGGCTCCCTCCCCGGCAGTGTGCTCCTCTGCAGCTCTTTGTACCACCGGAGCTGGGACTGGCATGCTTGTGCTGTACCAGCCGTAGGTATGGTGCCAGCTGGGCACAGAGGCTTGTGCTCCTCTGCAGCCCCGGGCTTGGCACCCACTGCTCCCTTCCCGGCCGTGTGCTCCTCTGCAGCTCTTTGTACCGCCTGAGCTGGGACTGTCATGCTTGTGCTGTACCAGCCGTAGGTGTGGTGCCAGCTGGGCACAGAGGCTTGTGCTCCTCTGCAGCCGCGGGCTGGGCACCCACGGCTCCCTCCTGCGCCATGTGCTCCTCTGCAGCTCTTTGTACCGCCTGAGCTGGGACTGGCATGCTTGTGCTGTACCAGCCGTAGGTGTGTGGTGCCAGCTGGCCACAGAGGCTTGTGCTCCTCTGCAGCCCCGAGCTTGTCACCCACAGCTCCCTCCTGCGCCGTGTGCTCCTCTGATGGACGGAATGCAGAACAAATCAAAACATTCACCCCCAGTCAAGAGATCTGGGTTAAATCCATCATTCTTTTGCTCACCATGCCACCCCAGTTTAGACCTGGCCATATGCAAATCAGTCTTGACCCTGTGCCTCATGGGAACAGTCCAGCCCGAACTGCCAAGCCAGGTCCTCCCTGGACCGGAAACAAGCATCCTAGGACCGGTTTCGGGGTTTCACCCCTCATCAGCCAGGATAGCTTGATTCCAGTGGCACAGTGAGCCCGGGACCCACGTCTGGGCATACCCGGCGCACTTATGGCGAGGAAGCAAAAGATACACAATTGATGGACGGAATGCAGAACAAATCAAAACATTCACCCCCAGTCAAGAGATCTGGGTTAAATCCATCATTCTTTTGCTCACCATGCCACCCCAGTTTAGACCTGGCCATATGCAAATCAGTCTTGACCCTGTGCCTCATGGGAACAGTCCAACCCGAACTGCCAAGCCAGGTCCTCCCTGGACCAGAAACAAGCATCCTAGGACCGGTTTCCTCTGCAGCTCTTTGTACCACCGGAGCTGGGACTGGCATGCTTGTGCTGTATCAGCCGTAGGTGTGTGGTGCCAGCTGGGCACAGAGACAGGTGCTCCTCACAGAGGCAGGTGCTCCTCTGCAGCCCTGGGCTGGGCACCCACGGCTCCCTCCCCGGCCGTGTGCTCCTCTTCAGCTCTTTGTACCACCGGAGCTGGGACTGGCCTGCTTCCCTCGCCCCTGCAATAGGTGTGTGGTGCCAGCTGGGCACATAGGCACATGTGGCTCCCTCCTGCACTGTGTGCTCCTCTGCAAACCAGAGAGCTAGCCCTTGTGCGTGTCTTTGGTGGCTCCTCTCAGCACATAACCAGCAGCAGGACCTCCTGTGTTTTTGTGTGTCTTGTGCCCCTTGCACCCATGTGTGTATGTGTACCATGTGCCTCACACGCGCTTTGTAAATTAATACTGAGTAGTGCACTTACCACTCCTGAAAGACACGGACACAAGTGCTGAAAGCCAGACCTCAATCTGAGGGCAGGGTGTTGCCTCTTACCCTAGTCTCGGCGTTCGCATCACAGCCTCTCGGAGGTCAGGTGTTGACATCACGCCCTCTCGGAGGTCAGGTGGTGGCATCTGCCCCTCTCAGAGGTCAGGTGTTGGCATCTGGTCCTCTCAGAGGTCAGGTGTTGGCATCTGGTCCTCTCAGAGGTCAGGTGTTGGCATCTGGTCCTCTCAGAGGTCAGGTGTTGGCATCTTGTCCTCTCAGAGGTCAGGTGTTGGCATCTGATCCTCTCAGAGGTGAGGTGTTGGCATCTGGCCCTCCATCAGACATCAGGTGTTGGCATCTGGCCCTCCCTCAGAGGTCAGGTGTTGGCATCTGGCCCTCTCAGAGGTCAGGTGTTGGCATCTGGTCCTCCCTTAGAGGTCAGGTGTTGGCATCTGGTCCTCCCTTAGAGGTCAGGTGTTGGCATCTGGCCCTCCCTCAGAGGTCAGGTGTTGGCATCTGGCCCTCCCTCAGAGGTCAGGTGTTGGCATCTGGCCCTCTCAGAGGTCAGGTGTTGGCATCTGGTCCTCCCTTAGAGGTCAGGTGTTGGCATCTGGTCCTCCCTTAGAGGTCAGGTGTTGGCATCTGGCCCTCCCTCAGAGGTCAGGTGTTGGCATCTGGCCCTCTGGGAGGTCAGGTGTTGGCATCTGGCCCTCCCTCAGAGGGCAGGTGGTGGCATCTGGTCCTCTCAGAGGTCAGGTGTTGGCATCTAGCTCCCTCTCAGAGGTCAGGTGTTGGCATCTGCCCCTCCCTTAGGTCAGGTGTTGGCATCTGGTCCTCTCAGAGGTCAGCTGTTTGCATCTGCCCCTCTCAGAGGTCAGGTGTTGGCATCTTCCCCTCTCAGAGGTCAGGTGTTGGCATCTGCCCCTCTCAGAGGTCAGGTGTTGGTATCTGCCCCTCTCAGAGGTCAGGTGTTGGCATCTGCCCCTCTCAGAGGTCAGGTGTTGGCATCTTCCCCTCTCAGAGGTCAGGTGTTGGCATCTGCCCCTCTCAGAGGTCAGGTGTTGGCATCTGGCCCTCTCTTAGGTCTGGTGTTGGCATCTGGCCCTCCCTCAGAGGTCAGGTGTTGGCATCTGGCCCTCTCTCAGAGGTCAGGTGTTGGCATCTGGCCCTCCCTCAGAGGTCAGGTGTTGGCATCTGGCCCTCTCGGAGGTCAGGTGTTGGCATCTGCCCCTCTCAGAGGTCAGGTGTTGGCATCTGCCCTTCTCAGAGGTCAGGTGTTGGCATCTGGCCCTTTGGGAGGTCAGGTTTTGGCACCTAGTCCTCTCAGAGGTCAGGTGTTGGCGTCTGGCCCTCCCTCAGAGGTCTGGTGTTGGCATCTGCCCCTCTCAGAGGTCAGGTGTTGGCATCTGGTCCTCTCAGAGGTCAGGTGTTGGCATCTGGCCCTCCCTCAGAGGTCTGGTGTTGGCATCTGGCCCTCCCTCAGAGGTCTGTTGTTGGCATATGGCCCTCCCTCACAGGTCAGGTGTTGGCATCTGGCCCTGTGGGAGGTCTGGTGTTGGCATCTGGTCTTCTCAGAGGTCAGGGTTGGCATCTGGCCCTCCCTCACAGGTCAGGTGTTGGCATCTGGCCCTCCCTCACAGGAAAGGTGTTGGCATCTGGCCCTCTGGGAGGTCTGGTGTTGGCATCTGGTCCTCTCAGAGGTCAGGTGTTGGCATCTGCCCCTCTCAGAGGTCAGGTGTTGGCATCTGGTCCTCCCTTAGAGGTCTGGTGTTGGCATCTAGCCCTCTCGGAGGTCAGGTGTTGACATCACGCCCTCTCGGAGGTCAGGTGTTGGCATCTGGCCCTCTCAGAGGTCAGGTGTTGGCATCTGGTCCTCTCAGAGGTCAGGTGTTGGCATCTGGTCCTCCCTTAGAGGTCTGGTGTTGGCATCTGGCCCTCCCTCAGAGGTCAGGTGTTGGCATCTGCCCCTCTCTGAGGTCAGGTGTTGGCATCTGGCCCTCTCACAGGTCAGGTGTTGGCATCTGGTCCTCTCAGAGGTCAGGTGTTGGCATCTGCCCCTCCCAGAGGTCAGGTGTTAGCATCTGTTCCTCCGTCAGACATCAGGTGTTGGCATCTGGTCCTCTCAGAGGTCAGGTGTTGGCATCTGGCCCTCTCAGAGGTCAGGTGTTGGCATCTGCCCCTCTCAGAGGTCAGGTGTTGGCATCTGCCCCTCTCAGAGGTCAGGTGTTGGCATCTGCCCCTCCCAGAGGTCAGGTGTTGGCATCTGGCCCTCTCAGAGGTCAGGTGTTGGCATCTGCCCCTCTCAGAGGTCAGGAGGTGTTGGCATCTGCCCCTCTCAGAGGTCAGGTGTTGGCATTTGCCCCTCCCAGAGGTCAGGTGTTGGCATCTGGTCCTCTGTCAGACATCAGGTGTTGGCATCTGCCCCTCTCAGAGGTCAGGTGTTGGCATCTGCCCCTCTCAGAGGTCAGGTGTTGGCATCTGCCCCTCCCAGAGGTCAGGTGTTGGCATCTGGCCCTCTCAGAGGTCAGGTGTTGGCATCTGGCCCTCTCAGAGGTCAGGTTTTGGCATCTGGCCCTCTCAGAGGTCAGGTGTTGGCATCTGGCCCTCTCAGAGGTCAGGTGTTGGCATCTTCCCCTCTCGGAGGTCAGGTGTTGGCATCTGGCCCTCTGGCAGGTCTGGTGTTGGCATCTGGTCCTCTCAGAGGTCTGGTGTTGGCATCTGGTCCTCTCAGAGGTCTGGTGTTGGCATCTGGCCCTCTCAGAGGTCAGGTGTTGGCATCTAGCCCTCTCAGAGGTCAGGTGTTGGTATCTGGTCCTCCCTCAGAGGTCAGGTGTTGGCATCTGGCCCTCTCAGAGGTCAGGTGTTGGCATCTTCCCCTCTCAGAGGTCAGGTGTTGGCATCTGGTCCTCCCTCAGAGGTCAGGTGTTGGCATCTGGCCCTCTGGGAGGTCTGGTGTTGGCATCTGGCCCTCTGGGAGGTCTGGTGTTGGCATCTGGCCCTCTGGGAGGTCTGGTATTGGCATCTGGTCCTCTCAGAGGTCTGGTGTTGGCATCTGGTCCTCTCAGAGGTCTGGTGTTGGCATCTGGTCCTCTCAGAGGTCTGGTGTTGGCATCTGGCCCTCTCAGAGGTCAGGTGTTGGCATCTGGCCCTCTCAGAGGTCAGGTGTTGGCATCTAGCCCTCTCAGAGGTCAGGTGTTGGTATCTGGTCCTCCCTCAGAGGTCAGGTGTTGGCATCGGACCCTCCCTCTGAGGTCAGGTCACCCACAGCCGGAGTCTAAAGGTATACAACTGCACACCGCTGGGCCAGGGTGCCCCCAGTGCACACACGCGGGCTGGTGGCTTATTGTGCTGTTCAGGGGGGTGGGTTGGAGACGGGTCACCTTTTCAGGTTGCTCTCAGGTTTTTCGCCTTTTAAAACGAGGCGCTGCGCTCCCGATAAAGTTCCCCATTTTTCAAAGTCGGATGGTTTACCCATTGGTTCATGCCCAGTCGTGCGCCTGCAGTCAGTCACAGCAACACAGGCAGGTTGTTCCTTTCACACGAATGCTTGGTATGAAACCCTCCTATGGGCATCAGTTCTCCGCCTTTATCTTTCTTCTGTAACAGGATTTATGTCACCACAGATGGCTTGTTAGTTTTTGGCGTTTTCCTTGGCTGTAGCGCCTAAGTATATTGCTACAGCGCTATTTGCCATAGGGTTACATCACCTAACTCTGCTTACAAATAGACGCATACTGGCACTATATGCACAGAGGCAACGACTAGTACAGACACACTGCCTCCTCCTGGACACTTGCTGGTAATACACCAACCCCAGGTCGTCCTGTTTGACTGCGCGGTGACAGGTTCAAATCCCGTCTATCAAAAAACACCTAAATGCCCCAGAGGATGACTTGGCGCTTTCAGGCACACTTACCACTACTGAGCCTGGGTGCAGCAGGAAAGGGTTGTGGTTCCTGGTAAGCTCGTGCAGCTGATAAACTTCTTTCTCGGATTTTTATTTTTGTGACTGTCCTTCAGGTCCAGAGGTTGGCCCCGGGCCCCTGGTTGCCTGGTGCTCGCGGTGACCTCAGTGCGGAGATGTCAGTAAGCTGCCACCAGTCCCTCTCTCTCCTTCTCTCTCCCTCTCACCCTCCTCGTCCGGGGTCCCCAACTCTCTCACCGAGGTTGGGGGTGACCTCGGAGATGTGTGGGAGCTCTCTCCGCCCCACTCCCTTGGCAGGTCCACCCTGGTCTCTTCTTCTCCACCCCTCTCTTTCAGTCTTCTGCCACCACGTGCCAAGCTCTCGCTAGCGCTTGGAGTGAACACTTCAGTCGTGCATGAGCTTCCACGCCCCTCCCTCCCCACTGGGCTCTCACTATAGCAGGGGGCGAGTCAGCTCGGAGTTGTCTCTCAGGTGCCAGGGCACTCCCTCTTCACACACATACTCTCCCCACCAGGCTCTCACTATAGCAGGGGTGAGTGAGCTCACAGTTGTCTCTCAGGTCACACACATACTCCCCCTCCCCACGTGGCACTCACTTTAGTTGGTGGTGAGTGAGCTCGGAGTTGTCTGACAGGTGCCAGGGCGCTCCCTTTCACACACATACTCCCCCCCCCCACACGTGGCTCTCACTTTAGTTGGTGGTGAGTGAACTCGGAGTTGTCTGACAGGTGCCAGGGCACTCCCTCTTCACACACATACTGACTCTCCCCACCAGGCTCTCACAATAGCTTGGGGTGAGTGAGCTCAGAGTTGTCTGTCAGGTGCCAGGGCACTCCCTCTTCACACACATACTCACTCTCCCCACCAGGCTCTCACTATAGCAGGGGGTGAGTGAGCTCAGAGTTGTCTGTCAGGTGCCAGAGCTCTCCCTCTTCACACATACTCCCCCTCCCGGATCTCACTATAGCAGGGGGTGAGTGAGCTGTGAGTTGTCTGTCTGTCAGGTGCCAGGGCACTCCCTCTTCACACACATACTCACTCTCCCCACCAGGCTTTCACTTTAGCTGGGGGTGAGTGTGCTCACAGTTGTCTCTCAGGTGCCAGGGCACTACCTCTTCACACACATACTCCCCCTCCCCACGTGGCACTCACTTTAGTTGGTGGTGAGTGAGCTCGGAGTTGTCTGTCAGGTGCCAGGGCGCTCCCTCTTCACACACATACTCCCCCCTCCCCACGTGGCACTCACTTTAGTTGGTGGTGACTGAGCTCGGAGTTGTCTGACAGGTGCAAGGGCGCTCCCTCTTCACACACATACTCCCCCTCCCCACGTGGCTCTCACTTTAGTTGGTGGTGAGTGAGCTCGGAGTTGTCTGACAGGTGCCAGGGCACTCCCTCTTCACACACATACTCACTCTCCCCGCCAGGCTCTCACAATAGCTTGGGGTGAGTGAGCTCAGAGTTGTCTGTCAGGTGCCAGGGCACTCCCTCTTCACACACATACTCACTCTCCCCACCAGGCTCTCACTATAGCAGGGGGTGACTGAGTGAGCTCAGAGTTGTCTGTCAGGTACCAGGGCTCTCCCTCTTCACACATACTCACTCTCCCCACCAGGCTCTCACTATAGCTTGGGGTGAGTGAGCTCTGAGTTGTCTGTCAGGTGCCAGGGCTCCCTGTGTTTACTCTCTCTCTCGCCGCCCTCCCCCCCCAGCTTGTGGTGAGAAGTCTCAGAGTTGTGCACGAGTTGCCAGGACTTCCTCTTCCCCTCTTTCCTTCTCCCCCCTCCCCTCTGCCCCCGCCTCCCTGTCTCTCTGAGGCTCTCGCTGGAGTTTGGGGTGAGCTCAGAGTTGTGCATGAGTTGCTGGGCTCCTTTAAGACAGGCCCCGCCCCTCCCCACCAGGCTCTGCCTTTAATTGAGGCTGGAGAGGAGCTTTAGCAGACAGGCGCTGGAGGAGCAGCCCTGTGCCAGCAGGGATCCAGGGCTGGTGATCTGCTCCCAGCGCGCCCCCTGACGCCTCGGCTCAGGCTCAGCCTTCCGGACTGTGGCTCTGAAGCTTGAACCTAGCGCTGCTTCCTGGCTTCCAAGCTCCTCACTATTCAGACCCTGGTTCACTGACAGACGCCCCTCTTTTCATTGGATCGGCGGATCTCAGTTCGGACGCCCCTGTCCTCCTCGGGCCTTGTGTGATCCTCTTCATCTGCATCGGGCACTGGTTCGCATATTGGAGCCTCCTGGAATCTCTTCTTCAAACTCTGGTTCGCAGTTCGGATCCTCCTCGAATCTCTGCTTCTGAATCTGGTTCGCAGGTCGGACCTGTGCCTCGTCACTGCCCCGCTCTTGGACCCCGCTGCCCCCTCTTGGACTCTCCTGCCCCCCCTTGGACTCTCCTGCCCCACTCTTAGACCCCGCTGCCCCACTCTTAGACCCCGCTGCCCCACTCTTAGACCCCGCTGCCCCACTCTTAGACCCCGCTGCCCCCTATTGGACCCCGCTGCCCCCTATTGGACCCCGCTGCCCCCTATTGGACCCAGCTGCCCCCTATTGGACCCCGCTGCCCCCTATTGGACCCCGCTGCCCCACTCTTAGACCCCGCTGCCCCCTCTTGGACTCTCCTGCCCCCCTTGGACTCTCCTGCCCCCCCTTGGACTCTCCTGCCCCCTCTTGGACCCGCTGCCCCACTCTTAGACCCCGCTGCCCCACTCTTAGACCCCGCTGCCCCCTATTGGAACCCGCTGCCCCACTCTTAGACCCCGCTGCCCCCTATTGGACCCCGCTGCCCCCTATTGGACCCAGCTGCCCCCTATTGGGCCCCGATGCCCCCCTCCTGGACCCGCTGCCCCACTCTTAGACCCCGCTGCCCCACTCTTAGACCCCGCTGCCTCCTCTTGGGCCCTCCTGCCTCGTCTCTGGTTCAAAGTGTCCGGATTTCTTTCTTCCTGACCCCACCTTCCCCCCCCCCCCAAGCCCTCTGCATTATTTTTGGGGTGCAGCGCCCACAGTTTGGAGCTCCTGCGGGTCCTGGTTCGGAGGGTTCAGTGCCTGAGTGTGGAATAAGCCCCAGGGTATCAGTTTTGGGGGTTCAGTCCTGCAGTTATTTCTGAGCCCCAACCCCGGACCCTCTCTGGGGGGGCCCCGCGGAGCACATGAAGACCCACCTGTTGGCCGGTCGCCCCCCGCCCCCCACCATGGCGGCCCCCGCCCCGGCCAAGAGCCCCGAATGGCTGCAGGAGGAGCTGGAGTCTGGCGGGGGGGCCGCCCTGCTGCTGCTGGACTGCCGCCCCCACGAGCTCTACGAGGCGGCCCACATCGAGGGGGCCGTGCACCTGGCCCTCCCCGGCCTGCTGCTGCGCCGCCTGCGGCGGGGGCGGCTGCCCCTGCGCGCCCTGCTGCCCGGCACCGAGGACCAGGAGCGACTGTCCCAGCGCTGCCGCACACACACCGTGATCCTCTACGACCAGGCCTCGGAGCACTGCCCGGAGGGGGGCCCCCAGGGCCCGGTGCTGGCGCTACTGCTGCACCGGCTGCGAGAGGACGGCTGCGCGGCCTTCTACCTCCGGGGTAAGAGGGAGGACCCCCCAGGGTCCATGGGGTTATCTGAGCTTGGGGGTACTACCTTAAGAGAGGTGTGCATCCAGGGTGTGCGGGGGCATCTGAGAGCCTTCTACCTCAGGGGTAAGAGGAGGGCCCCCATGGGGCACTACTTGAACAGAGGACAGCACCTAGGGTGAGCGGTTGCACCTGCGAGCCTCATACCTCAGGGGTAAGAGGAGGGCCCGTCTGGGGTGGAGGGGGTGTCATCTGACCATGGGGGTACTACCTGAACAGTGGACAGCACCTAGGGAGAGCGGGTGCAGCTGCGAGCCTCATACCTCCGGGGTAAGGTGAGGTCCCCCATGGGGCACTACCTGAGCAGAGGAGGGCATCTAGGGTGGGCAGGGGCAGCTGCCAGATGTATACTTCAGGGGTTAAGAGGACCCCCCTGCCACTACCTCAGGGGTAAGAGGAGCGCCCGCCTGGGGTGGAGGGTGTGTCATCTGACCATGGGGGTACTACCTGAACAGTGGACAGCACCTAGGGAGAGCAGGTGCAGCTGCGAGCCTCATACCTCCGGGGTAAGGTGAGGTCCCCCATGGGGCACTACCTGAGCAGAGGAGGGCATCTAGGGTGGGCGGGGGGCAGCTGCCAGATGTATACTTCAGGGGTTAAGAGGACCCCCCCCTGCCACTACCTCAGGGGTAAGAGGAGCGCCCGCCTGGGGTGGAGGGTGTGTCATCTGACCATGGGGGTACTACCTGAACAGTGGACAGCACCTAGGGAGAGCGGGTGCAGCTGCGAGCCTCATACCTCCGGGGTAAGGTGAGGTCCCCCATGGGGCACTACCTGAGCAGAGGAGGGCATCTAGGGTGGGCGGGGGGCAGCTGCCAGATGTATACTTCAGGGGTTAAGAGGACCCCCCCCCCTGCCACTACCTCAGGGGTAAGAGGAGGCCCCGCCTGGGGTGGAGGGGGTGTCATCTGACCATGGGGGTACTACCTGAACAGTGGACGTGCAGAGAGCGGGTGCAGCTGCGAGCCTCATACCTCAGGGGTAAGGTGAGGTCCCCCATGGGGCACTACCTGAGCAGAGGAGGGCATCTAGGGTGGGCGGGGGCAGCTGCCAGATGTATACTTCAGGGGTTAAGAGGACCCCCCCTGCCACTACCTCAGGGGTAAGAGGAGGCCCCGCCTGGGGTGGAGGGGGTGTCATCTGACCATGGGGGTACTACCTGAACAGTGGACAGCACCTAGGGAGAGCAGGTGCAGCTGCGAGCCTCATACCTCCGGGGTAAGGTGAGGTCCCCCATGGGGCACTACCTGAGCAGAGGAGGGCATCTAGGGTGGGCAGGGGGCAGCTGCCAGATGTATACTTCAGGGGTTAAGAGGACCCCCCCTGCCACTACCTCAGGGGTAAGAGGAGCGCCCGCCTGGGGTGGAGGGTGTGTCATCTGACCATGGGGTACTACCTGAACAGTGGACAGCACCTAGGGAGAGCGGGTGCAGCTGCGAGCCTCATACCTCCGGGGTAAGGTGAGGTCCCCCATGGGGCACTACCTGAGCAGAGGAGGGCATCTAGGGTGGGCGGGGGCAGCTGCCAGATGTATACTTCAGGGGTTAAGAGGACCCCCCTGCCACTACCTCAGGGGTAAGAGGAGCGCCCGCCTGGGGTGGAGGGTGTGTCATCTGACCATGGGGGTACTACCTGAACAGTGGACAGCACCTAGGGAGAGCAGGTGCAGCTGCGAGCCTCATACCTCCGGGGTAAGGTGAGGTCCCCCATGGGGCACTACCTGAGCAGAGGAGGGCATCTAGGGTGGGCGGGGGGCAGCTGCCAGATGTATACTTCAGGGGTTAAGAGGACCCCCCTGCCACTACCTCAGGGGTAAGAGGAGCGCCCGCCTGGGGTGGAGGGTGTGTCATCTGACCATGGGGGTACTACCTGAACAGTGGACAGCACCTAGGAGAGCGGGTGCAGCTGCGAGCCTCATACCTCCGGGGTAAGGTGAGGTCCCCCATGGGGCACTACCTGAGCAGAGGAGGGCATCTAGGGTGGGCGGGGGCAGCTGCCAGATGTATACTTCAGGGGTTAAGAGGACCCCCCTGCCACTACCTCAGGGGTAAGAGGAGCGCCCGCCTGGGGTGGAGGGTGTGTCATCTGACCATGGGGGTACTACCTGAACAGTGGACAGCACCTAGGGAGAGCGGGTGCAGCTGCGAGCCTCATACCTCCGGGGTAAGGTGAGGTCCCCCATGGGGCACTACCTGAGCAGAGGAGGGCATCTAGGGTGGGCGGGGGGCAGCTGCCAGATGTATACTTCAGGGGTTAAGAGGACCCCCCCCCTGCCACTACCTCAGGGGTAAGAGGAGGCCCCGCCTGGGGTGGAGGGGGTGTCATCTGACCATGGGGGTACTACCTGAACAGTGGACGTGCAGAGAGCGGGTGCAGCTGCGAGCCTCATACCTCAGGGGTAAGGTGAGGTCCCCCATGGGGCACTACCTGAGCAGAGGAGGGCATCTAGGGTGGGCGGGGGGCAGCTGCCAGATGTATACTTCAGGGGTTAAGAGGACCCCCCCCCCTGCCACTACATGAGCGGGGGGGGGGTACCTAGGGACTGCGGATAGATGCCTGCACTGCCTTTTAACACAGGGGTAAGAGGAGGTCTCCGCCCTCTTCGATGAAGGGGGTACTGCCTGAGCAGTGGGGGCATCTAGGGGCTGCGAGAGGGCCGCCTCGGGCCTTCTACCTGAAGGGTAAGTCGCCCCCCTGAAGGGCGCAGAGGGGCCTGGGGTCCTTGTGTGCAGATCTAGAAGGTTCACGAGGTCTTCTAAGCATAGTGCACCCCACCCAGGTACACAGGGGTGGGGTCCCCCCACCTCACGGCTGTGCCCGGGGAGCTGTTCTCTCCATAGTCTGGGCTCTGTGGGTTCTGACCAAGGGGGCCCCGGATACTAGCAGAGGGGCCCTGGGAGGCTGCAATAGGGTGGCTCCGTGTAAGGGTGCTGCCATGGTTGGGCTGGAGAGGCCATCTAATGCCAGGAGCCTACCCCGGGATGTCGAGAGGACAGCTGTGGGACCCCTAGCTCACGCGTAAGGCTCGTTTGTGGGGGGCTGAGTGCTGGCCCGGAGGGCACTGTCTCGGTGGTACTGGGTGGGTGCTGTCCCTGGGTACAGAGGGGCACTGTCTCGGTGGCACTGGCTGGTTGCTGACCCCCTGGTTCAGGAGGGCACTGTCTCGGTGGTACTGGGTGGGTGCTGTCCCTGGGTACAGAGGGGCACTGTCTCGGTGGCACTGGCTGGTTGCTGACCCCCTGGTTCAGGAGGGCACTGTCTCGGTGGCACTGGGTGGGTGCTGTCCCTGGGTTACAGGAGGGCACTGTCTCGGTGGTAGTGGCTGGGTGCTTTCTCTGGGGGTACAGGAGGGCACTGTCTCGGTACAGACCCCGGGGTACAGGTTGGCACTGTCTCGGTGGTAGTGACTGGGTGCTTTCCCTGGGGCACAAGCTGCTGGGGGCCCCCCCGGGGGTTCTGCTTCGTAAGATGGTGACGGACGGGTTGGGGCTTCACTGACTGAGGGAATGAGGGTGTGCAGGAAGCCCTCCCTGTGGGTACAACTGTGCTTAGGGGGGGCGGGATAGTCAGTGTGAGGGCACCGGCTGATAGTACTGACAGAAATTTAAAGGAAAATGGGTGGGGGGGGGGGGGGGGCTGAGTGGTTGGTTCAGCGGAGGAGAGTGGTCCTACTGGCAGGTCATTAGCTGAGCGGTGGAAGGTGGTTCACCTGGCAGGTGATTGGCTCAGCGGAGGAAGGTGGTTCACCTGACAGGTGGTTGGTTCAGCAGAGGAGGGGGTTCACCTGCCAGGTGGTTGGTTCAGCAGAGGAGGGGGTTCACCTGCCAGGTGGTTGGTTCAGCAGAGGAGGGGGTCACCTAGCAGGTGGTTGGTTCAGCAGAGGAGGGGGGGTCACCTGGCAGGTGGTTGGTTCAGCGGAGGAAGGTGGTTCACCTGACAGGTGGTTGGTTCAGCGGGAGGAAGGTGGTTCACCTGACAGGTGGTTGGTTCAGCAGAGGAGGGGGTTCACCTGCCAGGTGGTTGGTTCAGCAGAGGAGGGGGGGTCACCTGGCAGGTGGTTGGTTCAGCAGAGGAGGGGGGGTCACCTGGCAGGTGGTTGGTTCAGCAGAGGAGGGGGGAGGTCACCTGGCAGGTGGTTGGTTCAGCGGAGGAGAGTGGTTCTAGAAGGTCATTAGCTGAGCGGAGGAAGGTGGTTCACCTGCCAGGTGATTGGTTCAGCAGAGGAGGGGTGTTCACCTGGCAGGTGATTGGCTCAGCGGAGGAAGGTGGTTCACCTGAAAGGTGGTTGGTTCAGCAGAGGAGGGGGGTTCACCTGCCAGAGGTGGTTGGTTCAGCAGAGGAGGGGGGTTCACCTGCCAGGTGGTTGGTTCAGCAGAGGAGGGGGGGGTCACCTGGCAGGTGATTGGCTCAGCGGAGGAAGGTGGTTCACCTGCCAGGTGATTGGTTCAGCAGAGGAGGGGTGTTCACCTGGCTGGCAGGTGGTTGGTTCAACGGAGGAACACGGTTCACGTGGCAGGTGGTTGGTTCAGCAGAGGAGGGGGGGCACCTGGCAGGTGGTTGGTTCAGCGGAGGAATGTGGTTCACCTGACAGGTGGTTGGTTCAGCAGAGGAGGGGGGCACCTGGCAGGTGGTTGGTTCAGCAGAGGAGGAGGGGAGGTCACCTGGCAGGTGGTTGGTTCAGCGGAGGAGAGTGGTTCTAGAAGGTCATTAGCTGAGCGGAGGAAGGTGGTTCACCTGCCAGGTGATTGGTTCAGCAGAGGAGGGGTGTTCACCTGGCAGGTGATTGGCTCAGCGGAGGAAGGTGGTTCACCTGCCAGGTGATTGGTTCAGCAGAGGAGGGGTGTTCACCTGGCTGGCAGGTGGTTGGTTCAACGGAGGAACACGGTTCACGTGGCAGGTGGTTGGTTCAGCAGAGGAGGGGGGGCACCTGGCAGGTGGTTGGTTCAGCGGAGGAATGTGGTTCACCTGACAGGTGGTTGGTTCAGCAGAGGAGGGGGCACCTGGCAGGTGGTTGGTTCAGCAGAGGAGGGGGGAGGTCACCTGGCAGGTGGTTGGTTCAGCGGAGGAGGGGCACCTGGCAGGTGGTTGGTTCAGCAGAGGAGGGGGAGGTCACCTGGCAGGTGGTTGGTTCAGCGGAGGAGGGGGGGCACCTGGCAGAGGAGGGGGAGGTCACCTGGTAGGTGGTTGGTTCAGCGGAGGAGGGGGGCACCTGGCAGGTGGTTGGTTCAGCAGAGGAGGGGGGCACCTGGTAGGTGATTGGCTCAGCGGTGGAAGGTGGTTCACCTGGCAGGTGGTTGGTTCAGCAGAGGAGGGGGGGAGGTCACCTGGCAGGTGGTTGGTTCAGCGGAGGAAGGGGGGGTCACCTGGTAGGTGATTGGCTCAGCGGAGGAATGTGGTTCACCTGGCAGGTGGTTGGTTCAGCAGAGGAGGGGGGAGGTCACCTGGCAGGTGGTTGGTTCAGCGGAGGAGAGTGGTTCTAGCAGGTCATTAGCTGAGCGGTGGAAGGTGGTTCTCCTGGCAAGTGATTGGCTGAGCGGCGGAAGGTGGTTCACCTGGCAGGTGATTGGCTCAGCGGAGGAAGGGGGGTTCACCTGCCAGGTGGTTGGTTCAGCAGAGGAGGGGGGAGGACACCTGGCAGGTGGTTGGTTCAGCGGAGGAAGGTGGTTCACCCGACAGGTGGTAGGTCCAGCAGAGGAGGGGGGGGCACCTGGTAGGTGGTTGGTTCAGCGGAGGAGAGTGGTTCTAGAAGGTCATTAGCTGAGCGGTGGATGGTGGTTCTCCTGGCAAGTGATTGGCTGAGCGGCGGAAGGTGGTTCACCTGGGAGGTGGTTGGTTCAGCAGAGGAAGGGGGGGGGGTCACCTGGTAGGTGATTGGCTCAGCGGAGGAATGTGGTTCACCTGGCAGGTGGTTGGTTCAGCAGAGGAGGGGGGGAGGTCACCTGGCAGGTGGTTGGTTCAGCGGAGGAGAGTGGTTCTAGAAGGTCATTAGCTGAGCGGTGGAAGGTGGTTCACCTGCCAGGTGATTGGCTCAGCGGAGGAGGGGGGTTCACCTGGCTGGCAGGTGGTTGGTTCAACGGTGAACACGGTTCACGTGGCAGGTGGTTGGTTCAGCAGAGGAGGGGGGGTCACCTGGCAGGTGGTTGGTTCAGCAGATGAGGGGGGGAGGTCACCTGGCAGGGTTGGTTCAGCGGAGGAGAGTGGTTCTAGAAGGTCATTAGCTGAGCGGTGGAGGTTGGTTCACCTGGCAAGTGAATGGCTGAGCGGTGGAAGGTGGTTCACCTGCCAGGTGATTGGCTCAGCGGAGTAAGGTGGTTCACCTGCCAGGTGATGGGTTCAGCAGAGGAGGGGGGGGGGTCACCTGGCAGGTGGTTGGTTCAGCAGAGGAGGGGGGGAGGTCACCTGCCAGGTGGTTGGTTCAGCAGAGGAGGGGGGGGGTCACCTGGCAGGTGGTTGGTTCAGCAGAGGAGGGGGGAGGTCACCTGGCAGGTGGTTGGTTCAGCGGAGGAGAGTGGTTCTAGAAGGTCATTAGCTGAGCGGAGGAAGGTGGTTCACCTGCCAGGCGATTGGTTCAGCAGAGGAGGGGAGTTCACCTGGCAGGTGATTGGCTCAGCGGAGGAAGGTGGTTCACCTGCCAGGTGTTTGGTTCAGCAGAGGAGGGGTGTTCACCTGGCTGGCAGGTGGTTGGTTCAACGGAGGAACACGGTTCACGTGGCAGGTGGTTGGTTCAGCAGAGGAGGGGGGGCACCTGGCAGGTGGTTGGTTCAGCGGAGGAATGTGGTTCACCTGACAGGTGGTTGGTTCAGCAGAGGAGGGGGGGCACCTGGCAGGTGGTTGGTTCAGCAGAGGAGGGGGGGAGGTCACCTGGCAGGTGGTTGGTTCAGCGGAGGAGGGGGGGGCACCTGGCAGGTGGTTGGTTCAGCAGAGGAGGGGGGGAGGTCACCTGGCAGGTGGTTGGTTCAGCGGAGGAGGGGGAGGCACCTGGCAGGTGGTTGGTTCAGCAGAGGAGGGGGGGAGGTCACCTGGTAGGTGGTTGGTTCAGCGGAGGAGGGGGGGCACCTGGCAGGTGGTTGGTTCAGCAGAGGAGGGGGGGGCACCTGGTAGGTGGTTGGTTCAGCGGAGGAGAGTGGTTCTAGAAGGTCATTAGCTGAGCGGTGGATGGTGGTTCTCCTGGCAAGTGATTGGCTGAGCGGCGGAAGGTGGTTCACCTGGGAGGTGGTTGGTTCAGCAGAGGAAGGGGGGTCACCTGGTAGGTGATTGGCTCAGCGGAGGAATGTGGTTCACCTGGCAGGTGGTTGGTTCAGCAGAGGAGGGGGAGGTCACCTGGCAGGTGGTTGGTTCAGCGGAGGAGAGTGGTTCTAGAAGGTCATTAGCTGAGCGGTGGAAGGTGGTTCACCTGCCAGGTGATTGGCTCAGCGGAGGAGGGGGTTCACCTGGCTGGCAGGTGGTTGGTTCCAACGGTGAACACGGTTCACGTGGCAGGTGGTTGGTTCAGCAGAGGAGGGGGTCACCTGGCAGGTGGTTGGTTCAGCAGATGAGGGGGGGAGGTCACCTGGCAGGTGGTTGGTTCAGCGGAGGAGAGTGGTTGTAGAAGGTCATTAGCTGAGCGGTGGAGGTTGGTTCACCTGGCAAGTGAATGGCTGAGCGGTGGAAGGTGGTTCACCTGCCAGGTGATTGGCTCAGCGGAGTAAGGTGGTTCACCTGCCAGGTGATGGGTTCAGCAGAGGAGGGGGGGGGGTCACCTGGCAGGTGGTTGGTTCAGCAGAGGAGGGGGGGAGGTCACCTGGCAGGTGGTTGGTTCAGCAGAGGAGGGGGGGGGCACATGGTTGGTGATTGGTTCAGCGGAGGAGAGTGGTTCTAGAAGGTCATTAGCTGAGCGGTGGAAGGTGGTTCACCTGCCAGGTGATTGGCTCAGCGGAGTATTTATTTATTTATGCGTTTTTATATAGCGCAGACTTTACCCGAGGGTGTCAGAGCGCTTCACAATAGGAACAGTAACATTACATGAGGAGAAGGATACCAGTGAGCATAATACAAAAGCAAGCGTTACATTGCATGAGGAAAAAGTGACAATTGTGCAAATAACAAACAAACCAGATACAAAAAGAGGTATACGTTCCAAGAGGAAAAAGTGACAGGTGTGCATGATACATGGGGTACAAAGTACAAGTAGAGGTATAATACTGCAGTAAGTGGCAGTCACTCATAACACACTGGGAAGGCACTTCTATAGGCTTGGGGTACAGCATTTCCTATAGTGGAAGAACTTCCTTGAGGTAGTAGAGAGGGCGTGAATTAAACAGGGGACTTGAAATGAAGGGAACACCCACCTATAATCCAACACAGCACTCAAGGGTGAGGAATGAACAGGAAAAGGTACAAATTTACACTGACGAGCGAACTTCCTAGAGGGCCTGAGAACGAAAATATTAGATCTGGACGTGTCTTTGGAAGAGAAGAGATTTGAGGTCAGCTTTGAAGATCCGGGTAGAGGAGGTGGCACGGAGCAGTGGGGGAGCGAGTTCCAGATTCTCACCGCATTACCCGAGAAGGATTGAGCCATCAATCTTTCCCTTTTGAAGACGGGGGCTCAAGCAGAAGCTTTTCCGCATTGCGAGAGAGGCGAGAGCCACCGGACAATTTCAATTTATTCGCCAGGTAACGAGGGGAGGACGTGTGTAACGCTTTGTGTGTGATGCAGGCAGTTTTGTAAATAGATCTTGCCTCGATCGGAAGCCATCGAAGAGAGGACAGGATAGGAGTGACGTGGTCGCTTCGTTTAGACCCTGAAATGAAGCGAGCTGCTGAATGGAGGATGGATTTGAGGGGTGAGAGGTGGGATTTGGGTAGGCCCGACAGAAGAGAATTGCAATAATCCAGTCTTGAGAGAACCAGAGATTGTACCAAGGTTTTTAGGTCTTTCTCCGGGAAGAACCAACGGATCCCCCATAGAAGGCGCAGCTGGTAACGTGCGTTCTTAGCAATAGAGTTGATGTGGGAGATTAGGTTGAGTCTTTTGTCAAGAATGACACCTAGGGATTTAGCGCTGTCGACAATGATGGGTTTGTTGTTGAGTAGGTTCAGCTGAACCATCCAAGATTGAACAGGAGGAGGTGAGAGGAGGTGAGAGAGAGGTAGAGAGGAGGAGGAATTCAGTTTGAATGAGAATGAGTTGGTGAGCTGACATCCAGTTGTGAATAGAGTAGAGAGTAGAATTGAGTAGGGAGAGATCGTGTGCGGAAGACACCTTAAGGTAGATTTGTGTGTCGTCCGCATAAAGATGGTAAAGGATCCCAGATTTGCTTAGGAGGTTCCCTAAAGGTTCCAGGTAGAGATTAAACAAGGTGGGTGCCAGGATAGAACCTTGAGGGACGCCTTGACCTACGGCCAATGGAGATGAAAGACTGTTCGCTATCTTGATCATTTGGGATCTGTCCGAGAGGAAAGAGGCAAACCATTTGAGCACTGTGCCATCCAGTCCCATTCTCTGTTGAAGAGTGTTGAGGAGGGTGCTATGATTAACCGTGTCAAAGGCTGCAGAGAGGTCTAGAAGAATCAGAAGACACGATTCCCCAGAGTCGAGTATATGCAGCGCATCGTCAATCACTTGCAGCAGGGCTGTTTCAGTGCTGCAATTTTGGATGAAGCCAGACTGGAAGACGTCGAGGAGGTTATTGTCCATAATATGTAAGGAAAGTTGTTTCGCGACACATTTTTCGGTGATTTTCGACAGAAAAGGGAGGTTGGAGATAGGGCGGAAGTTGTTGAGGTCGTTCGCATCCGCGGCGGGTTTTTTTAGAAGAGGGGTGACCTGACCTGATTTGAGGGTAACCGGGAGGGAGCCATGACTGAGGAAGAGATTGACTAGCCTGGTCCAGTAAGAGAGGGTATAGGTGTAGAAATCGATGGCGATAGTCGCTAGGGATGGGGTCAGAAGAATGGTTGGAGGGTTTAGTTTCGAGGATGCATTTGAGGAGGTCATCTTCCGAGATGACGTCAAAGTTCTGCCAGGTAACTAAGGATTTCCGCTCCTCAATGGGGGAGGGTGGACGACCTGATCCACCAGTGCTTTGACCTTTTCATCGAAGAATATAGCGAAATCTGCTGCTTTCTTTGAGGAATCCTCAGGCTTAATGGTTAGGGGAGAACCGTTTGGGTTTTTGATGAGGTCAAAAAGTTTTTGGGTCTGTTTTTGGCTGAGTCAAGGAGGGATCTGAAATGTGATGCTTTTTCAAGGAAGATGTGGTTGTGATATTTGGATCTTGCTGAGCGTAAAAGAGAGAGATTGGAGGTGGAATGAGATTTTTTCCAATGCTTCTCCAGGAGTCTCAGGTTTTTCCTTTCATCGTAGAGCGCTTTATTGAACCAAGGTGCCCAGGGGGTGGGTCTTTTCCTTTTGCTTTGGAGAGGAGCGACAATGTCGATTTCGACTGCTAGTACTGAGAGGCACTGAGAAGTGAGAACGTTGACATCCACGCTAGGGTCTAGTCTAGGAAGTGCCCGCATAGCAGAATCACAAAAAGTGTCAAGGTCAATGTTCTTAGTGTTGCGGAACCAGGTAGTAGCTCTTTTAGGTTGGCCGAGAGTTATAACGTGCGATAGGTGAAAACGGAAGGGAATGAGGAGGTGGTCAGACCAGTCTACATGGATGGGGGGAGCAGTAGTCAGCAGGTCTGCTTTGGATATGACAAGATCCAGAACTGAGCCCTTGGAATGTGTGGTTTCCGAGCAATGTTGGAGGAGATCATTGGCTGAGAGAAAGGAGGCAAGCTTGTTGGCAGCCGAGTCTTCCAAAGAGCCCCAGTGGAGATTAAAGTCACCCAGGAAGATCTGTCTGTCACTTTGAGAAAATTGGTCACTGATGAAGTCAGTCAGTTCCTCCACAAAGGAAGAGCAGTGACCAGGCGGGTGGTAGATGGCATGGAATCTAAAGGGTGAGCCGTGATGTATTTGAAGTTCTAGGGAAAGGCATTCGAATGTACGGAAGAGGGTGGTAGGGAACGCTTTAATTTGAAGGGAGTTTCTGAAGATGATAGCGACACCTCCCCCAATTTTGTCTGCCCTGTCATTTCTGAGGATAGAGTAGTCAGTGGGTAGGTGGTTCACCTGCCAGGTGATTGGTTCAGAGGTCATTACATCATTGTTGAATGCAGACCCTTCCATATTTCATAGGAATTCGTTGACCTTAGGTTAAATGCCCCCTTCCCCTTTAAGGGCTGAGAACCCCGGAGGAATGCCCCCCGTCAAACACTTTCAGGGCAGCGTATTGTCTTGAGTGAAAAGGATCCCTCCTCGCACTGATCACAGTGACACCGTCGGTGTGATCCCGCCCAGATCGCGGTAGCAGGCTGCCGGGGACCCCAGGCAGATCACCGAACTGCCCCCCACTCGTGCAGAATGCGGCGGCTCGCATTGCCAGCTCTTGGGGTCAGCGCCGCCCCCCCCCCCTTCTTAACACACTGGAATGATGCTCTTTAAGGCCCTGGTGATGTCATATTAAGTAAGCCGTGTCTCAGTCTGTTGAACTCACTCTGCAAAAGCGGCCAGATCTCTGAGAGCCGGGGGACAAGATCCTTATGAGCCGGGGTACCAGATCTCTAAGATCCAGAGGACCAGATCTCTAAGAGCCGGGGGACCAGATCCTTATGAGCCGGGGTACTAGATCTCTAAGATCTAGAGGACCAGATCTCTTAAGAGCCGGGGGACCAGATCTTTATGAGCCGGGGTACTAGATCTCTAAGATCCAGAGGACCAGATCTCTAAGAGCTGGGGGACCAGATCCTTATGAGCCGGGGTACTAGATCTCTAAGATCCAGAGGACCAGATCCCTATGAGCCGGGGGACCAGATTCCTATGAGCCGGGGACCAGATCCCTAAGAGCTGGGGGACCAGATCTCTAGGATCCAGGGGACCAGATCCCTTTGAGTCGGGGGACCAGATCTCTAAGATCCAGAGGACCAGATCTCTTTGAGCTGGGGGACCAGATCCCTATGAGCCGGGGGACCAGATCTCTAAGATCCTGAGAAACAGATATCTAAGAGCCAGGGTACCAGATCCCTATGAGCCGGCAGACCAGATCTCTAAGATCCAGAGGACCAGATCTCTAAAAGCCGGGGGACCAGATCACTATGAGCTGGGGGACCAGATCTTTAATATCCAGAGGACCAGATCTCTAAGATCCAGAGGACCAGATCTCTAAAAGCCGGGGAACCAGATCACTATGAGCTGGGGGACCAGATCTTTCATATCCAGAGGACCAGATCTCTAAGATCCAGAGGACCAGATCTCTAAGAGCCAGAGCAGCAGATCTCTAAGAGCAATGGGACCAGGTCTCTAAGGGCTGAGGGACCAGTTCTCTGAGAGCCGAAGGACCATATCTCTGCGAGCCAGGGGGCCAGATCTCTAAGAACCGAAGGACCAGATCTCTAAGAGCCAGTGGACCAGATCTCTAAGAGCCAGAGCAACAGATCTCTGAGAGCCGGGGATCAGAACGCTAAAGGCCAGAGCAGCAGATCTCTGAGAGCCGGGGAACCAGATCTCTAAGGGCGGAAGGACCAGATCTCTGAGAGCCAGAGGACCAGATCTCTAAGAACTGAGGGAGCAGATCTCTGAGAGCCAGGGGACTAGATCTCTATTAGCCTGGGGACCAGATTTCTGAGAGCCGGGTGACCAAATTTATGAGAGCCAGAGGACCAGATCTAAGAGAGCTGGAGGACCAGATCTCTATGACCCGGGGGACCAGATCTCGATGAGCCAGGGGACCAAATCTCGATGAGCCAGGGGACCAGATCTCTAAGAGCTGGGGGACCAGAGCTCTAACAGGCAGAGCAACAGATCTCTAAGAGCAATGCAACCAGATTTCTAGGAACCGAGGGACCTGATCTCTAAGAACCGAGTGACCAGATCTCTGAAAGCCGGAGGACCAGATCTCCGAGAGCAGGAGCACCAGATCTCTATGAGCCAGAGGACCAGATCTCTATGAGCCAGAGGACCAGATCTCTAAGAGCGGGACCACCAGATCTCTATGAGCTGAAGGACCAGAACTCTGAGAGCCAGAGGACCAGATCTTTGAGATCTAGAGGACCAGATCTCCGAGATCCAGGGGACCAGATCCCTATGAGCTGGGGGACCAGATTCCTAAGAGCCGGGGACCAGATCTCTAAGAGCCAGGGGACCAGATCTCCAAGAGCAATGCAATCCGATATCTAGGAACCGAGTGACCAGGTCTCTGAAGGCCGGAGAACCAGATCTCTGAGAGCAGGAGCACCAGATCTCTATGAGCCAGAGGACCAGATCTCTATGAGCCAGAGGACCAGATCTCTAAGAGCGGGACCACCAGATCTCTACAAGCTCAAGGACCAGAACTCTGAGAGCCAGAGGACCAGATCTTTGAGATCTAGAGGACCAGATCTCCGAGATCCAGGGGACCAGATCCCTGTGAGCTGGGGGACCAGATTCCTAAGAGCCAGGGACCAGATCTCTATGAGCCAGAGGACCAGATCTCCAAGAGCAATGCAACCAGATATCTAGGAACCGAGTGACCAGGTCTCTGAAGGCCGGAGAACCAGATCTCTGAGAGCAGGAGCACCAGATCTCTATGAGCCAGAGGACCAGATCTCTATGAGCCAGAGGACCAGATCTCTAGAGCGGGACCACCAGATCTCTACGAGCATAAAGGGCCACTGCTCCCCAACTATGATAGCCTTTGCTACTCTCTCAGGAGACTGTGGGCCCAATTTTCTTTAGTTGAACACCTATTTTACACTTGCAACATCACCCTGCCGTGGGGCCCCGTATCAGCCCTAGTTTGGGGGGTTTCCCACCCTCCAGTGGGGGCCCGTATCAGCCCTAGTTTGGGGGGTCTCCCATCCTGCTGTTGGGCCCTCTATCAGCCCTAGTTTGAAGGGTCTCCTGCCCTGCCGTTGGGCCCCGTATCAACCCTAGTTCGGGGGTCTTTCACCCTGCCGGGAGAGCCTGGGATCAGCCCTAGTTTGAATAATCTCTCACCATGCCGTGAGGGCCCCGTATAAGCTCTAGTTTGGAGGGTCTCTCACCCTGCTGTGTGGCCACTATCAGCCCTAGTTTGGAGGGTCTCACCATGCCGCGAGGGCCCCGTATCAGCTCTAGTTTGGAGGGTCTCTCACCCTGCCGTGGGGCCCCGTATCAGCCCTAGTTCGGGGGGTTTCCCACCCTGCCGTGGGGCCCTGTATCAGCCCTAGTTTGGGGGTCTCTCACCCTGCCGTGAGGGCCCTATATCAGCCCTAGTTTGGAGGGCCTCCCACCCTGCCGGGAGGGCCTGTATCAGTCCTAGTTTGGAGGTTCTCCCACCCTGCTGCTTGGCCCCGTATCAGCCCTAGTTTCGAGGGTCTCTCACCATGCCGCGAGGGCCCTGTATCAGCCCTAGTTTTGGGGGTTTCCCACCCTGCCGTGGGGCCCTGTATCAGCCCTTGTTTGGGGGTCTCTCACCCTGCCGTGTGGGCCCCGTATTAGCCCTAGTTTGGAGGTCTCTCGCGCTGCCATGGGGCCCCGTATCAGCCCTAGTTCGGGGGTCTCTCACCCTGCCGTGCAGGCCCCGTATCAGCCCTAGTTTGGGGGGTGTGCCCTGCCGGGAGTGCCTATATCAGCCCTAGTTCGGGGGTCTCTCACCCTGCCGTGGGGCCCTGTATCAGCCCTAGCTCGGGGGTCTCTCACCCTGCCGTGAGGGCCCCGTATCAGCCCTAGTTTGGAGGGCCTCCCACCCTGCTGTGAGGGCCGGTATCAGCCCTAGTTTGGAGGGTCTCCCACCCTGCCGATTGGCCCCGTATCAGCCCTAGTTTGGAGTGTCTCTCACCATGCCGTGAGGGCCCCTTATCTGCTCTAGTTTGGAGGGTCTCTCACCCTACAGGGAGGGCCTGTATCAGCCCTAGTTCGGGGGTCTCTCACCCTGCCATGAGGCCCCGTATCAGCCCTAGTTTGGAGGTCTCTCACCCTGCTGTGGGGGCCCCGTATCAGCCCTAGTTTGGGGGTCTCTCACCCTGCCGTGGTGCCCCCGTATCAGCCCTAGTTTTGGGGTTTCTCATCCTGCCGCAGGACCCAATATCAGCCCTAGATTAGAGGGTCTCCCACCCTGCTGTGTGGCCCCGTATCAGCTCTAGTTTGGAGGGTCTCTCACCCTGCAGTGGGGCCTCGTATCAGCCCAAGTTCGGGGGTCTCTCACCCTGCTGTGGGGCCTCGTATCAGCCCAAGTTCGGGGGTCTCTCACCCTGCTGTGGGGCCTCATATCAGCCCTAGTTCGGGGGTCTCTCACCCTGCTGTGGGACCTCGTATCAGCCCTAGTTCGGAGGGTCTCTCGCCCTGCCGTGGGGCCCCGTATCAGCCCTAGTTTGGAGCTCTCACCCTGCCATGGGGGCCCCGTCTCAGCCCTAGGTCGGGGGTCTCTCACCCTGTGGGGGCCCCGTATCAGCCCTAGTTCGGGGGTCTCTCATCCTGCCGCGGGACCCCATATAAGCCCTAGTTCAGAGGGTCTCCCACCCTGCCGTGTGGCCCCATATCAGCTCTAGTTTGGAGGGTCTGTCACCCTGCTGTGGGGCCTCGTATCAGACCTAGTTTGGGGGTCTCTCACCCTGTTGTGGGGCCTTGTATCAGCCCTAGTTCGGGGGTGTCTCACCCTGCCGTGGGGCCCACCTCTACGCCTCAGAGCCCTCACCCTGCTACGGGGTGGGGGGAGGGGTTATTGTGCCAATATCAGCAACATACCCCTCCTGCAAACCCCAACAATCTCATACTAAACACACAAGACACATTGTTTGTTGGAGAAAACATTGCTGCAGGTTTATTTGCATCATAAAATATGCCAACATGGTGGGTCAACTTACGGGCGATCCAAGGGCAGGCAGCAGTGACACCCCTAAGCTGCCCTGCCCACCTGATGAGCCAAATTGCACTGTGGCCCTAACCAATCGGTGCTCACGATTTTGGGGGATTACCCCATACATCATGTGGACCAGCAGTCCACCCATTTACTCACGCACCTTGAGGGGGCGGAGCGTATCCAGGCAAGCCCCCGGTTGCTCAGGTTTACAACCGCCCGCAGGACTAACGGGGCGCAGTCGTTCCTCCAGGGTCCTGTCGTAAGGACTTCCTGGGGTTGTTTGGCCATTGCACCCTTGTTGTGCTCCTGAAGAGGGTACCCCTATGTACCATTCAGCCTCTGGATCGCCCTGTAACTCCACCTGCAACACAATATAACAAGTTAACAGCCTACCTACCCTAGCCAACTTACCAGCCAGCATGCCGGGTAAGCTGTAGGGAGGGAAACGGCGTGCGATCTTCTGGAAAAGGGATCGCCAGGTGGGGAGGAGCGGTAAATATACGTGGCTCCCGCCCATTGGCGCCCAGACATGACGCGGGACACCAGAGGGTCCCAAACACTAGCTCGGCTGGCTATGTGCCATCATGTGGCACTAAGGTGGCCGCCCTCCTGGGGGGGGGGGCCCCTGCGAGGGCCGCCGGTAGCCTCATGTCTGACAGCACTGCCCAGCTCCCACCTGTCGGGTCACCTCCACCTGCGAGTCTGGGGTGGGTGGAGATCTTTCCATAGGCAGAGTCCAGATAAGGTTGGGCGGATGCCAGCCTCAAACCTTGTACCCCCTAACCCCCCCAAAAGAAAAGCAAGCCCCAGTCTGTACAGCCTGGCCGTGCCTGTGCTTGGAGGGAGGGGTGCCGGAGCTGCTCCCTTGGAGGAAAGAGTCGGGGGCGGGAGGAGATGCGGCTCCTAGGACCTGACAGGCCCTCGATGCCCCCCCATGGGGGTCTGCCCTCAGCGGCGCCCTTCGCAGGCCTCCCTGCGTGACTCTATTACTTACAGGCTGTTTGCTGAGGGTGATTATCATTAATCCTTTAATGTGTACAAAGTGCTGGCAGACCGCCCCCCCACCCTTTCCCTGAGCCTCGCCCGCGCTAGTGCCTGTTGAGTACACATCTCTGTGTGATCTTGGGCGTGCGCAGCGGGGGTGGCTGACGAGCCCTCCGTGCCTTGGTCTGGAGCTGTGTGTGTGTGTGTGGTGGGGGGGTGGGGTTGGTGAGGGCTAACCCACCACTGAAGCAACCTTGACTCTGCCTTCTGGTGCATATACCCCCCTCTCAAATATACCCAAAGCCCACCCCTCACTGTCCCTGATGTTGAATGTAACGAGCACACGTGCCCCTCCCCCACTGCGCCTCCTGGTGAACACTTGACTTCTAGTTCTAGCCGCTCTACTATACATGTGCTAGCCTAGAGTTGATAGGCTCATTACACTTCCCCTGGGACTCCGGGCCTCTTGAAGCCCCACACTCCCTCCTCATAGCGCCTCCTGGTTGAAGACTGGACTTCTAGCCGCTCTGCATTCTGTTCTGCGTAGACATGTGACTGCCGGGGCGGACAGGCTCAGACATTCCTGCCCGGCTCTGGAGTTCATTACACCCCCCCTTGTATTTGTATTTGGGATTTGTTAAGCGCGTGTATCACCCATAGGTCTCACAGCGCTAGCAGATACTCAGAGAACCAAGAAGCTGTCTTGATAAAGCTAAAAAGCTAAAAGAGCCAGGTTTTAAGAGTTTTGCGGAACCTCTTATGATCGGGTTCCAATCGGAGCGATAGAGGCAGGGTTTCCAAATTTCAGGAGCAGTTTTGGGAAAAGATCTGCCGCCGTTCCTTACTGTGCGCACTTTTGGTACTGTTAGAAGTTGTTTACTGGTGGAGCGCAAAGTTCTGGTTGGCTGATATTTTATCAATTTTTTTGCTAGATATTTTGGCCCTTTGCCATTAAGGGTTTTATGTACCAGACAACATAATTTGAAATTGATCCTCTTTTTTTATGGGGAGCCAGTGGAGAGTTTTCAGACTGGGCGCAGAGGGGGTGCGAGGAGGGAGGTTTAGGACCAGTCTGGCCGCAGTGTTTTGTAGGACCTGAAGTTTTGACAGCTGCTCTTCATTAATGGAGGCCAGCAGTGCATTTCCATAGTCTAAACGGCTAATGATTAGTCCCTGTACTAGAGGCATACGGGACCATAAGGGAATCCACTTGAAGATTTTCCTGAGATTACGCATTAAACCGTAGCTGGTACGCACCACATTGTTAATGTGGTCAGCCATGGAGAGTTTGTTGTCTATTATTAGTCCCAGATTTCGGGCTGCTGACTTGGGTGGGGGGCAAGATCCCAAGGATGGTGGCCACCAGTCATCTGTCCACAATTTCTGAGCGTCACCAAAGAGTAGGATTTCAGTTTTGCTTGCATTAAGTAATAGGTGGTTTCTTGACATCCAGTCGTTTATGGCCATCATGCACTGTTTGAATCTAAGTTTGGTGTCCATGGGGTCTGGTCCAAGGGTGATTAGTAGCTGCGTGTCATCGGCATATGACACGGTTTCGAACCCATGTGCTCGGATTATTTTTGCCACTGGGGACACATATAGATTAAAGAGTGTGGGACTTAATATGGATCCCTGGGGGACTCCCTTATCAATTACCTGGCTCTTGGATAAGATATCTCCTATTTGGACCTTGGAAGATCGATGTGTCAGGTAGCTCTTGATCCAGCTCAATGCTGGACCCTCGACACCAAACTCCAATAGGCGCTCCAAAAGGATGTCATGTGAGATGGTGTCGAAGGCAGCCGACAAATCAAGTAAAATCAGGATGGCAGATTGTTTTGCATCCAGAGACAGCCTGATATTGTCAACCATCTCGAGTAGGGCCGTTTCGGTGCTATGAAAGGCCCGGAACCCTGATTGGGATGGGTCCAGCAGATTATTACTTTCCAGATGTTTATATAGTTGACTGTTGACAAGAGATTCCATGATTTTGCCAAACAGGGGCAGAAGGGAGATTGGTCGGTAATTAGCAAGCTGTTTTGGGTCGGCTGTTGTTTTTTTTAAGATTGGTCTAATTATGGCCTCCTTCCAGTGTAAGGGTACAGTAGATTGTGAAAAAGAGAGATTAATAATTTTAGTTAGATTTGGGAGAAGAGCTGGTGCAATTTTGGATAGAATCTGGGAGGAGGCCGGGTCGGCTGGTGATCCAGATTTAATTTTATTTAGGGTAAAGGCTACTTCTTCCTCTGTGACAGTATGAAATTCACTGAGGGAGGTTGTGTGCAAGGGAGGAGATTTATTGCCGGCCTGTATAGATGGTATGTCGGCTGGTTGGGGGAACAATTTATAAATGTCATTTATCTTGTTGACAAAAAAGGATGAAAGGGAATCAACCCACTCCTGGGAAGCAGTAAGCGATTGCTGGCATGAAGAGGGATTGGTGAATTCCTTTACTATTTTATACAGCTCTTTATGAGAATTGGAGGCCTGATTTATTCTATTTCCCAGGAAAACTTTTTGGGCCGTGGCTATATGGTCCATATAGAGCCAATGCATTGTTTTGTAGTGTTGTCTGTCTATTTCATTTTTTGTATGTCGCCATTTGCGTTCAGCTTTTCTGACGATGAGTTTATCAGTTTATCCCTCCTCATAGCGCCTCCCGGTTGAACACTGGACTTCTACCCGCTCTGTATTCTGTTCTGTGTAGACATGTGACTGCCGGGGTCGGACAGGCTCAGACATTCCTGCCCTCTCTGGGGCTCATTACAGCCCCCCCCTCTCTTGAAGCCCCACACTCCCTCCTCATAGCGCCTCCCGGTTGAACACTGGACTTCTACCCGCTCTGTATTCTGTTCTGTGTAGACATGTGACTGCCGGGGTCGGACAGGCTCAGACATTCCTGCCCTCTCTGGGGCTCATTACAGCCCCCCCCTCTCTTGAAGCCCCACACTCCCTCCTCATAGCGCCTCCCGGTTGAACACTGGACTTCTAGCCGCTCCGAGTTCTGTGTAGACATGTGACTGCCGGGGCGGACAGGCTCAGACATTCCTGCTCGGCCCTGGAGCTCATTACACACCCCTTGGGACTTCAGGCCTCTTGAAGCCAGATGCCAGAAGAGGCCTTAGGAAGGCTTGCAGCTCAGGGGCGGGTACCTCCCTCCCGGTACCCTCCTCCTGCCCCCCCATCCCCCTCCCCACCTCCCCAGCCAGCTCGGTTTCCATTGGTACAGACTCCCTCACACGGACCGCCCCCTGGCACCAGTCAAACGAGTACAAGCCTTTTATTTTTCAATGGTGAGAGGCTGACGCAACGTCGTGTGCCCTCAAAGTCTGTCCAGCCACAAACGTTTTAAGGCATTGGCAAAGTGGGCAATTGCCCGGGCCCCCCACCTTTCAAGCCCGCCTCCCCCTCCCCCAGAGTAAACTTTCTATTTGACCTCTCTGTTGTATTTCTCTATCCAAACGTCTCCCTGCCTACCTCTACTTGTCTCTCTACCCAGTGTCGTCTTATGGCAAGACATATGCCAACGTTTTTGTGTGATCCTGTTTAAGTTTTGACATATATTCTAACATTGCCTGGCATCATGCAGTCACCCAGACATGGGTATTAAAATTCAAAGTTGTTCCATGCAGGGCCCCCCAAAATATGTCTTGCCCGGCCCCGAAAATCTTTAAGATGACACTGTGTCCAGCTCTCGGAGGAGCCCTGCCCAGGAGCGGCCACTCTGAGATCCCAAGTGTAAGGATGAAGGTCCGGGCTGTGCCACCCGGCTGCGTCTCCTGAGATGCCACCAGATAGGGCTAAAATCTGCCGGGTTGAGGAGCCCCCTTTCTTGCCACATGCCCCTCCCTTTATCCATAGAAGATGATCCAACATGCCCCTCCCTTTTATCCACAGAAGTGGATGCTAGCATGCTCCCCCTTTCATCCGGAAGAGAAGATTGTGTCAGAGGTGTAGCCTCTAAGCGCCGTCGTGTAAGGCTCGGGCACTAATATCTGTTGTGCGATCAATTCTGTGTTGTATTTTATCTGAGGTCCAGCCTCTAAGTTCCGCTGTGCTAGGCTTAGGACATAATATCTGTTGTGTGACCACCTCTGTGTTGTATTGTGTCTGAGGCCTAGCCTCTAAGCGCCTGCTGTGTTAGGCTCACTCACTAGTATCTGTTGTGCGATCACTTTTGTGTTGTATTGTGTCTGAGGTCTAGCCTCTAAGCGCCTGCTGTGTTAGGCTCACTCACTAGTATCTGTTGTGCGATCACTTTTGTGTTGTATTGTGTCTGAGGTCTAGCCTCTAAGCGCCTGCTGTGTTAGGCTCACGCACTAGTATCTGTTGTGCAATCACTTCTGTGTTGTATTGTGTCTGAGCTCTAGCCTCTAAGCGTCTGCCCTGTAAGGCTCGGGCACTAGTATCTGTTATGCGATCACTTCTGTGTTGTATTGTGTCTGCGGTCCGGCCTCTAAGCGCCTGCCGTGTAAGGCTCGGGCACTAGTATCTGTTGTGCGATCACTTCTGTGTTGTATTTAAGTCTGGGCGGGGAACTCCGCTCCGCTCGCAGAGTTTGCCAAGTTTTCTGCACTCCGCGTAAGGGGAGCTCCCAGAGTTTCGAAAAACTATGCTCCGCACAGCGGAGTGGAGTTCTTTCCCTCACTCACGTTTGTCAACGTCAAGTTGGCAAGTGCGAGCGTGGAAAATCAACCTCCTGGCGAGATTTCTCAACGCTGGCAGTCAGGTTTCTCATTGCGAGTGGTCATGTATGCTCGCGACCGCTCGCGTTGAGAAACCGTCCGTTCGCGTTGAGAAAGCTGCTGCTCGAGAAAAGATCTACTCGAGCGGCAGAAAGGAAGCAGCGCCCGCTAGCGCTGTGCATGGTGCCGTTTGCGATGATTGCACAGTGCGGACAAGCACCTGGCACTGAAAATCACTGCATACTGCATTTATCTAACGCACTCCGCCGCTTGCGGAGCTACGCTTGGCGCAGTGGAGTTTTTTTTGCACTTCGCGGAGTTCCGCGTAACGGAACTCCTTGAACTCCGCCCCGGTTTAGTTGTATTGTGTATGCTGCCCGGCCTCTAAGCACCAGCTGTGTAAGGCTCGGGCACTAGTATCTGTTGTGCAATCACTTCTGTGTTGTATTGTGTCTGCCCTCCGGCCTCTAAGCGCCTGCCGTGTAAGGCTCGGGCACTAGTATCTGTTGTGCGATCACTTCTGTGTTGTATTGTGTCTGCGTTCCTGCCTCTAAGCGTCTTCTGTGTAAGGCTCGGGCACTAGTATCTGCTGTGCGATCACTTCTGTGTTGTATTGTGCCTGAGGTCTGGCCTCTAAGCGCCTGCCTTGTAAGGCTCACTCACTCATATCGGTTGTGCGATCAATTCTGTGTGTATTGTGTCTGAGGTTCGGCCTCTAAGCGCCTGCCGTGTAAGGCTCGGGCACTAGTATCTGTTGTGCGATCACTTCTGTGTTGTATTGTGTCTACAGTCTGGCCTCTAAGCGCCTGCCGTGTAAGGCTCACTCACTAGTATCTGTTGGGCGATCACTTCTGTGTTGTATTGTGTCTGACGTCCGGCCTCTAAGCGCCTCCTGTGTTAGGCTCACTCACTAGTATCTGTTGTGCGTTCACTTCTGTGTGTATTGTGTCTGAGGTTCGGCCTCTAAGCGCCTGCCGTGTAAGGCTCGGGCACTAGTATCTGTTGTGCGATCACTTCTGTGTTGTATTGTGTCTGAGGTTCGGCCTCTAAGCGCCTGCCGTGTAAGGCTCGGGCACTAGTATCTGTTGTGCGATCACTTCTGTGTTGTATTGTGTCTGAGGTTCGGCCTCTAAGCGCCTTCCGTGTAAGGCTCGGGCACTAGTATCTGTTGTGCGATCACTTCTATTTTATATTGTTGTGCAGGCTTAGCTGGTAGGCACCTGTGAACAGGGACCAGCGAGGTCCTTGACACAGAGCAGGAAGAATCTTTCTCATCTAAGAAACCTTTTTAAACACTCCGGTTGATTAGTGGGGCCTTATGTGGGGGTTCCCTCTCTTGAGGTTGAGCTGTTCAAGGAAAGTTAGAAGTCTCCACCCAGACGGGGTAGGGGGAGGAATCTTGATTTAAAAAAAATCTTTTTGACTTTTTAGTCGTATTTGAATCATAAAATAATTTTTAGTATAATTAAATTGGTCTTTGATCTTTTTTGGGTGGTGTCTTCGTTCAAGTGTTGTGCTGGTTCTGTGAACCCTGAACACACATCCGCTCCCCTAGGTCCTGCCCTGTTCAGGGTTCGCCGAGCTGTCGTTGCCTGACTAGGAGCAAGTTTTGCACAGCGGTGGGAGAATTTGCCCCACCAGACAACTCCCCTTTCTACACGAGGTAAAAGGGTCCTGCCATCTCCACCCATGGCCGGCCGGCCAGTCGGTTCCACCTCCTAGGAAAACCTCTTCTAGAAGCAAGGGCGCCAAGTGCCCCCCCACCCTTCTGCTGCTCCCCATCTTTGTATGGATTTGAGCTAAGTTTGGGCCGTAAGAAGCCTGGAGCTGCTCCCACAAACGAGCTGTTTCAGTCACAGCAGGTGTTGGGCATGGCAAAGGGTGGCCCTGCTGTCAAAGTGAAGGGTGGCCCTGCTGTCATGGGGGAAGGGCGGCCCTGCTGTCATTGGGTAGAGTGGCCCTGCTGTCATGGGGGGAAGGGCGGCCCTGCTGTCATGGGGGAAGGGCGGCCCTGCTGTCATGGGGAAGGGCGGCCCTGCTGTCATGGTTGAGGGCATCCCTGCTGTCATAGTGAAGGGTGGCCCTGCTGTCATGGGGGACGACGGCCCTGCTGTCATGAGGGAAGGACGGACCTGCTGTCATGGGGGAAGGGCAGCCCTGCTGTCATGGGAGAGATTGGCCCTGCTGTCATGGGGAAGGGCAGCCCTGCTGTCGTGGATGAAGGGCGGCCCTGCTGTCGTGGGGGGAGGGTAGTCCTGCTGTCATGGGGAAAGGGTGGCCCTGCTGTCATGGGGAAGGGTGGTTCTGCTGTAATGGGGAAGGTCGGACCTGCTGTCATCGTGATAGGTGGCCCTGCTGTCATGGGGGACTGCGGCCCTGCTGTCATGGGGGAGGGTGGCGCTGCTGTTATGGGCGAAGGGTGGCCCTGCTGTCATGGTGTTGGGCGGCCCTGCTGTCATGGGGAGGGTGGCTCTGCTGTCATGGGTGACAGCAGCTCTGCTGTCATGGGTGACAGCGGCTCTGCTGTCATGGGGGAGGAGGCCCTGCTGTCATGGGGGAAGGGCGGCCCTGCTGTCATGGGGGAAGGGTGGTCCTGCTGTCATGGTGAAGGGTAACCCTGCTGTCATGGTGAAGGGCGAACCTGCTCTCATGAGGAAGAGTTGCCCTGCTGTCATGGGGTAGAGTGGCCCTGCTGTCAAGGGGGAAGGGTGGCCCTGCTGTCCAGGGAGAAGGGTGGCCCTGCTATCATGGGAAAGGGTGACCCTGCCGTCATGGGGAAGGGCGGCCCTGCTGTCATGGGGTCGGGCGGCGCTGCTGTAATGGGTGAAGGGTGGCCCTGCTGTCATGGGGGATGGCTGCCCTGCTGTTATGGGGTAGGGCGGCACTGCTGTCATGGGCGAAGGGTGGCCCTGCTGTCATGAGGATGGCGGCCCTGCTGTCATGGGGTAGAGTGGCCCTGCTATAATGGGGGAATGGCTGCCCTGCTGTCATGGGGGAAGGCAGCCTTGCTGTCATGGAAGAGGGCGGCCCTGCTCTCATGGGGGAGGGTGGCCCTGCTGTCATGGGGGAAGGGTGGCCCTGCTGTCATGGTGAAGGGCGGCCCTGCTGTCATGGTGAAAGGCGGACCGGCTGTCATGGTGAAGGGCGGACCGGCTGTCATGGTGAAGGGCGGCCCTGCTGTCATGGGGATGGCGGCCCTGCTGTCATGGGGTAGGGCGGCTCTGCTCTTTCATGGGCGAAGGGTGGCCCTGCTGTCATGGGGGAAGTGCGGCCCTGTTGTCGTGGGTGAGAGGAGGGTTGCTCTGCTGTCATGGGGGAGAGCAGCCCTGCTGTCATGGTGGAGGGTGGCCCTGCTGTCATGGTGGAGGGCGGCCCTGCTGTCATGGTGAAGGGTGGCCCTGTTGTCATTGGGGAAGGGCGGCCCTGCTGTCATGAGTGTAGGGCAGCCCGGATGTCATGAGGGAAAGGTCGTCCTGCTGTCATGAGGGAAGGGTGGCCCTGCTGTCACGGGGAAAAGCGGCCCTGCTGTCACGGTGGAGGGTGTCCCTACTGTCATGGGGCGGTGGCCCTGCTGTCATGGGGGAGGGCGGGCCTGCTGTCATGGGGAAGGGCGGGCCTGCTGTCGTGGGGGAGGGTGGCCCTGCTGTCATGGGGGAGGGCGGCCCTGCTGTAATTGGGAAAGGACGGCCATGCTGTCATGGGGGAAGGGCGGACCTGCTCTCATGGGGAAGAGTTGCCCTGCTGTCATGGGTTAGATTGGCCCTGCTATAATGGGGGAAGGGCTGCCCTGCTGTCATGGGGGAGGGCAGCCCTGCTCTCATGGGGAAGGGTGGCCCTGCTGTCATTGGGGAAGGGCGGCCCTGCTGTCATGGCGAAGGGCGGCCCTGCTGTCATGGCGAAGGGCAGCCCTACTGTCATGGTGAAAGGCGGACCTGATGTCATGGTGAAGGGCGGCCCTGCTGTCATGGGGATGGCGGCCCTGCTGTCATGGGGTAGGGCGGCTCTGCTCCTTCATGGGCGAAGCGTGGCCCTGTTGTCGTGGGTGAGAGGAGGGTTGCTCTGCTGTCATAGGGGAGGGCGGCCCTGCTTTCATGGAGGAGGACGGCCCTGCTGTCATGGAAAGGGTGGCCCTGCTGTCATGGTGAAGGGCAGCCCTGCTGTCGTGGATGAAGGGCGGCCCTGCTGTCGTGGGGGAGGGTAGTCCTGCTGTCATGGGGAAAGGGTGGCCCTGCTGTCATGGGGAAGGGCGGTTCTGCTGTAATGGGGAAGGGCGGACCTGCTGTCATCGTGATAGGTGGCCCTGCTGTCATGGGGGATGGCGGCCCTGCTGTCATGGGGGAGGGTGGCGCTGCTGTTATGGGCGAAGGGTGGCCCTGCTATCATGGTGTTGGGCGGCCCTGCTGTCATGGGGAGGGTGGCTCTGCTGTCATGGGTGACAGCGGCTCTGCTGTCATGGGGGAGGAGGCCCTGCTGTCATGGGGGAAGGGCGGCCCTGCTGTCATGGGGGAAGGGTGGTCCTGCTGTCATGGTGAAGGGTAACCCTGCTGTCATGGTGAAGGGCGAACCTGCTCTCATGAGGAAGAGTTGCCCTGCTGTCATGGGGTAGAGTGGCCCTGCTGTCAAGGGGGAAGGGTGGCCCTGCTGTCCAGGGGGAAGGGTGGCCCTGCTGTCATGGGAAAGGGTGACCCTGCCGTCATGGGGAAGGGCGGCCCTGCTGTCATGGGGTCGGGCGGCGCTGCTGTAATGGGTGAAGGGTGGCCCTGTTGTCATCATGGGGGATGGCTGCCCTGCTGTTATGGGGTAGGGCGGCACTGCTGTCATGGGCGAAGGGTGGCCCTGCTGTCATGAGGATGGTGGCCCTGCTGTCATGGGGTAGAGTGGCCCTGCTATAATGGGGGAATGGCTGCCCTGCTGTCATGGGGAAGGCAGCCTTGCTGTCATGGAAAAGGGCGGCCCTGCTCTCATGGGGGAGGGTGGCCCTGCTGTCATGGGGGAAGGGTGGCCCTGCTGTCATGGTGAAGGGCGGTCCTGCTGTCATGGTGAAGGGCGGACCGGCTGTCATGGTGAAGGGCGGCCCTGCTGTCATGGGGATGGCAGCCCTGTTGTCATGGGGTAGGGCGGCGCTGCTCTTTCATGGGCGAAGGGTGGCCCTGCTGTCATGGGGGAAGTGCGGCCCTGTTGTCGTGGGTGAGAGGAGGGTTGCTCTGCTGTCATGGGGGAGAGCGGCCCTGCTGTCATGGGGGAGGGTGGCCCTGCTGTCATGGTGGAGGGAGGCCCTGCTGTCATGGTGAAGGGTGGCCCTGTTGTCATTGGGGAAGGGCGGCCCTGCTGTCATGAGTGTAGGGCAGCCCGGATGTCATGAGGGAAAGGTCGTCCTGCTGTCATGAGGGAAGGGTGGCCCTGCTGTCACGGGAAAAGCGGCCCTGCTGTCACGGTGGAGGGTGTCCCTACTGTCATGGGGCGGTGGCCCTGCTGTCATGGGGAAGGGCGGGCCTGCTGTCGTGGGGGAGGGTGGGCCTGCTGTCGTGGGGGAGGGCGGCCCTGCTGTCATGGGGGAGGGCGGCCCTGCTGTAATTGGAAAAGGACGGCCATGCTGTCATGGGGGAAGGGTGGACCTGCTCTCATGGGGAAGAGTTGCCCTGCTGTCATGGGGTATAGTGGCCCTGCTGTCATGGGGAAGGGCTGCCCTGCTGTCATGGGGTCGGGTGGCGCTGCTGTAATGGGTGAAGAGTGGCCCTGCTGTCATCATGGGGGATGGCGGCCCTGCTGTTATGGGGTAGGGTGGCGCTGCTGTCATGGGCGAAGAGTGGCCCTGCTGTCAATAGGATGGCGGCCCTGCTGTCATGGGGTAGAGTGGCCCTGCTATAATGGGGGAAGGGCTGCCCTGCTGTCATGGGGGAGGGCAGCCCTGCTCTCATTGGGAAGGGTGGCCCTGCTGTCATTGGGGAAGGGCGGCCCTGCTGTCATGGCGAAGGGCGGCCCTGCTGTCATGGCGAAGGGCGGCCCTGCTGTCATGGCGAAGGGCGGCCCTGCTGTCATGGTGAAGGGCAGCCCTGCTGTCATGGGGATGGCGGCCCTACTGTCATGGGGTAGGGCGGCTCTGCTCCTTCATGGGCGAAGGGTGGCCCTGTTGTCGTGGGTGAGAGGAGGGTTGCTCTGCTGTCATAGGGGAGGGCGGCCCTGCTTTCATGGAGGAGGACGGCCCTGCTGTCATGGGGAGGGTGGCCCTGCTGTCATGGTGAAGGGCAGCCCTGCTGTCATTGGGGACAGCGGCCCTGCTGTCATGGGGAAGGGCAGCCCTGCTGTCATGGGGAAGGTCGGCCCTGCTGTCATGAGGGAAGGTCGGCCCTGCTGTCATGAGGGAAGGGCGGCCCTGCTGTCATGAGGGAAGGGTGGCCCTGCTGTCATGAGGGAAGGGTGGTCCTGTTGTCATGAGGGAAGGGCGGCCCTGCTGTCATGGGGGACAGCGGCCCTTCTGTCATGGGTGAAGGCGGCCCTGCTGTCACGTTGAAGGGTGTCCCTACTGTCATGGGGCGGTGGCCCTGCTGTCATGGGGAAGGGCGGGCCTGCTGTCATGGGGAAGGGCGGA
This sequence comes from Calotriton arnoldi, assembly GCA_963921515.1. Classification (NCBI taxonomy): domain Eukaryota; kingdom Metazoa; phylum Chordata; class Amphibia; order Caudata; family Salamandridae; genus Calotriton; species Calotriton arnoldi. The sequence goes on along the minus strand of CAWUFW010007999.1, from coordinate 263,598 downwards.
CCTGCTGTCATGGGGGAGGGCGGCCCTGTTGTCATGGGGGAGGGCGGACCTTCTGTCATGGGAAAGGGCAGCCCTGCTGTCATGGGGGATGGTGGCCCTGCTGTCATGGGGAAGGGCAGCCCTGCTGTCATGGGGGAGGGGTGGCCCTGCTGTCATGGGGGAAGGGCGGCCTTGTTGTCATGGTGAAGGCCAGCCCTGCTGTCATGGGGGGAAGGGCGGCCCTTCTGTCATGGGAGCGGGCGGCCCTACTGTCATGGGGGCAGGCAGCCCTGCTGTCATGGGGGCGAGCGGCCCTGCTGTCATGTGGGGCGGGCGGTCCTGCTGTCATGAGGGAAGGGCGGCCCTGCTGTCATGGGGGAAGGGCGGCCCTGCTGTCATGGGGGAAGGGCGGCCCTGCTGTCATGGGGGAAGGGAGGCCCTGCTGTCATGGGGAAGGGCGGCACTGCTGTCATGGGGGAAGGGCGGTGCTGCTGTAATGGGTGAAGGGTGGCCCTGCTGTCATCATGGGGGATGGCGGCCCTGCTGTCATGGGGTAGGGCGGTGCTGCTGTCATGGGGTAGGGCGGTGCTGCTGTCATGGGGGTGGCCCTGCTGTCATGAGGATAGAGTGGCCCTGCTATAATGGGGGGAGGGCTGCCCTGCTGTCATGGGGGGAAGGGCAGCTCTGCTGTCATGGGGGATGACAGCCCTGCTGTCATGGGGGAGGGCGGCCCTGCTCTCATGGGGAAGGGAATAGGAGCAGCAGGAGATCACAAGACTTTGTTTGCAGTGCTACGAAGCGTCAAGCTTGTGTTCGTGAGCACTGTAACCATTTTGTGTAAAGTGTTGCGTTATAAAGTGATGTAACGTGTGTGTGTCCCTTCTTTTCTTAGGGGGCTTCTCCAAGTTCCAGTTGGAATATCCGGACCATTGTGACACGAACCTTGACAGCTCCTGCCCCAGCTCCTCGCCCCCCACCTCGGTCATGGGTCTTGGGGGGCTACGCATCAACTCTGATTGTTCCGACGGAGAGTCTGACCGGGAGCCGGGCAGCGCCACAGAGTTCGAGAGCCCCCTCCCCAACAACCAGTCCACTTTCCCTGTCCAAATCCTGCCCTACCTGTACCTGGGAAGTGCCAAGGACTCCTCCAACCTGGACGTCCTGGGCAAGTATGGCATCAAGTACATCCTGAACGTGACGCCCAACCTGCCCAACAAGTTTGAGCATGACGGGGACTTCAAGTACAAGCAGATCCCCATCTCGGACCACTGGAGCCAGAACCTCGCGCAGTTCTTTCCGGATGCCATTGCGTTCATTGGTAGGTAGAGCGAGCGCTGACCATGTACTGTGTTCAATGGTGTGTGGCGCGAGCGCTGCCCATGTACTGCGTTCATTGGTAGGTGGCGCGAGTGCTGCCCATGTACTGCGTTCATTGGTAGGTGACGCGAGCCCTGCCCATGTACTGCATTCATTGGTAGGTGGCGCGAGCGCTGCCCATGTACTGCGTTCATTGGTAGGTGATGCGAGCGCTGCCCATGTACTGCGTTCATTGGTAGATGGCGCGAGCGCTGCCCATGTACTGCGTTCACTGGTAGTGGCGAGAGCGCTGACCATGTACTACATTCACTGGTATGTGGCACGAGCACTGCCCATGTGCTAAGTAGGTGGCGCGAGAGCTGCCCATGTACTGCGTTCACTGGTAATGGCGTGAGCGCTGACCATGTACTGCGTTCAATGGTATGTGGCGCGAGCTCTGCCCATGTTCTGCGTTCATTGGTAGGTGGTGCGAGCTCTGCCCATGTACTGCGTTCATTAGTAGGTGGCAGGAGCACTGCCCATGTACTGCGTTCATTGGTAGGTGGCACGAGGGCTGCCCATGTACTCCATTCATTAGTAGGTGGCGTGAGCGCTGCCCATGTACTGTGTTCATTGGTAGGTGGCGCGAGAGCTGCCCATGTTCTGTGTTTATTAGTAGGTGGCGTGAGCGCTGCCCATGTACTGTGTTCATTGGTAGGTGGCACGAGCGCTGCCCATGTACTACGTTCATTGGTAGGTGGCACAAGTGCTGCCCATGTACTGCATCATTGGTAGGTAGTGCGAGCATTGCCAATGTACTGTGTGCATTGGTAGGTGGCTCGAGCGCTGCCCATGTACTGCATTCATTGGTAGGTAGTGCGAGCGCTGCCCATGTACTGCGTTCATTGGTAGGTGGCGCGAGCGCTGCCCATGTACTGCGTTCATTGGTAGGTGGCGCGAGCGCTGCCCATGTACTGCACTCATTGGTAGGTGGCGCGAGCACCGCCCATGTACTGCATTCATTGGTAGGTAGTGCGAGCGCTGCCCATGTACTGCGTTCAATGGTAGGTGACACAAGCGCTGCCCATGTACTGCATTCATTGGTAGGTAGTGCGAGCGCTGCCCATGTACTGCGTTCAATGGTAGGTGACACAAGCGCTGCCCATGTACTGCATTCATTGGTAGGTAGTGCGAGCGTTGCCAATGTACTGTGTGCATTGATAGGTGGCGCGAGCGCTACTCTTGTACTGCGTTCATTGGTAGGTGGCACAAGCGCTGCCCATGTACTGCATTCATTGGTAGGTAGTGCGAGCGTTGCCAATGTACTGTGTGCATTGGTAGGTGGCGCGCGCTGCCCATGTACTGCGTTCATTGGTAGGTGGTGCGAGCGCTGCCCATGTACTGCACTCATTGGTAGGTGGCTCGAGTGCTGCCCATGTACTGCGTTCATTGGTAGGTGGTGCGAGTGCTGCCCATGTACTGCATTCATTGGTAGGTAGTGCGAGCGCTGCCAGTGTACTGTGTGCATTGGTAGGTGGCGCGAGCGCTACTCTTGTACTGCGTTCATTGATAGGTGGCACGAGCGCTTCCCATGTACTGCGTTCATTGGTAGGTGGCGCGATCGCTGCCCATGTACTGCATTCATTAGTTTATGTTTATGTTTGGGGGATTTATTAAGCGTAGGTTCACCGAAAGGTCTCTTGGCGCTACTGGCGGTTGGAAGCCGTCCCGGGTATACTCTAACAGTAGGCTTGGGTGAACAGCCAAGTTTTCAGTTTTTCCCTGAAACCAATGTAGTCCGACGTTAGTCTGATATCATTCGGTAGGGAGTTTGGGGCCGAGTATAGAAAAACGTGAGCCACCCATTCTCTTGCGCTTAAATCTAGGGGTTGTCAGCATATTCATTGTAGCTGATCTGAGATTCCGTTTGGGAAGGTACGGTAAAATCTTAATGGAAATAAATTTAGGGCCCCTCTCGTGGAGCGCGTTCAAAATCATGCAGCCTGTCTTAAACATAGACCGCTTAGTCACGGGAAGCCAGTGAAGCTGCTTCATCAATGGCTTAGTATGGCAGTGTCCCGGTTGCTGGAAGATTAATCTGGCCGCTTGGTTCTGGATCAGCTGCAGTCTGTGGGTTTGATTGGCCGGGAGACCCATATAGATAGCATTGGCATAATCCAGCCTAGACATAATCATGGCCAGCATGATCACCATACTTGCCTCCCTGGTAAAAAATCTCCTGATTTTCTTGAAGGTCCTAAGATGATAAATGCACGAAGATGTGACCAGGCTGATCTTTTCGTGCATAGATAAGTTGGCGTAAATTTTGATGCCCAGACTCTGGACAGAATTCATAGGGATAGGTGGAGTACCTAATGCAGCCGGCCAGTGTCCTGGCGTCCAGTGGTGGAGTCTATTATTTGAAATGACTATCTCTGTTTTGTCAGAGTTTAGTTTGAGATGGTTGTGACTCATCCAGTCTTTAATAAATAGCATGGTATTTCGGAAGAAGGCCTTAGAGTCCTCCGTCTCGTCTATCGGGAATATCAGCTGCATATCATCTGCGTAATTATATACCTTTACTCTCCTGCTTTGGAGGGAGTGGATCAAGGGGCAGATATAAAGGTTGAACAGGTGAGGGGAGAGGGACGAGCCTTGAGGTACGCCGCAGGTGGTATTGACCCTTGCTGAATTGAAGGGTGCCAGCCTAACGTACTGGGTGCGGTCCCCCAGGAATGAAATCATCCAATTCAGGGCCGTGCCTCTCAGGCCTGCCGCCGCCGTTCTATCCGCTAATATGGTGTGATCCACGGTATCGAACGCAGCCGACAGGTCGAGCAGGACCAAAGCTTGTGTGCACCCCCTGTCTGCTCCCTCCTTCAGTTCATCCACTACGCTTAGGATAACTGATTCAGTCGAGTGTGACGGTCTGAAGCCTGCCTGGTGGGAGTCCAAGAAATTGGTCTCTTCGATGAAGGTGCAAAGGAGTTTTGCTACGTGCGCTTCAAGCACTTTTGCCGGATATGGGAGGAGCGATCTGGGTCTGTAATTACTCAGTTGATTAGGATCTACTCCGGCTTTCTTTTGAAGCAGGACTAGCACTGCCTCTTTGAAAGCACGTGGGACCACACCTTGCTCCAGGGAGAGGTTGAGCAGGGAGAGAAAGGTATCTGGGAATTGTGCAAGAATGTCTTTTTGTATCTTAGAGGGACAGGGGTCTTTGGGGGACCCAGATTGTACCTTGCTTCTTAATTATGCAAGTCGATCTAAGGTAATGTTCTGAAAGCTAGAGAGTATTGCCGAGTTTGTAAATTGCTGATGTGATTTCCAATCCTGTGAAATAGGAGTGATGGAGTTCTGTATAGCCTTAATTTTGTCCACGAAGAAAGCATTCAGATCGTCACATAAGGTCTGGGAAGGAGTGATGGCCAGTGTGACGCGGTCGGGATTGGAAAGTTCTTTAACTATCTTAAAAATGGGAAGGTAGATAGTGCGAGCGCTGCCCATGTACTGTGTTCATTAGTAGGTGGCGGGAGCGCTGACCATGTACTGCGTTCATTGGTAGGTGGCGCGATCGCTGTCCATGTACTGCGTTCATTGGTAGGTGGCGCGAGCGCTGCCCATGTACTGAGTTCATTGGTAGGTGGCACGATCGCTGTCAACGTACTGCACTCATTGGTAGGTGGCGCGAGCGCTGCCCATGTACTGCGTTCATTGGTAGGTGGCGCGAGGGCTGCCCATGTACTGCATTCATTGGTAGGTGGCGCGATCGCTGCCCATGTACTGCATTCATTGGTAGGTAGTGCGAGCGCTGCCCATGTACTGCATTCATTGGTAGGTGGTGCGAGCGCTGCCCATGTACTGCATTCATTGGTAGGTGGTGCGAGCGCTGCCCATGTACTGCGTTCATTGGTAGATGGTGCGAGTGCTGCCTTGTACTGCATTCATTGGTAGGTGGCGCGAGCGCTGCCCATGTACTGCATTCATTGTTAGGTGGCGCAAGCGCTACTCTTGTACTGCGTTCATTAGTAGGTGGCGCGACCGCTGCCCATGTACTGCATTTATTGGTAGGTGGCGCAAGCGCTGCCCATGTACTGAGTTCATTGGTAGGTGGCGCGATCACGGCCCATGTACTGCGTTCATTGATAGGTGGCACGAGAGTTGCCCATGTACTACATTCATTGGTAGGTGGTGCGAGCGCTGCCCATGTACTGCGTTCATTGGTAGATGGTGCGAGTGCTGCCTTGTACTGCATTCATTGGTAGGTGGCGCGAGCGCTGCCCATGTACTGAGTTCATTGGTAGATGGTGCGAGTGCTGCCTTGTACTGCATTCATTGGTAGGTGGCGCGAGCGCTGCCCATGTACTGAGTTCATTGGTAGGTGGTGCGAGCGCTGCCCATGTACTGAGTTCATTGGTAGGTGGCGCGATCGATGGCCATGTACTGCGTTCATTGGTAGGTGGCACGAGTGCTGCCCATGTACTGCATTCATTGGTAGGTAGTGCGAGCGCTGCCCATGTACTGCACTCATTGGTAGGTGGTGCGAGCGCTGCCCATGTACTGCACTCATTCGTAGGTGGCACAAGCGCTGCCCATGTACTGAGTTCATTAGTAGGTGGTGCGAGCGCTGCCCATATACTGCGCTCATTGGTAGGTGGCGGGAGCGCTGACCATGTACTGCACTCATTGGTAGGTGGCGCGAGCGCTGCCCATGTACTGCGTTCATTGGTAGGTGGCGCGAGGGCTGCCCATGTACTGCATTCATTGGTAGGTGGCGCGATCGCTGCCCATGTACTGCATTCATTGGTAGGTAGTGCGAGCGCTGCCCATGTACTGCATTCATTGGTAGGTGGTGCGAGCGCTGCCCATGTACTGCATTCATTGGTAGGTGGTGCGAGCGTTGCCCATGTACTGCGTTCATTGGTTGATGGTGCGAGTGCTGCCTTGTACTGCATTCATTGGTAGGTGGCGCGAGCGCTGCCCATGTACTGCATTCATTGTTAGGTGGCGCAATCGCTACTCTTGTACTGTGTTCATTAGTAGGTGGCGCGACCGCTGCCCATGTACTGCATTTATTGGTAGGTGGCGCGAGCGCTGCCCATTTACTGAGTTCATTGGTAGGTGGCGCGATCGCTGCCCATGTACTGTGCTCATTGGTAGGTGGCGCGAGCGCTGCCCATGTACTGCATTCATTGGTAGGTAGTGCGAGCGCTGCCCATGTACTGCATTCATTGTTAGGTGGTGCAAGCGCTACTCTTGTACTGCGTTTATTAGTAGGTGGCGCGAGCGCTGCCCATGTACTGAGTTCATGGGTAGGTGGTGCGAGCGCTGCCCATGTACTGAGTTTATTGGTAGGTGGCGCGATCGATGGCCATGTACTGCGTTCATTGGTAGGTGGCACGAGTGCTGCCCATGTACTGCATTCATTGGTAGGTAGTGCGAGCGCTGCCCATGTACTGCACTCATTGGTAGGTGGCGCGAGCGCTGCCCATGTACTTCACTCATTCGCAGGTGGCACAAGCGCTGCCCATGTACTGAGTTCATTAGTAGGTGGTGCGAGTGCTGCCCATGTACTGCGCTCATTGGTAGGTGGCGCGAGCGCTGCCCATGTACTGAGTTCATTGGTAGGTGGCGCGACCGCTGCCCATGTACTCCGCTCATTGGTAGGTGGCGCGAGCGCTGCCCATGTACTGCACTCATTGGTAGGTGGCACAAGCGCTGCCTATGTACTGAGTTCATTAGTAGGTGGCTCGAGCGCTGCCCATGTACTGCGCTCATTGGTAGGTGGTGCAAGCGCTGCCCATGTACTGCGCTCATTGGTGGGTAGTGCGAGCGCTGCCCATGTACTGCACTCATTGGTAGGTGGCGCGAGTGCTGCCCATGTACTGCGCTCATTGGTAGGTTGCGCGAGCGCTGCCCATGTACTGCGTTCATTGGTAGGTTGCGCGAGCGCTGACCATGTACTGTGTTCAATGGTGTGTGGCGCGAGCGCTGCCCATGTACTGCATTCATTAGTAGGTAGATCGAGTGCTGACCATGTACTGTGTTCAATGGTGTGTGGCGCGAGCGCTGCCCATGTAATGCGTTCATTGGTAGGTGGCGCGATCGCTGCCCATGTACTGCATTCATTGGTAGGTGGCGCGAGCGCTGCCCATGTACTGAGTTCATTGGTAGGTGGCACGAGTGCTGCCCATGTACTGCATTCATTGGTAGGTAGTGCGAGTGCTGCCCATGGACTGCACTAATTGGTAGGTGGCGTGAGCGCTGCCCATGTACTGCATTCATTGGTAGGTGGCACGAGTACTGCCCAAGTACTGCACTCATTGGTAGGTGGCGCCATCGCTGCCCATGTACTGCGTTCAATGGTATGTGGCGCGAACGCTGCCCATGTACTGCGTTCAGTGCTATGTGGCACAAGTGCTGCCCATGTACTACGTTCATTGGTAGGTGGGGCAAACGCTGCCCATGTACTGCGTTCATTGCTATGTGGCACGAGTGCTGCCCATGTACTGCGCTCATTGGTAGGTGGCACGAGCGCTGCCCATGTACTGCGTTCATTGGTAGGTGGCGTGAGCGCTGCCCATGTACTGTGTTCAATGGTGTGTGGCGCGAGCGCTGCCCATGATCTGCGTTCATTGGTAGGTGGCACGAGTGCTGCCCATGTACTGCACTCATCGGTAGGTGGCGCGAGCGCTGCCCATGTACTGCATTCATTGATAGGTGGCACGAGAGCTGCCCATGTACTGTGTTCAATGGTGTGTGGCGCGAGCGCTGCCCATGAACTGCGTTCATTGGTAGGTGGCACGAGAGCTGCCCATGTACTGCACTCATTGGAAGGTGGCGCGAGCGCTGCCCATGTACTGCGATCATTGGTAGGTGGCGCAAGCGCTGCCCATGTACTGCACTCATTGGTAGGTGGTGCGAGCGCTGCCCATGTACTGTGTTCATTGATAGATGGAACGAGTGCTGCTCATGTACTGCACTCATTGGTAGGTTGCGCGAGCGCTGCCCATGTACTGCGTTCATTGGTAGGTGGCGCGATCGCTGTCCATGTACTGCATTCATTGGTAGGTAGTGCGAGTGCTGCCCATGTACTGCATTCATTCGTAGGTGGCGCGATCGCTGTCCATGTACTGCATTCATTGGTAGGTGGCGCGAGCGTTGCCCATGTACTGCACTCATTGGTAGATAGTGCGAGTGCTGCCCATGTACTGCACTCATTGGTAGGTGGCACGAGTGCTGCCCATGTACTGCGCTCATTAGTAGGTAGTGCGAGCGCTGCCCATGTACTGTGTTCATTGATAGGTGGCACTAGCGTTGCCCATGTACTGCACTCATTGATAGGTAGTGCGAGTGCTGCCCATGTACTGCACTCATTGGTAGGTGGCGCGAGCGCTGCCCACGTACTGTGTTCATTGATAGGTGGCGCGAGTGCTGCCCACTGCACTCATTGGTAGGTGGCGCGAGCGCTGCCCATGTACTGCGTTCATTGGTAGGTGGCGCGAGCGCTGCCCATGTTCTGTACTCATTGGTAGGTGGCGCGAGCGCTGCCCATTTACTGCGTTCATTGGTAAGTGGCGCAAGCACTGCCCATGTACTGCACTCATTGGTAGGTGGTGCGAGCGCTGCCCATGTACTGTGTTCATTGATAGATAGAACGAGTGCTGCCCATGTACTGCACTCATTGGTAGGTGGCGCGAGCGCTGCCCATGTACTGCGTTCATTGGTAGGTGGCGCGATCGCTGTCCATGTACTGCATTCATTGGTAGGTGGCGCGATCGCTGTCCATGTACTGCATTCATTGGTAGGTGGCGCGATCGCTGTCCATGTACTGCATTCATTGGTAGGTGGCTCGAGCGTTGCCCATGTACTGCGTTCATTGGTAGGTAGTGCGAGTGCTGCCCATGTACTGCACCCATTGGTACGTGGCACGAGCGCTGCCTATGTACTGCACTCATTGGTAGGTAGTGCGAGTGCTGCCCATGTACTGCACTCATTGGTAGGTGGCACGAGCGCTGCCCATGTACTGCGCTCATTAGTAGGTAGTGCGAGTGCTGCCCATGTACTGCACTCATTGGGAGGTGGCGCGAGTGCTGCCCATGTACTGCATTCATTGGTCGGTGGCGCGAATGCTGCCCATGTACTGAGTTCATTAGTAGGTGGTGCGAATGCTGCCCATGTACTGCATTCATTGGTAAGTGGCGCGAGTGCTGCCCATGTACTGAGTTCATTAGTAGGTGGTGCGAGTGCTGCCCACGTACTGAGTTCATTAGTAGGTGGTGCGAGCGCTGCCCATGTACTGCACTCATTGGTAAGTGGCGCGATCGCTGTCCATGTACTGCACTCATTGGTTGGTGGCGCAATCGCTGCCCATGTACTGCGCTCATTGGTGGGTGGTGCGAGTGCTGCCCATGTACTGCGCTCATTGGTAGGTGGCACAAGCGCTGCCCATGTACTGCACTCATTGGTAGGTGGAACGAGTGCTGCCCATGTATTGCACTCATTGGTAGGTGGCACGAGTGCTGCCCATGTACTGCGCTCATTGGTAGGTGGCGCGAGCGCTGCCCATGTACTGCATTCATTGGAAGGTGGCGCGAGCGCTGCCCATGTACTGCGTTCATTGTTAGGTGGCGCAAGCGCTGCCCATGTACTGTTTTTAATGGTGTGTGGCGCGAGCGCTGCCCATATACTACGTTCATTCGTAGGTGGCACGAGTGCTGCCCGTGTACTACACTCATTGGTAGGTGGCGCGAGCGCTGCCCATGTACTGTGTTCATTGATAGGTGGCACGAGTGCTGCCCATGTACTGCACTCATTGGTAGGTGGCGCGAGCGCTGCCCATGTACTGCGTTCATTGATAGGTGGCGCAAGTGCTGTCCATGTACTGCACTCATTGGTAGGTGGCGCGATCGCTGCCCATGTACTGCGCTCATTGGTAGGTGGTGCGAGTGCTGCCCATGTACTCCGCTCATTGGTAGGTGGCACAAGCGCTGCCCATGTACTGCACTCATTGGTAGGTGGCACAAGTGCTACCCATGTACTGCATTCATTGGTAGGTTGCATGAGTACTGCCCAAGTACTGCACTCATTGGTAGGTGGCGCCATCACTGCCCATGTACTGCGTTCAATGGTATGTGGCGCGAACGCTGCCCATGTACTGCGTTCATTGCTATGTGGCACAAGTGCTGCCCATGTACTGCGTTCATTGGTAGGTGGGGCAAACGGTGCCCATGTACTGCGTTCATTGCTATGTGGCACGAGTGCTGCCCATGTACTGCGCTCATTGGTAGGTGGCACGAGCGCTGCCCATGTACCGCACTCATTGGTAGGTGGCGCGAGCGCTGCCCATGTACTGCGTTCATTGGTAGGTGGCGTGAGCGCTGCCCATGTACTGTGTTCAATGGTGTGTGGCGCGATCGCTGCCCATGATCTGCATTCATTGTTAGGTGGCACGAGTGCTGCCCATGTACTGCACTCATCGGTAGGTGGCGCGAGCGCTGCCCATGTACTGCGTTCATTGATAGGTGGCACGAGAGTTGCCCATGTACTGTGTTCAATGGTGTGTGGCGCGAGCGCTGCCCATGAACTGCGTTCATTGGTAGGTGGCATGAGAGCTGCCCATGTACTGCACTCATTGGAAGGTGGCGCGAGCGCTGCCCATGTACTGCGATCATTGGTAGGTGGCGCAAGCGCTGCCCATGTACTGCACTCATTGGTAGGTGGTGCGAGCGCTGCCCATGTACTGTGTTCATTGATAGATGGAACGAGTGCTGCCCATGTACTGCACTCATTGGTAGGTGGCGCGGCGCTGCCCATGTACTGCGTTCATTGGTAGGTGGCGCGATCGCTGTCCATGTACTGCATTCATTGGTAGGTAGTGCGAGTGCTGCCCATGTACTGCATTCATTGATAGGTGGCGCGATCGCTGTCCATGTACTGCATTCATTGGTAGGTGGCGCGGCGTTGCCCATGTACTGCGTTCATTGGTAGGTAGTGCGAGTGCTGCCCATGTACTGCACTCATTGGTAGGTGGCATGAGCGCTGCACATGTACTGCACTCATTGGTAGGTAGTGCGAGTGCTGCCCATGTACTGCACTCATTGGTAGGTGGCACGAGCGCTGCCCATGTACTGCGCTCATTAGTAGGTAGTGCGAGCGCTGCCCATGTACTGTGTTCATTGATAGGTGGCACTAGCGCTGCCCATGTACTGCACTCATTGGTAGGTAGTGCGAGTGCTGCCCATGTACTGCATTCATTGGTAGGTGCTGCGAGCGCTGCCCATGTACTGTGTTCATTGATAGGTGGCGCAAGCACTGCCCATGTACTGCACTCATTGGTAGGTAGCGCGAGCGCTGCCCATGTACTGCGTTCATTGGTAGGTGGCGCGATCGCTGTCCATGTACTGCATTCATTGGTAGGTGGCGCGATCGCTGTCCATCTACTGCATTCATTGGTAGGTGGCACGATCGCTGTCCATGTACTGCATTCATTGGTCGGTGGCGCGAATGCTGCCCATGTACTGAGTTCATTAGTAGGTGGTGCGAATGCTGCCCATGTACTGCATTCATTGGTAGGTGGCGCGAGTGCTGCCCATGTACTGAGTTCATTAGTAGGTGGTGCGAATGCTGCCCATGTACTGAGTTCATTAGTAGGGGGTGCGAGCGCTGCCCATGTACTGCACTTATTGGAAAGTGGCGCGATCGCTGTCCATGTACTGCACTCATTGGTAGGTGGCGCGATCGCTGCCCATGTACTGCGCTTATTGGTGGGTGGCGAGTGCTGCCCATGTACTGCGCTCATTGGTATGTGGCACAAGCGCTGCCCATGTACTGCACTCATTGGTAGGTGGCACGAGTGCTGCCCATGTATTGCACTCATTGGTAGGTGGCACGAGTGCTGCCCATGTACTGCGCTCATTGGTAGGTGGCGCGGCGCTGCCCATGTACTGCGTTCATTGTTAGGTGGCGCGAGCGCTGCCCATGTACTGTTTTTAATGGTGTGTGGCGCGAGCGTTGCCCATATACTACGTTCATTCGTAGGTGGCACGAGTGCTGCCCGTGTACTGCACTCATTGGTAGGTGGCGCGAGCGCTGCCCATGTACTGTGTTCATTGATAGGTGGCACGAGTGCTGCCCATGTACTGCACTCATTGGTAGGTGGCGCGAGCGCTGCCCATGTACTGCATTCATTGGTAGGTGGCACGAGCGCTGCCCATGTACTGCATTCATTGCTCGGCGCGAGTGCTGCCTATGCACTGAGTTCATTAGTAGGTGGTGCGAGTCCTGCCCATGTACTGCGTTCATAGGTAGGTAGTGTGAGCGCTGCCCATGTACTGCATTCATTGGTAGGTAGTGTAGTGCTGCCCATGTACTGCATTCATTGGTAGGTGACGCGATCGCTGTCCATGTACTGCATTCATTGGTAGGTGATGCAATCGCTGTCCATGTACTGCGTTCATTGGTAGGTAGTGCGAGTGCTGCCCATGTACTGCATTCATTGGTAGGTGGCGCGATCGCTGTCCATGTACTGCATTCATTAGTAGGTGACGCGATCGCTGTCCATGTACTGCGTTCATTGGTAGGTAGTGCGAGTGCTGCCCATGTACTGCATTCCTTGGTGGGAGGCGCGATCGCTGTCCATGTTCTGCGTTCATTGGTACGTAGTGCGAGTGCTGCCCATGTACTACGTTCCTTGGTAGGTGGGGTGAGCGCTGCCCATGTACTGAGTTCATTGGTAGGTGGCACGAGCGTTGCCCATGTACTGCGTTCATTGGTAGGTGGTGCGAGTGCTGCCCATGTACTGCATTCATTGGTAGGTGGCGCGATCGCGCCACCTACCAATGAATGCAGTACATGGACAGCGATCCATGTACTGCATTCATTGGTAGGTGGCTCGAGCGTTGCCCATGTACTGCGTTCATTGGTAGGTAGTGCGAGTGCTGCCCATGTACTGCACCCATTGGTACGTGGCACGAGCGCTGCCTATGTACTGCACTGATTGGTAGGTAGTGCGAGTGCTGCCCATGTACTGCATTCATTGGTAGGTGGCGCGATCGCTGTCCATGTACTGCATTCATTGGTAGGTGACGCGATCGCTGTCCATGTACTGCGTTCATTGGTAGGTAGTGCGAGTGCTGCCCATGTACTGCACTCATTGGGAGGTGGCGCGAGTGCTGCCCATGTACTGCATTCATTGGTCGGTGGCGCGAATGCTGCCCATGTACTGAGTTCATTAGTAGGTGGTGCGAATGCTGCCCATGTACTGCATTCATTGGTAAGTGGCGCGAGTGCTGCCCATGTACTGAGTTCATTAGTAGGTGGTGCGAGTGCTGCCCACGTACTGAGTTCATTAGTAGGTGGTGCGAGCGCTGCCCATGTACTGCACTCATTGGTAGAGTGGCGCGATCGCTGTCCATGTACTGCACTCATTGGTTGGTGGCGCGATCGCTGCCCATGTACTGCGCTCATTGGTGGGTGGTGCGAGTGCTGCCCATGTACTGCGCTCATTGGTAGGTGGCACAAGCGCTGCCCATGTACTGCACTCATTGGTAGGTGGCACGAGTGCTGCCCATGTATTGCACTCATTGGTAGGTGGCACGAGTGCTGCCCATGTACTGTGCTCATTGGTAGGTGGCGCGAGCGCTGCCCATGTACTGCATTCATTGGAAGGTGGCGCGAGCGCTGCCCATGTACTGCGTTCATTGTTAGGTGGCGCAAGCGCTGCCCATGTACTGTTTTTAATGGTGTGTGGCGCGAGCGCTGCCCATATACTACGTTCATTCGTAGGTGGCACAGAGTGCTGCCCGTGTACTACACTCATTGGTAGGTGGCGCAGCGCTGCCCATGTACTGTGTTCATTGATAGGTGGCACGAGTGCTGCCCATGTACTGCACCTCATTGGTAGGTGGCGCGAGCGCTGCCCATGTACTGCGTTCATTGATAGGTGGCGCAAGTGCTGTCCATGTACTGCACTCATTGGTAGGTGGCGCGATCGCTGCCCATGTACTGCGCTCATTGGTAGGTGGTGCGAGTGCTGCCCATGTACTCCGCTCATTGGTAGGTGGCACAAGCGCTGCCCATGTACTGCACTCATTGGTAGGTGGCACAAGTGCTGCCCATGTACTGCATTCATTGGTAGGTTGCATGAGTACTGCCCAAGTACTGCACTCATTGGTAGGTGGCGCCATCGCTGCCCATGTACTGCGTTCAATGGTATGTGGCGCGAACGCTGCCCATGTACTGCGTTCATTGCTATGTGGCACAAGTGCTGCCCATGTACTGCGTTCATTGGTAGGTGGGGCAAACGCTGCCCATGTACTGCGTTCATTGCTATGTGGCACGAGTGCTGCCCATGTACTGCGCTCATTGGTAGGTGGCACGAGCGCTGCCCATGTACCGCACTCATTGGTAGGTGGCGCGAGCGCTGCCCATGTACTGCGTTCATTGGTAGGTGGCGTGAGCACTGCCCATGTACTGTGTTCAATGGTGTGTGGCGCGATCGCTGCCCATGATCTGCATTCATTGTTAGGTGGCACGAGTGCTGCCCATGTACTGCACTCATCGGTAGGTGGCGCGGCGCTGCCCATGTACTGCGTTCATTGATAGGTGGCACGAGAGTTGCCCATGTACTGTGTTCAATGGTGTGTGGCGCGGCGCTGCCCATGAACTGCGTTCATTGGTAGGTGGCACGAGAGCTGCCCATGTACTGCACTCATTGGAAGGTGGCGCGAGCGCTGCCCATGTACTGCGATCATTGGTAGGTGGCGCAAGCGCTGCCCATGTACTGCACTCATTGGTAGGTGGTGTGAGCGCTGCCCATGTACTGTGTTCATTGATAGATGGAACGAGTGCTGCCCATGTACTGCACTCATTGGTAGGTGGCGCGAGCGCTGCCCATGTACTGCGTTCATTGGTAGGTGGCGCGATCGCTGTCCATGTACTGCATTCATTGGTAGGTAGTGCGAGTGCTGCCCATGTACTGCATTCATTGATAGGTGGCGCGATCGCTGTCCATGTACTGCATTCATTGGTAGGTGGCGCGAGCGTTGCCCATGTACTGCGTTCATTGGTAGGTAGTGCGAGTGCTGCCCATGTACTGCACTCATTGGTAGGTGGCATGAGCGCTGCACATGTACTGCACTCATTGGTAGGTAGTGCGAGTGCTGCCCATGTACTGCACTCATTGGTAGGTGGCACGAGCGCTGCCCATGTACTGTGCTCATTAGTAGGTAGTGCGAGCGCTGCCCATGTACTGTGTTCATTGATAGGTGGCACTAGCGCTGCCCATGTACTGCACTCATTGGTAGGTAGTGCGAGTGCTGCCCATGTACTGCATTCATTGGTAGGTGCTGCGAGCGCTACCCATGTACTGTGTTCATTGATAGGTGACGCAAGCACTGCCCATGTACTGCACTCATTGGTAGGTAGCGCGAGCGCTGCCCATGTACTGCGTTCATTGGTAGGTGGCGCGATCGCTGTCCATGTACTGCATTCATTGGTAGGTGGCGCGATCGCTGTCCATCTACTGCATTCATTGGTAGGTGGCACGATCGCTTTCCATGTACTGCATTCATTGGTCGGTGGCGCGAATGCTGCCCATGTACTGAGTTCATTAGTAGGTGGTGCGAATGCTGCCCATGTACTGCATTCATTGGTAGGTGGCGCGAGTGCTGCCCATGTACTGAGTTCATTAGTAGGTGGTGCGAATGCTGCCCATGTACTGAGTTCATTAGTAGGGGGTGCGAGCGCTGCCCATGTACTGCACTTATTGGTAAGTGGCGCGATCGCTGTCCATGTACTGCACTCATTGGTAGGTGGCGCGATCGCTGCCCATGTACTGCGCTTATTGGTGGGTGGCGAGTGCTGCCCATGTACTGCGCTCATTGGTATGTGGCACAAGCGCTGCCCATGTACTGCACTCATTGGTAGGTGGCACGAGTGCTGCCCATGTATTGCACTCATTGGTAGGTGGCACGAGTGCTGCCCATGTACTGCGCTCATTGGTAGGTGGCGCGAGCGCTGCCCATGTACTGCGTTCATTGTTAGGTGGCGCGAGCGCTGCCCATGTACTGTTTTTAATGGTGTGTGGCGCGAGCGTTGCCCATATACTACGTTCATTCGTAGGTGGATGCGAGTGCTGCCCGTGTACTGCACTCATTGGTAGGTGGCGCGAGCGCTGCCCATGTACTGTGTTCATTGATAGGTGGCACGAGTGCTGCCCATGTACTGCACTCATTGGTAGGTGACGCGAGCGCTGCCCATGTACTGCATTCATTGGTAGGTGGCGCGAGCGCTGCCCATGTACTGCACTCATTGGGAGGTGGCGCGAGCGCTGCCCATGTACTGCACTCATTGGTAGGTGGTGCGAGCGCTGCCCATGTACTGTGTTCATTGATAGGTGGCACGAGTGCTGCCCATGTAGTGCACTCATTGGTAGGTGGCGCGAGCGCTGCCCGTGTACTGCGTTTATTGGTAGGTGGCGCGATCGCTGTCCATGTACTGCATTCATTGGTAGGTGGCGCGATCGCTGTCCATGTACTGCATTCATTGGTAGGTGTCGCGATCGCTGTCCATGTACTGCATTCATTGGTAGTTAGTGCGAGTGCTGCCCATGTACTGCATTCATTGGTAGGTGGCGCGATCGCTGTCCATGTACTGCATTCATTGGTATTTAGCGCGATCGCTGTCCATGTACTGCATTCATTGGTAGGTGGCGCGAGCGTCGCCCATGTACTGCGTTCATTGGTAGGTAGTGCGAGTGCTGCCCATGTACTGCACTCATTGGTAGGTGGCACGAGCGCTGCCCATGTACTGCGCTCATTGGTAGGTAGTGCGAGTGCTGCCCATGTACTGCAGTCATTGGTAGGTGGCACAAGCGCTGCCCATGTACTGCGCTCATTGGTAGGTAGTGCGAGTGCTGCCCATGTACTGCACTCATTGGTAGGTGGCACGAGTGCTGACCATGTACTGCACTCATTGGTAGGTGGCACGAGCGTGGCCCATGTACTGCGCTCATTGGTAGGTAGTGCGAGTGCTGCCAATGTACTGCACTCATTGGTAGGTGGCGCGAGCGCAGCCCATGTACTGCATTCATTGCTCGGCGCGAGTGCTGCCTATGCACTGAGTTCATTAGTAGGTGGTGCGAGTCCTGCCCATGTACTGCATTCATTGGTAGGTGGCACGAGTGCTGCCCATGTACTGAGTTCATTAGTAGGTGGTGCGAGTGCTGCCCATGTACTGCGTTCATTGGTAGGTAGTGTGAGCGCTGCCCATGTACTGCATTCATTGGTAGGTAGTGTAGTGCTGCCCATGTACTGCATTCATTGGTAGGTGACGCGATCGCTGTCCATGTACTGCATTCATTGGTAGGTGACGCGATCGCTGTCCATGTACTGCGTTCATTGGTAGGTAGTGCGAGTGCTGCCCATGTACTGCATTCATTGGTAGGTGGCGCGATCGCTGTCCATGTACTGCATTCATTGGTAGGTGACGCGATCGCTGTCCATGTACTGCGTTCATTGGTAGGTAGTGCGAGTGCTGCCCATGTACTGCATTCCTTGGTGGGAGGCGCGATCGCTGTCCATGTTCTGCGTTCATTGGTACGTAGTGCGAGTGCTGCCCATGTACTACGTTCCTTGGTAGGTGGGGTGAGCGCTGCCCATGTACTGAGTTCATTGGTAGGTGGCACGAGCGTTGCCCATGTACTGCGTTCATTGGTAGGTGGTGCTAGCGTTGCCCATGTACTGCGTTCATTGGTAGGTAGTGCGAGTGCTGCCCATGTACTACGTTCCTTGGTAGGTGGCGCGAGCGTTGCCCACGTACTGAGTTCATTGGTAGGTGGCGCGAGCGTTGCCCATGTACTGCGATCATTGGTAGGTAGTGCGAGTGCTGCCCATGTACTGCACTCATTGGTAGGTAGTGTGAGTGCTGCCCATGTACTGCACTCATTGGTAGGTGGCACGAGTGCTGCCCATGTACTGTGCTCATTGGTAGGTAGTGCGAGTGATGCCCATGTACTGCATTCATTGGTAGGTGGCGCAAGCGCTGCCCGTGTACTGCATTCATTGGTAGGTAGTGCGAGTGCTGCCCATGTACTGCACTGATTGATAGGTGGCGCGAGCGCTGCCCGTGTACTGCATTCATTGGTAGGTGGGACGAGCGCTGCCCATGTACTGCACTCGTTGATAGGTGGCGCGAGCGCTGCCCGTGTACTGCACTCATTGGTAGGTGGCTCGAGCGCTGCCCATGTAGTAAGTAGGTGGTGCGAGCGCTGCCCAAGTACTGCGTTCATTGGTAGGTGGTGCGAGCGCTGCCCAAGTACTGCGTTCATTGGTAGGTGGTGCGAGCGCTGCCCATGTACTGCGTTCATTGGTAGGTGGTGCGAGCGCTGCCCATGTACTGCGTTCATTGGTAGGTGGTGCGAGCGCTGCCCATGTACTGCGTTCATTGGTAGGTGGTGCGAGCGCTGCCCATGTACTGCGTTCTTACCAGATTCCTTCTAACCCTTCTCTTGTGTACTTTTAATGGTGTCCTTGAACTCGCCTTTACACAAAGCGCAGGTATTAATCCTGTCATGCTGGCACCCCCTCCCTGAAGACCGGTCCAGATGCCATGCATCAGGTCCTCTGTGTAGGCGGAGCTTCCATCGCAGACCATCCAGCGAGGATGCCGCACCCATCCCATCCCGTCACGAGTGCGGTGGGCTCTATGCAGGTATCTCGAGGCGATCCCTCTTTCCAGACGGGGCGGGGGGGATATGAACTAATTTAATTTTACATTAGTTAATTCCCTGCCTCCATTGTTTTTTATGGGAGTGCGTTGCAATCCTATGATGCTTGTTTACTCCAAAGTTGGGCTGGAGCAGGTGTTGACACTTTTTTAGTGGTGCCATAACTTTGGAAGTGTATTTTTTTTAATTGCAATATCATAATGTGTATTTATAAAGCGCACGTTCACCCAGAAGGGTACCTTGGCGCTGAATAACAGATGTTTATTCCTACCCAACTCAATGGTACTCATTTTATGGGCTTTAGAATGATGAAAGGCTGAGTAGACCCGCCTAGATGTGAACCAGTGACCATGAGCTCAAACACAGGCCCCTACAGTAGGCGCATTGGTCCACCAGACCCGGTTTATGGTCTTTCACTTTAGTGGGTTTGACTCTACATTAAACTTCCCTTAAGTTTACCCCACTCATTTTGAGTATTTATTCCCCATTTTGCCACCACTGCCCCAGGGCTTCCCCGCCTTTGCTACCAAGTAGTATCTTTACGTGTGCGGAGACCTCCGCCACTGTGGTGGACATGCGGCAAAGACAAGACCGGAGAGGCGGTGGCCTCTGGCAGTAGTTTGGGAGTAGTGCATGAGTCCTACAGTAGTTCTACCTCATGTGCCTGTATGTACGACACAACACAGCCTACGAATCTGGCCCCGAGTTTACTGTGAAAGATTCATTCTCACTACTTCTGGTATAAATGTGCCAAGGCCTGCTTTGTCTTAAATGCTTTCTGGGATGGCCAGGGTCACCTGTAGCTATTTAGCTGAAGTGCAGGGCAGCATGGGGCAGGGGTGACGCCTCTTGTGATCTTGTGCAGTGGGATCCAATCCATTGATGACATCCTAATGCTAGCCGGATTGAATCTCATTTTGAGGACTCCAGTGGTGATGTCTAGTGTGATAGAATCGAGTGATGACGCCCCCAATGGTGAGGTCTTGTGGGATTGAATCACGTGATAACGTCCCCAATGATGAGGTCTTGTGGGATAGAATCGAGTGATGACGCCCCCAGTGGCGAGGTCTTGTGGGATAGAATCGAGTGATGACGCCCCCAGTGGCGAGGTCTTGTGGGATAGAATCGAGTGATGACGCCCCCAGTGGCGAGGTCTTGTGGATAGAATCGAGTGAAGACGCCCCCGGTGGTGATGGCTAAGGTCTATTGAGTTAAGTGGAGATGTCTAGGGCAATTGATTTGAGTTGAGATGTCTGGGGCTATTGATTGTAGTGGAGATGTCTGGGGCTATTGATTGTAGTGGAGATGTCTGGGGCTATTGATTCGAGTGGAGATGTCTAGGGCTGTTGATTCGAGTGGAGATGTCTGGGGCTATTGATTGGAGTGGAGATGTCTAAGGCTGTTGAGTTGAGTTGTCTAGGGCTATTGAGTCGGTTTGAGATGTCTAGGGCTATTGATTCGAGTGGAGATGTCTAGGGCTATTGATTCGAGTGGAGATGTTTAGGGCTATTGATTCGAGTGGAGATGTCTGGGGCTATTGATTTGAGTGGAGATGTCTAGGGCTATTTATTTGAGTGGAGATGTCTAGTGCTATTGGTTCGAGTGGAAATGTCTGGGGCTATTGATTGGAGTGGAGATGTCTGGGGCTATTGATTCGAGTGGAGATGTCTAGGGCTATTGATTCGAGTGGAGATGTCTGGGGCTATTGAGTGGAGATGTCTAGGGCTGTTGATTCGAGTGGAGATGTCTGGGGCTATTGATTCGAGTGGAGATGTCTGGGGCTGTTGAGTCGGTTTGAGATGTCTAGGGCTATTGATTTGAGTGGAGATGTCTAGGGCTATTTATTTGAGTGACGATGTCTAGTGCTATTGATTCGAGTGGAAATGTCTGGGGCTATTGATTGGAGTGGAGATGTCTGGGGCTGTTGAGTTGAGTTGTCTAGGGCTATTGATTCAAGTGGAGATGTCTGGGGCTGTTGAGTTGAGTTGTCTAGGGCTATTGAGTCGGTTTGAGATGTCTAGGGCTATTGATTCGAGTGGAGATGTCTAGGGCTATTGATTCGAGTGGAGATGTCCAGGGCTATTGATTGGAGTGGAGATGTCTAGTGCTATTGATTCGAGTGGAAATGTCTGGGGCTATTGATTCAAGTGGAGATGTCTGGGGCTATTGATTCGAGTGGAGATGTCTAGTGCTATTGATTCGAGTGGAAATGTCTGGGGCTATTGATTGGAGTGGAGATGTCTAGGGCTGTCGATTCGAGTGGAGATGTCTGGGGCTATTGATTCGAGTGGAGATGTCTGGGGCTGTTGAGTTGAGTTGTCTAGGGCTATTGAGTCGGTTTGAGATGTCTAGGGCTATTGATTCGAGTGGAGATGTCTGGGGCTATTGATTTGAGTGGAGATGTCTAGGGCTATTTATTTGAGTGGAGATGTCTGGGGCTATTGATTCGAGTGGAGATGTCTAGGGCTGTTGATTCGAGTGGAGATGTCTGGGGCTATTGATTGGAGTGGAGATGTCTGGGGCTATTGATTCGAGTGGAGATGTCTGGGGCTGTTGAGTTGAGTTGACTAGGGCTATTGAGTCGGTTTGAGATGTCTAGGGCTATTGATTCGAGTGGAGATGTCTAGGGCTATTGATTTGAGTGAAGATGTCTAGTGCTATTGATTCGAGTGGAAATATCTGGGGCTATTGATTGGAGTGGAGATGTCTAGGGCTGTTGATTCGAGTGGAGATGTCTGGGGCTATTGATTCGAGTGGAGATGTCTGGGGCTGTTGGGTTGAGTTGACTAGGGCTATTGAGTCGGTTTGAGATTTCTAGGGCTATTGATTCGAGTGGAGATGTCTAGGGCTATTGATTCGAGTGGAGATGTCTAGGGCTATTGATTGAAGTGGAGATGTCTAGGGCTGTTGATTTGAGTGGAGATGTCTAGGGCTGTTGATTCGAGTGGATGAGTCACGTGCTGATTTCCTCTTTAGCTCTGTTGCTCTCCTACTTTGGCGCGCCCTCCAGAGGTTGGGGTTTTTGGTAGGAGCCATGGAGACAGTTTCTGCTAATGTTACTAGTTCTACGGAGGGGCCCGCCAGGCGTTCAGCAGTTGGTTAGCTGCGACGAGAGGGCACAGCCTGAGTTATCAGGGCAGTGCATGTGATTCAGGGCTAGTGCTGGCAGTGGGGGCCCTGGGTCCTCGGTCTAGTGCCCCAGGGGCTGCGGGGCTGGCTTTTTACCCGTGACTGCCCAGTGGCACCTGGGCAGTCGGGGGCGGGAGGGAGGGGGGGGGGGGCAGCCTATCTGATGGTCTATGCTTTCCAAAAGGTCGAGTTGTTGAAGAAACGCCATGGCGGCACACTGTCTGTTCCCACTGTCCCTTTATATCAGAGCGAGCCGAGGTCTGACCTCATGTTGTGTCCTTTCATGCACGGGGACAGTGAGGGGTTCCTTGCACGATGCCTGTGTGAGGCTTCTGTGCATAGTGTCAGTGAAAGGGTCCCGTATACGGTACCACTGAGAGAGTACCGTCCTCGGTGCCAGTGAGAAGGTTCCGTGCATCGTGTCAGTAAATGGATTCAGTGCACGGTGCCAGTGGGAGGGTTCTGTGCATAGTGCCACTGTGGGGGTTCTATGGACGGGACCAGTGGGGTTCCTTGCACGATCCCTGTGAGAGGCTTCTGTGCATAGTGTCAGTGAAAGGGTCCCGTATACGGTACCACTGAGAGAGTACCGTCCTCGGTGCCAGTGAGAAGGTTCCGTGCATCGTGTCAGTAAATGGATTCAGTGCACGGTGCCAGTGGGAGGGTTCTGTGCATAGTGCCACTGTGGGGGTTCTATGGACGGGACCAGTGGGGGTTCCTTGCACGATCCCTGTGAGAGGCTTCTGTGCATAGTGTCAGTGAAAGGGTCCCGTATACGGTACCACTGAGAGAGTACCGTCCTCGGTGCCAGTGAGAAGGTTCCGTGCATCGTGTCAGTAAATGGATTCAGTGCACGGTGCCAGTGGGAGGGTTCTGTGCATAGTGCCACTGTGGGGGTTCTATGGACGGGACCAGTGGGGGTTCCTTGCACGATGCCTGTGTGAGGCTTCTGTGCATAGTGTTCAGTGAAGGGTCCCGTATACGGTACCACTGAGAGAGTACCGTCCTCGGTGCCAGTGAGAAGGTTCCGTGCATCGTGTCAGTAAATGGATTCAGTGCACGGTGCCAGTGGGAGGGTTCTGTGCATAGTGCCACTGTGGGGGTTCTATGGACGGGACCAGTGGGGGTTCCTTGCACGATCCCTGTGAGAGGCTTCTGTGCATAGTGTCAGTGAAAGGGTCCCGCATACGGTACCACTGAGAGAGTACCGTCCTCGGTGCCAGTGAGAAGGTTCCGTGCATCGTGTCAGTAAATGGATTCAGTGCACGGTGCCAGTGGGAGGAGTTCTGTGCATAGTGCCACTGTGGGGGTTCTATGGACGGGACCAGTGGGGGTTCCTTGCACGATCCCTGTGAGAGGCTTCTGTGCATAGTGTCAGTGAAAGGGTCCCGTATACGGTACCACTGAGAGAGTACCGTCCTCGGTGCCAGTGAGAAGGTTCCGTGCATCGTGTCAGTAAATGGATTCAGTGCACGGTGCCAGTGGGAGGGTTCTGTGCATAGTGCCACTGTGGGGGTTCTATGGACGGGACCAGTGGGGGTTCCTTGCACGATCCCTGTGAGAGGCTTCTGTGCATAGTGTCAGTGAAAGGGTCCGTATACGGTACCACTGAGAGAGTACCGTCCTCGGTGCCAGTGAGAAGGTTCCGTGCATCGTGTCAGTAAATGGATTCAGTGCACGGTGCCAGTGGGAGGGTTCTGTGCATAGTGCCACTGTGGGGGTTCTATGGACGGGACCAGTGGGGGTTCCTTGCACGATCCCTGTGAGAGGCTTCTGTGCATAGTGTCAGTGAAAGGGTCCCGTATACGGTACCACTGAGAGAGTACCGTCCTCGGTGCCAGTGAGAAGGTTCCGTGCATCGTGTCAGTAAATGGATTCAGTGCACGGTGCCAGTGGGAGGGTTCTGTGCATAGTGCCACTGTGGGGTTCTATGGACGGGACCAGTGAGGGGTTCCTTGCACGATCCCTGTGAGAGGCTTCTGTGCATAGTGTCAGTGAAAGGGTCCCGTATACGGTACCACTGAGAGAGTACCGTCCTCGGTGCCAGTGAGAAGGTTCCGTGCATCGTGTCAGTAAATGGATTCAGTGCACGGTGCCAGTGGGAGGGTTCTGTGCATAGTGGCACTGTGCTGGTTCTATGGACGGGACCAGTTAGGGGGTTCTTTTCACGATGCCAGTGTGAGGGTTCTGTGCACGGGATCAGTGAGGGGGTTAGTGCACAGTGCCTCAGAGGGTTCTGGGCACAGTGTCTCTGAAGAGATTTGAACATAAACTTTGGTGTGAACAATTAATTTGTTTTGTGCATCTGCACATATTTTTGCTTGCTGTTGTGCAACGTGTTTCAGGCTGGTGCATTTTGTTTGCTGCTGTACAACGTGTTGCAGGTTAGTGCACTCTGCTTGCTGTTGTACAACGCGTAGCAGGCTACTGCAC
Organism: Calotriton arnoldi; assembly: GCA_963921515.1. Classification (NCBI taxonomy): domain Eukaryota; kingdom Metazoa; phylum Chordata; class Amphibia; order Caudata; family Salamandridae; genus Calotriton; species Calotriton arnoldi. The sequence goes on along the minus strand of CAWUFW010007999.1, from coordinate 239,033 downwards.
TCTGCTTGTTGTTGTACAACGCGTAGCAGGCTACTGCACTCTGCTTGTTGTTGTACAACGCGTAGCAGGCTACTGCACTCTGCTTGTTGTTGTACAACGTGTTGCAGGTTAGTGCACTCTGCTTTTCGTTGAATTTTGTGTAGAAGGCAAGCGGATGTTTGCTTGCTGGTATACACCGTGTAGCACATTAGTGTACTTTGTTTGCTGTTGTACAACATGTAGTAGGCTAGTGCACTTTGCTTCTTGTTGATAACGCGTAGCAGGCTAGTGCGTGTTTGCTTGGTGTAGGTTAGTGCACTTTGCTTGCTTTTAGTGGAGTTTGCTTGCTGTTGTACCTGTTACAGGTTAGTGCACTCTTCTTGCTGTCGTACAAGGTGTTGCAGACTAGTGCACTTTGATTGCTTTTGTGCAACGTGTGCCAGGCTATTGCACTTTTGCTTGCTGTTGTACAACATGTAGTAGGCTAGTGCACTTTGCTTCTTGTTGATAACGCGTAGCAGGCTAGTGCGTGTTTGCTTGGTGTAGGTTAGTGCACTTTGCTTGCTTTAGTGGAGTTTGCTTGCTGTTGTACCTGTTACAGGTTAGTGCACTCTTCTTGCTGTCGTACAAGGTGTTGCAGACTAGTGCACTTTGATTGCTTTTGTGCAACGTGTGCCAGGCTAGTGCACTTTGCTTGCTGTTCATGTTGCAAGTTGGTGCACTCTGATTGCTGCCGCACATGTTGCAGGCGAGTGCACATTTGCTTGCTGTCGTACAACGTGTTGCATGCTAGTGCACGATTGCTTGCTGTCGTACAACGTGTTGCACTCTAGTGCACTTTGCTTGCTGTTGTACAACGTGTTAAAGGTTAGTGCACTTTGCTTGCTGTTGTACGTGTTGCAGGCTAGCGCATGTTTGCTTGCTATTGTACAACGTGTTGCAGGTTAGCACACGTTTGCTTGCTGTTGTACAACGTGGTGCACGCTAGTGCACTTTGCTTGCTGTCGTATGACGTGTTGCAGGTTAGTGCACTTTGCATGCTGTTGTATGTGTTGCAGGCTAGTGCATGTTTGCTTGCTGTCGTACAACGTGTTGCAGGCTAGTGCACATTTGATTGCTGTTTTACAACGTGGTGCAGGCTAGCACACGTTTGCTTGCTGTTGTACAACGCGTAGCAGGCTACTGCACTCTGCTTTTCGTTGAATTATGTGTAGAAGGCAAGCGGATGTTTGCTTGCTGGTGTACACCGTGTAGCACATTAGTGTACTTTGTTTGCTGTTGTACAACATGTAGTAGGTTACTGCACTTTGCTTCTTGTTGATAACGCGTAGCAGGCTAGTGCGTGTTTGCTTGGTGTAGGTTAGTGCACTTTGCTTGCTTTTAGTGGAGTTTGCTTGCTGTTGTACCTGTTACAGGTTAGTGCACTCTTCTTGCTGTCGTACAAGGTGTTGCAGACTAGTGCACTTTGATTGCTTTTGTGCAACGTGTGCCAGGCTATTGCACTTTTGCTTGCTGTTGTACAACATGTAGCAGGCTAGTGCACTTTGCTTGCTGTTCATGTTGCGAGTTGGTGCACTCTGATTGCTGCCGCACATGTTGCAGGCGAGTGCACATTTGCTTGCTGTTGTACAACGTGTTGCATGCTAGTGCACGATTGCTTGCTGTCGTACAACGTGTTGCACTCTAGTGCACTTTGCTTGCTGTTGTACAACGTGTTAAAGGTTAGTGCACTTTGCTTGCTGTTGTACGTGTTGCAGGCTAGTGCATGTTTGCTTGCTCTTGTACAACGTGTTGCAGGTTAGCACACGTTTGCTTGCTGTTGTACAACACCGTGGTGCACGCTAGTGCACTTTGCTTGCTGTCGTATGACGTGTTGCAGGTTAGTGCACTTTGCATGCTGTTGTATGTGTTGCAGGCTAGTGCATGTTTGCTTGCTGTCGTACAACGTGTTGCAGGCTAGTGCACATTTGATTGCTGTTTTACAACGTGGTGCAGGCTAGCACACGTTTGCTTGCTGTTGTACAATGTGTTGCACACTAGTGCACTTTGCTTACTGTTGTACAACGTGTTGCAGGTTAGTGCACTTTGCTTGCTGTTGTACGTTTTGCAGGCTAGTGCACATTTGCTTGCTGTTTTACAATGTGTTACAGGCTAGCACACGTTTGCTTGCTGTTGTACAATGTGTTGCACACTAGTGCACTTTGCTTACTGTTGTACAACGTGTTGCAGGTTAGTGCACTTTGCTTGCTGTTGTACGTTTTGCAGGCTATTGCACGTTTGCTTGCTGTTGTACAGCGTGTTGCAGGCTAGCGCACGCTTGCTTGCTGTTGTGCAACGTGTTGCACGCTTGTGCACTTTGTTTGCTGTCGTACAACGCGTAACAGGTTAGTGCACTTTGCTTGCTGTTGCACAATGTGTAACAGGCTAGTTAGTGCACTCTGCTTGCTGTTGTACATCGTGTGCACGCTAGTGCACGTTTCTCGAAGGCTCCCGGGTATATTCGTGCCTCTGCACATGTTGGATGCTCGCTCATGTGCATGCTTGATGCATGCTCTCTGGTTGGATGCTTGTTGCTATAGCGACGGGACATTGAGCATTACCTCACCCACTTACTGTAAAACCAAATTTAGTTCATGGTGAGGTCAGCTGACAACACGTCGGAGGTAGATCACCTTCAGTGGGGGCTTTGCGGGGGAGGGGGGCAGCCTTTCAGAGTCTAGGGAGTGTTTACTCGGGGTCTGCAGGGGGGCCGATGGGTGTCTTTTATTCTACTTTTTCTTCTTTCTCGTTTGTTTCTGTAACATGTAAATATGTATTATTCTCCTCATGTAACGTACTTGGTTCTATTGTGAAGCGCTCTGACACCTTTGGCTAAAGTCCGCGCTATATAAAAATGCATTAAATAAAATAAAAAATAAAAATGTCTCGTCCACTTGAGGAGACCACCCTGTTCATCAAAGCATTGAACCCTTCGTCCTGCCCCCCACACCCCTGTCGCTCAGGAATGATTAGAAAGCGAGGAGAGGCGCGTGCAGCCCTTGGAAGGGTAATTACAACCCGTTGCATCAAATAAGGAGCAGAGGCTGGTAGCATAAGCCAACCCGGGTAACCAAGACCGAAGACCGCCAAAGGCAATGGGGCTCGCCTTTGAACAGCGCAAGCCCACCATTTGAGTTTCCAAGTGCTTGTTGTCGATGCTAAATAGCATTAGTGAAAAAAAATATATATGTTTGTCACCAATGTCGACCAACAGCAAAAGTGTATAAAAAGCCAAAATGGCTGGCGCAGTGCGAGATGTGTACGTGTTACATGCTCATGTGTCAGTTGTAGGAGAGTAGGATCTGCTTCTTATAGTTACCCCCACTTTTTGCTGATGTTTCACTGTTTTCGACTTAGTCTGACTGGGATCCTGCCATTCAGGACCCCAGTCTATCTGCTTTCTCCTCTAAATTGATTGCATGTACTTTAGGTACACTCCAGATTGGATTCTGGGGTACCCTTATAAGTCCCTAGTATATGGTATACTATGTACCCAGGGCATAGGTACTTCAGAGGCCTCCCAGGGGCTGCAGCATGTATTATGCCACCCCTGAGAGGCCATCCAAAATGACACCACAGGTCTGCTACTGCAGCCTGTGTAAGGCGGTGCATGCACCCCTTACTTAGATATAGGCTCACCATATCTATCCTGATCACTGCACATATAAGCCTATCAGTCACCCCTACGGCAGGCCTTATCAATCCTGAAGGCAGGGTGCTGGGTTTTATGTGAGAGGGTGCCCATGCATGAGCAGAGCCCCTCTGCAGCCTTCGGAACCACTATTCCGGGGTTGTCTGTGATGCAGCCAACCATATACTCTTAAGTGCATTATAACCTCGCGGTAAATGCTAACTTTAAAACGGCTGCAAGGAATTATGTCGTGTTTGGTGTCAAACACCTTGGAATCATACCTCCACACCAGTAACTGGTGAGGGAGGTATGATTCCTCCCTCCTAGAGGGAGAAATATTACAGCACCGGTATACCCGGTACCAGCTTCACAGAGCACTGGCATCACAAAATGGATGCTGCCAGCCACAGACACGAGTCTGCCCTCCTGCTGCTGGACGAAGCTCCGGCAGGGGAAGGCTTGACAATAGGTTTCCTGTCACAGGGAGGTGTGACCACCTCCCAGACAGGCTTTAGTGTATTGGGGCTGGGTGGGTGCACTCCAAGAGTGCTTTGATGTCTGCACTGGGGGCACATTTGGTGTCCCTATGCATAGTCCAGCTCAAACCGGTTGCAGGGGCACTCAGCCCCTGCTCTGGCACAAAACTGGACAAAGGTCATGGGTGTAGCCACCCCTCTGTCCTGACCCTCCCATAGGTGGGTCCCCAGAGTTTGTCCCACCCCTTCCTTGGGTATAAAGTAGGAACCCCTGACTACAGGACTTTAGATTTTACCTGGACTAAACTCTGCTACAGAAACCAAGTAACCTTCGACGATCTACGCTTTGCTGGACGACTGAAGAATCTCCCTTGGAGTAAAGGCTTTGTGTGTCTACACGCCCAACAGACCCTTGCGTTCATCAGTAGCCAACCTCCTGAAGGTCCCTCGAACTAAAAAAGTTTCATGGGGTGACAGAAGATTCACTGTCGCCACTGCCAAATTGTGGAACACCCTCCCCCTTCATATTAAAACCTGCCCGACCCTGCTTGCCTTTAGGAAACTAGTAAAGACATGGCTTTTTAACCAATAGCCACCTGTTCCTGGTTTTGGTCTTCTACACAGTCCGCAGCGCCGAGACACCCAAGGGTATTTGTGCGCTTTACAAATTGCTTAAATAAATAAATAAAGGAGTTACTCCCCTGCAACGCAGGCACCTCAACGCATCTGACCGGTTTGCATCTACGCAGCTCCCGACGGACTCCGAAGATTTTGCAACACAGGAGGTGGGTGCCCAAGCTTCCCCGAGGCCGACTAGTGCTCTCAGCAAACCTGAGACCCGCAGCCCTCTTGGTGACTGTGCAACCCGAACCCCTGGACACCGTGCACATTTGCAGCAGCATTTGCTTCTAGGCGATCCCTGAGGCTGTGCTTTGGGCTACTTGTAGTCCAAGCCCCGAGCAGTGTTTCCACCGAAGATTACTGGCCTACACTCCACGAGTGTCCCGTGGGCTGGTATTGTGTGATTCCTCTCGAGGTCCCTGCGCGATCCCTGGTCCGTTGATCTGTGGGTCCCTGAGAAGGCAACTTTAACTTTCAACGGGCTTCCCGGGTTGCTCCAGACGTGCCCTCACTCTCCATTGCTTGGGGAGTCCCCAGGGCCTTGCTGGTCCTCACAGAAGCATCATAACTCTGACCGCGTGGGTTGCAGTTGCCAAGGCTTGTTGGTCTCCAATCCGGAAACTGACCCCTCAGCTCTCGATATCCTTCGTGGGACACCTCTCCTGCGGATCCTGTTTGTCGTCGATGTCTCCTGGTCCCCGTGGCTGCAGAGTCAAGCTTCACCTCTTCGCACCTGAGGCACCCGACATCGGTGGGCATTCGATTGCTCCGCTCCTGGTCACGTGAAGTGACCCAGACTTTGTCCCCTCTGCGGACACTTTTCTTCTCCACGGCAGCAGCACTTCTTCGCATCACGCCATATTGAACGACAAGGGTTTCCGATACCACTTGACCCCTATGCACCCGGCTTCCCTGGGCTAGGTAGCACGGGTACCTCGGTACTCACAAGGGTGCTGGCCTTAGAACCTTCTATGTTTAGCTGGGTTTGCTTGAAGTCCTCTCCGAAGTGTCCTTAAACTCTAAATTTCCAACTGCGTCTTTCCCATAGTGTTGTACGGAGCTCGCGTCTGTGTTCCCACACTGCACCCGCTCCTCCGTGGGTCCCCTGTGTCACTACCTTGGGTGGTTCCTTGGGGTCCCAGCGATTCTACGTAGGCTCTAGGCACTGTGTCTAGTCAAGTCGTGGTTGTTATACCACTTTCTTAGTATATGGTTTGGTCTCCCCCTGGAGCCCACTGTGTATTGTGCTATTTACTGTCGTTCTATTACTGTAATATTGTGTGCCTTGTTCTCTAATCTCATAAAGAGGTTAGTAGAGAGTGTTTAGTAATAAATACATATATTTTATATATACCTTGTGTGGTTCTCCTTTCATTTGGTCATTCAAGAGGTTATATACTGGTAAAACAAGCTGCTTTACATACCTTCAAGACTTAGCCTGAAGGCTGCTCTCCACAACTACCACTAGGATAGCTTTCTATAAAGGTTGTCTTTAACCTAATCATCAATAAGGGTCATTTGGACTGGTGCAAGGTGCCCACTTTAATTAGTGGACAGCATATACCAGGCCAACTTCTCACATCAGTCACTGCATGTGACGGTGCAGCAGCCTTTTTAAAAAAAAAAATATAGTTTAAATATACCATTCCAAGATGGCGGACTCAAGATTCAATCTTTATTTCGGTATAAAAAGACCATAAAAGGTTTTGCAAATAAAAATACAGTTCAAGGGATCAACATCGTGTCATGGCGAATTTAAGATACAATACTGCCAAACACACTAGACACTCTATTAGATAATCGACCATATTATAACAATAAAATAATATATCTAAAATTTCACAATTTAGCATTTCAGTTTAAAAATAGATAAAAACGGGTATGAGGAATGTTCATATCAGGCTGCAACGAGATTCAACTGTACAATTCAATAAATACATCTAAAATAGTGTATAAAAAGACACCTGTTTCAGTAGTAAATATAAAGACTAGTCTATTGGTTATTATACAATTCATTTTATAGTCATAAAGTGCATGTGCCAAGTCGGTTATGTTTTTAGTGAATCAACCTAGAGTTTCAGGCCTTCCCTTTTCCTTACTAAGCTTACACCAAACAAATACCTACTGACACTAAAAACCACTGTTTGCGTGGTGTCCGATCGTAATAGTCTTTCTGCCTCATGGCAGGATCTGGTACCAAGGAGTCGACAAATGGGTTTAATCCATTTCCTCCTACATCGGGAGTAGGCTGGGCAGGAGAACAATAGATGTAATTCATTTTCTAATAAACCAGAATCACATGAAACACATCTACCCTCCTCTGCTTCACCTAACGTCCATTTCGCCGTATTTGCCTTTATCTGTAGGATACCAAAACGATATTTTAAATATAAAGATTTAGCTAACTGTGGTTGTATTTCGTCTAAAAAAGGCTCAAACTTCCAAACTGTTTTTATTAAGAGGAACCGTGTTGTCAATGAGCCTACGATAGAAGAGTGAGACGAAAGATCATGTATAAATGACCAGTAGGTTTGCTTTAGAAGCTTTTTAGAGGCCATGGTCAAGCCAGAGGGCTCCTCCCAATAGTGCTTGAGTCCCAATTAAAAAAACCAATCATGTATGTGCTTCAACCAAGTCAAGCCAGTACCTCCTTTGAATCTTAGGATTTCCTCAAGCCCCTCTCTATAATGAACAAGTTCCTCTGTAGACCACAGGCGAACCCAAAATAACAATGGCCTTAGGCTTGCCTGATCGTCCACGCGGTGGAAATTTAAATCCATCAAAACAGGTGCTAGTGGTGTACGTGTCGGAAGGCCTAAAACTTTCCTAAGAAACTTATTTTCACCCACCTTGAATGTGTCCTTCGTCATGGGGCCCCACAGCTCCGCCCCATATAATGATGCCGATTGCGCCTTATGCTTGTATACTTCAAGAGCGGGTGAAACTGCTTTAGACAAACTACTTTCAATTTTTCTTATTATTGGGAAAGTGTTTTGGAGTAATATAGTTTTACTTTGTTCTAACTGTGGTCTCCAAGTCATTTTTGAGCCAAAGTGATACCTAAATAATTAAAATCATGCACATACTCAATCTTCTGGTTATTAACAGTTAGATTTTTCCTAAAGGTTTTGTGTGGGTTAACTGCCATATATTTGGTTTTGCTAGAGTTTATTTCTAGACCCTTAGCTTCGCAGTATATCCCAAAAATGTTTATTAAACTTTGCAGGCCTTTAGGAGTTTGGGAAATTACAATCGTGTCATCAGCAAAGAGGAGTGTGGTACAGGCACCCCCCCCAGCTTAGGGGAGTCATGTTCACAATCCAGAAGGTATTCAGGGCTGTCATTGACATATAACGAAAATAAGGTCGGAGCTAGGACGCATCCCTGCCTTACGCCCCTTTTAACCTTAATAGGCTCAGTGAGTTCACCCAGTGGACCCCATCTAACCCTTGCCCAGTTATCTTCATGTAATCTAATTATCTGCAGGAGAATTTCTCCCGGTACCCCCTGGTTTTTAAAGATTTCCAAAGGAGGTTTCTGGGGATAAGGTCAAACGCTGCCTTTAGGTCCACAAAGGCAATATATAGGTGGCCCTTCCTGAATATTGTATATTTCCAGGCTATACAAAGAAATCTAAAAACCTGGTCTGTCGTGCTAGTCTTTGATCAAAAACCTGCCTGATATTGTGATAAAATATTGTATTCTTCAATCCAGTCAGTCAATTTATTTAAAATTTGCCTCGCGTATATCTTCTGTAAAACGTCTATAAGACTAATTGGTCGATAGTGTGAAGGGTTTTGGCGATCACCCTTTTTAAAAATAGTTGTGATCTCTGCCCCTTTCCAGGTTTCAGGTATTGGTGTGCCTGAGGCGACAGAGTTACACAACAAATTGATATAAGGGCCCCAAACCTCTTTGTCGTGCTTCCATAAATCGCCAGGTATTTTATCAGGACACGGAGCCTTCCCTGATTTTACTACGTCTATTGCTGCCATTGTTTCTTTCAAACTAAAAGACAATGGAGCCTTGCTTGGGGCTATTTCATAGTCTGCCGGGCAGTAATCAATATCATTCGAGGAAGAGAAGTAGAGACTAGAAAAGTGTTTTACCCAAATATTTGCATCTAGGAAAAGGTCTTTACTACATCTCCCATTCTTATTGCCTTTTGATACTAACCGCCAAAAACCAATTAGGTCTTTTGCTTTGGCAGCAGCGATTAATTCGGTCCAGATGTTGTCCTCCCATTCTTTCCTGGTCTGAGCTAATAATCTCCTATATTGAGTCCTTTTTTCCCTTAAGGCCACTATATTTTTGGTTTTAGATGCCAGAATAAGCTCCTTTTTACAATGCGGCATTCTTTATTGTACCACGGACTACTCAACTCGCTGGCCTCTAAGATCCCATTATTGGACTTCTTCGGAATTTTGCTTAGTATAGGTGTCGAATCTTTGACTAATCTACGATGGATTTCCACAATTGGGATCTCTGAAGCAGGTGAGTCTACATACGGGGAAACCGTATTTGCAAAAGTATCGTAAATCTGCTTGATTGCCACTACGTTTCCCCCTATCGAGGGCCATTTTAGAGCTCTACGATTATTACTTAGTAGTGGTTCTATATTACCACTGTCAGGTTCTCTAACCCTCAGAGCAACCAACTGAAAAAGATATACCGCCAATGTCAAACATAGTGGGTAGTGGTCGCTCTCAGTTCTAGCATCAACTATTAGGTCATGGGCCATGGGCCACAATTCAATCGAAACTAGTATGTAGTCTATATGGCTCTTTAGATTGCTTCTGCTAAATGTGGCGGTGTTTGGACTATCAGAAGACAATCGACCATTGCAAGCTCGTAAGCAGTGCCCCGAGACAAATCTTAATAGCTGCGCGACGGCAGTTGTGCAGGGCACTACCGGGGTGCTTTCCAATGGCGGGATATTATTAGCCAGATCTTCTTCTTCAAAAATGTTTTCTAATCCAACCGCAGGTTCAAATTTGCGATTGAAATCGCCCCCCAATATTATCAAAGCCCTTGAATCAATAGAGCTTAGAAAGTTATCTAAAAGCTCAATGACCTCCGATTCCTTACTTGCCGAATATGGCCTAGAATAAATGTTTAATATATAGATTTCTTTTTTATCAGGTGTGGTAAATTTTATTCCCAGAATATCCTGCGATAGGGTTTCAACTAATTTAGCATCAATACCTAAAGTCACCTTTACCCAAATAGAGAGGCCTCCCGAGGGCCTCCCTCTAACTGAGGGGATGGCATCTTTGCTAAAGGTTTTAAAGCCTACCTTATAAAAAGGTTCTAGGGCCCAAGTTTCTTGCAACAAAATTATGTCACTCTGCCCAATATATTCCTGCCATACAACATCTTCCAAGTTCCTTTTAAGTCCTGCAATATTCCAGGAGATCAGTTTTATCTCTCCTCGACAATCCGCCTCACTTTGTTCCTTTTGCACATCTTGTGTTCTAGAGTTATGAGTAAGGCGATAGTTTCTAATATCCCTTCTATAGTTCTTGGGTGGGTTAGATAGCTCGTTATTCAACTTAATGCCCTCGACCAAGAGTTGCTCGTTCTCCTCCACCAAAAGTGGCTTCTGCAGATCTTTGTTAACCTGTACTGTCGCTATCTCTCCATCTACTTGAACCCTACTCATTTCTAGTTTATTGTCATTTTCAGAAGTCTTAGATGTAGGGACTTGTGACTGGGGTGCAGATAGTTGTCAATCTTGGGCATCCAAATCTGAGCGTGCACAATATCTATTTGTCGTTGGTACAGGAGTAAACCTATTGTTTGAATGCCCTGACTGCGGTTTGTAAAAAAACCCCAATGGGAGTGTACAGATATTAGTATTAGTAAAGTGTAATGTCTCACGTTTATTCAAAAGATAGCGAACCAACTGAGGCCTTCGAAAATTAACCACTATACAATCTCCATTTATATTTTTAATGGATTGACCTATCCAGCCTACCCTATGGACCATCAATATCTCCTTAGTATCTAAGGGGTGAAAACTTTTGTGCTTTGCAAGCCAATCCACGGTTTTATTCCGTAGATCGTCCCAGCTTTCTCTCACCAGCTAAAATTAGTGTATATGGACATGAGGCTGGGGGCAGACTTAATATATCCGAGTTAGGCTTCAATAAATCTGTGGTTGAGGTTTTGCTAGAGTTCAAGGTCGGGGTCGGAACGTGTCCCCTGCCTATATTGGGTCGCACTGCGCAGTTATTCTGTGTACCTAGGGGTTTTGGACCGTTTGATGCCTCCTGGGGCCTGTCTCCCGTACTAACATGAGTGGATTTGGTAGTATTGCCCCCCTGTACTTCCCCATCGTGGTGTGCGGTTCCAGCCACTCTCTCATGGTTTCCCCTGTTTGACTCTCTACCTTTCTTCCCACCATGTTATGGCCTAAGCTTTTTATTACATTTTCAAGATAATTCAGTTTGTCCCAAAGCTGTAAAAAGCTCTTCTTAAGCAATTCTTGGACGTCGTTAACCGTTGCACCTGTAATTACATCGTTACTGGCGGCATCGGTTCCGGTAGTAGCCTCCCTGGTATTAATGTGGCTAAGATCATGGAACACCTGAACCATATCTGTCTGTGTGCCAACGGAACTGCTTTTAAATTGACGCGTAGTTGTGTTATAGTCTATATTTGGGCGGTCCGTTATTTGGGGGCCCTTCATAGGCTTAAGTTTCTTTACAGGTGCCCCCCGTTTTCTTTTTACTGGCAAAACTTCAGTTTTTCGTGCTGCCGCGTTCTTCGAGGCCCTGGTTCTAGTGACTCTGCCCACATGCACTTTTGGAACTGTTTCTGGGCCTGGCACGATAGGCGAAGGACAAGACGTAGATGAGACGTTAATGGGGGAAATAATAGACGGGCCATCATGAACACAGTCTCCTGTTCCAACTGTCTGAGTGTCCACTAGATGATTATCCCGATGGGTGGATGGATCCAGGGAAAGACGTCGCTCAGTTAGTTCTATCTCATGGATCAGTAATGTTTCTGCCCTGACCAAAAAAGCATCTAGCGTACCCGCCACTCCCTTTCGTTTTTCCATTCTATAATGAATCTCAGTTAATGATGCAATAAACAAAAAAGCAGAGCAGTAGTATATTGAGGGTTCCACAAAAGGCAATACCTTCGATAGCCAGCAGGTTTCCAGTCAGTAGCTCTCAGGGGCACGATGTTAGGGGACTTGCCCAGCCCAGCCTTTTCCGGGCTTTGACGGGCGCAGACGGGCCCGCCCTTGGCGCGGCCCGCGCTGCGGAGGGCCGCTGTGCTGCTATCGCGCCCCCGGCGCGGTGACGGGATTGCAGGCGGGATTGCAGGAGGCCTCTGGGGGATGTAGTCTTGTTGGGCCGTTCCCCTCACGGCGGCAGCGGAGGCTGCACAACAATGGACCCGGTCAGGTCAGTTTCCAAGAAGCGTCCCGCACTGCGGGAGGGCCGCTGTGCTTTTATCGCGCCCCCCGGTGCGGTGACGGGATTGCAGGCGAGATTGCAGGAGGCCTCTGGGGGATGTAGTCTTGTTGGGCCGTTCCCCTCACGGCGGCAGCGGAGGCTGCACAACAATGGACCCGGTCAGGTCAGTTTCCAAGAAGCGGACTCTCATCTTGCAGTGGTAAATTACAAATGTAAAAAAGTATGTGTTAGAGAAGTGAGCGGCCGGGAGCAGCTGGCATCTGGAGCAGGGGTCCCCTCACTGTGGCCCCAACCTGGTCAGTTGAAAGCCTAGTGAAGCAATACATATGGCCGCCTTTAAATTCTGCACTTTTCTGGTCACATTTGCCATGCTTCAGAGGTCAAATGTCAGGATATGTCTTCTGACAAACTGCTGCTTATTTTTTAAAACATTGATTGGGCTTTACAAACTCCTCTCATTTTGCAGTCAGAGAAAGTCAAGTAAAGTGAATTATGTGAGAATCTTGCTGGGGTGCAGGGAGTGTGAAAGGAAAGGGTGTAGGGTGTCGTTTGTTTGTTACACGGTACATACAGGTAAATGAACTGTACACATTCAGCAGTTAGGAAAGTTAGTGACCTGAGGTGCATCTCTTGCCAGCAGCTGATGTCTCTTCCTTTTAGTGAACTGAGGGTGCATCTCTTGCTGCAGTGATGGCGCCTGTTGTTAGTGACCTGAAGGTGCATCTCTTGCTGCAGTGATGGCGCCTGTTGTTAGTGACCTGAAGGTGCATATCTTTCTGCAGTGATGGCGCCTGTTGTTAGTGACCTGAAGGTACATATCTTGCTGCAGTGATGGCGCCTGTTGTTAGTGACCTGAAGGTGCATCTCTTGCTGCAGTGATGGCGCCTGTTGTTAGTGACCTGAAGGTGCATATCTTGCTGCAGTGATGGCGCCTGTTGTTAGTGACCTGAAGGTGCATATCTTGCTGCAGTGATGGCGCCTGTTGTTAGTGACCTGAAGGTGCATATTTTGCTGCAGTGATAGCTGTCTTGTTAGTGACCTGAAGGTGCATATCTTGCTGCAGTGATGGCGCCTGTTGTTAGTGACCTGAGGGTGCATATCTTGCTGCAGTGATGGCGCCTGTTGTTAGTGACCTGAAGGTGCATATCTTGCTGCAGTGATGGCGCCTGTTGTTAGTGACCTGAGGGTGCATATCTTGCTGCAGTGATAGCTGTCTTGTTAGTGACCTGAAGGTGCATATCTTGCTGCAGTGATGGCGCCTGTTGTTAGTGACCTGAGGGTGCATATCTTGCTGCAGTGATGGCGCCTGTTGTTAGTGACCTGAAGGTGCATATCTTGCTGCAGTGATGGCGCCTGTTGTTAGTGACCTGAGGGTGCATATCTTGCTGCAGTGATGGCGCCTGTTGTTAGTGACCAGAAGGTGCATCTCTTGCAGTGATGGCGCCTGTTGTTAGTGACCTGAAGGTGAATATCTTGCTGCAGTGATGGCGCCTGTTGTTAGTGACCTGAAGGTGCATATCTTGCTGCAGTGATGGCGCCTGTTGTTATTGACCTGAAGGTGCATATCTTGCTGCAGTGATGGCGCCTGTTGTTAGTGACCTGAAGGTGCATATCTTGCTGCAGTGATGGCGCCTGTTGTTAGTGACCTGAAGGTGCATATCTTGCTGCAGTGATGGCGCCTGTTGTTAGTGACCTGAAGGTGCATCTCTTGCTGCAGTGATGGCGCCTGTTGTTATTGACCTGAAGGTGCATATCTTGCTGCAGTGATGGCGCCTGTTGTTAGTGACCTGAAGGTGCATATCTTGCTGCAGTGATGGCGCCTGTTGTTAGTGACCTGAAGGTGCATATCTTGCTGCAGTGATGGCGCCTGTTGTTAGTGACCTGAAGGTGCATATCTTGCTGCAGTGATGGCGCCTGTTGTTAGTGACCTGAAGGTGCATCTCTTGCCAGCAGCTGATGTCTTCTTATTGTGAACTGAGGGTGCATATTGTAGTGAGGTAATTGGGTGCAAGGAAGACAGACCCAGGGCTGTGTTTCTAAACCTTTATTATCTCCTTTCAGGAGCGCCGGGAACCGCTGCTCGCCTTAGCTCGGCCAGCCGATAGTGCCCCCAAAATGGCTGCCGCGCTCCCAGCATTCCCGGCCACACGTGACCGTGGAACACTAGAGCGCGACACTACATATCTCCTCCCTTTACAATATAATGTCTTGCAACACAGTGTCTCTGGAAGGAGAGTGTACCGGTATTATTTCTCCACTTCATACTCACGGTACTTCTTAGGGAACACCACGGCCCTACCCGATCTGGTGTATCTTGGTGGTGTCGAGATGTTGGTGTCTCTGTTGCCCTGGGGACCTGTAGCTTCATTTGGATTGCAAGATAGATTTCTTGCATCCGATCTTCTATCCTCCTGACTCTCTTGCGGCCCCTGGAGACTCTCTTCTCCACCACTCTCCGGGTTGTACCTGGCGCTTGTTTCTTCTGCCTTGATGTTCTCGGTGTTTCCTCTTGCTTCCTCTGCTCTGGGTGTCTGGTTGTCTGTACCTTGATGCTCTTCTTCCTTCGCTCCTGTTGGCTTGTCTCCTGTCTTTTCCCAGTGCAATATTTTATTGCACCGTGTCATCCTGTCCTTGGACCACACCTTCCCATCACTCAGTAAGGCTGATCTGGCATATGTCTCTCGCACTCTTAACGGTGTACTGAATTTGCTTTCACCTTTCTTCTTCAGTTGAGCCAGTTTTACCCTGACCCATTCCCTTCTTCCAACACTTCTTCTTTTACTCTACGTCGCTGGTTGTAGTGATCCGTGTACAGCTTTTGGGCTTTCTCTAAGTTGCTCCGCACCACTGCGGGCGACCACTTACTTTGGATGGTCCTTTGCTTCCACGCTATATTATCCCTTGTGAATGGGTCCCGACCTCTTAAGATCTTGAACGGGCTGTACCCCGTTTGCGTGGGCGTGATGCGGTAGGCCCAGACGGTGCGTAGTAGTTCTAGGTCCCACTTTTTCCCTGCATTGATGGCGGATTGCACAGACCCCATCACCACTCTGTTGAAGCGTTCTGCCGGGTGGTATACCGGGGTGTGCTTTATCAGGGTACCATTCCTCTCCATGAATGCCTTCCACTTATCGGACGTGAATTGTGGTCCATTGTCACAAGTTATGACCCTGGGGATCCCTTCTCTCAGAAAGAGGGACGTGAGGAACTTCAACACCGTGTCTGTATCCATTTTGTCATGTATTTCCACTTCTGGCCACTTGGAATATCTATCCACTAGCACTACTATGTACATGGGTATGCTCTGTGCATCTAAGATCGGGCCCAGTATGTCGATCGCTACTTCGTCCCATGGATTGACCGGTTGGTGGAACTTCCCCAAAGGAGGTCTCATCGTGGTTTGGCTCTTGTCTGCACAGCTGCACTGTGCACATTCTCTAACATATCTTTCCACTTGATTGTCCAGTGCCGGCCACCAATATGCTTGTTTGGCCCTCTGTTTGGTTTTTACTATGCCCAAGTGCCCCTCATGTAGTATGGCCATTACTCTTTTTACTAGTGCTTCCGGAGGCACCACTCTGTCTCCTCTAAGCAGGAACACATTCCTGTCTTCTACTGACAGTTCTCCTCTCACTTCATAGAACTTCCGTTGGTCCGATGTGAGACGTTTTTTTTCTGGCCATCCTGACATCACGAAGTCTTTTATTTCCGTGAGAGACGCGTCGTTTGCATAGGCTGTACTCCACTCCTGCGCACTTATGACCACTTCTTGATCTTCGGCGAAGGCAATGGTGTAGTCTTCTTCTTCCGTTGGCTGAGGCGCATCCTCCATGGCTGCTGCTCTGCTTAAGTAATCTGCTACCTTGTTTTTTGCCCCCGGAATGTATTCCACGTCATACACATAGTCCAACAACTTCAACGTCATCTTGGCTATGCGAGGAGTGGCATTCGCATGTCCACTGGATGTTAATACTTTGATCAGAGGCTTATGATCAGTCCTTAGCAAGAACCTTGATCCCCACAGAAATTGGCAGAACCGTTCCATTGCCCATACCACCGCCAGCATCTCTTTCTCCACCACACTGAATTTCTCCTCGGTTGTAGACAGTGATCTTGATGCAAAGCTGATCGTCGTCAATATTCCTCTCTCCGACCTTTGCATGAGGACTGCTCCCAACCCTCTATCGCTGGCATCCGTGGTGAGAACTGAGAGTGCTCCCTGATCAAAACCCTGTAAGGGTACTGCATCGCATATGTCCTTCTTTATGCGGACGAATTCTACATCTGACTCCTCTGTCCATTCAAAGTTTGTCTTGTCTCTAAGCAACTGACGCATGCTGTGTGTCTTGGTGGCGAAGTGAGGCACGAACTTGCTGTAGAACTCTGCCATGCCTAGGAAGGACCGGACGTCATCTTTATTCCTTGGGATGGGTGCATCTTTGATGGCTTTCATGTTGGCCTCTTTGGGGGTGATCCCTTTATTGCTTATCTCGTGACCCAGGTACGTCACCGTCGACACTCCTAACTTGCACTTATTCCATTCTGCTGTGAGGCCATTGTACTCCAAAATGCGCAGGACCTCAGTGAGTTTTGTGTCGTGATCTGTCTTCGTCTTCCCCATGATCAGGATGTCGTCCTGGAAGTATTGCACTCCATCCGTGCCTCTAAACAATTTGTGCATCAACTTTTGAAACACAGCCGCGGCGGACGCCAGCCCGAAGGGCATTCGCCGAAATTGATAGCAACCAAACGGTGTGATGAACGATGTCAATTTCTTGCTTGCCGGATGCAGTGCTATCTGGTGGTACGCGGAGGTCAGAACTATGGTCGAGAACCACTGAACGCCCTTAGTCTGTGCCAACATTTCATTTATCCGTGGTAGGGGAAATTTATCCACGACTATGTTCTTGTTGAGTTCGCGCAAGTCGATGCACAAACGCACCTTGCCGGTGGGTTTCCGTGCTACCACCAGGGGAGCCAACCATTCCGCGCTCTCTATCGGCTCTATCACTCCATTATCTTCCAGGCGTTGTAATTCTTGCTGCACCGCTTCCCTGCTATTGAACGGTATGTTCCTTACTTTGTGGCTCACTGGCTGTGCCCCTCCTTGAGGCATATTTTGTACGTGAACTTGAGTCAGTTTTCCTATCGTGCCTCCGAAAACCTTTGGGAACTCCCCTTCCATCTGTCTGCTTCGTACTCCTGTTCTTGGCCGGTCATCAGTACTTGGGTTGCTCCTCCCGGATTGAGTTTGATCCCCAGTCCTCCTTGGTCCATCCACCCCAACACTGATGGTCCTTTCTCTGCCACGTACAGTTTTCCTTCAGTCGTGCGCCCTTTGAACTGGAACTGCAGTTTCTGGAACCCCACCATCGGTATGGGTTCTCCCGTGAAGGTGACTGGTTTGATATCGGGAGGAAGTAGATGCATGCCTGGCACCTGGGCGAAGTCTCGATCCCACACTTTGCGTTGTATGATTGTGTATGGGGAGCCTGAGTCCGCCACCGTGGAGACTGGAACACCTCCAATCGTTACTTCACACACTGGCTTGCTTGTGCGGGCTCCATCCACACCCAACACATGTTCCTCGATGCACAGTACTTCCTCTTCTTCTTCTCCTTCTTCTCCTCCTTCCTGGTCAGAATCTTGTGTAACATACTTCACCGTCGTCTTCCTGGGTTTCCGTCTGCAGACCTTTTCGAAGTATCCCATTATCCCGCAGTATAGACATTTTTCTCTGAAGGCTGGGCATCGCCTATCGGATGCTGCATGGGCCATGTTGCCACATCTGTAACATCCCTTCTTTACTTCTCGCTGGAACTGTGTGTTTGCCTGCGCTCTTGTCTCCGGCCTTTGTTGCCATCCCGAATTCCTCGTGGCCTGCGGCTTCCTTTCCTGTCCCCGGGTCTCCGTCACTTTTCCGACCAATGGTCTACTGGTAGCCTCCCTTTTCGCGGCCTCCGCACACCGCTTGGAAAGTTCTGCTTTCTTGACGAGTGCTACAATTTCCTTGAGAGGAGAATCGCCACTGACCCACAGCTTTTCCTGTATGGACGTGTTCACCGTGTGCATGATGATCTGATCTCTTATGAATTCATCGTGTAACCCTCCGAACTTGCATGTGATGGCTAGGCTCTTCAGCGCAGCTACGTACTCATCCACTGATTCTCCTGCCTTCTGCTTCCTTTGAAAAATTGAAGCGGTCTATGGCCGTGCATACAACTGGTTGGTAGTGACTATCCAGGTCGTCTATGGCGTGTTGGAACACGTCCGTTTCTTCTGGCGGTTTGGTCTTCTTTACCAGGTTTCTAGTAGTACCCTGACCCCTTCGGGGCCTAGATTATGAAGTAGGATCTTCTTTTCCGTTTGCTTGGAAAGACCTCCTCTCCTTCATCCTCCAATGCGGACAAATAATTTAGGAAATACTCCTTCCAATCCTCCCATTTCATAGCAGGTTCCCCTGGGTGGGGCAGGAACGGTAGAGGGTTTGTGAGGGAGAACGTTTGCGCACACATCCCTGCTTGCTTTGCAATCGGTTCGTCACTCACTCTCGGTGGAGGACTTCCTGGGGCACTCTGTCCCTGTGGTTCTGCTGCCACTTCGTGGGACGACGTGGCCGCTCCTGTGCGACGTGGACCTTGGTAAGCCAGGTTCCCGCTGCTTAGTCGCCGGTTGTGTCCAGGACTCGGGGAGGTATGGGGTGGCTGTCAGCTCTGTGCTCCCCTTCTTGTCACCCTCCGACCTTGAGTGCTGGGTTTTGTTTAGTGCGCTTAGGCCCTGTGTAAGGCTTATATGTCCTGAGCTGGACGCTGTGGCTGCGCTGTACCTGTCCTTGACGCTCTGCGGGGTCTTTCCTCCGACCAGTAGTCGCGCCGCTCTGACTAGGTGCGGACCGGGAGACAGGTACTGCTTCCGTCCTGTGCTGGACACGGGCACTCCCCTCGTAGCTCTTTGTCTGCGTCGTGGGGCCACACTGTGGAACTGTCCAGGCGATGGTTGGGCCCCTGCCACGCTCCTTGCAAGGTACTCGTGGTATGTGCACTGCACTCCACGTGGTCGCTCTCGGGTCGCCTTCTCCCAGCCTCGTCGCCAATTTGTAGTGAGGTAATTGGGTGCAAGGAAGACAGACCCAGGGCTGTGTTTCTAAACCTTTATTATCTCCTTTCAGGAGCGCCGGGAACCGCTGCTCGCCTTAGCTCGGCCAGCCGATAGTGCCCCCAAAATGGCTGCCGCGCTCCCAGCATTCCCGGCCACATGTGACCGTGGAACACTAGAGCGCGACACTACACATATCTCTTGCAGTGATGGCGCCTGTTGTTAGTGACCTGAAGGTGCATATCTTGCTGCAGTGATAGCTGTCTTGTTAGTGACCTGAAGGTGCATCTCTTGCCAGCAGCTGATGTCTTCTTATTGTGAACTGAATGTGCATATCTTGCTGCAGTGATAGCTGTCTTGTTAGTGAACTGAAGATGTATCTCTTCCCAGCAGCTCATGTCTCTTGTTTTTTTCTCTTTTTTGCAGATGAAGCTCGCTCCATGAAGTGTGGTGTCCTCGTCCACTGCTTGGCAGGAATCAGCCGCTCCGTGACGGTCACGGTCGCCTACCTGATGCAGAAACACAACCTGTCTCTCAACGACGCTTACGACTTTGTGAAGAGGAAGAAATCTAATATTTCACCAAACTTTAACTTCATGGGGCAGCTTCTGGACTTTGAGAGGACTCTGGGGCTGAACAGTCCTTGCGATAACAGATCACCCACCGAGCAGCTCTACTTCACCACGCCGACCAATCACAACCTATTCCAGCTGGATTCCTTGGAGTCCACCTGACACCACTCTGGGTGGAGGGGCAGCCAACGCCCTGACAAGTTTCACGTCTGAGCATTTCAAGGAGCTCTTCGGAGAGGCTGAAGAGGTTGGGATTCTCGGACAGAGAGTCTGGTTGCGGCTTCACAGGCGGGAGCCAGTTTCTGGGTGTCCTGAAGCCCGTCGGAATGGAGCAACAGAGCAGGTCTGTTCTGAGGGTAGAAAAGTGGGTGCACACCGCTGGGACAGGCAATAACGGAGTCCTGTTCAGAGGGGGAAAAGTCGCCTGTCTCAGAGCTGGTTGTGGAATATATAAAAATCATGTGCACTTAACAAATCCGAGTCCTGAACGGCTGCGACTGTTAACCTATGTTTACGGACTATGGTACTCAAACAGTTAAAAGTTCCATTCTCTTCACACAGTGACATTTGTCTGAACAAAAAACATTTGTTGATGGGATGTTCGTCTTGACCAAAAGCACTTTGCACACTTGAAGCCTTGATGTCTCCACGCGTGGTGGTGGTGGACTTGGACATGTAACCAGAAGACGTTGTTGGCTTGTGATAGGCAGCTCTGAGAAAGGCCCAGAGGCCGCTTCCTGTCCACCACTAATCACTTCTCCTTAAACCTGCACTTAGTTAGCCAGAATCCACTGGCCGACAATGATTTTAAGTATTTAACGTGGTTTTGTTGCGCCAATGGGGTTGCCTCGTGAGGTTGAGGCCCAACATTGGACTACAAGACGTGTGTGGAGCTTCGAGTGGTACATGAGCCGGTAAGGGATGGACATTTAGCCGGTAAGGCATGACTCCTGGAAACCAGCATTGTACTTGTTATGCAAGTACCTATCTCGTCGTTTTTGTTGGATGCCTTGATGTTGAAAGGAGGAGTGCATTCTCGTGCTCTGTTGGAGGACTTTGGCTGCTCGACCGGTAAGGTGACCTGGTCTAGTGTACGGTGATCTGGTCTCGTCCGAAGTGACTTCTGCTGGCAGCGAGTATCCTTCGAGCGACAGGGGAAGGCTGTTCCAGCCGGACAGTGGGCCCATTGCCTTACTACCTACACTTCTGATGGGTTCACACATTTTGCCATGTCTTTTTAACAGAAGCTTTTTTGACTGTTGTGTAGAAGTGGTATTTTCTGGAGGGAGAGGGAAAGGAACTTTCCTTGTTTTCTGGCTGCCGTGCAGCTCACCCGGTGCCCCCTCGCTGCCCACTCCTCCACCAACGTCACCAAATGGAAAAGCCACGGATTTTTCTACATTTTTTTTTGTACCTTGCCGAGTGGAGGGGTGTCTGCCTGGTGTGACTGTGCCGCTGATATTTTTATTTTCGTAAGAAGCTGAAATTATGGGGTTTCTAGTGCAGTTTGTGCAACGACGAGTGAGTGCGGAGAGGGGTGGACACCCGCTTCATGGGTTTGGGGCAATGCTGCTTGTAGAGCTTGAGGGTCTTGCACCCTCTTTCTGTGCTGTAAGCCCTCTTTCCACAGGTGCGTCTCTTGGCTACTACAAACGCAAGCTGGGGGGGTGCGCTTTACCTTATGAAGGAAACCACAGTCATGATATATGTATATATTTACGGGTATGCACATATATACCTGCAAGCCAGTTGGGACCCTGTTTATAGATTTCAAATAAATATTTTTTCTTTATAAACTACATGGATGTGTTGCACATTATCCTTCTCGCGCCTATAGAGGTAAAATGTCACTTTGTTGCTGTGGTCTGTGTTCTGAGCAGTGAGTGGGTGAAGATCGCGCCACCCATATTTACTTGGTGGCTTGGTAGAGGTTCGGCTTCATGGGGTCAGTGGTAGATGTTCATTGATATACCAGTGGTGGTGGAATTACATCATGCACCCTTTGACTCCAGTGATGATATAGGAAGCGATGTCCTATGAGTTTCAACCCAGATGACAACACCGGGAGCTGGTCTGCTGCGGGAGCCAGGCTGTTCATCGATACTCGTTAAACCAGTGACTGGTGGGGTGGATAGTTGTATGTCCAAAATACCCCTCCCCAAGCCTCTCCCCCGAGCATTATTTATTTCCTCTCAGCCATACCTCGCCCTTCATCATCCTCACATCATCCTTCCCACCTTCCCTTCAGCCGTTCACTCTCCCCTTCACTTCCGGATCTTTAAGCTCTCCGTTGCTTTGTAGCTCCTTTTGCATTCTCACCCCCGACGATGCAGACATTACCTGTGGAACCTAACTTCCGAATCTATCATGGCTGCCTTAGCCCTCTTCCTCACGGTGCTGGTGATCTGGTGCCATGTAACATGTCTAGTAGAACCATGCGGATCCTAACTTCTGGACCCATCATGGCTGCTTTAGCCCTCTTCCTCACGGTGCTGGTGATCTGGTGTCATGTAACATGTGTAGTAGAACCATGTATTACTTCAGCAGAGCACTTCAGCCTCCTCCGGCAGGCCTTCTTCTGCTCTTCATCCTTCTTGCCCCTCCACCTTCTCCAATCAGCCCTTTGTTCCTTTCCCTCTCCCTTTTCCTCCTTTTCTCCCACATTCTTTTCAGCACCCCTTCTGGTCTCCAAGGCTCTCTCTTCTCCCTGTCCTCGTGCATGGCGTTGCTACTCCTCCCGTCTCCTGCTCTTTCCGCAGCCCTCCTCTCTCTTCCTCTTCCCCAATTTTGTTTCCCGCTCTTTTGGTCCCCACTTTCTAATGATGATCGTTTTCTTTCCTAACAGTTCTCTTTCCTCCGTTTCCTAGTCTCCGCCCGTCACTCTGCATTTATTCACCACAACTGTTCTCCCTCTCCTCCTCTTTGCTCTTGCAGAAGCAAAGGCTGAACCTGCCACTTAGTCCCAAAGAGATAGCCTGCCCCTCTCACTACCAAATGGATCACCTGCACCTCAATACTAAAGAGATCACCTGCCCCCTCTCACTACCAAATAGATCATTCTTAGTACCAAAGAGATAACCTTTTCCTCTCAGTACCTAAGAGATCACCTGCCTCTCTCAATACCCAGAGATCACCTGTCCTTCTTAATACCAAGAGAGCACCTGCCCCTCAGTACCAAAGAGATCAACTGTCCCTCTCAGTACCAGAGAGATCACCTGCCCCTCAGTACCAAAGAGATCCTTCTCAGTACCAAAGATATCAGCTGTCCTTCTAAGTATTTTATTTTTTTAGGAGATTTTTATAGCGCAAACTAGACCCGAAGATATCAGGTATCAGAGCGCTTTACATGAGCACCAGTTTCGTTACAGAAAGACACATTAATTTTTGTTAGGCACGGGGAGATTAAATGATTTGCCCAGAATCACAGTATGTTGAGCGTCGTTGCCGAGACTCGAACCCAGTTCCCCAGCTTCGAGGTCGACCGCTCTAGCCGTAAGGCTACATCCTCTCCCCAAGTACCAAAGAGATTAGCTGTTCCTCTCAATACCAAGAGATCGCCTGTCTCTCTCAATACCAAGAGATCGCCTGCCCCTCTCAGTACCAAAAAGATCATGTTCGAGGCATGTGAGCTGCAGAGCTCACACTGTGCATTAGATCGCCATCTGGTGTTGGGCTCGGATGCTTGCACTTTGTTGTTGTCTTCGAAGAAGTCTTTGTAGTCATGTGATAGGTGACTCCTCCTTAGGACAATAGTGCGCATGGGCATCGACTCCATCCTCAGATTGTTTTTTTCCGCCATCGGGTTCGGATGCATTTCGATGCAGCGTTTTCCACTTTTCAACGCCTAATATCGACATCTCGACGTCCCTTCCTCGATCTCCTTTCCAGCCGTCGACGCGGGCCGTTGGGCCCATCGACGCCGTAAGGCCTACTGCCCATGGAAAGGACGCCATTCCGAAAATGCCCCCAATGTGGAGCAAAGTTTCCACATAGTGACCACCACCAGGTCTGTAATCGGTGCCTCTCACCAGACCATAACGAGGCCACTTGTCCGGCCTGCGCCTCCTTCCGCTCCAAGAAGACAATCCGAGATCGTCGAGCCCGAAGGCACATCATGGCGCACAGGTCCGTTCCGGAACCCGTCAACATCTTCGACGAGGGTCCCGATGTTCCGGAAGAAGACTCCGAAGACCTCGCTATCATCTCCGAGGCAGAGGACTCCGACAGTTCCATCCCTTCAGGGCAGCGTGTGAGTACTACTGCCCCTGCCCCAACCCTCCCTGCAAAATCGAAGGCACCGGTCAGTACTTCGCCTACGGGCCCCAGTCGAGACCGTAAACGTGTTTCGGACGCCCCGCCTTCGGGCTCGGCACCGAACAAGAAAACAAAGCCTTCTAGTTCCTCGGCACCGACCAAACCTCATGTGCCCGTTACACCGGCACCTTCGGCGCCGAAACACAAAGACCACCCGGCGCCGAAATCCAGCTCGGTCCCCAAATCCGCCTCCAAGCACGCGGATCCCTCGGCACCGAAACCAAAGCTACTCGACACACCCCTAAACTAAAGCCGGTCGAGCCTGTAGCTAAACCGAAGGACGCCTCGACGCCTTCTAAAGCAAAGGAACATTTAAAGAAGCCATCACCACGTTCGGAACCGAAAAAGTCGGCGCCGAAAACTAATATTCAAGGGGAGGAACTGTTTACACCGGATCCCATCGATCCTAATCAACACAAACTTTATATCAATCCTAAAACAGGACATATTTCCTCTGTGCCACGTCACAAGCCTGTCCCTCCGAAGAAGAAAGACTCTTCCACTTCCCCTATGCCTCCTTCTTCCCTATACCTCTCTCTAACACCCCTCCTCTCCACATCCCTATCACACCTCCTCAACCTGCGGATTCTCCCCCACATGAGTATGAGGATAACATGGGGTACGGGGATGACCCTCATAATTTATATCTGGATCCAGATAATCCACCACAGGATGACTGGGGTTATAATGACCCCCCAGACCCTACAGACCTCCCCAGCCCTCCACCTTATCCCACAAAACCATCTCCACCAGATGATCACATAGGTTTTGGGCAACTCATACATAGGGCGGCCGTTTTTCATGGGGTGCATATTCACACCGACCAACCAGAGGAAGATTTTCTTCTAGACACTTTTGAACGGTCTCAAAAAACGGTTCAAACTTTGCCCATGATCAAGGGTGTCATTAAACATGCACCTGAAATTTTTAACGACCCGGTCAGAGCCAGGATCCTTAATCCTAGAGTGGATAAAAAGTATAGACCTGCCCCCGATGACCCCACCTACATCAAAGGTCAGCTCCCCTTGACTCACTGGTCGTTTCTAATGCCAGAAAACGCGCCAATTCCCAAACTTCAGGGGATGCTCCGCCCCTGATAAAGAATCCAAATTGTTAGATTCCTCTGGCAAACGCGTAGCTGCGCAAGCCACCAACATCTGGCGCATCGCTAACACCCAAGCTCTACTAGCTAGGTACGACAGGGCACACTACGATCAGCTAGAAACCCTCCTTCAACATCTACCTGATCAATACAAAACACAAGCCACTGACCTCATTCAAGAAGGCAAACTTATTTCCAATGCCTCCATTAAGTGCGCCTTAGACGCAGCCGACACCGCCGCTAGGTCAGTTAACACTAGCGTGCTTATCAGACGACACGCCTGGCTTCGCATTTCAGGTTTTAAGCCAGAGGTTCAGACTACTATACTAAACCAGCCCTTTAACCAAAACCAACTATTTGGTCCTGCTGTCGACACAGCACTAGAAAAGATGAAGAAGGATACTGACACTGCCAAATCAATGGGAGCATTGCAGTCCCCGCAGCAACGTGGCTCCTTTCGCTGCTCCTTTTACAGAGGGGCTCCAGGAATACCACCGCAGACAGTTCCTCTTCCTATCGAACAAACACCCAAACCTCCCCTAATAGAGGATACTTTAGGGGTGGTTACAGAGGCAACAACTCTAAGGGCAGAGGTCGAGGTAATAATAACAACACCCGTACCTCCACCACTCCCAAACAGTGACTTTCCTCCACTTCCCCCGACCACAACACCCCTGTCGGGGGAAGACTATCACAGTTCCTGCCTGTCTGGAACTCCATTACAACAGACAGGTGGGTGAGACAGATTATCCAACATGGCTACTGCCTGGAGCTAACAGCTCCCCCCACCATACCACCCAGGCAGCGTCCAATGTCCACAGACCATCTTACACTTTTACAACAAGAGGTACTTTCCCTGCTTCAAAAGCACGCCATAGAGCCAGTGCCTCTGCTACAGCAGGGCACAGGGGTTTACTCCCTGTACTTCCTCATTCCCAAAAAGGACGGCACTCTCAGGCCTATTTTAGACCTCAGACCTCTCAATCAATACATACACTCAGATCATTTTCACATGATCACTCTCCAACAAGTGCTTCCCTTACTACAACAACAAGACTTCCTTGCCACATTAGACCTCAAGGACGCCTACTTCCACATTCCCATACATCCTGCTCACAGGAAGTATCTAAGGTTCGTTCTCAATGGGCAGCACTACCAGTTCAAAGTACTGCCATTCGGAGTCACCACTGCTCCAAGAGTGTTTACCAAATGCCTTGCAGTAGTAGCAGCGCATCTCACGAAGACAACAAATACATGTCTTCCCATACCTGGACGACTGGCTTATCAAAGCCAAATCATTCAACCAGTGTGTCCAACACACTCACCAAACTATACAAACATTACACAACTTGGGCTTCACAATAAACTATACCAAGTCCCACCTTCAGCCCTCCCATGTCCTTCAATATCTGGGAGCTACGATAAACACTTCCACTGCTCTAGCTTACCCCAGCCCAGCCAGGATAGCCAGTATACAAACCCTTGTCCCCAGGTTTCAAATGCAACACTCTCTTCCAGCCAGAGTGTTTATGCAGCTCATCGGCATGATGGCATCCTGCATTTTTCTCGTCCCTCATGCAAAACTTCAAATGCGTCCTCTACAAGAGTGCCTAGCGCGCCAATGGAACCAGGCTCACGGACATCTTACAGATCTGGTGTTGGTAGACAGCCGCACACATCGCTCTCTGCAGTGGTGGAACACCAACAATTTGTCCAAGGGGCGGCCGTTCCTAGAGCCGGTTCCACAAGTAGTACTAACCACGGACGCATCCCTTACAGGATGGGGAGCACACCTGTTACACCATACAACACAGGGCAAGTGGACCACTCAGCAGAAGCGGTTCCACATCAACCACCTAGAGTTACTAGCCATATTCCTAGCTCTCAAGTCCTTTCAACTCCACGTACAAAACAAAGCTGTCCTGATCCGAACAGACAACATCACAGCTATGTACTATATACAAAAACAGGGGGGACACACTCTCCACAACTGTCCCAACTAGCACAGGACATTTGGAGGTGGGCCATTCCACAAAACATTTACCTTCTAGCAGAACACCTACCAGGGGTTCACAATCAGATTGCAGATCTGTTAAGTCGACAGGCACAACAGATTCACGAGTGGGAACTACATCCACAAGTTCTTCTACCTTTCTTCCAGATGTGGGGCCAGCCAGACTTAGATCTGTTCGCCACACACCAAAACGCCAAATGCCCAACCTTCGCCGCCAGGCTTCCACACCCGCAGTCCAAGGGCAATGCGATATGGATGAACTGGTCCGGCAGATTTGTGTACGCTTTTCCACCGCTCCCACTCATCCCACTTGTAGTACGCAAGCTTCGACAACAGTCTCTCAAAATGATACTAGTAGCCCCTACATGGGCACGCCAACCGTGGTTCACCACACTACTGGAGCTATCAGTAGTCCCATACCAAAGACTACACCTCTCCCCAACAATGCTAACGCAGAGCCATGGAGAGATAATGCACCCAGATCCATCACAGCTGAACCTTGCAATTTGGCTCCTGAAGTCCTAGAATTCGGTTACCTTAACCTACCCCAGACTGCATGGACGTTATAAAAGAAGCTAGACGCCCAACTACCAGAGCCTGCTACGCAGCTAAATGGAAAAGATTCGCTATTTACTGCACTAATAATAACATCCAACCATTACAGGCCTCTACGCAAAACATCATTTGCTATTTGCTACATTTGCAAAGATGTAGTCTTGCATACTCATCCATACGTCTGCACCTCGCAGCCCTTGCTGCTTACTTGCAAAACAGACAACACTTATCACTATTCAAAGTTCCCGCCATTAAAGCCTTCATGGAAGGCCTTAAGCGGATCATACCTCCCAGATTACCACCTTCCCCAGTGTGGAATCTTAATATAGTACTTACCAGGCTCATGGGTCCACCTTTCGAACCCTTACATAAATGTGAACTTCAATTCCTTACATGGAAAGTTGCGTTTCTAATTGCAATCACTTCTCTCAGGAGAGTCAGTGAACTACAAGCTCTAACTATACAAGAGCCTTTCTTACAAATACATCATAAAAAGGTAGTTCTCAGAACAAACCCAAAATTCCTTCCCAAAGTCATTTCGCCTTTCCACCTTAACCAATCAGTAGAACTACCTGTGTTCTTCCAAAACCCAGATTCCATGGCAGAAAGAGCTCTCCACACCCTAGATGTCAAAAGAGCCCTTATGTATTACATTGACAGAACCAAATCCTTTCGCAAAACCAAACAATTGTTTGTGGCTTTCTCTCCACCACACAAAGGTAATCCCATCTCAAAAGCCGGGGTTGCAAGGTGGATTGTTAAATGTATCCAAATCTGCTACCAAAAAGCCAAACGCACATTATCAGTTCCCCCTAGAGCGCACTCAACACGCAAACTAGGGGCATCCATGGCATTCTTAGGGAACATTCCCCTAGAAGACATATGTAAGGCAGCCACATGGTCTACAACACACACCTTCACTAAACACTATTGTGTTGATGTGCAAGCCAAGCAACAAGCTTCTGTGGGCCAAGCTGTCCTTAAAACCCTTTTTCAAACTACTGCAACACATACAGGTGACCACCGCTAGGGAGATACTGCTGTACAGTCTATGCACAGTGTGAGCTCTGCAGCTCACATGCCTCGAACGGAAAATGCTACTTACCAGTATGCATCTGTTCTTGGCATGTAGAGCTGCAGATCCTCACACGCCCATACACCTCCCCGGGACCTGTATGTGCTCCAGTCCTATCTTAATTAGATACACACACATGGACATCTCTTTTCTTTTCTACTAACTCCATCACTCCCCAATATGGCGAAAAACAATCTGAGGATGGAGTCGATGCCCATGGGCACTATTGTCCTAAGGAGGAGTCACCTATCACATGACTACAAAGACTTCTTCGAAGACAACAACAAAGTGCAAGCATCCGAGCCCAACACCAGATGGCGATCTAATGCACAGTGTGAGGATCTGCAGCTCTACATGCCAAGAACAGATGCATACTGGTAAGTAGCATTTTCCTTTCATTACCAGAGAGCTCACCTGTCCTTTTGAGTGCCAAATAGATCACCTGCCCTTCAGTATAGGCAAGAGATCACCTGTCCCTCTCAATACCAAAGAGATCCTTCTCACTACCAAAGAGATCTCCTGTCCCTCTTAGTACCAAAGAGATTACCTGCCCCTATCAGTGCCATAGAGATCCCTCTCAGTACTAAAGACATCACATGTCGCTCTTAGTACCAAAGAGATCAACTGCCCCTCTCAGTGCCAGAGATCACCTGTCCCCTCAGTGCCAGAGATCACCTGTCCCCCTCAGTGACAGAGATCACCTGCCCCTCTCTCTCCCAGTGATCACCCACCCCTCTCAGTGCTAGAGATCACCTGCTTCTCTCAGTGCTAGAGATCACCCACCCCTCTCAGCGCCAGAGATCACCTGCCCCTCCAACTGCCAGAGATCACCTGCCCCTCCAACTGCCAGAGATCACCTGCCCCTCTCTGTGCCAGAGATCACCCACCCCTCTCAGTACTAAAGATCACCTGCCCCTCTCAGTACCAAAAGAGATCCCTCTCAGTGCCAGAGATCACCCACCCCTCTCAGTACTAAAGATCACCTGCCCTCTCAGTACCAAAGAGATCCCTCTCAGTGCCAGAGATCACCCGCCCCTCTGTGCCAGAGATCACCCACCCCTCTCAGTACCAAAGAGATCCCTCTCAGTGCCAGAGATCACCTGCCCCTCTCTGTGCCAGAGATCACCCACCCCTCTCAGTACCAAAGAGATCCCTCTCAGTGCCAGAGATCACCTGCCCCTCTCAGTGCCAGAGATCACCCACCCCTCTCAGTACCAAAGAGATCCCTCTCAATACCCAGAGATCACCCACCCCTCTCAGTACTAAAGATCACCTGCCCCTCTCAGTACCAAAGAGATCCCTCCCAGTGCCAGAGATCATTTGCCCCCTCAGTGCCAGAGATCACCTGCCCCTCTCTGTGCCAGAGATCATTTGCCCCTCTCAGTGCCAGAGATCACCTGCCCCTCTCTCTCCCAATGATCACCCACCCCTCTCAGTACTAGAGATCACCTGCTTCTCTCAGTGCTAGAGATCACCCACCCCTCTCAGCGCCAGAGATCACCTGCCCCTCTCAGTGCCAGAGATCACCTGCCCCTCCAACTGCCAGAGATCACCTGCCCCTCTCAGTGCCAGAGATCACCTGCCCCTCTTAGTACCAGAGATCACCTGCCCCTCTTAGTACCAGAGATCACCTGCCCTCTTAGTACCAGAGATCACCTGCTCCTCTCAACGCCAGAGATCACCTGCCCCTCTCAACGCCAGAGATCACCTGCCCCTCTCAGTGCCAGAGATCACCCACCCCTCTCAGTACTAAAGATCACCTGCCCCTCTCAGTACCAAAGAGATCCTCCCAGTGCCAGAGATCATTTGCCCCCTCAGTGCCAGAGATCACCTGCCCCTCTCAATGCCAAAGATTACCTGCCCCTCTCAGTGCTAAAGATCACCCACCCCTCTCAGTACCAAAGAGATCCCTCTTAGTACCAGAGATCACCTGCCCCTCTCAGTGCCAGAGATCACCTGCTTCTCTCAGCGCCAGAGATCACCCACCCCTCTCAGTACCAAAGAGATCCCTCTCAGTGCCAGAGATCACCTGCCCCTCTCTGTGCCAGAGATCACCCACCCCCCTCAGTACCAGAGATCACCTGACCCCCTCAGTACCAGAGATCACCTGACCCTCCAACTGCCAGAGATCACCCACCCCTCACAGTACTAAAGATCACCTGCCCCTCTCAGTACCAAAGAGATCCCTCCCAGTGCCAGAGATCATTTGCCCACTCAGTGCCAGAGATCACCTGCCCCTCTCAGTGCCAGAGATCACCTGCCCCTCTCTCTCCCAGTGATCACCCACCCCTCTGTGCTAGAGATCACCTGCTTCTCTCAGTGCTAGAGATCACCCACCCCTCTCAGCGCCAGAGATCACCTGCCCCTCCAACTGCCAGAGATCACCTGCCCCTCTCTGTGCCAGAGATCACCCACCCCTCTCAGTACTAAAGATCACCTGCCCCTCTCAGTACTAAAAGAGATACCTCTCAGTGCCAGAGATCACCCACCCCTCTCAGTACTAAAGATCACCTGCCCCTCTCAGTACCAAAGAGATCCCTCTCAGTGCCAGAGATCACCTGCCCCTCTGTGCCAGAGATCACCCACCCCTCTCAGTACCAAAGAGATCCCTCTCAGTGCCAGAGATCACCTGCCCCTCTCTGTGCCAGAGATCACCCACCCCTCTCAGTACCAAAGAGATCCCTCTCAATACCCAGAGATCACCCACCCCTCTCAGTACTAAAGATCACCTGCCCCTCTCAGTACCAAAGAGATCCCTCCCAGTGCCAGAGATCATTTGCCCCTCTCAGTGCCAAAGATCACCTGCCCCTCTCTCTCCCAGTGATCACCCACCCCTCTCAGTACTAGAGATCACCTGCTTCTCTCAGTGCTAGAGATCACCCACCCCTCTCAGTGCCAGAGATCACCTGCCCCTCTCAGTGCCAGAGATCACCTGCCCCTCCAACTGCCAGAGATCACCTGCCCCTCCAACTGCCAGAGATCACCTGCCCCTCCAACTGCCAGAGATCACCTGCCCCTCCAACTGCCAGAGATCACCTGCCCCTCTCAGTGCCAGAGATCACCTGTCCCCCTCAGTGCCAGAGATCACCTGCCCCTCTCTCTCCCAGTGATCACCCACCCCTCTCAGCGCCAGAGATCACCCACCCCTCTCAGCGCCAGAGATCACCCACCCCTCTCAGTGCCAGAGACCACCTGCCCCTCTCAGTGCCAGAGATCACCTGTCCCCCTCAGTGCCAGAGATCACCTGCCCCTCTCAGTGCCAAAGATCACCCACCCCTCTCAGTACTAAAGATCACCTGCCCCTCTCAGTACCAAAGAGATCCCTCCCAGTGCCAGAGAGCATTTGCCCCTCTCAGTGCCAGAGATCACCTGCCCCTCTCAGTGCTAAAGATCACCCACCCCTCTCAGTATCAAAGAGATCCCTCTCAGTGCTAGAGATCACCTGCCCCTCTTAGTACCAGAGATCACCTGCCCCTCTCTGTGCCAGAGATCACCCACCCCCCTCAGTACCAGAGATCACCTGACCCCCTCAGTACCAGAGATCACCTGACCCTCCAACTGCCAGAGATCACCCACCCCTCACAGTACTAAAGATCACCTGCCCCTCTCAGTACCAAAGAGATCCCTCCCAGTGCCAGAGATCATTTGCCCACTCAGTGCCAGAGATCACCTGCCCCTCTCAGTGCCAGAGATCACCTGCCCCTCTTAGTACTAGAGATCACCTGCCCCTCTCAGTGCCAGAGATCACCTGCCCCTCTCAGTGCCAGAGATCACCTGCCCCTCTCAGTGCCAGAGATCACCTGCCCCTCTCAGTGCCAGAGATCACCTGCCCCTCTCTGTGCCAGAGATCACCCACCCCTCACAGTACTAAAGATCACCTGCCCCTCTCAGTACCAAAGAGATCCCTCCCAGTGCCAGAGATCATTTGCCCAATCTGAAAGAGACACGTTAGTGACAGATTCCTTACCTTAGAATATCCCCAGGCGTCAGGCTGGATCCGGAAAGTTTTTGCGTAGCAGTACCCTTGCGCGTCGGTAGGCGGCGTCGTGCGGCTCCGCGTCCGTCGTCGGCGTCGTGATCGCCGGGATGACGTCGTGGGCAGTACTTAGACGCCGCCCCTGTGCGCTGGCGTTAGTTCTTCTTTTTCCGCGCCAGTAAGCGCAGATCCGGGAAGAGCAGTGCCCTAGTCATTTTTTGACTACCCTTTTTGGTGATTTTTCCACTGTATTTTCTTCGAGTCATCTAGGCTCCGAGGTGTCGGTAGGGATGCCCGGCTTCAAGCCATGCGACGCCTGTGGTCGAATGATGTCGATCACAGACCCGCACTTAGAGTGTCTCTACTGTCTCGGCCGCGACCACGACACGAAGTCGTGTTCCGACTGCCGGGCCTTACACCCGAAGGCTTTGCGAGAGCGGTCTCGAAAGCTACTCGAGGTCAGGCAGTCGGCTCCGCGCCGCACCAAGCCCCGGTCACGGGAGAGGTCGAGGGGCCGGTCGCGGAGTTTTCGCCCGTCATCTGAGTCCAAGTCTTCGCACTCTTCGGGTAAGTCGAAGCACAAAAAGTCTAAGAAGCACCATCGCTCTAAGACTTCGCCTCGCCGGTCTCGCGACTCGGCTTAGGCCCCTGTCGGCACCGTCCCCGCGGCTCCGGAGGTGCCTGTGGAGCCGCCCCCGCATTACCCGTCCTTCCCGGGTTCGGGGCGACTCCGGCCGAGATACAGAAATTCCTGTCGGCCATGGCCCGCCTCTTCGGGCCTCAAGGCCCCCTCCGGTGCGCGTTCGGGCCCCGCGGGCCACGGTGGGGTTGCCCCGGCGCCGCCGGCGACTCCGGTCCCGGCACCGCCTGTCTCACCAGCCTCGCTCCCGGCCCCGGCCTCAACCCCGGCTCCGGTGGTACTGCAACCCCCATCGACGCCGGTTGACCTAACTACGCCTCCGCCGACGCCGATGTCCCCGGTGCCGTTCCTGACGCCGCCCGGGGCTTCGGGCGTCGTCGTTCCCCCGTTCTCTCCGGATCCGGACGCGGCGTCGGACTGGCGTCACCCGACGCCGGCTCCGGTGCCACTGAGACCTTGGGTCCCTGACGTCCCCCCTCCTCCTTATTTTCTATCGGAGGAGGACCAGGAGAGCTGGGAGGGGTCGGAAGACCCTCTCACACAGCAGTGTGAGAATGATCAGGACTGGGCAGAGGAACTTGGGGATGCCAGTGGTCTGGACACTTCTCCTGACACTGGCATGCTGTCTCCTCCTTCCGTGGCTACGGCGGAGGGAGCAAATTTTGCAACGGTGTTGCGTAGAGCAGCTGGAGCTTTACACCTCCAATTGTCTACAGTGGCTGTCAGGACTAACCTCCTGACGGAAGTGCTTCAGCCGGCAGCTACCTCCTCGGAGCCATTGCTGCCGTTTAATGATGCACTGTCTGACATTCTTTTGGGCACCTGGTCCAAGCCCGCCACAGGGGCTCCTGTGGATAGGAACGTGGCCTGACGCCATCGCCCTGCTCCGGGCGACCCCTTGTTTCTCTCTCAACATCCCACCCCGAGAGCTTGGTTGTCCAAGCCTCTGCCTCCCAAACCGCCTTCCCTACCGCCCCTCCGGATAGGGAATCCAAACGCCTGGACCAATTTGGGAAGAAGGCCTTTTCCTCCTCCAGTGCTGGCTTGCGGTCAGTCAACACTGCTTGCCTTTTGGGCCGATATTCCCACTCTCTGTGGGATTCGGTGGCGCTCGTTTTGCCCCAGTGTCCTGAGGAGGTCCAGACACTGCTTTCCCGCACCATTGCGGAAGGAAGGGATGCGGCAAAGTACACCATCCGTTGTGGCCTTGATACCGCTGACTCGCTGGGCAGATCGCTTGCAACGACGGTGGCGCTGCGTCGCCACGCCTGGCTGAGAACAACTGGTTTCTCGGGTGATGTCCAGAATACACTCATGGACATGCCCTTTGATGGAGTCGGTCTTTTTGGTTCCAAAGCAGACCATGCGCTGGAGCGCTTTAAGGACTCACGGGCTACTGCCAAGTCCCTGGGCCTTTCTGCTCTGCGCCCTCCGCTAACCTCTGCTTTTCGCCCCTTTCGTGGCCACGGAAGGGGCGCCCAGTCACGTCCGCTGCCCAGCCACCGACCCGCGCAGCAGGCGTCTTCGCGTGGCCGAGGACGTGGCTTCCGCCGTGGCGGATCGGGCAACCAGCGTGCGGGTCAGGCCACCCACCCTGCCCCGTCCGCGGCCTCCAAGCCCTCCTAGTCCTTCTTTTCAGGTGCACAGCACGCCAGTAGGGGGCAGGGTCCGCCATCACCTTCACCACTGGTGTGCCATCACCTCGGACAGGTGGGTCTTGGACATTGTCCGAAGGGGCTACTCCCTCCCCTTCGAGACCACCCCCCCAGCCATGCCACCTCAATTCCACCGCTTGTCAGGGGATCACTTGGTGCTTCTGCAGAAGGAAGTCACGGCCCTCTTGACCAAAAGGGCCATCGAGCATGTTCCGACCCCAGAAGTAGGGCATGGTTGCTACTCCCACTACTTTCTGGTGCCCAAAAAGGACAAGGAGGACATGCGTCCTATCTTGGACCTCCGGAACGTCAATCGCTTCCTCCGGAAGGAGAAGTTCAAGATGCTCACCTTAGCTCAGGTCTTGAATGCCCTCGACCCTGGAGACTGGATGGTGGCGTTGGACTTGCAGGACGCTTATTTCCACATCCCCGTCCTGCCGGCCCACCCGCGTTTCCTGCGGTTCATGGTGGGCCTCGAGCATTTTCAATTCACTGTGCTCCCCTTTGGCCTCACAAGTGCCCCTCGGGTGTTCACGAAAGTGTTGGCGGTGGTCGCAGCTCATCTGCTCCGGGCAGGGGTTTCAGTCTTCCCCTACCTCGACGACTGGTTGTTGAAGGCGGGCTCGTCCCAGGCAGTCGTCTCCCACCTCCAGACTACGGCCGAACTCCTGCACTCGTTGGGGTTCTCCATCAATGTGCCGAGTCGCACCTGATTCCTTCTCCACAGCTCCTTTTCATCGGAGCAGTTCTGGACACGACGCAGTTTCGGGCCTATCCTCCCGAACGGCGAGTCCGGGATATTCAGGCTATGATTCCGATCTTTCAGCCTTTATCCTGGGTTTCGGTACGGATGACCCTGAGGCTGCTGGGCCTCATGGCCTCCTGCATCCTGCTGGTCGATCATGCCAGATGGCATATGCGGGCTCTGCAGTGGGACCTGAAGTTCCAGTGGGCGCAGCACCAGGGCAACGTGTCCGATCACGTCCAGATCTCGGAGGGGACTGCAAAACAGTTGCAGTGGTGGCTCTCGAACCGGCAATGGGTCATGGGCAGATCCCTCTCCCTTCCCCAGCCAGAGCACACAGTGGTGACAGACGCGTCCCTTCTGGGATGGGGCGGTCACATGGGAGAGGCGGAGATCAGAGGCCTCTGGTCTCCGGCGGAGTCCCGGCTCCATATCAACATTCTGGAGCTCCGGGCGATCCGACTTGCATTCCTTCCCTCTGTCAAAGGGACGGTAGTGCAGGTGTTCACAGACAACACCACCGCCATGTGGTACTGCAACAAACAGGGCAGGGTGGGGTCGTGGACCCTATGTCAGGAGGCTCTGCGCCTCTGGACATGGCTGGAACATCAGGGCATATTCCTGATGGTTCAACACCTGGCAGGTTCCCTGAACGCCAGGGCGGACGAACTCAGCCGCAGGTGCATGATGGATCACGAATGGCGTCTTCACTCGGACGTGGCGCAAGGTCTCTTTCAGCAGTGGTGAGAGCCTTGGTTAGATCTGTTCGCCACCGAAGAGAACGCGCAATGTCAGCAGTTCTGCACGTTGGAATTTCCAAGGCGGCACTCGCTCGGCGACGCTTTTCGTCGCAAGTGGAGTTGCGGTCTGTTGTACGCCTTTCCGCCTATACCACTTCTACCCAGAGTGTTGAAGAAGATTCAGCGCGACCGGGCCCAAGTCATTCTTGTGGCTCCGGACTGGGCTCGAAGAGTTTGGTATCCCGAGCTACTCAGTATGAGCGTCGATCCCCCGATCCGTCTGCCTCTTCAGGAGGATCTTCTGTCGCAGCAGCAGGTGACGGTCCTCCACCCGAACCTGTCCAGTCTACACCTGCTTGCGTGGAGATTGAGCGGCGGCAGTTGATTCCTTTCGACTTGCCTCCCGAAGTTTGTGATGTGATTCTGGCAGCCAGGCGTCCCTCCACTAAGGTGGTATACGCCTGCAGGTGGAACAAGTTTGTGGCATGGTGCACAGCAAAGGCTGTGAATCCCCTCTCTGCCCCTCTCTCTGAGGTTCTTCTGTTCCTTCTTTCTCTGGCCCAACAGGGTTCTGCCCTGGGTACCATCAAGGGCTATCTTTGTGCTATCTCGGCCTTACTCAGGCTTCCTGATCAGCCCTCCTTTTCAAGTCCCCTGTTGTTAACAGGTTCCTAAAAGGCATTACACACCTCTTCCCTCCTGTTCCGTTTGTAATGCCTCAGTGGGACTTGAACTTGGTTCTTACCTTTTTAATGTGCGCTCCCTTTGAGCCTCTACATAACTGTCCTCTTCGTCTTCTGACTCTGAAGACAGCCTTTCTGGTGGCCATCACCTCCGCTCGGCGGGTGAGTGAGCTCCAGGCTCTATCATGCAAACCTCCCTTTCTGTCTGTCCATCCAGACAAGGTTGTTCTTAGGACGCGTCCGTTCTTCTTGCCAAAGGTGGTTACTGCCTTCCACATTGGGCAGACCATCACTTTACCCACCTTCTTTCCGCCTCCGCATCCTTCCAGAGAGGAAGAGAGGCTCCACCGTCTGGACCCAAAACGTGCGCTTTCCTTTTATATCAACCGCACACAACACTTCCGGGTGGATGACCAGCTCTTTGTTGGCTACGTGGGCGCCAAAAAGGTCGGGCGGTGCACAAGAGAGCCATCTCCCGCTGGGTCACCTTGTGTATCAAAGCCTGCTATTCTTTGGCTAAGAAGGAGCCTCCTGTTGGGCTGCGTGCCCATTCCACCAGGGCAACGGCTGCTACCACGGCTTTAGGCCGCGGTGTTCCGCTGCAAGATATATGTCAGGCAGCTACGTGGGCCTCGCTGCACACGTTTACCAAGCATTACTGCCTTGACAGCCAGGTCCGGAGGGACGGCTTCTTTGGCCGTTCTGTCCTCCGGGACTTCCTTGTCTGATCTTTGTTCGCAGACCCATCACCGGGGTTGGTATTGCTGGGGTATCTATTCTAAGGTAAGGAATCTGTCACTAACGTGTCTCTTTCAGATGCACAAGTTACTAACTTGTGTAACAATATATCTGTAAGAGACAGTAGTTAGTGACAGATTCCTTACCGCCCCACCCATCCTCCCTGTTCTGCGAACTGATTTCTAGGGTTAAGGACATCCCTTTCAGGGCCCTAGTATTTTTCAGACACCTATGTCAGCTTCTTGCATGGCTCTGCGTTCCTGGCGCGGAAAGTCGTGTACAGAACTGACGCCAGCGCGCAGGGGCGGCGTCTAAGTACTGCCCGCGCTGTCATCCCGGCGATCACGACGCCGACGACGGATGCGGAGCGCACGACGCCGCCTACCGACGCGCAAGGGTACTGCTACGCAAAAACTTTCCGGATCCAGCCTGACGCCTGGGGATATTCTAAGGTAAGGAATCTGTCACTAACTACTGTCTCTTACAGATATATTGTTACACAAGTTAGTAACTTGTGCCTCAGTGCCAGAGATCACCTGCCCCTCTCAGTGCCAGAGATCACCTGTCCCTCTTAGTACTAGAGATCACCTGCCCCTCTCAGTGCTAGAGATCACCTGCCCCTCTCTGTGCCAGAGATCACCCACCCCTCTCAGTACTAAAGATCACCTGCCCCTCTCAGTACCAAAGAGATCCCTCTCAGTACCAGAGATCACCTGCCCCTCTTAGTACCAGAGATCACCTGCCCCTCTCAGTGCCAGAGATCACCTGCTTCTCTCAGCGCCAGAGATCACCCACCCCTCTCAGTACCAAAGAGATCCCTCTCAGTGCTAGAGATCACCTGCCCCTCTTAGTACCAGAGATCACCTGCCCCTCTCAGTGCCAGAGATCACCTGCTTCTCTCAGCGCCAGAGATCACCCACCCCTCTCAGTACCAGAGATCCCTCTCAGTGCTAGAGATCACCTGCCCCTCTTAGTACCAGAGATCACCTGCTCCTCTCAGTGCCAGAGATCACCTGCTTCTCTCAGCACCAGAGATCACCCACCCCTCTCAGTACCAAAGAGATCCCTCTCAGTGCTAGAGATCACCTGCCCCTCTTAGTACCAGAGATCACCTGCCCCTCTTAGTACCAGAGATCACCTGCCCCTCTCAGTGCCAGAGATCACCTGCTTCTCTCAGCGCCAGAGATCACCCACCCCTCTCAGTACCAAAGAGATCCCTCTCAGTGCCAGAGATCACCTGCCCCTCTCAGTGCCAGAGATCACCTGCCCCTCTCAGTGCTAAAGATCACCTACCCCCTCAGTACCAGAGATCACCTGACCCCCTCAGTACCAGAGATCACCTGACCCCCTCAGTACCAGAGATCACCTGCCCCTCTCAGTGGAGAGAACAGCTGCCTGCAGCAGCTCAGCAGCCCCCCATCTCCCCCATCCTCCTGAAAGAGCTGCAGGCGGAAGGAGCTTTTTTCAAATCACTGTGACTCGTTACTCTGCGCCGGGAGCGTCACCGAGGTCCCGCTCCATGGCCCACTTCCTGTCCAGGGGCACAGACTCGTTACTCTGCGCCGGGAGCATCACCGAGGTCCATCACAGTTCCCTCCTCAGCACAGACTTGCACATCCATGGACAGCCTGTACCCCACCTTCTTCTGGAAAGGAGTCATTAAAACAACTTTAACTAGTAGAGTAAAGGCGATGCCATCTTCAAGGCGCTGCTGCTGAACGGGAGGCGTCTGACCAGAAAGCAGAGGCCGTCACTCAGGGTTCGGCGGAGCGGCAGGAACACCATACACCGCCGGTGCGTCACTTTTAATATGGGGAAAAGGGAATTGCCGGCGGCGCAGGGTTGGGGGGCAGGGGGGGGGATATTTACAAAGAAGTGACGGAGTGAGGCGTTAGCTGTCATGGCTTAACGCCTCACTCCGCCACTTCAAAAACACAAGGTTGCACCATATTTACAAGAATATGATACAACCCTGCTTTTCCACCTGCGCAGACACCCTTGCACCCGGTGCAAGGGTGTCTGCGTGCAGAGGAAGGTTGTTTATGTACAGGAAGGTCCCCCTTCCTGCACATTAACGATCTGTAAATGCCATTTTGTCACTTCTATGTGTGCAGCTTAATGCAGCACACATGGAAGTTACAAAACGTCTTTTTAAAAAAAAAAGATTGTTTATGTGCAGGAAGAGACACCATCCTGAACATAAACAATCCAAGGCATTTTGCTTTTTCCATGTGTGCTGCACAAGACAGCACACATGAAAAAAGCAAAAACGAGGAGAAATAAAGCATTTCTCCTCGTTTCGCCAAGTTAAGACCAGGTTTTTCCTGGTCTTAATTCTGGCGCTGCCTCCTATTTACGCTGCCCTTGTAAATAGGGGGCAGCGTCAAAATCAATGGGTGTTAAGGTGGAACGTCCACCGCAACACCCACTGCCCACCCCTTTCACGCTAAGCATAGCGTGAAAGGGGGCCTTATTTACAAGGCCACGTTAAGTGGCTTAACGCTTGTAAATAAGGCAAAGCCCCTATCGCCACGGAAACGTCACAAAAAGTGACGTTCTTGTGGCGAAAGGGGCTTGTACATATGCCCCGGGGCTTGTAAATAAGTCCCTTTGTTTTCTCTGCCCCTATAGAGGTGGGAGAAGTGCTAGATTACCGGGCGGTGGAGCATCAATTTACCACCAACAGAAACCCCTGGCCCCACAATGCACTCGGCTCAGACCCGCCAGCTCGCTGTGCTGCCCTCCCTCACCGCACCGGATGCATAGCGAGCATCTCACGCATGGAGCGGCCATTTATGTTTTGTTTGAACAAAATAAACGTCCACTTTAAGAGTTTGTTTTCTCCAAACAAAGTTTAATGAGTGGCAAATGCACGCAAGGCGCCCACTCGGCAAAGGTGCAGTGCTGTCAAGAGACTCACAGCACAGAGCTCGCCAGGCAGGGGTATCTGAGCAGGCTGGGCGCTCCTCTGAGCCAAGCGAACTTTACGCCAGAATCCACGGCGTCCATCATCTCTGTGGTCTTAGATCAACAAGGCCAGGGCGACAGAAGTCTGCAATATTATGAGCGCAGCTCTTCCAGCGACAGGGACTCCTCTCAAAAGGATTCTAGGACTCTTTCAAAGATCCCTGCTAGCTGCGACAGTAAGTTCCTAATCATTGTATTTGAGAAGTTTATTAATCAGTTGTTTTAATTAAAGTTATAGCCATAGTCCGTGCTTTAAACTGGCTTTTTTCATTTTGAGAGGGAGAGTACCTGCACTTTTCAAGACTGACATAATACTTTTAATTGGAGAGTCTGATCCTTCTCGGAAACAAGCAGGTACTCTGGCACAGGGTCCCGGCACTCCTCAGAAACAAGCAGGTACTCTCGCACAGGGTCCCAGCACTTCTCAGAAACAAGCAGGTACTCTGGCACAGGGTCCCGGCACTCCTCAGAAACAAGCAGGTACTCTCGCACAGGGTTCCAGCACTTCTCAGAAACAAGCAGGTACTCTGGTACAGGGTCCCGGCACTTCTCAGAAACAAGCAGGTACTCTGGCACAGGGTCCTGGCACTCCTCAGAAACAAGCAGGTACTCTCGCACAGGGTCCCAGCACTTCTCAGAAACAAGCAGGTACTCTGGCACAGGGTCCCGGCACTCCTCAGAAACAAGCAGGTACTCTCGCACAGGATCCCAGCACTTCTCAGAAACAAGCAGGTACTCTGGTACAGGCTACCGGCACTTCTCAGAAACACGCAGGTACTCTGGTACAGGCTCCCGGCACTCCTCAGAAACAAGCAGGTACTCTCGCACAGGGTTCCGGCACTCCTCAGAAACAAGCAGGTACTCTCGCACAGGGTCCCGGCACTCCTCAGAAACAAGCAGGTACTCTGGCACAGGGTCCCGGCACTCCTCAGAAACAAGCAGGTACTCTGGTAGAGGGACAGGGTACTGGCACTTCTCGGAAACAAGCAGGTACTCTGGTACAGGGTACCGGCACTTCTCGGAAACAAGCAGGTACTCTGGTATAGGGTCCCGGCACTCCTCAGAAACAAGCAGGTACTCTGGTACAGGGTCCCGGCACTCCTCAGAAACAAGCAGGTACTCTGGTATAGGGTCCCGGCACTCCTCAGAAACAAGCAGGTACTCTGGTACAGGGTCCCGGCACTCCTCAGAAACAAGCAGGTACTCTGGTATAGGGTCCCCGCACTTCTGTTGTTTCCAATTCAAGCACTGGCTATAGTCTGTGTCACAAGTCCAATTCCGAAGTAAAGTAGGTGGTGAAAATCTTCCTCGTGCAGCACTCTACCAATGTCAACAAGCTTCAGTGAGCTAAAAATAAGATTATAGAATGAATCCCAAAGTGTAATGTGATCCCCAGTGGGAGCCGCTGAAGTTACCCACAGTGATCCGGAGAGTAGAACAAAAGAATATGAGCCCA
Source organism: Calotriton arnoldi (assembly GCA_963921515.1). Taxonomy (NCBI): domain Eukaryota; kingdom Metazoa; phylum Chordata; class Amphibia; order Caudata; family Salamandridae; genus Calotriton; species Calotriton arnoldi. Next base: position 196,530 of record CAWUFW010007999.1, on the reverse strand, counting down.
TGAAAGCTCCCACGACCTCCTGAGAAGGCTGGCTGCTGCCTTCGATTCCATAACCCCACAGCTGCTACTGCTTCTGTTCCGCTTCAAAGATGTGATGTGTGTGGGTACCAAGGCGTGTTTGTTGAGTCCTTTGTGCCAAGCATTGAAAAGCGACAAGAGAGGCCCCAATTCTTGCACAAGAAGCAGATATACACGTTACCAGTGACCTCTCCTCTCCCTTCCACCCAAGACTCTTCCTTGCACAAGAAGCGGATGTACACTTTACCCGTGGCCTCTCCGCACCCTCCCACCCAAGACTCTTCCTTGCACCAGAAGCGGATGTACACGTTACCAGTGACCTCCGCTTCCTTCCACCCAAGACACTTCCTTGCACCAGAAGTGGATGTATACGTTACCCTTGGCCTCTCCGCACCCTCCCACCCAAGACTCTTCCTTGCACCAGAAGTGGATGTATACGTTACCCATGACCTCCGCTCCCTTCCACCCAAGACTCTTCCTTGCACAAGAAGTGGATGTACACATTACCCACGGCCTCTCTGGTCCCTCCCACCCAAAACTCTTCCTTGCACCAAAAGCGGTTGTACACGTTACAGGTGGCCTCTCCGTACCCTCCCACCAAGACTCTTCCTTGCACAAGAAGCGGATGTACACGTTACCCATGGCCTCGCCACACCCTCACATCCAAGACTTTTCCTTGGACAAGAAGCGGATGTACACGTTACCCATGGTCTCTCCGCACCCTCCCACCCAAGACTCTCCCTTGCACAAGAATCGGATGTACACGTTACCCGTGGTCTCTCCGCACCCTCCCACCCAAGACTCTCCCTTGCACAAGAAGCAGATGTACACGTTACCCATGGCCTCTTCGCTCCCTCCCACCCAAGACTCTTCCTTGCACCAGAAGCAGATGTACACGTTACCCATGGCCTCTTCGCTCCCTCCCATCCAAGAGTCTTCCTTGCACCAGAAGCGGATGTACACGTTACCTGTGACCTCTCCGCTGCCTTCCACCCAAGACTCTTCCTTGCACCAGAAGCGGATGTACACGTTACCTGTGACCGCTATACTCCCTCCCACCCAAGACTCGTCCTCGTTCTGGCACAAGAAGCGGATGTACACGTTACCAGTGACCTCTCTGCACCCTCCCACCCAAGACTCTTCCTTGCACCAGAAGCGGATGTACACATGTTACCCGTGACCTCTGCACCCTCCCACCCAAGAAACGTCTGCGTTCTTGCAAAAGAAGCGGATGTACACATTGCCCGTGACCTCTCCGCTCCCTTCCACCCAAGACTCTTCCTTGCACAAGAAGCAGATATACACGTTACCGGTGACCTCTCCTCTCCCTTCCACCCAAGACTCTTCCTTGCACCAGAAGCGGATGTACATGTTACCCGTGACCTCTCCGCTCCCTTCCACCCAAGACTCTTCCTTGCACAAGAAGCAGATATACACGTTACCAGTGACCTCTCCTCTCCCTTCCACCCAAGACTCTTCCTTGCACCAGAAGCGGATGTACACATTACCCGTGACCTCTCTACTCCCTCCCACCCAAGACTCGTCCTCGTTCTCGCACAAGAAGCGGATGTACACGTTACCAGTGACCTCTCCGCACCCTCCCACCCAAGACTCTCCTTTGCACAAGAAGCGGATGTACACGTTACTCGTGACCTCTCCGCACCCTCCAACCCAAGACTCTTCCTTGCACCAGAAGCAGATGTACACGTTACCTGTGACCTCTCCGCTGCCTTCCACCCAAGACTCTTCCTTGCACCAGAAGCGGATGTACACGTTACCCGTGACCGCTCTACTCCCTCCCACCCAAGACTCGTCCTCGTTCTGGCACAAGAAGCGGATTTACACGTTACCAGTGACCTCTCCGCACCCTCCCACCCAAGACTCTACCTTGCACAAGAAGCGGATGTACACGTTACTCGTGGCCTCTCCGCACCCTCCAACCCAAGACTCTTCCTTGCACCAGAAGCGGATGTACACATGTTACCCATGATCTCTGCACCCTCCCACCCAAGAAACGTCTGCGTTCTTGCAAAAGAAGCGGATGTACACATTGCCCGTGACCTCTCCGCTCCCTTCCACCCAAGACTCTTCCTTGCACAAGAAGCAGATATACACGTTCCCGGTGACCTCTCCTCTCCCTTCCACCCAAGACTCTTCCTTGCACCAGAAGCGAATGTACACGTTACCCGTGACCTCTCCGCTCCCTTCCACCCAAGACTCTTCCTTGCACAAGAAGCAGATATACACGTTACCGGTGACCTCTCCTCTCCCTTCCACCCAAGACTCTTCCTTGCACCAGAAGCGGATGTACACATTACCCGTGACCTCTCTACTCCCTCCCACCCAAGACTCTCCCTTGCACAAGAAGCAGATGTACACGTTACTCGTGACCTCTCCGCAGCCTCCAACCCAAGACTCTTCCTTACACCAGAAGCAGATGTACACATGTTACCCGTGACCTCTGCACCCTCCCACCCAAGAAACATCTGCGTTCTTGCAAAAGAAGCGGATGTACACATTGCCCGTGACCTCTCTGCTCCGTCCCACCCAAGACTCTTCCTTGAACCAGAAGCGGATGTACACGTTACCCGTGGCCTCACCGCTCCCTCCCACCCAAGACTCTCCGTTGCACAAGAAGCAGATGTACATGTTTCCTGTGGCATCTCTGCACCCTCCCACCCAAGACTCTTCCTTGCACAAGAAGCAGATGTACACATTACCCATGGCCTCGCCACACCCTCACACCCAAGACTTTTCCTTGGACAAGTAGCGGATGTACACGTTACCCGTTGTCTCTCCGCACCCTCCCACTAAAGACTCTCCCTTGCACAAGAAGCGGATGTACACGTTACTCGTGGCCTCTCCGCAACCTCCCACCCAAGACTCTCCCTTGCACAAGAAGCAAATGTACACGTTACCCGTGGTCTCTCCACACCCTCCCACCCAAGACTCTCCCTTGCACAAGAATCGGATGTACACGTTACCCATGGCCTCTTCGCTCCCTCCCTCCCAAGACTCTTCCTTGCACCAGAAGCGGATGTACATGTTACCCGTGGCATCTCCGCACCCTCCCACCCAAGACTCTTCCTTGCACCAGAAGCGGATGTACACGTTACCGGTGACCTCTCCGCTCCCTTCCACCCAAGACTCTTCCTTGCACCAGAAGCGGATGTACACGTTACCCGTGACCTCTGCACCCTCCCACCCAAGAAACGTCTGCGTTCTTGCAAAAGAAGCGGATGTACACATTGCCCGTGACCTCTCTGCTCCCTCCCACCCAAGATTCTTCCTCATTCTTGCACAAGAAGCGGATGTACATGTTACCAGTGCCCTCTCCGCACCCTCCCACCCAAGACTCTCCCTTGCTCAAGAAGCGGATGTACACGTTACTCGTGGCCTCTCCGCATCCTCCAACCCAAGACTCTTCCTTGCACCAGAAGCGGATGTACACGTTACACATGACCTCTGCACCCTCCCACCCAAGAAACGTCTGCGTTCTTGCAAAAGAAGCGGATGTACACATTGCCCATGACCTCTCCGCTCCCTCCCACCCAAGACTCTTCCTCATTCTTGCACAAGAAGCAGATATACACGTTACCCGTTACCTCTCCGCGCCCTCCCACCCAAGACTCTTCCTTGCACCAGAAGCGGATGTACACGTTACCCTTGGCCTCTCCGCACCCTCCCACCCAAGACTCTTCCTTGCACAGGAAGCGGATGTACACATTAACCATGGCCTCGCCACACCCTCACACCCAAGACTTTTCCTTGGACAAGAAGCAGATGTACACGTTACCCATGGTCTCTCCGCACCCTCCCACCCAAGACTCTCCCTTGCACCAGAAGCAGATGTACACGTTACTCTTGGCCTCTCCGCACCCTCCCACCCAAGACTCTCCCTTGCACAAGAAGCGGATGTACACGTTACCCGTGGTCTCTCCGCACCCTCCCACCCAAGACTCTCCCTTGCACAAGAAGCAGATGTACACGTTACCCATGGCCTCTCCGCACCCTCCCACCCAAGACTCTTCCTTGCACCAGAAGCGGATGTACACGTTACCCGTGGCCTCTCCGCACCCTCCCACCCAAGACTCTTCCTTGCACCAGAAGCGGATGTACACGTTACCCGTGGCCTCTCCGCACCCTCCCGCACAAGACTCTTCCTTGTACCAGAAGCGGATGTACACGTTACCCGTGGCCTCTCCGCACCCTCCCACCCAAGACTCTTCCTTGCACAGGAAGCGGATGTACACATTACCCATGGCCTCTCCGGTCCCTCCCACCCAAGACTCTTCCTTGCACCAGAAGCGGTTGTACACGTTACCCGTGGCCTCTCCGCACCCTCCCACCCAAGACTTTTCCTTGGACAAGAAGCAGATGTACACGTTACCCATGGTCTCTCCGCACCCTCCCACCCAAGACTCTCCCTTGCACCAGAAGCAGATGTACACGTTACTCTTGGCCTCTCCGCACCCTCCCACCCAAGACTCTCCCTTGCACAAGAAGCAGATGTACACGTTACCCGTGGCCTCTCTGCACCCTCCCACCCAAGACTCTTCCTTGCACCAGAAGCGGATGTACACGTTACCCGTGGCCTCTCCGCACCCTCCCACCCAAGACTCTTCCTCGTTCTCGCACAAGAAGCAGATGTACACGTTACCAGTGGCCTTTCTGCGCTCTCCCACCCAAGACTCTTCCTTGCACCAGAAGCGGATGTACACGTTACCCGTGGCCTCTCCGCACCCTCCCACCCAAGACTCTTCCTCGTTCTCGCACAAGAAGCAGATGTACACGTTACCAGTGGCCTTTCTGCGCTCTCCCACCCAAGACTCTTCCTTGCACCAGAAGCGGATGTACACATGTTACCCGTGACCTCTGCACCCTCCCACCCAAGAAACGTCTGCGTTCTTGCAAAAGAAGCGGATGTACACATTGCCCGTGACCTCTCCTTTCCCTCCCACCCAAGACTCTTCCTCATTCTTGCCAAAGAAACGGATGTACACATTGCCCGTGACCTCCCCACACCGCGTTCTTGCACAAGAAACTTATGTACACATGTTGCACTTCCCTCCCTCCTGCTTCAGATGGGGTTTGTGAACACGCAGTTGTGAAATGGCTAATGCCCACATCTAGCCATCTGAGTTGATGTTGTGAGTTTGGTGTCTGCCCTCCCCCCGGGCCTGGGAGGCCTCAAACTACTTCCGCTTCCGGGTTCTCTGTGGTTTGGAAGAAGTCAAATGCTGAGTCCAAATTCTGTTCCTGGTGCTGGGCCTCTGTGTCCCACACATACTGTGTCCTGGGGGTGCACCCTGGGCCAGAGAGGCCTCAGGCTACTTCGCTTCCGGTATCTCTGTGGTTTGGAAGAAGTCATATGCTGACTCCACATTCTGTTCTTGGTGTTGGGCCCCAGCAGCCTCCAACACATGCTGTCTCCTGGTGGTGCACTCTTGGGAAGGGGGACTCTTCACTGGCCACATTTACATCCTCTCTTTCCTATTTTTAATTGTCTTTGCAGATAGTTCTGGTCTCTTCCTTCCCAGTGCTGGGCAGTGGGAAGCACAGCCCTTCGATTTCAGGAAACCTCTCCGAGCAGCTGGCTGCCTCCATCAGGTGCCTCTGCATTACCCTCAGAAGACACAGAGGAGGCATCTCCCCTCAGCAGACACAGAGGAGGCATTACCCTCAGCAATCCCTCAGCAGACACAGAGGTCGATTCTACCCTCAGCAGACAGAGGAGGCATCTCCTCTCAGCAGACACAGCGAAAGCATCTCCCATAGCAGACACTGAGGAGGCATCTCCCCTCAGAAACAGCAGAGAAGGCATTGCTCCTAAGCAGACACCGAGGAGGCATCTCCCCATAGCAGACACAGAGGAGGCATTACCCTCAGCAGACACAGAGGAGGCATCGCCCCTCAGCAGACACAGAGGAGGCATTACCATCAGCAGACACTGAGGAGGCATCTCCCCATAGCAGACACAGAGGAGGCATCTCCCCTCAGACACAGAGGAGGCATCTCCCTCAGCAGACAGAGGAGGCATCTTCTCTCAGCAGACACAGCGAAGGCATTACCTTCAGCAGACACAGAGTAGGTATCTCCCCTCAGCAGACACAGAGGAGGCATCTCCCCTCAGAAACAGCAGAGGAGGCCTCTCATCTCAGCAGACACAGAGAAGGCATCTTCCCTCAGCAGACACAGAGGAGGCATCTCCCTCAGCAGACACAGAGGAGGCATCGGCCCTCAGCAGACATAGAGGAGGCATTACCCTCATCAGACACAGAGGAGGCATCTCCACTCAGCAGACACAGAGGAGGCATCTCCCCTCAGAAACAGCAGAGGAGGCATCACTCCTAAGCAGACACTGAGGAGGCAACTCCCCTCAGCAGACACAGAGGAGACATTACCCCAGCAGACACAGAGTAGACATCTCCTCTCAGCAGACACAGAGGAGGCATCTCCCCTCAGAAATAGCAGAGGAGGCGTCGCTCCTAAGCAGACACTGAGGAGGCAACTCCCCTCAGCAGACACAGAGGAGACATTACCCCAGCAGACACAGAGTAGACATCTCCTCTCAGCAGACACAGAGGAGGCATCTCCCCTCAGAAATAGCAGAGGAGGTGTCGCTCCTAAGCAGAGACTGAGGAGGCATCTCCCCTCAGCAGACACAGAGGAGGCATCTCCCCTCAGCAGACACAGAGGAGGCATTACCCTCAGCAGACACAGAGGAGGCATTACCCTCAGCAGACGCTGAGGAGGCATATCCCCTCAGCAGACACAGGCATCGCTCCTCAGCAGACACTAAGGAGGCATCTCCTCTCAGCAGACACAGAGGAGGCATCTCCCCTCAGGAGACACAGAGGAGGCAATGGCATTACCCTCAGCAGACACAGAGGAGGCATCTCCCTTCAGCATACACAGAGGAGGCATTGACCTCAGCAGACACAGAAAATGCATCTCCCCTCAGCAGACACAGAGGCGGCTTCTACCCTGAGCAGACAGAGGAGGCATCTCCTCTCAGCAGACACAGTGAAGGCATTGCCCTCAGCAGACACAGAGTAAGTATCTCCCCTCAGCAGACACAGAGGAGGAATCTTCACCTCAGAAACAGCAGAGGAGGCATCTCCCATCAGCAGACACAGAGAAGGCATCTCCCCTCAGCAGACACAGAGGAGGCATCTCCTCTCAGCAGACACAGAGGAGGCATTGCCCCTCAGCAGACACAAAGGAGGCATTACACTCAGCAGAGACAGAGGAGGCATGCCCCCTCAGCAGACACAGAGGCGGCATCTACCCTTAGCAGACAGAGTAGGCATCTCCCCTCAGCAGACACAGAGGAGGCATCTCCCCTCAGAAACAGCAGAGGAGGCATCGCTCCTAAGCAGACAGTGAGGAGGCATCTCCCGTCAGCAGACACAGAGGAGTCATTACCTTCAGCAGACAGAGGAGGCATATCCCCTCAGCAGACACAGAGGAGGCATTACCCTCAGCAGAGACAAAGGATGCATCTCCCCTCAGAAACAGCAGAGGAGGCATCTCCCCTCAGCAGACACAGAGGAGGCATCTCCCCTCAGCAGACACAGAGGAGGCATCTCCCCTCAGCAGACACAGAGGAGGCATCTCCCCTCAGCAGACACTGAGGAGGCATCCCTCCTCAGCAGACACAGAGGCAGCACCTACCCTCAGCAGACACAGAGGAGGCATTACCCTCAGCTGACACAGAGGAGGCATCGCTCCTCAGCAGACACTGAGGAGGCATCTCCCCTCAGCAGACACTGAGGAGGCATCTCCCTTCAGCAGACACAGAGGCGGTATCTACCCTCAGCAGACAGAGTAGGCATCTCCCCTCAGCGGACAATGAGGAGGCATTACCCTCAGCAGACATAGAGGAGGCATCTCCCCTCAGAAACAGCAGAGGAGGCATCACTCCTAAGCAGACACTGAGGAGGCATCTCCCCTCAGCAGACACAGAGGAGGCATTACCCTCAACAGACACAAAGGAGGTATCTCCCCTCAGCGGACAATGAGGAGGCATTACCCTCAGCAGACACAGAGGAGGCATCTCCCCTTAGAAACAGCAGACGAGGCATCGCCCCGTAGCAGACACAGAGGAGGCCTCTACCCTCAGAAACAGCAGAGGAGGCATCACCGCTCAGCAGACAGAGAAGAGGCATCACCCCTCAGCAGACAGAGAGGAGGCATTACCCTCAGAAGACAAAGAGGAGGAATGGCTCCTCAGCAGACACTGAGCAGGCCTGGGCGTAGTTCGTGGAGTTTTGATACACAGAACTCCGCGAAGTGACAAAAAACTCTGCGAAGTTCCGCAAGTGGCGGAGTGTAGTGCGAACTGCCATTCGCGCTGAGTCTTCCTGCCGCTCGGGTAGAAATTCTACCCTAGCGGCAACTCACTCGCAAACTTACCATCCGCGAGCGTGAATGGGTAAAAAACCCTGCTGCACTACGCAGAGCGGAGTTTTCTGCACTTTGCGAGCACTGCGGAGTGCAGAAAACTCTGCAAACTCCGCAAACTGAGCAGAGTTTACCACCCAGGCCTAACACTGAGGAGGCATCTCCACTCAGCAGACACAGAGGAGGCATCTCCCCTCAGGAGACACAGAAGAGGCATTACCCTCAGCAGACACAGAGGAGGCATCTTCCCTCAACAGACTCTGAGGAGGCATCCCTCCTCAGCAGACACAGAGGCGGCATTTACCCTCAGCAGACAAAGGAGGCATCTCCTCTCAGCAGACACAGTGAAGGCACCCTAAGCAGACACAGAGGATGCGTTACCCTCAGCAGACACAGAGGAAGCATCGCTCCTCAGCAGACACTGAGGAGGCATCTTCCCTCAGCAGGCACAGAGGAGGCATCTTCCCTCAGCAGGCACAGAGGAGGCATTCATTCAGAATATTAGGAGCTCTGGCTGTCTTCGTTGCTCTCCACCACACTAGAATCATCTCTGGGCGCTTTTGAGTTTTAAACATAGATTTTATTTTTGAGAAAATGCAACCAAGTAATCAAACAGGTTATCAAATGACAAGTAACAGCATTGAGTGAATTAAAACATACGCAATATGGAAGCAAGAAATAATGAGTCAAAAATAGTTGCATATAGAACATTTGTTATAGGACGTATGATAGAAAAGAGAGGGAAGAAGGGGGAAGGGGTGAAAGGAGAAACCAGGGCAAAGGAAGCACTAATACTGTAATTAAATAAATATATATGAAGGTAAAAAGCTTAGTAAAATTTTGAACGGTAACGAACAATAGAAGGAAAAAAACATCAATTTAAAGCGGAAGAAAAAAGAGAAAATATATAATAACAAATATAAAACAACCGTCTATCATTATTACTAAGTCATGGTGGTTTGGGCACCTCTTCCGATGAAGGATGACGACGGGTAGATCTTTGTGCAGAGGCATCTAAGAAAATAGTCACAGGAGACCATATGTGTTCTCTTTTCAGGAGCAGAGACATAGGAGACACATAGGCACGATCTAATCGATGGTTATAACATACACTGTACCACCAGGATTGAAAGGAAAGTTGTGTGGAATGTTTCCAATTTTTTGTTATTTGCTGGAAAGCAATGGCAATCAATAAATCCACAATGTCTATGTTGTGAGAGAGGGTTTGCCAATGATCAGATAACGTGCCTAGAAATAGAGCTTCAGGGGAGAAAGGGAAACGAGTGTGGCAAATAGTGTTAATTTGAGACCATACTTTTAACCAAAACTGATGTGTGTAGGGACAGGAAAAGAGCATATGAAATAAGTCGATCTCTGGGCGCTTTTAATCATTTCTGTTCATTATTAATTCATGATTTAACCATTGCTACTTCTGAACTGGCAAATAAACCTCTCTGTGCCCATAAGCCACGAGGTTTCCCTCCAAAGCCAAGACAATAAAAGGTCACCCGTGTTTGTACATTTTCTGACCAAAGCCTGCTTTTAACTTGTGAATAATATTAGAATTTAAAGTCTTTGACACGTTAAGCCTGATTTTGACAGCTAACTCTCAAAAAAAGTAAAAAAAATCACAACTAATTTATGGTACAATGAGTGGTCGATTTCCCAATTGTCACTTTGCAGTCCAGCAGTGGAAAAGAAACATCGCTCTCTGATAATCTACCTACCACTTATTCCCCCCCTCCCCTTCCTCACGCAGCCCTCTCTCGGGGACAGGGCCGGTTTAGCGCTGGTGGCTCCCGGGTAGACAATGTTTGTTGGTGACCCCCCCACCCCCCAGCCCACCAATGACCTCCTTGTCCACGGTATCCCTCAATACCACCCTCCTATGGCACCCCACATCTCTCCTTAGCCCCTCTCTCACATTTATTGATTGTATAGCGCTACTCACCCCAATGTAGACTGTCAGAGCGCTTTACATGACAAATGCATTGTACAGAGACAGTGAGTCATTCAAGATGTAAATCTATGTTTTGGAAATGTTGCTCAGGACCATGGGCGTCCGCAGACATTTTTCCAGGGGGGGCAAAAGTTTTACTTCATCACCATCCTCCGACATGATTGAGCACAAGTATTAAATAAATAAAAAATCTAATAATACAAAAAGCTTAAATAAACAAAGAAACCCGTAGGGGAGAAAGAGAAAGATCTTGTGAGGCGCCACAACAGATGACCTGGCAACTACAATAAAACAGGAAAAAACTAAAAATGGCCGGAAAAAAAAATCTAAATCAGATTGATGAGGTTCTAGAGAGATCCATCCACATCAGCAAACCCTTCATTGATGATACAGTGGACGATTGTGTCAAATTCAAGAGCTAGTAGGATCAGCCTCGCTGAGCCACATCGTCTCAAACAATATTAATGAAGCAACTCATTAAGTACCAAAGCCCGGACTGATTCCATCGATCTACTTGGACAGAAACTCACAGAGGAATGTCCTCTTTAGAGTCTGTGGAAACGCAAGAGAGGGAGATCTCAGTGCAGAAGTAAAGGCAGGTGCAGGAAAACTGAAACGAGGAAAGCAGGGGACTGATAAATGGGTAGGTTTTAGGTGTACTGTGCAAGTCATTGAACACGGAAGTGGCAGGGCTACATGTCCTCCAATGCACACCTCTTTAGAACAGAGGCAGAGACCAAAAGGCAGACAATAAGGATGGACAGAACGGAGTTCATGGGTTTGGTGAGATGGAGTTCTGAGACTTGGGAGTTACATTCAGCTAGGAGTAGGGGGGCAAGAAAATGGAGGACGAGCTTGATGCCGTATTTTACGTTATTCAGGGGCCTTGCCCATTCTAGAGAAGAAACCGTGTTTTGAGGTCACTTAATAAAAAGGTGATGTGGTGAGAGTAAAAAAGTACTGTAAATGGAGCAGGGGGTTATGAGGTAGCCCCAGCTCTTTCTGGTGTTGCTAAAGCAAGGACACAGATGCCCAGGGCTAACAGATACATTTAGGAGAAAAGTAATCTGCTAAAGAGGCAGGTCCGGAAGCAATAAATCATATCAAGTAAGACTTGCTGGGAATTGATGAGGGATGACCAAAGGTGGAGATGGACGAATACAGTTGCTTCTAGTTTTAAGAAAAAGGGGGTGGGGTAACCAGTCAAGTGAACATTCTACCTCTTACTTTGTCTAGAGGGTCCGGGTCAGACATAATATAACCTGGAATCACTGAGATATGCCAGTGCTGGCCTGATACCGGTAAGTTTGAGAAAGGACTAAAAGATCAGTGTGAAGAAGGTGTCTGGTAGGCCTAAGAGGAGACCAATATGCCAATGCAAAGTGGACAGGGTCTAGAACCCAAAGAACTAGGTAAAGTGGTGAGAGAGATAGCCGAGAGTCACATACAGGCTAGGTTATTGCATAGTACATGGTAATGGTATGATGTATTAGTTTTTCATTGACCATTCTATTAGTTTAAAAACTAAAGGGGTGGGGAATTATGTTTAGTTTTTTCTTGTCTCAATAATAACATGAACTTTATTCAACTTTAAAGTTTGTCTGTGCTGATTTCATTGCTCCTTTTCGTTCTTCAATGACAAGCCAATTAGTTTGATCCCAAAGAGATACTTCTCCAGTTGCTAGCCCAAGAGAAGTGGCTTCAAATATGCACACCCCATGTTGACACCATTGCATACACACACATGCATAGTCTCCACACCCATTCCTGCCTAAAGAGCTGCACTTCACACCGACAATGCCCCTATGGAGCTTGAGGTTAAATTTTGTTGAAAATAGTGACACCTCACACAGATCCCAACAGAAGCATAGCGCTTTGCAGAAACTTCTTCAAAAGAACTGCATCTCTCAAATACACCAAGGAAGAGTTCTTCCTTTCTGAGACACTGCCCGTTGGTGCTACATAATTAAGGCGACAAGATGCCTGCAAGTTACGGGGAGAATTACTTTTCCAGACCTGGGTTTTGCTTTTACATTATTAGCTAGTGTGTTAGACCAATTGATTGAAATAAAATTAACCTAGACTACAGCTCCCAGAATGCACTGGTATGGCAAATCAAAACTGGAAAAGTTGTGCCCTGGTGAGAGTCATCTGGTCACCCTATACATATGACTGATACTGCCCCCAAAAATGTATATTCGCAGACAGTGCCCAACCACCACCATGTCACCAAAGCTCTGCAGTTCACCCAAACAAAGACCCACATAAAGGGTGAGCCTCACACCAATACTTATTTCTTTCAAACATTAATATCGACCCCGCCAAAAAGGTAAAATAACAATGCTGCGGCATGGGGTACTTAATACCAGCACAGTACTCCCAGAGACGTGGGGTACTTAATACCAGCACAGTACTCCCAGAGACGTGGGGTACTTAATACCAGCACAGTACTCCCAGAGACGTGGGGTACTTAATACCAGCACAGTACTCCCAGAGACGTGGGGTACTTAATACCAGCACAGTACTCCCAGAGACATGGGGTACTTAATACCAGCACAGTACTCCCAGAGACGTAGCCCACACAAGTGGCTTTAGCTGCAACTCCCCGAAGAGGCCATCCTCAGAAATAACCCCCAAAGCACACACAGAAAACAGCGAAACCCCATAAATATGCCACCATAACGAGCTGTCAATTAAGTCATTCTATACTGCCCGCCTCCCCCCCCCACCCCCAATGCAAAACGACAATCCTATTTCTGTTCATGAAATGGGGGCTAGCTCACTTCACACTCACCACAGGTACTAAACCAACTTCTAGGCAGAGTTGCATCACAAACACACAATGCGCCTCCTCTCACGCTTCGCATAACTAACTGAAACCATTACCCCTAATAAAGCACCTTACATAGCATTCCTCTATGTACCAATATTTCACACAGCCCGAGACGTACTTTAACATAAATCGACATCTTCCCCAATTAAATAAACGATTTATCATACCGACACTTTGAGGATACCAAAAATAAGCAAAACATGCCGTAATCTGACTGCTAATTTAAGCAACATTTTGTATCTAAAAGGTGTAAACCAACTCCAAAAGCAAGAACGTCAATATAGTTTCAGTGATGGCCCTTGTGCACTCACTATTCAGAAATCAACAAGGGTTTATGCCTGAAAAGCAAAGGACACGACTACAGGGCCCAGAAGGGACCCGTTTCCATGTCCATTGCTTAAATCCTTACAAAACATAAGGAGTTTGGCTTTAAAAGACCACATTCATGAACATAAAGCTGCAGTGCACATTTTATAAACTAATATAAGGAAAAAAGTTGATAAGGATCACATTAAACGTTTTCTACACCACGCATGAACCGGATATCACATTACCTCCAGGAATGGTAGCTTCCTCACCTGAGGAAAACAATGCTATTCAAAGACGAGGAAAAATTAAAGTAGTGCTTCACTGGCAAAGTCTGTAAAGTGGCGCTAATGTGTTTGGGTGTGAATAAAACCAAGCTGGCCACTTTGTGACCACTCTGTCTTGCTATATTTAGTTATTTATTTTTCGTATTTTTAACATTTTCTTTTCTCTCCATCCCGAGTCTGCACTTTGGAATAGAAAAATGTCAGAAAAAGACATTTCCAGCAAAAGTATTACCTCCTTTTTAGATCCATTTCAAAGGTGAACGAATGAAGCAAAGGAGAGGAAAGAGAGGGACGCCAGTTCTTGGAGTCACGGTTTTCAGCAAGTGAGGAGCTAGACAGAAAACAGGAGAGGTTATGCTTACTTCAAGCTGTGGGAGCAGCCAGGCCCGGGCCTTCTCTCTTGATCTTGCCGATCAGCAGCAGTTCTCCCGCTCATCATGCAGGGCTGTCATTGCAAGCGCTTTCTCGCGCTCTTAATATTGACGGCCCTGCAGACAAGCACCACTGTGGGGGCTGTCAATAATGACACAAGTAGTTACCGTAAGGCGCGTCCCCTCGCGCCTTAAAGTAACTACTTGTATCATTTAGTGTGAGCCTGCTGTCTCATAGTTGATGGTGGCGGCTGACTTGGGGGAGGGTGCGAGGGGCAAGTTACGGAGTGCCTGAGTTTGCCTGAGAAAAAGAAACCAGGCATCTGAATTGAATCGAGCCACACTATCCACGTCACCACCTGTACGGCCCGCACCGGACGGACCGGCGATCCAAGGGGGGGCAAGCGCCCCTCCTTGCCCCCCCCCTGCGGACGCCCATGCTCAGGACAAGGAGGATCAAAAGGTGTAGGAGTCGCGCGTCATCCAAACGGGTGGGCATTATATGGCAGGAGTGCTTGGTCTGGGGAAGCGTAGGGGCAGATGACGTTTCTAGGATGCGCAGTAACCAAAGATGCTGCACTGCGTTGCGTGAAAAGGAGACAGCGCCATGTGTACTGAGACAGGGCGCTGTGCTCTCCTCTAGAGCTGGGGTGCCTGAGGCGGCCTTGTGTCAATGCACACGTCACCAACTCAAGGGTGTGGTGTCAAGCGTAGGTTTTATCCTGAAGGGTACCCTTCCATCTCACAATTCTATGCTTTGCCAAAGTTTAACACTTGGCCACTTTCTATGTGTGCTGAGTGCAGCCACAGCTGCCAAGATGCAAAGTTTTGGAGAAAATACATCTTTTCACCAACTTGACTCCTGCCTCAAGGAGGTGTCATTTTTTATGCTAATCACAGTAAGTAGATAAAGATTAGTGTCAAAATCCGTGAGTGAGTGCACGGGAACGTCCATGTGCCCCCAGGGTACACCTCCTAGACGTACACTTGTGATTAGTGCTACTCTGTGCTACTTTAGGGCTACTGTTCAGTGAAATTCAGGATTTGCACTGGAAAGGAACCCCCAAAACAACTCTTGTGATGCAAAAAAAGCACAAAGTGTCAGTAAATCCGCCCCAGCGATAAAACAATGATTGGGATGTCCTACTAATAAAACTGTATTGCTACCCAAAGGGTAACTTTTTAGTAACCTCAGAACAGTGGCGGCTCCTCTGCTATGGCGGAGGAGCGTCACCCCCCACCACACTCAAAAGTTAAAAAATATAACAATAATAAAACAAGTTTATTATAGTTTTATTTTCAACTTCTCCTTGCTGCGTCCTAGGGGCGGGGCCATCACGGGGCAGTCAGGAGAGGGAGTTGTGGGCAGCCATCTCAGGCCGGCCAAACCCACATGCGCACTGAGCTGTCTCCAACCCAGCTGCGTTTCCGGGTTGGAGAGAGAGCAGGCAGAGGCTCCCAGTCTCCCTGGGAGTGCAAAGTCTCAGCGCTCAGGCCAATCCTGACGCTGCTTTCTAACATGAAAGCAGCATCAGGATTGGCCACAGGGGAGGCTTGGAACCTCTGCTGCTGTGAGGAGAGGACACGGAGAAGAGCGTCGGGTGGCAGGCGAAAAGTACGTTATTTTTATTTCTAAATGTTTAATATCCTTTTCCCCTCCCCCCTCCCCCGCGCCCCCACCACCCTCTCGTTCGTCCCCCCCCCAGCCCCAACATTCGTTGTCTGGGTCGCCAAGCATGCCTATCATAAGGATGAAGACGTTGTATCTGACACTGTAGGGCGGGTCTTCTCAAACCTGATGGACTGTGTCCATTGTCATGAAAACATCTTCTCTCAGTGATGGAGGGAGAACCATTCTCCAAGATGATGCTTCTACCAGTTTGTGTTGCTGCCTTTTGAATCTGCCTGCAATACTGCTGCTACCCCACCGTAGGGAGCTGGACTCTTACTCAATGAACTAGTGAGTACTGAACCAGTGTCTGGCGCAAGGTGGCAATGTGTACTCCTGGGCATCTGCTAGCAGGGCGAGGTCTGGGAGCACCAGACTTTGAATTCTTAGTTGGCAGTCCAGATCCTGCGGGTATCCCGGTGGATGTCTGAGAATACTACGGCAGAGCCTAGCTCAGTAGAGTGATGACTGGGCCACAAGGCACTAGCTAGCATGATGTGAGCGGAGTAAGAATCTAGAAGAGGCCTACAGACGCTGATTCACACGGCCCGCTTGTAGGAATGTGGCTCTCTATATAGTGTACTAAACAGAAGTACACTGTGCAGAAAGTCCAGAGAATCCCCAAATGGGACGCAGAGGTAAAAGGAGATAATTCTAGTGCTCTTGTTGTTGTGATGTGGGCAAGCAGTCAGGCTTATCAGAGGGTAGTGCTAAGCAATTGTTGTACTCAAAGAGGCAGAAAATGAGACACACACACAAGAAAAAACCTGAGACCAATTTCTAAAAATAAAGTCGATTTTTATGTGTTTTTTAAGACCAAGAACACAGTTCTAGGGTAAGTACTTTTGGAATTACAATTTTTCAAAGTTCGGAAAAGATATCACTTTTGTGCGCATTTACGCACTATAGGAATCAATGGGGAAAAAGAGCTAAAAATGCACATTAAATTAGGCAATGCTTTCACTAAGTTCCCCTTCTCATTTTAGGTCGATGTCAGGACCAGGTCCAAAGTTCCAGCAGGAGAAGTTCGGTGGTGTCCCGGATTGGGTGGGAGCAGAGTGCTGAGGGTCTTGGAAGCTGGTGCGCAAAGACGAAGGGGGGCACTTGAAAATGCACTGCACAGGGGGATTTACAGGTAAGTCCGGTGGGTCTCCTTAGAGGGAGGAGGTCGCAAGGGCCTGGGGACCTCGGGAGCAGAGCTGGTTGGTCGGGTTGGTTCCGGTGGGGCCAGGTACAGAGTGAACTGGTCAGCTGGGCGTCGTGCGTCTTCAGGGTCCTCGCAGTCAGGAGCAGGCAACTTGGAGAGGCAATCTCGGGTCAGTTAGGCCACTCAGGAAGTGGGTCTCGGGTGTCTTTATGTCCCTCAATGGGTGCTCACTTCTGGTGCTTTGGGAGTTTGGAGTGGACTCTTCATCTTGGCTTTTACCGTTGTGGGTCTGTACCACAGGTACTGGTACACCATGGCTCCGGTAGGTCCTGGTGCCTTCAAACGTGGTGGAGAGGCAGATCTGACCCTCCAGAGCTGTTGTACTGTTGTGTAGTTCCTATATGACCTATACAGGATCTGCACGTTTGGATAACATAAACTGTGGGACTGGTGGCAGACTGATTCTGTGCACCCCCATCGAATACATTAGCCTGTCTGTATCAGCTAGCTCACAGTGCCACTAGAATCTCCTTTTATCGGGAGAGAGTAGTTCTTGGCAACCTCAGAACATGACAACCCTGATCCCTCAGAATTGTGGAAACAATATACTACCTTTCGCTCAGTCACTAGTGCTCACTTAGTTTGTCTCAGAGAGATACACAGAATAAACAGGCTGGGCGTTTTCAATAAGAATTTATTGAACAGTTGTTATTCTAGTGTAGAATAGATGGGCTGCAAAAACCATTAGACAGTAGCCGAGATATATGATTAGAAGTACTACGAAAGTAAAGGGATTGTAAAGTTCTACCATTTTGTAATAATCATGAATACATACAAGTATATAAAACACATGATAAAAAGTGCGTACTCCTACGATGCTTCCCTGACTAGATGTACCTAAATGTACCTAGCATCTGTGTAGGTGTTATGCCAAGAATCCCTCTAGGATCTAGTCAACCCCATTACCTGAGAATGAGAGAATATGGGACCCAGTCCTGGTCTCGAGTTGGACTCCCTGTGAGGGATGTTAGACCACTGCGAGCTGGAGTGTCTGCATGCAGGAACCTCAGCGTCTCTTGTCAGTGTGTCATCCAGGAAGTCTCAGTCTCCTCTGTCCTTCTAAGCAAGATGTGATGTATATATACCCATAGGTCTCCCCAGGGGTCCTACCTTGCTGTGTTACTGTGTCGGCCTAAAGGATGACGTCGGGCCTGAACTTTATACAGAGATATTATACAGGAGATGTTAGTCCTGCTGTTAGTCCTGCTGTGCTTCCAAGAAGCCTCATGCATAATGTATGAGAATCGAACTAGGGAAAAACCCGCGTTCTGAATGTAGTGTCGTATCTAGGTAAAAGGTCAGTCCCTAAGAACCGTTATGTATGTAATGTGGGGAAGAATATAGGTGAAAGGTTGCACTGTTACCTGTGCCTATATAGGGTACCTATATGGAATATAACACCCACTCCTCTTCCGACTGGACGACATATGTAACTTATCACTGTACTACTAGCCTAGCTAGATTTTGGTACACACACAAAGTTAATAAAAACATTTTTTTTTAAACTTAAAAATGTTAAAAAAGAATTTTGCAAGTCGTAGCTCTAAAGTGTCCGTAAATATAGTCCGAATCACTATAAGCATTAGAAAGCCATGTATGCCCAATAAATGAAAGGAATGTCAATTTTGTTTTGAGTTCCAAATTTGAGCTTGTTTAAAAAAGGGCGAATTTCTTCCAGCACATGACGAGCCAAATGAGTCAAATGTTTGTGTCTTGGCTGGTAGACGCAACATTTTTGTCGCTTGCTTCCGCAGTAGACGGCCCCTGTAGCACCTCACAGAGTACGTCAATTGAGCACAGATGATGTTCCACACTGTCCGCAGCCGGTGCTGGGGCAGCCTGTGCACCGTCCAAAGCCTGGGTGTCAGAGGAGGAGCCAGTGTCCATACCAACAGGTGCTATTACTACCTGTGGGGGCTCAAGGAATGCTGCCATCAACATCGGAATATGCTGAGGACACTGCAGAACATGGGCCGTTATCGGGTCCAGTAAAGCATTCACGTCCGGTTGCGCACATGATGGGAGTGTCAAACAAAGTTCTAACACGCATTCTTCTCCGCAAAACAGGCATCGGAGGACAGGTAAGATGCAGTCCATCCAGACTGGTCGAAATGACAAGAACCAAGATGCACTTAGTTCTCTCGGGCGAGGCATGCCTAGATGTTGTACCATGCGGTCACGGTATTTACGCTCCAGGAGTGCTTTTTCCATCTCCTTGGTGAATGGGACGTCCATTGTGTAGCAGATGGAAAACAATCAGGATACCTGCCACTAGAAACAGGATGAGCGGAAATCCGCCAAAGATGCTTCCAAATACGGAGTGTATGAAGTTTGGTATAACTCCAAGTACCGTCTGAAAGGTGCCCAGAAGTCCAGAACCTATGTTCTTAAATAGGTGGACTATGCCTGTCGTATCAGACATGTTAAAGATACGATTTACCATTTCTGCAAAATGGAAAGGGCAGTTTGTATGGATAAGCGCCTGTATCTCTGCTGAAGACCTTGCGATCTGGAGATCAAAAGTCTCTCGAGCGGAGTTGAAGGGCACAGACTTCTGTAAAAGCATGGCTTTCATTCTGCTTAGAGTATCACACCGTATTAAAGAAACATTCAGTGAAGGCCATAACGGCGCCTCCCTGACTGTATGTGTCGGTGGAAACAATACTTGCATACAACAAGTAACCCTGGAGCTCACGGTTACTAGATATGCGATGCCCGGGAGCATTCCGCAGCAGCCTTGACTGTTCAGCATCAAGTAACTCCCATTTGAAAGTAGCCTGAATGCTGGAGTAATCACTGCAGCTGGGGCACCCCTTAAATGGCAGGACAGGTTCGCTACAGAACCATTACAAGCCCTGTACAGCATTATATCCTGGCATATGAGTGATCCACTTAAAGTGTTCTCACAGTTTGTACCGCTTAGAAACACTTCTCGATCCCCACTCCGGCATCGAAATCTTTATGGTAATACCCATGATTCCTTAATGTATACCTTACCTATTTCGTCATATCTGCCTGCCTGCTTTTGTTCAAGGCAATACTGAAACTGAAAAGTAGTGACCGGTAGAGTTATGTGGCCATGGATTAGCCATTCTGTGGACGGTAGTTCCGCCACCGTAAATGCTAATCTATCCAGTTTTTCGATACGCAGCATTGTATATTTTGCTACCCTTTGTGCCATTTCTATCTGTTTATCTGTTAGATTGTATTCAGAGAACAGAAACATGCTGTTAATATAATGCCAAGGCACATAGCCTGCACGCAAAGATTGCAGCGTCCAGCTCAACAACATAATAGAACGTAATTGAGATTGTCCGTGTTGTAATATGGCTGAATCTTGTTCTAGTATGTCTTTCGCAGAAGTTACAATGTTGCCTAAGGAATGTATCCTGGAGGTCAATGTAGTTAACCCATTGTCTACCACTGCTAGAGATTTTTCTAGATTTATATGGTCTATCTCACGTAATCTCTCTGCGGCCTCTTGTTGGGATATTTTCCATATTTTATTGTAGGCAGCATAAATGAAACGTTTCTGACGTGGCTTCCTGGGACCTAGTTAAAAATCCCTGAGATCCACATCCTGTGACAGTAAGGATAAGTGTTTTTTCACCTTTCAGAGTGTTGAGGTTTTTAGCCAATCAAGGCACAACTTCCCAACACTGTATGATGTCACTACCCCTGGATGTTCTCTTTGTACTTAACGTGGATCTGGCCTATGGATACTGAACCCTTTGGTTTTACCCATGAATCTCGCCTGACAACTATTGGTGTCTGTGGGCCAAATCAACCATTGCTTACAATCGGGGTCTGATCTGTTGTATTGTATAATGTTATCTACTGTAATCTCTTTCTGTGATGTTATGTTACCCTCGGTGTGTGATGGAGTCGACAGCCGAGGTGTGTTCAAGTCTTTGTTCTTGGCTAGTCCAAGGCAGGACGTCTGTTGCACTGTCTCGTTCAAAAACATGACTTGTTGAGGGATAAGGCATGCTCTAAACAAAGCTTCAGTTCCCTGAACTTGCTATTCTCTAGTACCCCAGACAGATTTTAAGTCTACGGTGTCTTTCCATAAGTCGAAACCTTGTTCAGACAACTGGGTAATAAAGGCAGCAGAGTAAACCTGTTTGGTGTTTGTTAACATATTTTTCTGTGCTGATGTTGGTTCAACCGTATAATAATGTGACGCTGGGTCAGACATATTAAACTCTGAAAAATATGGAAAATTTTGTGTAAATGTTTTTGAACTGCCTTTCGGCGGTGTTGGACAATGTTCCCACTGGTGGTAAGTGAACACATTTCTAGGATTAACAGATTTATGCAGAAAGTGATGACCATAGTGTTGATAACAATACATTGTTGCGAAATCTGATGTGCTTTCCAACGTTTCACTATTAGAAAATGCAGCAGATTTTTCCAAATCAGACAAAATATTATTTACAGTTTCAAAATCTCAATCATCGGAAAATGTACTTGAGGTAATGATATCACATAATGATATTTTAAATAAATGTGGTATTTTTAAAAGTTCGGTCGGGCCGAATATATCGAAATCAACCTTGTCCCACACTATACCGTCAGGTATAGGAACTGCTGTAATGTTCACTGATGACAAGTCTCTTTGTTCTCGATGAGATGATTGATGTGGTTTTAAAATTAAATTCACCTTTTGGGATGCAGAGCTTTGTCGAAGGTATTTTCCATTAACAAGCATGCTAAAAACTATTACTAATCCTAACCAGAAAAGAAAGAAAAGTATCCCGGTAATTACCCATAGTTCTACCCACGGAGATACCAGGTAAGTCTTTTTAAGAAAGTTCAGAAAGTCTTTAACTTGCTGCTTGCGTGATTGTTGGGGTGGCGTCGTTTCAGATTCACTTGGATCCAAAGAAAACTTATCAAAGTTCATGAAGTAGCCAGAAGCAGTTCGATCAATTGTTGGTATTGCATCAGGATTTGTTGAATTCATAGTTTGCTCATGTCGAGGCATGTTGATGTAGACATCTGTATTTGGTCTAATTGAAATTTGTCTTTCATTTTGATTTTGAATTTGAACTTCAGGTTCAAGGGGAACGAGTTCCATAGCATTATTACATAGTCCATCATTCCGTGCAGGGGACTCTTAGAACGTGATGCGTCTTTCCGTTTCAACTTCTTGAATTGTAGTGAGAGGAGGGCGTCTGCTACTTTGGAGTCCACGTGGCCTACTACTTAGTATCGGCCACATAGTGTGGTTTGATTAAGTCGATTGAGACAAATCTTTTCTCCTTTTTTCCGGCAAGAGGCGGTAGAAGTACAGTTCTTGTTCCTTCAACTGCTAGAACCTGTACAGGCTTTCTGTATGATGGCCCAAATTCTATCTTGTCTGCTATTTTCTCTCTGACCAGATCCCCGACTTTGGGATCCAGACAGGTCTTGCCGTGACTGATTTGACTTCCCCAGTGGCGGTCTGCTTCATATGGACATTACTTTGTTGTGTCCTGGATTCATTTAGATCCTGTAAAACAGCCAGACGATCATGGATGTCAAAAGGCTTTTTATCCGCCACTGCGCCTTCACAATCAAGATCAGGTACCCACATTCTTGTCCCAAATAGGACCTCATATGGAGTGACCCCCCCCTAGAGAACTTCTTGGCATGTTATCAATGCTCGCTGCACTCCATACAGATGTTTTACCCAACTCTCACCCGTGCCTAATACTCTAGCTGTTAAAGACTGCTTTAAGTCTCTGTTTTTCCTCTCCACGACCGAATTTCCCTCGGGATGGTACGGAGAGGAGTACCGCAATGCTACACCCAATCCTTGCATGGCCTCCTTGTAAGCCGCACCGCATTCTCAATATGAACGGTCCCAAATACCTACATCCACTGCTAACCAAATACATCCCTGGACGGAGCCTAAGATCCACAGGCAAAGCACTAGTGACGGTACCTAGGATATACAGAGCAAGAATGGGAGCACGCTCCTTCAGATACCTTGCGGCAAAAACATGGAACTCTCTTCCAATGGCCTTAAGAATAGAGCCATGTGAAAGCAAATTCCGCAAACAACTAAAGACCTGGATGTTTGCCAAATAGAAAAACATCCAGACTTGGAGTCCACGCGTCTTGTAATATCTGTCAAATAATTTAACTCCCCTTATTCTCTGATGTCTCAGCGCGGGGACACACCGTGTGGTGTAACCAAGCGCTCTATAAATGATTAAAACTAAAACTAAGCCCGAGAGCTAAACGGAGGGCCCTGGTCAGAATGTAATGTGCCAATTGCGTATGTCCCTATAAAGACTCGCAAATCTTTTATAACAGTTCGAGTGTCAGCCGAGCGTTGGGGCCACACCCATAGGAATCTAGAGCAGGAATCCACTGCAACCATGATATACCTGTAAGCCCCATCTCTTTTTAAGGGGCCGCAGTGGTCCAAGTAAACACACGCTAGTGGTTTGTCTGATATTAATAATGGTGTCTGTGCTGGACGTATTACAGTGGAACCTTTCATCTGTTGGCAGATGTCGCATTTCAAGACATAGTCTTTAGTCTGCTTTGTTAACCCAGGCCACCAATAGCGTTGTTTCAATACAGAAACAGTCACCGTAACTCCTGCATGTGCAGAACCTATCCCTTCATGTGCTGCTACAATTAAACCTAACCTACGATCCATGTTTGGAATTACTCTATCCCCCACTCCAGGAATCTGAGCAAATGGAATGTTATTGGCATCTAACTTGTAGGAGTACTTGAGTGGAAACCTTTTTGGTAATGCTTTGATGTTTTTGGGTGAAGCAATGACAGCTACCATAATCTCACCGTCTATTTTTGTTTTAGAACGAGTTATTGCAGCTACGGAAGCCGTGCGTACAGCCCCCTTTGCGGCTTCATCAGCCAATGAATTCCCTTCAACGTGAACGCCATCACGCTGATGACTCAGTGTATGTATCACATGAGCTCTCGGTAGTTCGGTTTTCAACTCCACTACCTGTTCCCATAGCATTTTATGCTTAATTGTGCCACCTTTTGCATCTTTGAACCCGTTTTGAACCCAGTGCTGCAAATATTCATTGTATGACTGCACACAGTAAAATGAATCGCACACAATTAGTGTGTGGAATTCTCGATCCGTATTCACCAGTGCCAGTATCAGGGCTTTTAACTCTACCAGCTGTGCCGTGCAGTCTCCTAGAGACTGTGTTTTTGTGCAACTTGGGTGGAACTTTCCATCCCGCATGCGACCTTTAACGACTGCGCATACTGCGCTATATTGTTGCTTACTTCCTATGGCCGGTTGAGCAGATCTGTCAGTGTAAATTATATATTCATACTGATCTAGAGGCATTATTTAGTTTGGTAGAGGATATTCTTGTTCGTATTGCAGAAATGCTTGTGTCTTTAGATTTGGGTCGTACCTGTATTCTACATCTGTTGCAGTGAGAGAATTAGCCCATTGTATTCATCTTGGATGTAAGGCTTTAGCGTTAGGAACGCTTGCCTTTGTTGCAGCCTCTAAGGCTGGAACTGGAGTCACTACTATTATTCGTTTCCCTTGTGCCAGTGCACTTTCTCTCACTACAGCAGTCTGTACTGCTGTTAGAATCTTTTCTGTAGATGCGAAGCGCATCTCAGCATTTGTGTACAAATGTGATTTGTATGCAATTGGTACTGTTTCACCTTCATTATATGTTAGATAGGTGTACCCAGATTGACCCACAACTATACGGATCACCAGGTTGCGTACGTTTACTCGTGTCTGTAAGTGTTTGTAAGCTATCATGTCAGCTTTTAAGGAACGTAGGATATCTGTGTGTTCCAGTGTCCATTGTCGTACTGAAAAATCAGGTTTTGTTAAATCGTAGAAAGGTTTTACTCTTTCTGCATAATCCAAAATGTATGTTCTACCAAAATTTAGGAATCCCAGAATCGATTGTAAATTTTTTAATGGTTTTGGAGGTTGGAGCAGCGCGCATTTTTCTAAAAAATTGGCTGCTAGGCTTTTCCCTTCACTTGAAAGCTCATATCCTAAAAACAGGACACTGAGGTGGGCAATTTTTGATTTTTTTAAAGTTGAATTTGTAGCCATCAGATGCAAATCCCAAAATTATGGTATTCACTCTGTTCAAGTGCTCCTTTAGGTCATCGTCAGTTAGATAGATATCATCCACATATGACAATGCCTCTTCATCCAAATTTTGAAGTAACTCAGTTACTCTGGCCGAAAACAACCCCGGGCTGTTCTTATACCCTTGGGGGAGTCGGCAAAATTTACACTGGGTCCCTAGCGCTGAGAATGCTGTTAGATACCTGCTTTCAGGCGCTATATTTTGCCAAAAGAATCCATTTGAGATTAACCCCGGGCGTAGTGGGCGTAGCGGGGCTACGCGGAGGGCCACGGAGTTGAGAACAAACTCTGTGGAGCTCCGCTACGCCACCCGCCTCCCACCTCCCACCCCCCCTATTAACAATTGCTTAAAACTGAAATAAAACTACTTTTAAAGTAAATAAAAACCACTTACCTTGGCTGCGGCGTCCCCGGGCTGCTCTCCTCCTCTTCATCGCCGTCTCTGGGGAAACTGCGCATGTTCTGTATGCTTCGTGTGCCTCAATCACGAATACCACTATGCCATCCCTAGGTGTTAAACCATGCTCTAGCAGTTTCAGGGTGACTGTATTTCTAAAATTTGGTGCAATATGTATTGCATCTGCATCTTCCTCATCTTCCGAGAGGGGCAGTGCTTGTTGCAGTGGGTCTAAGACCTGGTTAGTCATTGTTTTTAGAACACTAAATAACTTTTCAAGGGAACCAAGATACAGTGTTTTGCACAATTTATAGGAATACTGTGTCCTTCAAGCTTGATTAACCAACAGCCAATAAATAGGATTTGTTAGCCTACTCAGCTGTGGTGGAGTTTGTGCCCAAAATTAAAAAACAAGGGAGATACCCTTCTATTGAGAAAAGGGACAGGGCAAATTCACACCAAAAAAACACAAGAGTCCCTAATCGTTAAAAAACCTAATTAGGATCATGGGCATTACACAGTATTGTGACTATTAATAAAGATAGAAATTGCATATAGGCATACAGTATTCAATAAAAAAGTCAGTATTCACGAAAAAACAATAACAAGCTAAATGGGACATGTCAAATTTATTTCATAAAAATACACAAATAAAGTTAAAAACATTTCATAATAAAATACAGAAATACACTGATGTATATCACAAGAAAACAGAAAACTGTTTTCTTGTGATATACATCAGTGTATTTCTGTATTTTATTATGAAATGTTTTTAACTTTATTTGTGTATTTTTATGAAATAAATTTGACATGTCCCATTTAGCTTGTTATTGTTTTTCGTGGAATACTGACTTTTTATTGAATACTGTATGCCTATATGCAATTTCTATCTTTATTAATAGTCACAATACTGTGTAATGCCCATGATCCTAATTAGGTTTTTTAACGATTAGGGACTCTTGTGTTTTTTTGGAGTTTGTGCCCACCCACTCCAGACGTCTCTGGTGTTTTGTGAGTAGGGGTCTCTGAGAATAGCACGACTGAACTACTCAGATTCTACTGTTAAATAAGTACCCAACCAACGTTGGTGGCGCCATGTCGTGTAGCTCCTATATGACCTATACAGGATCTGCGGGTTTGGATAACATAAACTGTGGGACTGGTGGCAGACTGATTCTGTGCACCCCCACCGGATACGTTAGCCTGTCTGTATCAGCTAGCTCACAGTGCCACTCGAATCTCCTTTTATCGGGGAGAGAATAGTTCTTGGCAACCTCAGAACATGACAACCCTGATCCCTCAGAATCGTGGAAACAATATACTACCTTTTGATCAGTCACTCGTGCTCACTTAGTTTGTCTCAGAGAGATACACAGAATAAACAGGCTGGGCGTTTTCAATAAGTTTTTATTGAACAGTTGTTATTCTAGTGTAGAATAGATGGGCTGCAACAACCATTAGACAGTAGCCGAGATATGATTAGAAGTACTACAAAAGTAAAGGGATGGTAAAGTTCTACCATTTTGTAATAATCATGAATACATACAAGTATATAAAACACATGATAAAAAGTGCGTACTCCTACGATGCTTCCCTGACTAGATGTACCTAAATGTACCTAGCGTCTGTGTAGGTGTTATGCCCAGAATCCCTCTAGGATCTAGTCAACCCCATTACCTGAGAATGAGATAATATGGGACTCTGTCCTGGTCTCGAGTTGGACACCCCGCGAGGGACGTTAGACCACTGCGAGCTGTAGCGTCTGCATGCAGGAACTTCAGCGTCTCTGGTCAGTGTGTCAGCCGGGAAGTCTCGGTCTCCTCTGTCCTTCTAAGCAAGATGTGATGTATATATACCCATATGTCTCCCCAGGGGTCCTACCTTGCTGCGTTACTGTGTCGGCCTAAAGGATGACGTCGGGCCTGAACTTTATACAGAGATATTATACAGGAGATGTTCTGTTCTGCTGTTAGTCCTGCTGTGCTTCCAAGAAGCCTCATGCATAATGTATGAGATTCGAACTAGGGGTAACCCGCGTTCTGAATGCAGTGTCGTATCTAGGTAAAAGGTCAGTCCCTAAGAAGCGTTATGTATGTAATGTAGGGAAGAATATAGGTGAAAGGTTGCAATGTTACCTGTGCCTATATAGGGTACCTATATGCAATATAACAATACCTCTTCTTGCTTAGGTACTGCATCGAATTCCTCAGGGAGCAGCAAGTCGGCAAATCGGACTTCATGGGATCGGTGCCTTCTGTGCGCAGAGGAGTGAAACCTTCAATCCAAGGGAGCTTCTCAGCGATTTCCAGAAGGTTGTAGGTGCTCTGGGGTTCTTGGAGTCCTTCCAGGTTCAGGACGACACAGCAGGCAGTGATTGTGGAGTTCTTGGAGCAGCTGGCAGGGTTTGGCACCTTTTTCTTCTACAGCAGGGCTTCAGTTCTTATGCAACAGGTCTTCTTTGTTCTGGTCTTCTTTGGTCCGATAAATCTGAGGTTCAGGTCTTGAGGAGCCCCCTAAATACTGAATTTGGAGGCGTTGCAAGGAAAAGCAGCTAATAGCCATTGGGCTATCTACCGTCAGGGTGCCTACACCCTTTAGTGACCACTTTCTGTTAGAGGGGGCACTACTCTAGCCTTGATTGGAGGTTTACTCACCATCTCAAAATGGTAGAATTTCAGGATAGGCGGATCCTCCTCCTCATCTAACAAATTGGCCCACCTTTCCTCCCACCAGAAGTGGAGCAGGAAAAGGGGCTTGGACTCCCCCACTATCTGGGGATTCCTGGGTTGGATTTCAAAGGTGCATTGTCTTTGAAGCTTCCCACCAGGGAAGGCCATCCTGACCTGGAAGAGGTGTGAAACACCCCTTCCCAGAGCAGGCATTGTTTCTGTCCTCTGAGAGCACTAGCTCTCATCCCATGAGGCCAGAAACATGTCTGGTGGTGGCAGGCTGGTGAAAACCAGCCAGAGACCCCACTAGTGTTTGCTTTAGCTTTCAGGGAATTCTCTAAAAGGGTCTCTGTGTGAATGTACTAATATATTCAACACTGGCATCAGTGAGGATTTATTTAGATAAGATGTTTGGTACCAAACATCTTAGAAATCAGTAAAGCCATCATGGAGCAAGTAAACTCGTGTTGACAAGTATCCAGCCCATGTAATCTTTATGGCTTTCCTGTTCACTTACAATATCTCAGAATAGACTGGATATTGTAGGGCCATGTCTGCTCCTGCTGATATGCCCACACATACGATATAGTGCACCTTGCCTTAGGGCTAAAGGCCTGCAGTAGGGGGGACCTACCTACATCGTATGCAGTGTATGGTTGGCATGGCACACAGGGTTGTATGCTATGTCGACTCTTCGGATTTTCCTACACCAAGACCCGCAGCCTGCAATGACAGAGTGCATAGCCTTAGTGAGGGGGCTCTGTGGTGGCACAACCAGTGCTGTAGCTCCAGAGGACCCTCTTCAGTACTCATGCCCTAGGTACTAGGGGTACCACTTACTAGAGACTTGCAGGGGTGGCTGAAGTTGTGCCAATTGTGGTACAGTGTTTTGGGAAAAGGATCTGGCACTGGGAACATGGTTAGAAGATACACGGTGCACTTACAGTTCAAAATCACATCAGACAAAAAGTGGAGGCTAACTATGCAAAAAGAGGCACTTTTCTACACGCTATAGCTGGAAACTATGCCTGAAAAGAACAGATATTGATGGCATGGACTCCCGATTTGTACTGACGTGTACGCCCGAGTTGGGTGAAGTAGCCAATTCAAGAGGGATACTGGTGTGGTCCAGAGCTGGGATATCGGAAGGAGTAGACCTACTTGAAAATGGCATCATGAGAACTGTCATGGAACAGGTCCACGAAGGACATAGACGTAAATCACTTTCCAACTTACGACACCATCACAAGAGAACATCATTTGACACTGGAATGTGAATCATTGAGTTACCAAGTGATAAGGTGCTACACCAGACACTGATGATCCGGACTGGGAAGAAACTAACAACATTAAAATATCAGGCACCTGCAAACATGCTTCAATCAATCAATCAATCATGTCACTTATAAAGCGCACTACATACCCGCGAGGGTCTCAAGGCGCTGGGGGAAGAGGGGGTGGTGCTGCTACTGATCGAAGAGCCAGGTCTTGAGGAGTCTTCTGAAGGCCAGTAGGTCTTGGGTCTGCCGAAGGTTGGTGGGGAGGGTGTTCCAGGTCTTGGCGGCGAGGTGGGAGAAGGATCTGCCGCCGGCGGTCGTTTTCCGGATGCGGGGGACTGTGGCGAGGGTGAGGCTGGTGGAGCGGAGCTGGCGGGTGGGGGTGTAGAAGCTGAGTCGTCTGTTGAGGTAGGCTGGTCCGGAGTTGTGGAGTGCTTTGTGTGCGTGGGTGAGGAGCTTGAAGGTTATCCTCTTGTTGACAGGGAGCCAGTGCAGGTCTCTCAGGTGGGGTGTGATGTGGCTGCGTCGGGGGATGTCGAGGATAAGACGTGCAGAGGCGTTCTGGATGCGTTGCAGCCGTCTCAGGAGCTTAGCCGTCGTTCCTGCGTAGAGGGCGTTTCCGTAGTCCAGCCTGCTGGTGACGAGGGCCTGGGTGACTGTTTTTCTTGTTTCGGTGGGGATCCACTTGAAGATCCTGCGGAGCATTCGGAGGGTGTTGAAGCAGGATGAGGAAACGGCGTTGACCTGCTTAGTCATGGAGAAGGTGGGGTCGAGGATGACCCCTAGGTTGCGTGCGTGGTCGGTGGGTGTCGGGGCTGTTCCCAGTGATGTTGGCCACCAGGAGTCGTCCCATGCTGAAGGGTTGGAACCAAGGATGAGGACCTCCGTCTTGTCCGAGTTCAGCTTCAGGCGGCTGGTACTCATCCATTCGGCGACGGCCTTCATTCCTTCGTGGAGGTGGGCTTTGGCGGTGTGAGGGTCTTTGGTGAGGGAGAGGATCAGCTGGGTGTCGTCGGCGTAGGAGATGATGTTGAGGTTGTGCTGTCGGGCGACGTGGGCGAGGGGTGCCATGTAGATGTTGAACAGCGTTGGGCTGAGGGAGGAGCCTTGGGGTACGCCGCAGATGATCTTGGTGGCTTTGGATCGGAAGGGGGCGAGGCGGACGCTTTGTGTTCTGCCGGAGAGGAAGGATGTGGTCCAGTCCAGGGCCTTCTCTTGGATCCCGGCGTCGTGAAGGCGTGTTCGTAGTGTGTGGTGGCAGACCGTGTCGAAGGCGGCTGATAGGTCCAGGAGGATGAGGGCTGCTGTTTCTCCGTTGTCTAGCAGGGTCCTGATGTCATCGGTGGCGGCGATGAGGGCGGTTTCGGTGCTGTGGTTGCTGCGGAAGCCGGACTGGGAAGGGTCCAGGATGTTGTTCTCCTCGAGGTAGCGGGTCAGTTGTTTGTTGACGATTTTCTCGGTGACCTTCGCGGGGAACGGGAGCAGAGAGATGGGTCGGAAGTTCTTGAGGTCCTTGGGGTCTGCCTTGGGTTTCTTGAGTAAGGCGGTGATCTTGGCGTGCTTCCAGCTTTCCGGGAAGGTTGCTGTCTCGAAGGAGATGTTGATTATTTTCCGGAGATGGGGCGCGATGGCTGTACTGGCTTTGTTGAAGACGTGGTGAGGGCACGGGTCTAGCGGTGAGCCGGAGTGGATGGTGTTCATGATCTCGCTGGTGTCCTCGTCGTTGATGTTGGTCCAGGAGAGCAGGCGGTTGGTGGTTGTGGGGGCAGTGGTCTCGGTGGTTGCCGGGGCGGTCGTGGTGTTGAAGCTGTCGTGGATGTCGGCGATTTTGCGGTGGAAGAAGGTGGCCAGTGAGTCGCACAGGTCTCGCGACGGCGGGATGTCGTTGGTGTTGGAGCTGGGGTTGGAGAGTTCCTTCACGATGTTGAAGAGCTCTTTGCTGTTGTGTGCGTTGTTGTCTAGGCGGTCTTTGAGTGAGGCCCTTTTGGCGGATCTGATGAGGTGATGGTGACTGCGGGTGGCGCTCTTGTGGGCGGCGTAGCTGTCCGCTGTCCGTGCTTGATACCACCTGGAGGGCCTAAAGAGCATGTTATCGAGAGGCCTGAGAATGAACTTCCTAGGATACCTGTCCAAGATCTGCAAATCTTCCTATACAAGATATACATAACTATGTATAAAATATATGCTTACTGTGTCACTGGAACCAAGCTGTAC
This sequence comes from Calotriton arnoldi, assembly GCA_963921515.1. Taxonomy (NCBI): domain Eukaryota; kingdom Metazoa; phylum Chordata; class Amphibia; order Caudata; family Salamandridae; genus Calotriton; species Calotriton arnoldi. The sequence goes on along the minus strand of CAWUFW010007999.1, from coordinate 164,809 downwards.
CCGGCTGGTGAGCGCATAACTATGGAGAAACCGGTCCTGGGTTGCTTGTGTTCCGGTTCAGGAAGGACCTGGCCTGGCAGTGGGGGCTGGACTGTTCCCATTGGGGCAGGGTCACGACTGATGTGCATATGGCTGGGTCCAAACTGAGGTGGCATGGTGAGCAAAATTATGATGGATTGAGATGCGGACCCGAGTCATTTCCAGGGGCTGAGATTAATTCTAGCATTTCATCCATCACTTTTTGTATAGTTTTGTTCTACTTGTTTTTAATTCTTTGCACTCAAGGTTAGATCGTGGGTGGCAGACAGAAGCCACATGAAGGCTTGGATCGTTTTAGGCACGAGGATCCAAGAGAACCTCAAGATGAGACGCAGCCAGGATCTTAGCTCAAAACCTCAGTGGCTCGCTGACCTCGATCACACAATGGCAATTAAAGGGGAAAAGGAAGGATATGATTGGACAGTTTAGTGAAGCCGGAGTACCAACAGCACAGTGCAGGATGCCTTGTTTCAAGATTCATAACTTTCTCACAACACCACACTTCAGTGAGTGGACAACATACTCTCCTCCGCGGGTAAAATCAAATGATTGTTCAATTACTGTCCTGTTTTCTTATCGCATACTTACTGCTAGTGTTTAGTTTAAGTTTTACCTAGCTCTTAATAACAAGGAACTGAGAAATGTGTTCAGAAAGTGATCACCCAAGAGCACAGAAATTGTCACAAAGGGTGGTCGATATGAATGAAAAACATGACTTCTGATAATAGTTTCCATCTTGCTCATTACACAACACCTGGACTGCGCGTGGCTCCGATGGTGAGACCCAGAGATCACTCTCACCAGAGAAATGTCCCCACGCGGAGGTACCTGCACAGATATGAAATACAGAGTTCACTACCAGCATATTTTGGCCAAGAAGTAAAGCCAGGATTAAATGTCAGAGTGCCGTGGCTAAAGCGTTCCCACTGTCCCATGTCTAGCAGTGGAGGTTGGGTGTTAGTGTCTGCCCACCTCAGTTAAGTGAGTGCCTTGTTGAGTGGACTTTGTCAATGAATTATATAGCGGTCACTACCTTAACGGAGCCAGTTTCTAAGCACCCCTAATCTGTATACATAAGAGACCTAGGGGCATATTTATGAGAGAAGTGGCAGAGCGTGGCGTTACTTCTGAAACGCAGGGCTGAACTGTATTCGCAAGAATACGGTGCAGCCCTGCGTTTCCCCCCTGCGCTGGTGCTTATTTAGCCGCCTACCGCCAAATGCAGGTGCCCTTGCACCATAGTGCAAGGGTGCCTGCATTGTAGGGGATTGATTATTTATGTGCAGGAAGGTTTGTCTTCCTGCACATAAACAATAAGTATTGGCGCTTTGTAACTTCTATGTGTGCTGCCTAATTCAGCACACATAGAAGCTGCAAAATGTCATTTTGTTTTCAATGATTGTTTATGTGCAGGAAGGGACACCTTGCTGCACAAAAACAATCAATGGCATTTTGCTGCTTTTATGTGTGCTGCACAATGCAGCACATATGGAAAGAGCAAAAACAAGGAGAAATAAAACATTTCTCCTCGTTTCGCCTGTTTAAGACCAGGTTTTCCCTGGTCTTAATTTTGGTGCTGCCCCATATTTATGCCGCCCTTGTAAATAGGGGGCAGCGTCAAAATCAATGGGTGTTGCGGTGGAACGCCCACTGCACCACCCATTGCCTTATTTACAAGACAGAGTTAAGCCACGTTAAGTGGCTTACCACCGCCTTGTGAATAAGGCGAAGACCCTATTGCCACCACAACGTCACTAAAAGTGTCGCTGTGGTGGCGATAGGGGCTTGTAAATATGCCCCGAGACACCTTCCTGCACAGAAACAATCATTCCCCTGCAACGCACACACTCTTGCACTATGGTGCAAGGGTACATGCGTTGGCGGTAGGCAGCTAAATTAGCGCCAGCACAGGGGGAAACGGAGGGCTGCACCATATTCTTCTGAATACGGCGCAGCCCTGCATTTTAGAAGTGGCACAGCGTGGCGTTAAGGTAAATATGCCCCTAAGTGCATAAGAGGCTTGCACTTGCCATAGTGACAGTGAGCAGAGAAGCCTAAGCAAGGGTGCGGTAGAGGGACGATGACTCAGACACAGCGCAACACAGTTAAATGACCACTCTAAAGGCTAAGGGTTTGAATTAAAGGACATTATGAAGAAAAAAAACGCTCTAAATACCTCCACCACTCAGAGTTCACACCTCGGATATATCATGGCATTGATTGGCATATGGTGGGTATCTCAGTACATCATGGAATTGTCTGGCATATGGTGGGTACCTCTGTACATCATGGCATTGCCTGGCATATGGTGGGTACCTCGGGCAAATCATGTACTGCCTGGCATATGGTAGGTTCCTTGAGCACATCATGGCATTGACTGGCATATGATGGGTACCTCGGGCACATCATGCATTGACTGGCATATGATGGGTACATTGAGCACATCATGGCATTGACTGGCATATGGTGGGTACCTTGGGCACATCATACATTGACTGGCATATGGTGGGTACCTCAGGCACATCATGGCATTGACTGGCATATGGTGGGTACCTCGGGCACATCATGGCATTGACTGGCATATGGTGGGTGCCACGGACACATCATGCATTGACTGGCATATGGTGGGTGCCGCGGACACATCATGGCATTGACTGGCATATGAATGGTACCTCGGGCACATCATGCATTGACTGGCACATGGTGGGTACCTTGGGCACATCATACATTGACTGGCATATGGTGGGTACATTGAGCACATCATGCATTGACTGGCATATGGTGGGTACCTCGGGCACATCATGAAATAGACTGGCATATGATGGGTATCTTGGGCACATCATGCATTGACTGGCATATGGTGGGTACATTGAGCACATCATGCATTGGCTGGCATATGGTGGGTACCTTGGGCACATCATACATTGACTGGCATATGGTGGGTACCTTGGGCACATCATACATTGACTGGCATATGGTGGGTACATTGAGCACATCATGCATTGACTGGCATATGGTGGGTACCTTGGGCACATCATGCATTGACTGGCATATGGTGTGTACCTTGGGCACATCATGGCATTGACTGGCATATGGTGGGTACCTTGGGCACATCATACATTGACTGGCATATGGTGGGTACCTCAGGCATATCATGGCATTGACTGGCATATGGTGGGTACCTTGGGCACATCATGGCATTGACTGGCATATGGTGGGTACCTTGGGCACATCATGGCATTGACTGGCATATGGTGGGTGCCGCGGACACATCATGGCATTGACTGGCATATGGTGGGTGCCGCGGACACATCATGCATTGACTGGCATATGGTGGGTGCCGCAGACACATCATGCATTGACTGGCATATGGTGGGTACCTCGGGTACATCATGAAATAGACTGGCATATGGTGGGAACCTCAGGCACATCATGCATTGACTGGCATATGGTGGGTACCTCTAGGACATCATGCATTGACTGGCATATGGTGGGAACCTTGAGCACATCATGCATTGACTGGCATATGGTGGGTACCCCGGGCACATCATGCATTGACTGGCATATGGTGGGTACACCGGGCACATCATGGCATTGACTGGCATATGGTGGGTACCCCGGGCACATCATGCATTGACTGGCATATGGTGGGTACATTGAGCACATCATGCATTGGCTGGCATATGGTGGGTACCTTGGGCACATCATACATTGACTGGCATATGGTGGGTACCTTGGGCACATCATACATTGACTGGCATATGGTGGGTACATTGAGCACATCATGCATTGACTGGCATATGGTGGGTTCCTTGGGCACATCATGGCATTGACTGGCATATGGTGGGTACCTTGGGCACATCATACATTGACTGGCATATGGTGGGTACCTCAGGCATATCATGCATTGACTGGCATATGGTGGGTACCTTGGGCACATCATGGCATTGACTGGCATATGGTGGGTACCTCAGGCATATCATGCATTGACTGGCATATGGTGGGTACCTTGGGCACATCATGGCATTGACTGGCATATGGTGGGTACCTTGGGCACATCATGGCTTTGACTGGCATATGGTGGGTGCCGCGGACACATCATGCATTGACTGGCATATGGTGGGTGCCGCGGACACATCATGCATTGACTGGCATATGGTGGGTCCCTCGGGTACATCATGAAATAGACTGGCATATGGTGGGAACCTCAGGCACATCATGCATTGACTGGCATATGGTGGGTACCTCTAGCACATCATGCATTGACTGGCATATGGTGGGAACCTTGAGCACATCATGCATTGACTGGCATATGGTGGGTACCCCGGGCACATCATGCATTGACTGGCATATGGTGGGTACCCCGGGCACATCATGGCATTGACTGGCATATGGTGGGTACCCAGGGCACATCATGCATTGACTCGCATATGGTGGGTACCCCGGGCACATCATGGCATTGACTGACATATGGTGGGTACCTCGGGCACATCATGCATTGACTGGCATATGGTGGGTACCTCTAGCACATCATGACATTGACTGGCATATGGTGGTACCTCAGGCACATCATGCATTGTCTGGCATATGGTGGGTACCTCGGGCACATCATGTACTGCCTGGCATATGGTGGATTCCTTGAGCACATCATGGCATTAACTGGCATATGATGGGTACCTCGGGCACATCATGCATTGACTGGCACATGGTGGGTACATTGAGCACATCATGCATTGGCTGGCATATGGTGGGTACCTTGGGCACATCATACATTGACTGGCATATGGTGGGTACCTCGGGCACATCATGAAATAGACTGGCATATGATGGGTATCTTGGGCACATCATGCATTGACTGGCATATGGTGGGTACATTGAGCACATCATGCATTGGCTGGCATATGGTGGGTACCTTGGGCACATCATACATTGACTGGCATATGGTGGGTACATTGAGCACATCATGGCATTGACTGGCATATGGTGGGTCCCTTGGGCACATCATACATTGACTAGCATATGGTGGGTACCTCAGGCACATCATGGCATTGACTGGCATATGGTGGGTACCTCGGGCACATCATGGCATTGACTGGCATATGGTGGGTGCCGCGGACACATCATGGCATTGACTGGCATATGGTGGGTGCCGCGGACACATCATGCATTGACTGGCATATGGTGGGTACCTCAGGCACATCATGGCATTGACTGGCATATGGTGGGTACCTCAGGTACATCATACATTGACTGGCATATGGTGGATACCTCGGGCACATCATGAAATAGACTGGCATATGATGGGTATCTTGGGCACATCATGGCATTGACTGGCATATGGTGGGTACCTTGGGCACATCATACATTGACTGGCATATGGTGGGTACCTCAGGCACATCATGGCATTGACTGGCATATGGTGGGTACCTCTAGCACATCATGCATTGACTGGCATATGGTGGGAACCTTGAGCACATCATGCATTGACTGGCATATGGTGGGTACCCCGGGCACATCATGCATTGACTGGCATATGGTGGGTACCCCGGGCACATCATTGCATTGACTGACATATGGTGGGTACCCCGGGCACATCATGCATTGACTGGCATATGGTGGGTACCTCGGGCACATCATGCATTGACTGGCATATGGTGGGTACCTCTAGCACATCATGGCATTGACTGGCATATGGTGGGTACCTCTAGCACATCATGACATTGACTGGCATATGGTGGGTACCTCAGGCACATCATGGCATTGACTGGCATATGGTGGGTGCCGCGACCACATCATGCATTGACTGGCATATGGTGGGTACCTCGGGCACATCATGCATTGACTGGCATATGGTGGGTACCTCTAGCACATCATGGCATTGACTGGCATATGGTGGGTACCTCAGGCACATCATGCATTGACTGGCATATGGTGGGTACCTCAGGCACATCATGGCATTGACTGGCATATGGTGGGTGCCGCGGACACATCATGGCATTGACTGGCGTATGGTGGGTACCTCGGGCACATCATGACATTGCCTGGCATATGGTGGGAACCCCGAGCACATCATGCATTGACTGGCATATGGTGGTACCTCAGGCACATCATGCATTGACTGACATATGGTGGGTACCCCGAGCACATCATGCATTGACTGGCATATGGTGGTACCTCAGGCACATCATGCATTGTCTGGCATATAGTGGGTACCTTGGGCACATCATGCATTTTCTGGCATATAGTGGGTACCTTGGGCACATCATGCATTGACTGGCATATGGTGGGTACCTCGGGCACATCATGGCATTGACTGGCATATGGTGGGTACCTCTAGCACATCATGGCATTGACTGGCATATAGTGGGTACCGCAGGCACATCATGCATTGCCTGGCATATGGTGGGTACCTTGGGCACATCATGCATTGCCTGGCATATGGTGGGTACCTCAGGCATATCATGCATTGACTGGCATATGGTGGGTACCTTGGGCACATCATGGCATTGACTGACATATGGTGGGTACCCCGGGCACATCATGCATTGACTGGCATATGGTGGGTACCTTGGGCACATCATGGCATTGACTGGCATATGGTGGGTACCTCAGGCATATCATGCATTGACTGGCATATGGTGGGTACCTCAGCCATATCATGCATTGACTGGCATATGGTGGGTATCGCTGGCACATCATGGCATTGACTGGCATATGGTGGGTACCTTGGGCACATCATGGCATTGACTGGCATATGGTGGGTACCTCAGGCATATCATGCATTGACTGGCATATGGTGGGTACCTCAGGCATATCATGCATTGACTGGCATATGGTGGGTACCTTGGGCACATCATGGCATTGACTGGCATATGGTGGGTACCTTGGGCACATCATGACATTGACTGGCATATGGTGGGTACCTCAGGCATATCATGCATTGACTGGCATATGGTGGGTACCCCGGGCACATCATGCATTGACTGGCATATGGTGGGTACCCCGGGCACATCATGGCATTGACTGACATATGGTGGGTACCCCGGGCACATCATGCATTGACTGGCATATGGTGGGTTCCTCTGGCACATCATGCATTGACTGGCATATGGTGGGTACCTCGGGCACATCATGCATTGATTGGCATATGGTGGGTACCTCTAGCACATCATGACATTGACTGGCATATGGTGGTACCTCAGGCACATCATGCATTGTCTGGCATATGGTGGGTACCTCGGGCACATCATGTACTGCCTGGCATATGGTGGGTTCCTTGAGCACATCATGGCATTGACTGGCATATGATGGGTACCTCGGGCACATCATGCATTGACTGGGACATGGTGGGTACCTTGGGCACATCATACATTGACTGGCATATGGTGGGTACATTGAGCACATCATGCATTGGCTGGCATATGGTGGGTACCTTGGGCACATCATACATTGACTGGCATATGGTGGGTACCTCGGGCACATCATGAAATAGACTGGCATATGATGGGTATCTTGGACACATCATGCATTGACTGGCATATGGTGGGTACATTGAGCACATCATGCATTGGCTGGCATATGGTGGGTACCTTGGGCACATCATACATTGACTGGCATATGGTGGGTACATTGAGCACATCATGGCATTGACTGGCATATGGTGGGTACCTTGGGCACATCATACATTGACTGGCATATGGTGGGTACCTCAGGCACATCATGGCATTGACTGGCATATGGTGGGTGCCGCGGACACATCATGGCATTGACTGGCATATGGTGGGTGCCGCGGACACATCATGCATTGACTGGCATATGGTGGGTGCCGCGGACACATCATGGCATTGACTGGCATATGGTGGGTGCCGCGGACACATCATGAAATAGACTGGCATATGGTGGGAACCTCAGGCACATCATGCATTGACTGGCATATGGTGGGTACCTCTAGCACATCATGCATTGACTGGCATATGGTGGGAACCTTGAGCACATCATGCATTGACTGGCATATGGTGGGTACCCGGGCACATCATGCATTGACTGGCATATGGTGGGTACCCCGGGCACATCATGGCATCGACTGGCATATGGTGGGTACCACGGGCACATCATGGCATTGACTGACATATGGTGGGTACCCCAGGCACATCACGGCATTGACTGGCATATGGTGGGTACCTCTAGCACATCATGACATTGACTGGCATATGGTGGGTACCTCAGGCATATCATGCATTGACTGGCATATGGTGGGTACCTTGAGCACATCATGGCATTGACTGGCATATGGTGGGTACCTCAGGCACATCATGCATTGACTGGCATATGGTGGGTACCTCAGGCACATCATGGCATTGACTGGCATTTGGTGGGTACCTCAGGCACATCCTGCATTGACTGGCATATGGTGGGTACCTCGGGCACATCATGACATTGACTGGCATATGGTGGGTACCTCTAGCACATCATGGCATTGACTGGCATATGGTGGGTACCTCTAGCACATCATGCATTGCCTGGCATATGGTGGGTACCTCAGGCACATCATGGCATTGACTGGCATATGGTGGGTACCTCAGGCACATCATGCATTGACTGGCATACGGTGGGTACCTCGGGCACATCATGGCATTGACTGGCATATGGTGGGTACCTCAGGCACATCATGCATTGTCTGGCATATGGTGGGTACCCGAGCACATCATGCATTGACTGGCATATGGTGGTACCTCAGGCACATCATGACATTGCCTGGCATATGGTGGGCACCCGGGCACATCATGGCATTGACTGGCATATGGTGGTACCTCAGGCACATCATGCATTGTCTGGCATATAGTGGGTACCTTGGGCACATCATGCATTGTCTGGCATATAGTGGGTACCTTGGGCACATCATGCATTGACTGGCATATGGTGGGTACCTCGGGCACATCATGGCATTGACTGGCATATGGTGGGTACCTTGGGCACATCATGCATTGACTGGCATATGGTGGGTACCTTGGGCACATCATGGCATTGACTGGCATATGGTGGGTACCTCAGGCATATCATGCATTGACTGGCATATGGTGGGTACCTCAGGCATATCATGCATTGACTGGCATATGGTGGGTACCGCGGGCACATCATGGCATTGACTGGCATATGGTGGGTACCTAGGGCACATCATGCATTGACTGGCATATGGTGGGTACCTTGGGCACATCATGCATTGACTGGCATATGGTGTGTACCTTGGGCACATCATGGCATTGACTGGCATATGGTGGGTACCTTGGGCACATCATACATTGACTGGCATATGGTGGGTACCTCAGGCATATCATGGCATTGACTGGCATATGGTGGGTACCTTGGGCACATCATGGCATTGACTGGCATATGGTGGGTACCTTGGGCACATCATGGCATTGACTGGCATATGGTGGGTGCCGCGGACACATCATGGCATTGACTGGCATATGGTGGGTGCCGCGGACACATCATGCATTGACTGGCATATGGTGGGTGCCGCAGACACATCATGCATTGACTGGCATATGGTGGGTACCTCGGGTACATCATGAAATAGACTGGCATATGGTGGGAACCTCAGGCACATCATGCATTGACTGGCATATGGTGGGTACCTCTAGGACATCATGCATTGACTGGCATATGGTGGGAACCTTGAGCACATCATGCATTGACTGGCATATGGTGGGTACCCGGGCACATCATGCATTGACTGGCATATGGTGGGTACACCGGGCACATCATGGCATTGACTGGCATATGGTGGGTACCCCGGGCACATCATGCATTGACTGGCATATGGTGGGTACATTGAGCACATCATGCATTGGCTGGCATATGGTGGGTACCTTGGGCACATCATACATTGACTGGCATATGGTGGGTACCTTGGGCACATCATACATTGACTGGCATATGGTGGGTACATTGAGCACATCATGCATTGACTGGCATATGGTGGGTTCCTTGGGCACATCATGGCATTGACTGGCATATGGTGGGTACCTTGGGCACATCATACATTGACTGGCATATGGTGGGTACCTCAGGCATATCATGCATTGACTGGCATATGGTGGGTACCTTGGGCACATCATGGCATTGACTGGCATATGGTGGGTACCTCAGGCATATCATGCATTGACTGGCATATGGTGGGTACCTTGGGCACATCATGGCATTGACTGGCATATGGTGGGTACCTTGGGCACATCATGGCTTTGACTGGCATATGGTGGGTGCCGCGGACACATCATGCATTGACTGGCATATGGTGGGTGCCGCGGACACATCATGCATTGACTGGCATATGGTGGGTACCTCGGGTACATCATGAAATAGACTGGCATATGGTGGGAACCTCAGGCACATCATGCATTGACTGGCATATGGTGGGTACCTCTAGCACATCATGCATTGACTGGCATATGGTGGGAACCTTGAGCACATCATGCATTGACTGGCATATGGTGGGTACCCGGGCACATCATGCATTGACTGGCATATGGTGGGTACCCCGGGCACATCATGGCATTGACTGGCATATGGTGGGTACCCAGGGCACATCATGCATTGACTCGCATATGGTGGGTACCCGGGCACATCATGGCATTGACTGACATATGGTGGGTACCTCGGGCACATCATGCATTGACTGGCATATGGTGGGTACCTCTAGCACATCATGACATTGACTGGCATATGGTGGTACCTCAGGCACATCATGCATTGTCTGGCATATGGTGGGTACCTCGGGCACATCATGTACTGCCTGGCATATGGTGGATTCCTTGAGCACATCATGGCATTAACTGGCATATGATGGGTACCTCGGGCACATCATGCATTGACTGGCACATGGTGGGTACATTGAGCACATCATGCATTGGCTGGCATATGGTGGGTACCTTGGGCACATCATACATTGACTGGCATATGGTGGGTACCTCGGGCACATCATGAAATAGACTGGCATATGATGGGTATCTTGGGCACATCATGCATTGACTGGCATATGGTGGGTACATTGAGCACATCATGCATTGGCTGGCATATGGTGGGTACCTTGGGCACATCATACATTGACTGGCATATGGTGGGTACATTGAGCACATCATGGCATTGACTGGCATATGGTGGGTCCCTTGGGCACATCATACATTGACTAGCATATGGTGGGTACCTCAGGCACATCATGGCATTGACTGGCATATGGTGGGTACCTCGGGCACATCATGGCATTGACTGGCATATGGTGGGTGCCGCGGACACATCATGGCATTGACTGGCATATGGTGGGTGCCGCGGACACATCATGCATTGACTGGCATATGGTGGGTACCTCAGGCACATCATGGCATTGACTGGCATATGGTGGGTACCTCAGGTACATCATACATTGACTGGCATATGGTGGATACCTCGGGCACATCATGAAATAGACTGGCATATGATGGGTATCTTGGGCACATCATGGCATTGACTGGCATATGGTGGGTACCTTGGGCACATCATACATTGACTGGCATATGGTGGGTACCTCAGGCACATCATGGCATTGACTGGCATATGGTGGGTACCTCTAGCACATCATGCATTGACTGGCATATGGTGGGAACCTTGAGCACATCATGCATTGACTGGCATATGGTGGGTACCCGGGCACATCATGCATTGACTGGCATATGGTGGGTACCCCGGGCACATCATTGCATTGACTGACATATGGTGGGTACCCGGGCACATCATGCATTGACTGGCATATGGTGGGTACCTCGGGCACATCATGCATTGACTGGCATATGGTGGGTACCTCTAGCACATCATGGCATTGACTGGCATATGGTGGGTACCTCTAGCACATCATGACATTGACTGGCATATGGTGGGTACCTCAGGCACATCATGGCATTGACTGGCATATGGTGGGTGCCGCGACCACATCATGCATTGACTGGCATATGGTGGGTACCTCGGGCACATCATGCATTGACTGGCATATGGTGGGTACCTCTAGCACATCATGGCATTGACTGGCATATGGTGGGTACCTCAGGCACATCATGCATTGACTGGCATATGGTGGGTACCTCAGGCACATCATGGCATTGACTGGCATATGGTGGGTGCCGCGGACACATCATGGCATTGACTGGCATATGGTGGGTACCTCGGGCACATCATGACATTGCCTGGCATATGGTGGGAACCCCGAGCACATCATGCATTGACTGGCATATGGTGGTACCTCAGGCACATCATGCATTGACTGACATATGGTGGGTACCCCGAGCACATCATGCATTGACTGGCATATGGTGGTACCTCAGGCACATCATGCATTGTCTGGCATATAGTGGGTACCTTGGGCACATCATGCATTTTCTGGCATATAGTGGGTACCTTGGGCACATCATGCATTGACTGGCATATGGTGGGTACCTCGGGCACATCATGGCATTGACTGGCATATGGTGGGTACCTCTAGCACATCATGGCATTGACTGGCATATAGTGGGTACCGCAGGCACATCATGCATTGCCTGGCATATGGTGGGTACCTTGGGCACATCATGCATTGCCTGGCATATGGTGGGTACCTCAGGCATATCATGCATTGACTGGCATATGGTGGGTACCTTGGGCACATCATGGCATTGACTGACATATGGTGGGTACCCCGGGCACATCATGCATTGACTGGCATATGGTGGGTACCTTGGGCACATCATGGCATTGACTGGCATATGGTGGGTACCTCAGGCATATCATGCATTGACTGGCATATGGTGGGTACCTCAGCCATATCATGCATTGACTGGCATATGGTGGGTATCGCTGGCACATCATGGCATTGACTGGCATATGGTGGGTACCTTGGGCACATCATGGCATTGACTGGCATATGGTGGGTACCTCAGGCATATCATGCATTGACTGGCATATGGTGGGTACCTCAGGCATATCATGCATTGACTGGCATATGGTGGGTACCTTGGGCACATCATGGCATTGACTGGCATATGGTGGGTACCTTGGGCACATCATGACATTGACTGGCATATGGTGGGTACCTCAGGCATATCATGCATTGACTGGCATATGGTGGGTACCCGGGCACATCATGCATTGACTGGCATATGGTGGGTACCCGGGCACATCATGGCATTGACTGACATATGGTGGGTACCCCGGGCACATCATGCATTGACTGGCATATGGTGGGTTCCTCTGGCACATCATGCATTGACTGGCATATGGTGGGTACCTCGGGCACATCATGCATTGATTGGCATATGGTGGGTACCTCTAGCACATCATGACATTGACTGGCATATGGTGGTACCTCAGGCACATCATGCATTGTCTGGCATATGGTGGGTACCTCGGGCACATCATGTACTGCCTGGCATATGGTGGGTTCCTTGAGCACATCATGGCATTGACTGGCATATGATGGGTACCTCGGGCACATCATGCATTGACTGGGACATGGTGGGTACCTTGGGCACATCATACATTGACTGGCATATGGTGGGTACATTGAGCACATCATGCATTGGCTGGCATATGGTGGGTACCTTGGGCACATCATACATTGACTGGCATATGGTGGGTACCTCGGGCACATCATGAAATAGACTGGCATATGATGGGTATCTTGGACACATCATGCATTGACTGGCATATGGTGGGTACATTGAGCACATCATGCATTGGCTGGCATATGGTGGGTACCTTGGGCACATCATACATTGACTGGCATATGGTGGGTACATTGAGCACATCATGGCATTGACTGGCATATGGTGGGTACCTTGGGCACATCATACATTGACTGGCATATGGTGGGTACCTCAGGCACATCATGGCATTGACTGGCATATGGTGGGTGCCGCGGACACATCATGGCATTGACTGGCATATGGTGGGTGCCGCGGACACATCATGCATTGACTGGCATATGGTGGGTGCCGCGGACACATCATGGCATTGACTGGCATATGGTGGGTGCCGCGGACACATCATGAAATAGACTGGCATATGGTGGGAACCTCAGGCACATCATGCATTGACTGGCATATGGTGGGTACCTCTAGCACATCATGCATTGACTGGCATATGGTGGGAACCTTGAGCACATCATGCATTGACTGGCATATGGTGGGTACCCCGGGCACATCATGCATTGACTGGCATATGGTGGGTACCCCGGGCACATCATGGCATCGACTGGCATATGGTGGGTACCCCGGGCACATCATGGCATTGACTGACATATGGTGGGTACCCCAGGCACATCACGGCATTGACTGGCATATGGTGGGTACCTCTAGCACATCATGACATTGACTGGCATATGGTGGGTACCTCAGGCATATCATGCATTGACTGGCATATGGTGGGTACCTTGAGCACATCATGGCATTGACTGGCATATGGTGGGTACCTCAGGCACATCATGCATTGACTGGCATATGGTGGGTACCTCAGGCACATCATGGCATTGACTGGCATTTGGTGGGTACCTCAGGCACATCCTGCATTGACTGGCATATGGTGGGTACCTCGGGCACATCATGACATTGACTGGCATATGGTGGGTACCTCTAGCACATCATGGCATTGACTGGCATATGGTGGGTACCTCTAGCACATCATGCATTGCCTGGCATATGGTGGGTACCTCAGGCACATCATGGCATTGACTGGCATATGGTGGGTACCTCAGGCACATCATGCATTGACTGGCATACGGTGGGTACCTCGGGCACATCATGGCATTGACTGGCATATGGTGGGTACCTCAGGCACATCATGCATTGTCTGGCATATGGTGGGTACCCCGAGCACATCATGCATTGACTGGCATATGGTGGTACCTCAGGCACATCATGACATTGCCTGGCATATGGTGGGCACCCCGGGCACATCATGGCATTGACTGGCATATGGTGGTACCTCAGGCACATCATGCATTGTCTGGCATATAGTGGGTACCTTGGGCACATCATGCATTGTCTGGCATATAGTGGGTACCTTGGGCACATCATGCATTGACTGGCATATGGTGGGTACCTCGGGCACATCATGGCATTGACTGGCATATGGTGGGTACCTTGGGCACATCATGCATTGACTGGCATATGGTGGGTACCTTGGGCACATCATGGCATTGACTGGCATATGGTGGGTACCTCAGGCATATCATGCATTGACTGGCATATGGTGGGTACCTCAGGCATATCATGCATTGACTGGCATATGGTGGGTACCGCGGGCACATCATGGCATTGACTGGCATATGGTGGGTACCTAGGGCACATCATGGCATTGACTGGCATATGGTGGGTACCTCAGGCATATCATGCATTGACTGGCATATGGTGGGTACCTCAGGCATATCATGCATTGACTGGCATATGGTGGGTACCTTGGGCACATCATGGCATTGACTGGCATATGGTGGGTACCTTGGGCACATCATGGCATTGACTGGCATATGGTGTGTACCTCAGGCACATCATGGCATTGACTGGCATATGGTGGGTACCTTGGGCACATCATGACATTGCCTGGCATATGGTGGGTACCCCGGGCACATCATGCATTGACTGGCATATGGTGGGTACCTGGCATATTATGTCATTGATTGGCACATAACAGGGTATGGAGGCACCTGGTGGCAATTACTACTATCATGAAATGGATGAACTCATTTGAGGGACTAGTTAGAACATTTTCCGAACACCCACGGAAGCACTGGAGTACTCGAGTTACCTCATCCAGGCAAGCCGGCTGCATTGGTGTCAAAGGGTGTCGGGAATCGTCGTTGATTTCAATGGCGATCTGCTGCAAAGTGCTGCTGCCGTGAAGAAGAAAAGTGTCCGGGATGATCCAAGCCTGGATCAAAGATGTGAAGAACCTGAAAGCAGAGGGGACAGAGTCTGGGTCACTAGCCAGTGACCAGGAGCGGAGCAATCGAATGCCCACCGATGTCGGGTGCTTCAGGTGTGAAGAGGTGAAGCTTGACTCTGCAGCCACGGGGTCCAGGAGATGTCGAGGAAGACCAGGAGCTGGATTCGAGCTGTCCCACGAAGGATGTCGAGTGCTGGGGTGTCGGTGCTCGGATAGAACACAACAAGCCTTGACAACAGCAACCCACACAGAAAGAGAAAATATGCGTCTGTGAGGACCAGCAAGGCCCTGGGGACTCCCCAAGCGATGGAGAGTCAGGGCACGTCTGGAGCAACCAGGGAAACCCAATTAAAGTTAGAGTGGCCTTCTTGGGGACCCACAGGTCAATGGACCAGGGATCGCGAAGGGACCTCGAGAGGAATCACAAAATTGCGGCCCACGGAACACTCATTGAGTGTAGGCCAGCAATCTTCAGTGTAATTATTGCTCGGCGTCAGGGCTACAAGTAACCCAAAGCTCAGCCTCAGGGGTCGCCGGAAAGCTGATGCTTCTGCAAATGGACGCGGGGCCCAGGGGTTCGGGTTGCACGGTCACCACGAGGGATACGGGCCTCAGACTTGCTGTGGGTACAGATCGACCTCAGAGACCTCGGGAACCCACCTCCTGTGTGGCAATATTCTTCGGAGTCCTTCGGAGCTGCGGAGATGCCAACCGGTCAGTTGCGTTAAAGGTGCCTGCCTTGCAGGGGAGTAACTCCTTTACTCCAAGGGAGATTCTTCAGTCATCCAGCGTAGTGTAGATCGTCAAAGTACTTGGTTTCTGTGTCAGAGTTTAGTCCAGGTGTAATCTAAAGTCCTGTAGTCCGGGGTTCCTACTTTATACCCAAGGAAGGGGTGGGACAAACTCTGGGGACCCACCGATGGGAGGGTCAGGAAAGAGGGGTGGCTACACCCATTTCCTTTGTCCAGTTTCGCGCCAGAGCAGGGGCTGGTAGCCCCTGCAACCGGTTTGAGCTGGACTATGCACAGGGACACCAAATGTGCCCCCAGTGCAGACTTCAAAGCACTCTTGGAGTGCACCCACCCAGCCCCAATACACTAAAGCCTGTCTGGGAGGTGGTCACACCTCCCTGTGACAGGAAACCTATTGTCCAGGCCTCCCCTGCCGGAGTTTCGTCCAGCAGCAGGAGGGCAGACTCGTGTCTGTGGCTGCAGCATCCATTTTGTGATGCCAGGGTTCTGTTAAGCTGGTACCGGGTGTACCGGTGGTGCCATGTTTCTCCCTCTAGTAGGGTGGAATCATAACTCCCACCCCAGTTACTGGGGTGGAGGTATGATTCCAAGGTGTTTGACACCAAACACGACATGTTTCCATGCAGCCATTCTCAAGTTAGCATTTACCGCGAGGTTATAATGCACTTAAGAGTATATGGTTGGCTGCATCACAAACAACCCCGGAATGAAGATTCCGAAAGCTGCAGAGGGGCTCTGCTCATGCATGGGCACCCTCTCACTTGAAACCCAGCACCCTGCCTTCAGGATTGTTCAGGCCTGCCGTAGGGGTGACTGATAGGTTTACATGTGCAGTGATATGGAGAGATATAGGGAACCTATATCTCAGTAAGAGTTGGATACACCACCTTACACAGGTTGCTGTAGCAGACCTGTTGTGTCATTTTGGGTGGCCTCTCAGGGGTGGCACAATACATGCTGCAGCCCCTGGTAGGCCTCTGGGGTACCTATGCCCTGGGTACGTAGTATACCATATACTAGGGACTTATAAGGGTACCCCATAATCCAATCTGGAGTGTACCTAAAGTACATGCAATCAATGTAAGGGGAAAGCAGATAGGCTGGGGTCCTGAATAGTAGGATCCCAGCCAAACTAAGTCGAAAACCAGGAAAACACCAGGAAAAAAGTGGGGGCAACCATGCAGTCAGATTCCACCTTCCTACATTTCTAACAATTGAATATACATGATGCATTTTTGGGTCGAGCCTGGGCAGCGCATGGGCTGTTCTGCGAGGCATGCTCTATTCGGTATATGGGCTATCAGCGACTTTGGACATGCCCACCACTTTTGGTTGGTTAGTTGACCTGCGTTTTAAAATTC
Organism: Calotriton arnoldi; assembly: GCA_963921515.1. Taxonomy (NCBI): domain Eukaryota; kingdom Metazoa; phylum Chordata; class Amphibia; order Caudata; family Salamandridae; genus Calotriton; species Calotriton arnoldi. Next base: position 146,715 of record CAWUFW010007999.1, on the reverse strand, counting down.
CTTTTCTCTGGTTGGTTAATATTGTGCATCTGTCCTGCCTTTTGGTGCTTGGTTCCCTCCCAGCAGACATCACCAATTGATTTTTTTGTTTGGCCAGGTCTGGCCATCTCTTCACTCCTCGCTTGCACCCCTCCACACACAAATGCCGCATCCATCCATGTCATTATCTGGAGGGGGAACATTTAGGCTCTTTTCTAAAGGCCTGCTGAAATATGTAATGGGATCCCGGAGGTGAGATCAAGATTAAACAAGCATTTGCACTGCAATAGGTCTCGCATTACTGAAAGCTTAACCTATTCAGGGCCGGACTAGGAACGGAAACTGGCCCTGCCAAACTGCTCAACCGGCCCCCTTGGTAGAGAGGGGGGTGCGCTGCCGAGCTGTTTACTAGGGCTGGTTTCGGCCGATTTTGTTACAGGGGGCCGATATTGTCGGCCCCCGGAAACAAAAACGGCCCCCCAGGGGCCCAAAACCGAGCCCCACCATGGCGGCCAACCGGGGAAACACCCAGTGGCCGCTACAGCCAGTCCGGCCCTGGACCTATTGGTGCTGCATTATTATTTGCAATGCCAATAGATCAAACTTTCAGTAATGCGAGATCTATTGCATTGCAAATGCTTGTTAAATGATGTTATCTGGAAGAGAGAGGCGTCCCCTGGCATCGGCTCGTCACTGCAAACTCTTTTCAGTTACTGAAAACATACAACGCACATTCCTTCCTGTATGGGAAACAAAGCATATCCTGTCCATGATTGCAACAAATAGTGAACATCAGTTCTCATTACTGAGTAAATGCGCATGCATCTGACTGCTGGTGCTCTCCCCCGCTTCCATAGAAGACGTCTTGCTTCGGTTTACATTCAGACAGCTCAGTGGACTGATGCACCCCTTGTGTGTAATCTAAAGGTCATAAGTACGCATACCGCTGGGCCCATCAGACCTTCATCCCTCTGACGCTGATAAAACCTGAAGGAAAGACAGTGCTTAATTTGAGCCTGCGATTTCCGGTGCTCCACACAGCTGTCTGTCTAACTTAGAAATGAGCAGAACAACAGTTGTTTATTAATTCAATATACATTCAAAATGACTAATGTCTGCCACCCAAGTCATTATTCTAGCTTTGGGGTCCTGGAATAGTCTGAATTTTCACACTTGGAGATTGTGAAGATTAATAGTTGTGTAGCTGCTGTCATTGGCGGCGCTGACAGGAGCATTGGGTGGTGCAAGCTGCAGTGATCTCCTGATGAGGTCCCTGGCACTTATATTTTTACAAATTAAGCACTGCTTGGGTTGGGTAATAATTAACGCTCAGAGACTAGCAAGTGGTAGAGTGAGGTATAATAGTCTAATAATTATTAAGCCTAATAAATGTATCTTTGAAGTAAGGTGATAGGGTGGAAGGGGAGTGCAATTCTTTCCATTAATGAAAATAGTGGAAACTCTACTTTCCATTTCTGAGCACAACATCGCACGTTAGCTCAGGTTACTGTAGAGCGGCTTGTGGGGTCACCACCGGGCGAGGGGCCCTGACTAACCCTGGGCGTAGTTCGCGTAGTAGCGCTACGCGTAGCTACGCGAAGTGCACTTCGCACTACGCGAACTACGCGAACTGCGTAGTGCACTGTGCAAAATGCTGTTCGCACTGATTGCACAGTGCCGGATGCTTGTCCGCACTGTGCAATCAGTGCAAACCGCATCTTGCACAGTGCAAGCGGTCGTTTTCTGCTGCTCGAGTAGATTTCTACTCGAGCGGCAGCTTCTCAACGCGGACTGGTAGTTTCTCATCGTGAGCGGTCGCGAGCATACGCGACCACTCGCAATGAGAAACCTGACCTCCCGTGTTGAGAATCTCGCCGGGAGGTTTATTTTCCACGCTCGCGATCGGCAACTTGATGTTGCTGATCGCGAACGAGGAAAAAGTCTCGCCGGGATGTCATTTTGCTTGCTCGCGGTCGCCAACTTGACGTTGAGGACCGCGAGCAAGCAAAAAATGACCGCTACGCGTGTTTGCACTGTGCTACGTGCAATTCGCGTAGTGCGAAGTAGCGCAAACTTCGCAAACTACGCGAGCGTAGCGTAGTACTTCGCCCAGGGTTAGCCCTGACTGGTCACTGTAGAGCGGCTTCTGGGCTCACCACCGGGTGAGGGGCCCTGACTGGTTACTGTAGAGTGGCTTCTGGGCTCACCACTGGGCGAGGGGCCCTGACTGGTCACTGTAGAGTGGCTTCTGAGGTCACCACCGGGAGAGGGGACCTGACTGGTCACTGTAGAGTGGCTTCTGGACTAACCACCGGGCGAGGGGCCCTGACTGGTTACTGTAGAGCGGCTTCTGAGGTCACCACCGGGCGAGGGGACCTGACTGATTACTGTAGAGAGGCTTCTGGGGTCACCATCGGGTGAGGGGCCCTGACTGGTTACTGTAGAGAGGCTTCTGGGGTCACCACCGTGCGAGGGGCCCTGACTGGTTGCTGTGGAGCGTCTTCTGGGGTCACCACCAGTCGAGGGGCCCTGACTGGTTACTCTGGAGCGGCTTCTGGGGTCACCAGTGGGTGAGGGACCCTGACTGATTACTGTAGAGCGGCTTCTGGGGTCACCACCAGGCGAGGGGTCCTGACTGGTTACTGTAGAGCGACTTCTGGGGTCAGCACCGGGCGAGGGGCCCTGGCTGGTTACTGTAGAGTGGCTTCTGAGGTCACCACCGGGCGACGGGGCCTTACTGGTTACTGTGTAGCGGCTTCTGGGGTCACCACCGGGCGAGAGGCCCTGACTGGTCACTGTAGAGTGGCTTCTGAGGTCACCACCGGGCGAGGGGACCTGACTGGTCACTGTAGAGCGGCTTCTGGGCTCACCACCGGACGAGGGGCCCTGACTGGTCACTGTAGAGCGGCTTCTGGGCTCATCACCGGGCGAGGGGCCCTGACTGGTCACTGTTGAGTGGCTTCTGAGGTCAAGACCGGTCGAGGGGCCCTGACTGGTTACTATAGAGAGGCTTCTGGGGTCTCCACCGGGAGAGGGGCCCTGACTGATTACTGTAGAGCGGCTTCTGGGGTCACCACCCGTCGAGGGGCCCTGACAGGTTACTGTAGAGAGGCTTCTGGGCTCACCATCGGGGAGGGGTCCTGACTAGTTACTGTAGAGAGGCTTCGGGGATCACCACCGGGCGAGTTGCCCTACCTGGTTACTGTGGAGCGTCTTCTGTGGTCACCACCGGGTGAGGGGCCCTGACTGGTTACTATAGAGAGGCTTCTGGGGTCTCCACTGGGAGAGGGGCCCTGACTGATTACTGTAGAGCGGCTTCTGGGGTCACCACCAGTCGAGGGGCCCTGACTGGTTACTGTGGAGCAGCTTCTGGGGTCACCAGTGGGTGAGGGATCCTGACTGATTACTGTAGAGTGGCTTCTGGGGTCACCACCAGGCGAGGGGCCCTGACTGGTTACTGTAGAGCGACTTCTGGGGTCACCACCGGGCGAGGGGCCCTGACTGGTTACTGTTGAGCGGCTTCTGGGGTCACCACCAGGCGAGGGGCCCTGACTGGTTACTGTAAAGCGGCTTCTGGGGTCACCACCGGATGCGGGGCCCTGACTGGTGAATGTGGAGTGTCCTCGGGGGTCACCACATGGCAAGGGGCCTTCTCTGGTTATTGTAGAGCGGCTTCTGGGGTCTCCACCGAGAGAGGCCCTGACTGGTTACTATGGAACAGCTTCTGGGGTCACCACCGGGCGAGGGCCCCTGACTCGTTACAGTAGAGAGTCTTCTCGGGTCACCACTGGGCGAGGGGCCCTGACTGGCGAATGTGGAGTGGTCTCTGGGCTCACCACCGGGCGAGGAGCCCTGACTGGTCACTGTAGAGTGGCTTCTGGGCTCACCACCGGGCAAGGGGCCCTGACTGGTCACTGTAGAGTGGCTTCTGAGGTCACCACCAGTCGAGGGGCCCTCACTGGTTACTGTAGAGTGGCTTCTGAGGTCACCACCGGGCGAGGGGACCTGACTGGTTACTGTAGAGAGGCTTCTGGGTCACCATCGGGCGAGGGGCCCTGACTGGTTACTGTAAAGCGGCTTCTGGGGTCACCAACGGGCGCAGGGCCCTGACTGGTGAATGTGGAGTGGCCTCGGGGGTCACCACATGGCAAGGGGCCTTCACTGGTTACTGTAGAGCGGCCCTGACTGGTTACTGTGGAGCAGCTTCTGGGGTCACCAGTGGGTGAGGGACCCTGACTGATTACTGTAGAGCGGCTTCTGGGGTCACCACCAGGCGAGGGGTCCTGACTGGTTACTGTAGAGCGACTTCTGGGGTCACCACCGGGCGAGGGGCTATGGCTGGTTACTGTGGAGTGGCTTCTGAGGTCACCACCGGGCGAGGGGGCCTTACTGGTTACTGTGTAGCGGCTTCTGGGGTCACCACCGGGCGAGGGGCCCTGACTGGTCACTGTAGAGGGGCTTCTGAGGTCACCACCCAGCGAGGGGACCTGACTGGTCACTGTAGAGCGGCTTCTGGGCTCACCACCGGACGAGGGGCCCTGACTGGTCACTGTAGAGTGGCTTCTGGGCTCACCACCGGGAGAGGGGCCCTGACTGATTACTGTAGAGCGGCTTCTGGGGTCACCACCAGTCGAGGATCCCTGACTGGTTACTGTAGAGCGGCTTCGGGGGTCACCACCGGGTGAGGGGCCCTACCTGGTTACTGTGGAGCATCGTCTGTGGTCACCACCGGGTGAGGGGCCCTGACTGGTTACTATAGAGAGGCTTCTGGGGTCTCCACTGGGAGAGGGGCCCTGACTGATTACTGTAGAGCGACTTCTGGGGTCACTACCAGTCGAGAGGCCCCGACTAGTTACTGTGGAGCGGCTTCTGGGGTCACCAGTGGGTGAGGGACCCTGACTGATTACTGTAGAGTGGCTTCTGGGGTCACCACCGGGCGAGGGGCCCTGACTGGTTACTGTAGAGCGACGTCTGGGGTCACCACCGGGCGAGGGGCCCTGACTGGTTACTGTTGAGCGGCTTCTGGGGTCACCACCAGGCGAGGGGCCCTGACTGGTTACTGTAAAGCGGCTTCTGGGGTCACCACCGGGCGCGGGGCCCTGACTGGTGAATGGGGAGTGGCCTCGGGAGTCACCACATGGCAAGGGGCCTTCACTGCTCATTGTAGAGCGGCTTCTGGGGTCTCCACCGAGAGAGGCCCTGACTGGTTGCTGTGGAGCAGCTTCTGGGGTCACCACCGGGCGAGGGCCCCTGACTGGTTACTGTAGAGAGTCTTCTCGGGTCACCACTGGGCGAGGGGCCCTGACTGGCGAATGTGGAGTGGCCTCTGGGCTCACCACCGGGCGAGGAGCCCTGACTGGTCACTGTAGAGTGGCTTCTGGGCTCACCACTGGGCGAGGGGCCCTGACTGGTCACTGTAGAGTGGCTTCTGAGGTCACCACCAGTCGAGGGGCTCTCACTGGTTACTGTAGAGTGGCTTCTGAGGTCACCACCGGGTGAGGGGACCTGACTGGTTACTGTAGAGAGGCTTCTGGGGTCACCATCGGGTGAGGGGCCCTGACTGGTTACTGTAGAGAGGCTTCTGGGGTCACCACCGGGCGAGGGGCCCTGACTGGTACTGTAGAGAGGCTTCTGGGGTCACCACCGTGCGAGGGACCCTGACTGGTTGCTGTGGAGCGGCTTCTGGGGTCACCACCGGGCGAGGGGCCCTCACTGGTTATTGTAGAGCTGCTTCTGGGGTCATCACCGGGCGAGGGGCCCTGACTGGTTACTGTAGAGAGACGTCTGGGGTCACCACCGGGTGAGGGGCCCTGACTGGTTACTGTTAAGTGGCTTCTGAGGTCACCACCGGGCGAGGGGACCTGACTCGTTACTGTGTAGCGGCTTCTGGGGTCACCACCAGTCGAGAGACCCTGACTGGTTACTGTGGAGCGGCTTCTGGGGTCACCAGGGGGTGAGGGACCCTGACTGGTTACTGTAAAGCGGCTTCTGGGGTCACCACCGGGCGCGGGGCCCTGACTGGTGAATGTGGAGTGGCCTCGGGGGTCACCACATGGCAAGGGGACTTCACTGGTTATTGTAGAGCATCTTCTGGGGTCTCCACCGAGAGGGGCCCTGACTGGTTACTGTGGAGCAGCTTCTGGGATCACCACCGGGCGAGGGCCCCTGACTGGTTACTGTAGATAGTCTTCTCGGGTCACCACTGTGCGAGGGGCCCTGATTGGTGAATTTGGAGTGGTCTCTGGGCTCACCACCGGGTGAGGGGCCCTGACTGGTCACTATAGAGTGGCTTCTGGGCTCACCACCGGGTGAGGGGCCCTGACTGGTCACTATAGAGTGGCTTCTGAGGTCATCACCAATCGAGGGGCCCTCACTGGTTACTGTAGAGTGGCTTCTGAGGTGACCACCGGGGGAGGGGCCCTCACTGGTTACTGTAGAGCGGCTTCAGAGGTCATCACCGGGGGAGGGGACCTGACTGGTTACTGTAGAGAGGCTTCTGGGGTCACCATCGGGCGAGAGGCCCTGACTGGTTACTGTAGAGAGGCTTCTGGGGTCACCACCGGGCGAGGGGCCCTGACTGGTTACTGTGGAGTGTCTTCTGGGGTCACCACCAGTCGAGGGGCGCTGACTGGTTACTGTGGAGCGGCTTCTGGGGTCACCAGTGGGTGAGGGACCCTGACTGATTACTGTAGAGCGGCTTCTGGGGTCACCACCAGGCGAGGGGTCCTGACTGGTTACTGTAGAGCGACTTCTGGGGTCACCACCGGGCACGGGGCTCTGACTGGTTACTGTAGAGAGGCTTCTGGGGTCACCACCGGGTGAGGGGCCCTGACTGGTTACTGTAGAGAGGCTTCTGGGGTCACCACCGGGCGAGGGGCCCTATCTGGTTACTGTGGAGCATCTTCTTTGGTCACCACCGGGTGAGGGGCCCTGACTGGTTACTGTAGAGAGGCTTCTGGGGTCTCCACCGGGAGAGGGGCCCTGACTGGTTACTGTAGAGTGGTTTCTGGGGTCACCACCGGGCAAGGGGCCCTCACTGGTTACTGTAGAGCTGCTTCTGGGGTCATCACTGAGCGAGGGGCCCTCACTGGTTACTGTAGAGCGGCTTCTGGGGTCACCACCGAGCGAGGGGCCCTGACTGGTTACTGTAGAGCAGCTTCTGGGGTCACCACCGGGCGAGGGGCCCTGACTGGCAAATGTGGAGCGGCTTCTGGGGTCACCACCGGGCGAGAGGCCCTGATTGGTTACTGTAGAGAGTCTTCTGGGGTCACCACCGGGCGAGGGACTCTTCTCATTTATGGGAATGGAAAAGAAGGCAAAACAAAGATCAGCCATGGTGACCCTCTGAGTGTAGGCAGGAAGGGAGGAAAGGAGGCAGCAGGGTTGGGGACCAGAGTGAAGTTTGGAATAACAACATTATTTATATCATTAAGATGTTGTCCAAGGTTGTACACACTGGTCTTTTCTGCTTTGTATATCGGGATAACTGAGGTGTTACATCTACTGACAATAGAACCCCTTCATCATATCTGCTATTACAGGGCAGATGCCTCGCTCCGCCTCAGGTTGTAGTGTGTGCTGATGCATTCTGGGTAACTTTTCTGTGGGTCGACTGTCACCACAATGTAGACCTGTGAACGCAGTTAAATCAGAAGACATGACAAAAGGGCTGCTTCTACTGAACAATTTCAATGCTCACTTAACAAGGCAAGTGTCTTATTCTCTTCCCCCTGAGGCTCCTACTTCCATCTGAAAATCAAGGGCCTCTACGACAACTTCAGCGACCAGACACATGACTCCGAAACCACTGCCTCCTCCAGCAACGCCAGCCAGACCACCATCTCCTCCTGGACCCCAGTCACCACCAAAGTCACCGCATCGACCATGAAAGGTATCCACTCAGGAGCCCCCACGGACCCCTGGCCCCCCGCACATCCTCCACAGAGCCGCCGCCACCATTGCACCGGAACTATGACGCACCATCAATGCCACCTTCGAAACCAGCATCTTTCCTGACGACTGGAAACGCGCAGAAGTCAGACCCCTACTCAAGAAGCCCTCAGCTGATCCTACGGACCTCAAGAACTACCGACCCATCTCCGTCCTCCCCTTCGTGGCCAAAGTCACCGAGAAGACCGTCAATGCCCAACTAAGAAAACTCCATCCTCGACCCCTCCCAATCCAGATTCTGCAGTAACCACAGCACTGAGATCGCTCTACTCACCGCGACAGACGACATCCGCACCCTCCTCGATCAAGGACACACCGCAGCTCTGATCCTCCTCGACCTTTCTGCAGCTTTCGAATCCGTCTCACACCGCATACTCACCGCCAGACTCCACGATGCCGGCATACAGGGAACCGCCCTCGACTGGCTCCGCTCCTTCCTCACCGGCAGAACCCAAAGAATCAGACTTCCACCCTTCCTCTCCGAACCCACAGAAATCAACTGCGGAGTACCCCAAGGATCATCCCTCATCCCCACGCTCTTCAACATCTACATGGCCCCCCTCACCGCCATCGTCAGACAGCACAGACTCAGCATAGTATCCTACGCCGACGACACCCAGCTCATCATTTCCCTCACCAAGGACCCCATCACCACCAGACTCAACTTCCAGGAAGGAATGAAGGACGTTGCATCCTGGATGAGCAGCAGCTGCCTGAAGCTCAACTCGGAAAAGACAGAGGTCCTCGTACTCGGACCCTCCCCCTCTGCATGGAACAACACGTGGTGGAACACCGCCCTCGGCAGCCCCCCACCCATACGGACCACGCCCAAAACCTCGGCATCGTACTCGACTCCTCCCTCTCCATGACCCGACAGGTCAACGCCGTCGCCTCCACCTGTTTCAACACCCTCCGCATCCTCCGGAAGACTTTCAAATGGATCCCCCCCGAATCAAGGAAGACCATCACCCACGCACTCATTACCAGCAGACTGGACTACAGAAAAGCTCTCTACGCCGGGATCAACAAGTCTCTGCACCGCAAACTGCAGACGATACAGAACACCGCAGCGAGACTCGTCCTTGGCATCCCTCGACACAAACACATCACCCCACACCTGCGAAACCTCCACTGGCTCCCTGTCGAGAAGAGAGTAACTTTCAAGATACTCACCCACACCTACAAATGCCTCCACAACACCGGACCCCAACATCTCAATGATAGAATCTCCTTACACGTACCCAAAAGGAACCTCCCATCCGCTGACCTCGCCCTCGCCCTCGTCGAACCCCCATGCATCCACAGAGCAAGAACGGGTGGAAGATCCTTCTCCTACATCGCGGCCAAGACCTGGAACCAGCTCCCGATCATCATCAAACGCGCCCCCACCCTGCACATCTTCAGGAAGACCCTCAAGACCTGGCTCTTTGACTGACCAGAGCTGCTCCCCCCCCCAGCGCCTTGAGACCCAGTCTACATAAGGGTCCTTTAGATCGACAGGTATTAGGATATTTTTTTCACAGCCTGAACCTCTCTGGCTGTCTTTAAACTTGGAGTGAAGGTTCTGAACAGTTTGGCAGTCCCCCAGTTGACCCAGATGTCCCAGTGCACCGGAAACAGTGTTAGGACAGTCTTGCTTCCAATACCCCAACTGACCACACGCAAAACAGGAACCTCCTAACCTGGGGACTGTTCTTGGCCCCCCCATTCCCCTCCCATTGTTCCACCTCCCTGACCGCCTTCACTCCTCCCCATTTGTGTTGCGTACCGCTCCGCACCGCACCGTTTCGCACCGCTCCGCACCTTTTATCACCGGCTGCATGTTCTGCAGTTTCAAAGGCATCAAGTTTCTCCCTGTTTTTCTTCAGTGCACAACAGAGTGGTTTGCGATGGTCACTAATTCAGCTAAATTCTTAGTTTGCCATCAAATACATTGTAGGAAGGTGGAATCTGACTACATGGTTGCCCCCACTTTTTCCTGGTGTTTTGATGGTTTTTGGCTTAGTTTGGCTGGGAACCTGCTATTCAGGTCCCCAGCCTATCTGCTTTCTCTCTAAATTGATTCCATGTACCTTAAGTACACTTCAGATTGGATTCTGGGGTGCCCTTATAAGTCCCTAGTATATGGTATACTATGTACCCAGGGCATAGGTACCCCAGAGGCCTACCAGGGGCTGAAGCATGTATTGTGCCACCCCTGGAAAGCCATCCAAAATGACACCACAGGACTGCTACTGCAGCCTGTGTGAGGTGGTGCATGCACCCCTTACAGAGATATAGGTTCACTATATCTCACCTATCACTGCACATAGAAACCTATCAGTCACCCCTATGGCAGGCCTTATCAATCCTGAAGGGATGGTGCTTGGTTCTATGTGAGAGGGTGCCCATGCATGAGCAGAGCCCCTCTGCAGCCTTTGGAATCTCCTCTCCGGGGTTGTCTGTGGTGCAGCCTGACCATATACTCTTAAGTGCATTATATCTTCGCGGTAAATGCTAACTTTGGGATGGCTGCACGGAAACATGTCGTGTTTGGTGTCAAACACCTTGGAATCATACCCCCACACCAGTAACTGGTGTGGGAGTATGATCCCACCCTTCTAGAGGGAGAGACATGACAGCACCGGTATACCCGGTACCAACTAAACAGAGCCCTGGCATCACAAAATGGATGCTGCAGCCACAGACACGAGTCTGGCCTCCTGCTGTTGACCGAAACTCCGGCAGGGGAGGCCTGGACAATAGGTTTCCTGTCACAGGGAGGTGTTACCACCTCCCAGACAGGCCTTAGTGGATTGGGGCTGGTTGGGTGCACTCCAAGAGTGCTTTGAAGTCCTGCACTGGGGGCACATTTGGTGTCCTCGTGCATACCCCAGTTCAAACCGGTTGCAGGGGCTGCCAGCCCCTGCTCTGGTGCGAAACTGGACAAAGGAAATGGGTGTAGCCACCCCTCTTTCCAAACCCTCCCATAGGTGGGTCCCCAGAGTTAGTCCAACCCCTTTCTTAGGTATAATTAAGGAACCCCTGGCAACAGGATTTTAGATATACCTGGACGAAACTCTGCAACTGAATCCTGGAACTTCGATGCTCTACTAAAGACTAGAGGACTGAAGAAATCTCCCTTGGGGTCAAGGAGTGACTCCCCTGCTTGGCAGGCACCAACAAAGCAATTGCCGGTCTGCATCTCCGAAGCTCCCGCCGGACTCCGAAGTACTTGCAGCCCAGGAAGAGGATTTCCAGACTTCTCCGAGGCCGACCCAAGTCCCCAGCAAAGCTGAGACCCGCAGCCCTCACGAGTGACGTGGAACTGGAACCCTTGGACACCGTGCACATTTGCTAGTGCATCAACTTCTCGACAACTCTTGAAGTCCTGCTTTGGGTTACTTATAGCCCAGGCCCCGAGCACCATTTGCACTGAAGATTGTGAGCCTACACTCCACGAGTGTTCCGTGGGCCCGCTTCTTGCATTTCCACTCGAGGCTCCTTCGCGATCGCTGGTCCGTCGACTGGTGGGTCCCTGTGAAGGCAACTCTGATTTTCTTTGGGCTTCCCCGGTTGCTCCAGACGTGCCCTGACTCTCCACTGAGTGGTGAGTCCCTCAGACCTTGCTGGTCTGCACAGAAGCATCTTTCTCCTTTCTGTGTGGGTTGCTGTTGCCAAGGCTTGTTGTGTTCAATCCGGACACCAATGCTGCAGCACTCGACATCGTTTGTGGGACAGCTCGAGTCCAGCTCCTGGTCATCGTCGACACCTCCTGGTCCTCATGGCTGAAGAGTCAAGCTTCACCTCTTTCACCTGAAGCACCCGACATCGGTGGGCATTCGACTATCGTGCCCCTGGTCACTGGCAAGTGACCCAGACTCTGTCCCCTCTGCTTTCAGGTTCTTCTCATCTCCGATCCAGGCTTGGATCTCTTCGTACACTTCGCATCTTCCCGGCAGCAGCACTTCGTTGCAGGCAGCCATTGAAATCGAAGCCGCGACCCGACACCATTCGACACTTATGCACCCGGCTTCCCTGGGTGAGGTAACTCGAGTACTCCGGTGCTCCCGTGGGTGTTGACCCTAGAACTGTCTAAGTCCAAGAGGGTTTGGTCCTAGTCCATTTCTAAGTGTCCTTAAACTCTAAAACTCTTACAGCGACTTTCCCATAGACTTTAACGGAGCTCGCGGCTGTGTTCACACACTGCACACAGCCCCCGTGGGTCCCCTGTGTCACTACCTTGGGTGGTTCCTTGGGGTCCCAGCGATTCTACAGGCTCTAGGCCTTGTGTCTACTTAAGTTGTGGTTCTTATACCACTTTCTTAATATATGGTTTGGTACGCCCCTAGGGCTAATCGTATATTGTGCTAATTTACTGTGCTATTTGACTTGTAACTTGTGTACTTTGACCTCTAGCCTCATAAAGAGACTATTGGGTAGTGTTTAGTAATAAATACATATATTTTATATATATACCTGGTGTGGTTCTCCTTTCATTTGGTCATTCACGAGATTATAACTGGTAAAACAACAGCTTAACACTCCTTCAAGACTTAGCCTGAAGGCTGCTCTCCATAGCTACCACTAGGATAGCTTTCAATAAAGGTTGTCTTTAAACCTATCATCAATAAAGGTCGATTGGACTGGTGCAAGGTGCCCACTATAACTAGTGGACAGCATATACCAGGCCAACTTCTCACATTGGTGTGCAGCGGTTGGATTCAAGCTTGCCTTTGTTTTACCAGATAATCTCAAGTGTGTGACTAACTGAAAACCACTAAAGGTACCTGAGGTACATATAAATTCAAGCTTAGAAATACAGTAAGTTCTACTGAACTTAGAGTTGTGTGTCAAGGGCTTAGCACACCCTTTCTACAACTCAAGAGAGTTTAGTAGGCCACACTAGAGTAGGTAGTGCATACACCACACCTCACTAGTAATGTCTTCAAGGCCAGGAACCAGTGGGTCCCTGCCAGAAGCCAATGGGCTTCTCCCCTCCAAGTATGACAACCTCCCATTCTTGGAATTGAGAGCATTGTGCAGTACTAGGAAGCTGAAGACAGGCAAAAGTGCCAACACCAAACGCCTTATAGAGGTGCTTCTGTTGGATGATCTCAGAAGACCCACAGGCTCTGAAGGGTAGGCAGAGAGGGTGGGGCAGAAGATGAGGAAGGGACCAGGGGTGAAGAAACCCAGGACCTGACCTCTGAAACTGGCCAGTGTAGGAGAGTAGGATCTGCCTCTTATGTTGCCCCCACTTTTTTCTGATGTTTACACTGGTTTCTGGCTATAGTCTGGCTGGGACCCTGCTAATCAGGGCCCCAGCCTCTCTGTTCTCTCTAAACGATTTGGAGTGCACTCTAGGTGCACTAGTGATTGGATACTGTGGTACCTTATGAGTCCCTAGTATATGGTACCTTAGGTACCAAGGGCATAGGTACTCCACAGGCCTACCAGGGGCTGCAGCATGTATTATGCCACCCCTGGGAAGCAGACTAAATCTGACACCACAGGCCTGCTACTGCAGCCTGGTTGAGGAAGTGCTAGCACCCCTCACTGAGATATAGGTCCCCTATATCTCTCCTACACACACATATAAACCTATCAGTCACCCCTAAGGCAGGCCCTATCAATCCTGAGGGCATGGTGCTTGGCTTCTATGTGAGGGGGTGCCTCTGCCTGAGCAGGGCCCCTCTGCAGCTCTCAGAGTCCATTCTCTGGTGCTGTTTGTGGATGCGGTTAAACCATATACTTTTAAGTGCATTATATCCTCGCGGTAAAATGCTAACTTTGGAATGGCTGCATCGAAACATGTCGTGTTTGGTGTCAAACATCATGGAATACTACCCCCCCGCCAGTCCTGGCGGAGGGGGTAGCATTCCACCTTCTAGAGGGATAGACATGTACCTACTGTGGAAACGCGGTAGAATCCTGCAGAGCCCTGGCATCACAAAATGGATGCCACCAGTCACAGACACTGGGCTGCCCTCCTGCTGATGACCAACACTCGCAGTGGAGGAAGCCCAACAATAGATATCCTGTCCCAAGGGGTGTGACCACCTTCCAGACAGGGTTTAGTGTATTGGGGCTGGGTGGGTGCACTCTTAGAGTGCTTTGAAGTCCTGCACTGGGGGAGCAGAAGGCTCCTCTGTGCATATGCCAGTTCAAACCGGCTCAGGGGCTACCTGTCCCTGCTCTGGCGCAAAACTGGACAAAGGGAAGTGGGTGTAGCCACCCACTCCCCTGACCCTCCCATAGGTAGGGTCATAGAGCTAGTCCCTCCCTTTCTTTTAGTATAAGAGGGGGAACCTGTGCATTGCACCCTAGATTTCCTGGACGATGCTCTGAAGACGAATCCCGGACCTTCGACGTTCCACTACCTTTGGAAGTCTGAAGAATCTCCCTTGGAGTCAAGGAGTGACTCCCTGCTTGGCAGGCACCAAAAACTACAAACGATGGTCGCAAACTACGCCGCTCCCGCCGGAGTCCGAAGTCCCTGCAGCCCAAGAAGTGGATTTCCTGACTTCTCAAAGGCCATCGTGAGTCCCCAGCGAATCTGAGGCCAGTGGACCCCAAGAGTAACGAGGAACCGCGAACCCTGGGTACCGTGCACTATTGTCGAGTGCAACCCCTTCACAATGTTCCACGAATTTGTGCTTTGGAACACGTGTGGTCCTAGCCTCCAGCAGGAATCCCTCCGAAGATCAGAGGCCTACCAAATCCCGAGTGACCGTGTGCCCCTGTGATCAAATCCTCCCGAGGCGTCTTCGCGATCCCTTGCCAGCCGGCTTGTGGGTCCCCAGAAGACTTTCTAAAGACACCAGAGGGCTCCCCTGGTTGCTCCAGGCCTGCCCTGACTTACTCTTGCTGGGTGAGTCCCACAGGCCTTGCTGGTCTGCGCCATTGCCTCTTCGTACCTTCCCCGAGACTTGCTGTTACCAAGGCTTGTTGGCTCCGATCGAGTCGCCGACACCGCAGTAAGCTGCAGACATCGTGGGACACGCCGAATCCAGCTCCTGGTCATCGTCGACGCCTCCTGGACCTCGTGGCTGAAGAGTCAAGGCAACCGCGAACGACCTGAATATTGCGACGACGGTGGGCATCCATCTTCCTTGCCCCGGGTCACTGCCAAGTGACTTTGAACACTGTCCCATCTGCTTTCAGGTCTTCCATCTTCTGAATCCAGGCTTGGATTCCTCCGGACACTTCTCCTGTCGCCGCAAGCAGCACGTCTTCACTGGCTCCCATTGAAAACGACGCCGCCACCCGACACCAAAGAACACCTATGCACCCGGCTCCCCTGGGTGAGGTAATTTCAGCACTACGGTGCTCCTGTGGGTGTGGGCCCTAGAACTACTTACCCTGTAAGTGACTTGCTTGTAGCTTCCCTAGAAGTGTCCTAAAACTCTCTTTTCTAAGTGCGACAATTGCGCTGACTCGTACAGGGTTCGCGTCTGTGTTAGACACACCGCGTCCATCTCCTTTGTAACACTATCTAGAACTGTATCCTTCGACTCGTACTGAGTCCGATTGGTGTTCGCCTCGAACACACAAAGGGCCTGTAACACTGAGATCTCCATTGCACTGACTCGCACAAGGTTCGCGTCTGTGTTAGACACAGCGCGTCCATCTCCCTTGCAACTCTATCTGTAACCGCGTCCTTCGACTCGTACAAGGACCGATCGGTGTGTTCGCCTCGAACACGCAAGGGACCTTTAACATTGAAATCTCAATCGCGGCTGAGCGCATAGACTCGCACAGGACTCGCACCGGTGCCAGGTCACCGCGTCCGTCCCCTGTGGGTCTCCTACAACTGCCTGGGGTGGTTCTTGGGGGTCCCTCGATTCTAGATGCCCTAGACCTAGGTCTAGCAAACTAAGATTGTGATATTCGATTGTGCTAAACTTATTTTGATAATATTTGACTTGTACATATGTTCCTGACCTCTAATCTCATAAAGAGATTAGTAGAGAGTGTTTATTAATAAATACATATATATTTGATATATATACCTGTGTGGTGTCTTTTCATTTGGTGATTCAAGAGATTGTGTGGTAAAACAAGCTGCTTTACATTCCTTCAAGACTTAGCCTGAAGGCTGCTCTCCACAGCTACCACTAGGATAGCTTTCTATAAAGGTTGTCTTAAACCTATCTACCAGAGTCGAATTGTTCTGGTGCAAGGTGTCCACTTCAATTAGTGAACAGCATATAACAGGCCAACGTCTCACAGCCAGGAAGATGACAATGATCTTGCCCTGGAAAACCCAGCTCCTCCTGCAGATGAGGAGGAGGACCAGAATGGCCTCCCCTTTGTCTCACCAGGAAGAGTTGTGAGTGTGCCTAGAAGGTCAAGATCTCCTTCTGAGGAATCTAACCATTCTGACACCTCAGTAGGGACCTCTGTTTCCTCTCATAGGAGGGAATCCTCTCATGAAAGGAAAGAGACTGCTCAAGTATGGAGAAGCTCAGCTTAGGATCAGAAGAGAGCAGTTGGCTATAGACAGGGAGTCCCTAGAGCTTCATAGACAAAGAAGAAAGTTGGGACTAGAGTCCCATGGTGGCAGCAACTTCCCTAGGGATAGGGAAAGGTCTTATGACCATAGAAACCTGAGCAAGATTGTCCCTCCCTACCACAGTGGGGATGACATCCACAAATCGATTACTGCACTGGAAAAGGCCTGTAAAGTTCAGAGGGTCCCCCAGGAGCAGTGGGCAGCAATCTTGTGGCTCTCCTTTGCAGACAAAGGTAGAGACAAGCTCCTCACTGTAAGAGAAGAGGATGCTGACAATTACAAAGTCTTGAAGAGTGCTCTGATTGATGGGTTTGGCCTAACCACTGAACAGTACAGGTTGAAGTTCAGAGACACCCAAAAGGCTCAGACTCAAGACTGGGTTGACTTTGTAGATTGTGCTACTAAGGCTCTGGAAGGTTGGATACATGGCAGCAAGGTGCATGACTTTATAGGATTGTACAATTTGATTATGAGGGAGCAGATCCTTAATAATTGTCAAAACCAGCTTTTACACCAGTACCTGGTGGACTCTGATCTGACCTCTCCACAAGAATTAGGAAAGAAGGCAGACAAATGGGTAAGAACCAGGGTGAGGCCTAAGAATCAGGGTGGTGACCAGAAGAAAGATTCTACCAAGTCCCAAGAGAAAGGTGGGGATAAATCTAAGGATAAGTCCACTACAGGGCCCCAAAAGTCCTCTTCTGGGGGTGGGTCCCAAACTCCTTCCTCTCCTGAAAAGAAACCATATTGCCATGTCTGTAAAAAGCCTGGACACTGGAAAACTGATCCCAGTTGCCGCAGGATTGGCAATAAAGAAAATGTTCCTCCAACAAATACTACCACCCCTCCTGGTACTACCAGTAGTAATCCTCCAGTTGGGAGTAGTGCACCCAAAAAGTTAGGTGCTTTTGCAAGGGGAACAGAGGTGGGCCCTAGTTTAGACAGGACCCCCTCAACAGACTCCTCTGACTCTGATGGTGGTATAGGATGTGCCACCTTTACCATGGGTCCCAATGCATTGGGCAGGTACAGACTGGAGCCAATGATTAATGGTCAGAAAGCTGTGGCATTCAGGGACACAGGGGCTAGTGTCACCATGGTGGCAGGGAAACTAGTCCCCCCTCACCAGCTTTTACCTGAGTTTAAATACCAGGTGACCAACATTGATGGTGTCAGAACAGATCACCCCATGGCCATAGTCAATCTCAGCTGGGAAGGGGTCACAGGCCCAAAAAGAGTGGCAGTGTCCCCCAACTTGCCTGTAGATTGCCTGATGGGCAATGATTTGGAACTTTCAGCATGGGCTGAAGTTGAACACGAAGCCCATCTGAGAATGCTGGGCTTCCCTGAAAGAGTTAGTGGGGCTGTGATGGCCACAGCCTAAGCCCAGGGAAATTTTGGAGAGATGGAGCCTGGAAGAATGGCCCACTCTCCCCCAAAAGAGAGCACAAGGGTTGAAGAAAAGTCTTCTTCCCACCAGACAGTAGGAAAGGGTCAGCCTCCTCAGGGAACTGATCCTACCCCTAGTGAAGGAACTGCCCCAGAGGTGGTCAGGCCTGGCCTGGCAACACCCCTGATGGCAGGGGACCCTTCCAAGGTGGTACCCAGTCTGGAGCAGGTAACCTGCCCCTCTCTACCCTCCCTCTGTCAGCCCAGGGCTGCAGAGGTCAGGGAGGTCAGTGGACCCCTAAGGGCTCCCTGTCCAGAGGAACCCCCTCATCCACAGATTAGGGGCACCCAGTCTAGTAGCCCTAGCCAGGTGAAAATTCCTCAGCACACTGAGGGATCCCTCTTACCATTGTATAGGGACCTCCCCCAGATGGACTCTGTTGGGCAAAGGCAAACCTGGGACCAAAAGGTTCCAAACCTGCCAGGTCCCTCCAGTGTTCCACCCAAAGGGACCCAAACCCCAGCTGTAGGCAGCCAAAGGTTGACCCTTAGAGCAAAGTGCAACTCAGTCATGGAAAGAGAGGCATACATGGTGACCAGTGATCTGAGGAAGCTGAGACCAACTTTATTAGGGCCTCACTTCCCTACTCAGACACCTCACCATCCTTTTTCTTTACCAAAACACACCACGGGTAGTAATTCACCATGGTGGAGACCCTCTCATACCCTTAGGGTGAGGGATAGCTTAGTGGACCATAAGACAGGGGGTAACCATGCTAGTGCAGGTTCTTCCTTATATGGCCACTTAGTCAATAAAGGCTCAACTGGGCAAGGTTAGCCTTATCTCCTTTCGTTTGGGGGAGGGGGTTATGTAGGAAGGTGGAATCTGACTACATGGTTGCCCCACTTTTTCTGGTGTTTTGATGGTTTTGGCTTAGTTTGGCTGGGAACCTGCTATTCAGGTCCCCAGCCTATCTGCTTTCTCTCTAAATTGATTCCATGTACCTTAAGTACACTTCAGATTGGATTCTGAGGTGCCCTTATAAGTCCCTAGTATATGGTATACTATGTACCCATGGCATAGGTACCCCAGAGGCCTACCAGGGGCTGAAGCATGTATTGTGCCACCCCTGGAAAGCCATCCAAAATGACACCACAGGACTGCTACTGCAGCCTGTGTGAGGTGGTGCATGCACCCCTTACAGAGATATAGGTTCACTATATCTCACCTATCACTGCACATAGAAACCTATCAGTCACCCCTATGGCAGGCCTTATCAATCCTGAAGGCAGGGTGCTTGGTTCTATGTGAGAGGGTGTCCATGCATGAGCAGAGCCCCTCTGCAGCCTTTGGAATCTCCTCTCCGGGGTTGTCTGTGGTGCAGCCTGACCATATACTCTCAAGTGCATTATATCCTCGCGGTAAATGCTAACTTTGGGATGGCTGCACGGAAACATGTCGTGTTTGGTGTCAAACACCTTGGAATCATACCCCACACCAGTAACTGGTGTGGGAGTATGATCCCACCCTTCTAGAGGGAGAGACATGACAGCACCGGAATGCCCGGTACCAACTAAACAGAGCCCTGGCATCACAAAATGGATGCTGCAGCCACAGACACAAGTCTGGCCTCCTGCTGCTGACCGAAACTCCGGCAGGGGAGGCCTGGACAATAGGTTTCCTGTCACACGGAGGTGTTACCACCTCCCAGACAGGCCTTAGTGGATTGGGGCTGGTTGGGTGCACTCCAAGAGTGCTTTGAAGTCCTGCACTGGGGGCACATTTGGTGTCGTTCAAACCGGTTGCAGGGGCTGCCATCCCCTGCTCTGGCGCGAAACTGGACAAAGGAAATGGGTGTAGCCACCCCTCTTTCCAAACCCTCCCATAGGTGGGTCCCCAGAGTTAGTCCAACCCCTTTCTTAGGTATAAGTAAGGAACCCCTGGCAATAGGATTTTAGATATCCCTGGACGAAACTCTGCAACTGAATCCTGGAACTTCGACGCTCTACTAAAGACTAGAGGACTGAAGAAATCTCCCTTGGGGTCAAGGAGTGACTCCCCTGCTTGGAAGGCACCAACAAAGCATTTGCCAGTCTGCATCTCCGAAGCTCCCGCCGGACTCCGAAGTACTTGCAGCCCAGGAAGAAGATTTTCAGACTTCTCCGAGGCCGACCCGAGACCCCAGCAAAGCTGAGACCCACAGCCCTCACGAGTGACGTGGAACCAGAACCCCTGGACACCGTGCGCATTTGCTAGTGCATCAACTTTTCGACGACTCTTGAAATCCTGCTTTAGGTTGCTTGTAGCCCAGGCCCCAAGCACCATTTGCACCAAAGATTGTGAGCCTACACTCCACGAGTGTTCCGTGGGCCTGCTTCTTGCATTTCCGCTTGAGGCTCCTTCATGATCCCTGGTCCGTCGACTGGTGGGTCTCTGTGAAGGCAACTCTGATTTTCTTTGGGCTTCCCTGGTTGCTCCAGATGTGCCCTGACTCTCCACCGAGTGGTGAGTCCCTCAGACCTTGTTGGTCTGCACAGAAGCATCTTTCTCCTTTCTGCATGGGTTGCTGTTGCCAAGGCTTGTTGTGTTAAATCCGGACACCAACACTGCAGCACTTGACATCCTTTGTGGGACAGCTCGAATCCAGCTCCTGATTGTCGTCGACACCTCCTGGTCCTCGTGGCTGAAGAGTCAAGCTTCACCTCTTTCACCTGAAGCACCCGACATCGGTGGGCATTCGACTATCGTGCCCCTGGTCACTGGCAAGTGACCCAGACTCTGTCCCCTCTGCTTTCAGGTTCTTCTCATCTCCAATACAGGCTTGGATCTCTTTGGACACTTCGCATCTTCCGGGCAGCAGCACTTCGTTGCAGGCTGCCATTGAAATCGACGCCGCGACCCGACACCATTCGACACCTATGCACCCGGCTTCCCTGGGTGAGGTAATTCGAGTACTCCGGTGCTCCCGTGGGTGTTAACCCTAGAACTGTCTTAGTCCAAGAGGGTTTGGTCCTAGTCCATTTCTAAGTGTCCTTAAACTCTAAAACTCTTACCGCGACTTTCCCATAGACTTTAACGGAGCTCGCGGCTGTGTTCACACACTGCACACAGCCCCCGTGGGTCCCCTGTGTCACTACCTGGGTGGTTCCTTGGGGTCCCAGCGATTCTATAGGCTCTAGGCCTTGTGTCTACTTAAGTCGTGGTTCTTATACCACTTTCTTAATATATGGTTTGGTACGCCCCTAGGGCTAATCGTATATTGTGCTAATTTACTGTGCTATTTGACTTGTAACTTGTGTACTTTGACCTCTAGCCTCATAAAGAGACTATTGAGTAGTGTTTAGTAATAAATACATATATTTTATATATATACCTGGTGTGGTTCTCCTTTCATTTGGTCATTCACGAGATTATAACTGGTAAAACAACAGCTTAACACTCCTTCAAGACTTAGCATGAAGGCTGCTCTCCATAGCTACCACTAGGATAGCTTTCAATAAAGGTTGTCTTTAAACCTATCATCAATAAAGGTCGATTGGACTGGTGCAAGGTGCCCACTATAACTAGTGGACAGCATATACCAGGCCAACTTCTCACATACATGTAGTAGTCAATTGATTCGTAACATTCAGTAACAATCCCTGCACAAAGGTGGCTCCCACAGCTTCCTGAGCCATCTCTGTCAATGCGCTGTGCCTTAATACCTTCCAAACACATGCCTAAGCTTGTCCAGATAATCAGCTTGTGCCTTACCCTTATTTTGCTTGCAATTGGAAACTTTAGTCTAGTCAGTTTTATCAGACATATCTCCAGGATCGCATTCAACAAAGCACCCTTTGCTGCATTTATCTGACTATCATTCCTGGTGTCCACTGATGACCACGGCGCTTTCTCCACCAGTCTTTCTCCCACCTCATTTGTCACTGTCAATCACAACAACTGGTTCACGTCTGCCAAGTTGAGTCGATACCTTTGAAAGCATTTTAATTTTTTCGAAACTAAGTAAAGATTTCTCAAATGTTGGAGAGTTGTTTTTTTATGCTCAGTAAGTCAGAGGGGGTGCAAGGGACGAGAAGCACAGCTCTACTCCCAGCTACAGGGTAGTCTGTCACAGGTAGAAGGGTTCAAGGGGATGGACCCTAGTCATCAGCATCACTTGAGTGAAGATAAGTGGGAGGCCATCTAAACAGCCACCCTGCCATATGTCTTAACATTTCGAGAGTGATTGTCGGTCTTTGCCCTTGCGGTCCCTATGCCCTGGGGCGGAAGACCCGAATGCTCTGGACTGATCCACAGTGGTGGAATCAGCCATTAACCTGGTTGTTGAACTGCCAGCCAATCTCATTGCAGCTCTCTTGCGGTACCTCCTTGTGCTCCAGCCGGCAGTGGTCGCACAGGAGCTGCTCCGTTTCTAAGTGCAGTTCCAGCTGCGCCCCTAGCCCCACCAGCCGGCATGGAGAACATGTCCAATAAATCCTCCTCCCTCTAATCCTCGTTCTCTTCCAGATCAGAAAAAGCTTTATTCGATTGTTTAAACAAAACAGTCATAAAAGCACAGCAATAAAAAACATTTCATAGCTACAATAAATTATTTACACAGGAATAAAAAAATATTAAACTATAAAGCTTTCCAATGCAGGTTAATCAAGTCATAACCAATCGTTTTCTATGAAAAAGAACTTTTCAAGAAATTGGAGACGCTAAAAATAATATGTACATTGTCCAGTTGCTGCAAGACTAATAAGGCAGGACGACATTGACGTAGGCCAAGTTTTTTAAGAATAGGTTTTAAGAACAGGGTCCGTGATGCAGAATAATATTTACAGAAGAGAATAACATGGATCGTAGTCTGTAGTGAGACATTATCACAGGGACAAGGCAAGAGGCATTGAGACCAATCATGTTTCGTAGGAAAGGTAACAAGACGATGAAAAGTTCCCATCCTAAAACGGGTCAGTAAAAATCTTTCATATGCACTAGAAACAATAGTTAAATATGGTTGTATATTGAAAGTACTTAAAACCAACTGATTATACAAGACAATAGGTTTCAGTATCTCTGTAGTTAGTCTCACGGACTCTAACAGAGACAAAGCCTTGTGTTTTAAGTCCTTCCTCGATATAGTGGTCACAGAACTGGGATTAGTATAGAATTCTGGATGACCAAGATCATTTAAAAAGTTAAAAAGATATTTGAGCCACGGTATCTTCAGGGCTCCATCCAATTTCATAATGTCTAAAAGAATTTCCCGATTCAGTTTAGCTTCATCTTTAGACCAAAGTCTATGCCACAAGAGTACCGGTTCGAGCTTAATTAAATCAGAAATATACGGCAAACCCAATTCAGCATGACAAACATGTGTGGGAGTGCCGGAAGGAACAGATAAAATATATTTTAAAAATGAGTTTTCCACTCTTTGAATTGATGACAGCTCAGCAAAACCCCAGATCGCACTCCCATAGGATGCCACAGACACACACTTGGCTTTATAAATTTTTAAGAGCTCGACGGGAGTTCTTTTGCCCAGTTTTCTTGCAAAGGCAATTAACGCCATAGTTGTACGCGCAAAGGCCAGTTTTTTGGCAGAAACTGCATGTGTCCACGTATCATTATTGGCAAAAAGAATACCTAGGTATGAGAATCTAGGCGAAACAGCAATTTTTTGACCTGACAAGAACATGTCCTTGCATTTCTTTATACCAGTACCACATCGCATTATAAATGTCTTAGCGATATTTACTCTTAAACCTAATTTTATCATTAAACGGGAGAAACTATTCAATACACGCTGAAGGCCAACTTGGGTGTGAGACATTAAAACTGCGTCGTCCGCGTATAATAACGCTGGAATTGGGCGACCAGCAACTATGGGGAAATCCTGATTCCCGTTCAAGAGGGCCTCCTCTAACCCATTTATATACAGGTTAAAAAGGAACGGAGTCAAGACACACCCCTGTCTGACTCCGCTCCTAATCGGGAAGGCTTCAAAGCACTCACCCTTCATACCGTATCGAACCTTGGCCTTAGCATCACAGTAAAAACGCTTAAGAAAATAAATAATATTTAGATCTACACCCATATTTTCTCAAATTAACCACAATTTGGCGTGGACCACACAGTCAAAAGCGGCTGTGAGATCCACAAAAGCTAAAAACAAATGCCCCCTCCTTGCCCTGGTATATTTCCCCACAAAAAGTAAAAGATTCAGCCCCCAGACCAGTCCGGAAACCATACTGTAGATCGGAGAGAATGGAATTCTCCTCGGCCCAGTCTTGAAGACGCTCACGTAAAACCCTGCCCGCAATTTTTGTGAAAGCATCCAATAAAGAAATTGGGCGATAACACCCCGGGTCCTGCCTATCCCCTTTTTTAAAAATTGGGACAATAATAGAGATAACCCAAGTAGGTAAAAAATTAGTGGAACAGCTGGCATTAAGCACCTGGACCAAAAGGGGCCCCCACAATGGAACATTAGATTTAAATATGTCTATTGGCACCCCTTCTGGACCTGGGGCCTTGCCACCATTACTTGCATAGAGGGCCCGCTCCACCTCCTCTAAGGAGAACCATAATTCCTTTTGTTGCTGAGAACAGCTTTCCCCTCGCGACTCACGTATACACTTATTAGTCGTGAGAGGATTTCCCTCGCCTTTATAGACTGAGGAAAAATGGTTAATCCATTGTACCTCTGGAATCGCTATCTCTACAGACGGGCCACCATCGCTAACCAAAAAAGGGGCCCTGATAGCCCTCCAAAATGCAGCGCTATCTTTAGTAAGAGATGCCGAATAAAGGGCATCCCACGCCTCTTTCTTCAGTGCTATCTTTCTGTCACTTAGTACTCGTTTATACACCCCTCGAGCCAGCCTGATATTGTTCACATTTCTAGGAATTTTCTGTAGCTCAATTTTCAACTGGGAAAGTGCACGGGTACATTTAGCGTCAAACCAGCCCCGTTGCTCACCACTGTTCTTTTTCTGCCTAACAAGTAGATTACTTATCTCGGTGGATATGGCCAGAAACGAGGCTAAGATCTGTTCGGGGGCAGCTACTTCCCTCAAACATAAATCTATATCGTTTTTACATTGCTTTACCACAGTACTAACCAATTTTCCTTGATTTACCAGCGCCCATCTAATGGAATAACCGTTGGTGCTACATATTGCTAGATTTTCTAGCAACTGTGCGTTACTATTTTGAGGACTTGGTATCTTCCTTCCAGGCAGTAAAACAGTCAGGCACAAAGGAAAATGGTCGCTTAATGGATTATCTGAAACGTGAAATGAAAGAAGGCTATGCACATGGGTGCTTGATATAAAAACATAATCAATTATAGAGCTAAAACCCCGCCCATTAAAGGTACAAAGCAGAGGAGCTGGAAGCGGGCATAACTCATTTGCGAAACCCAGGTCATGGCTAAAAATGAAATCATTGAGTTGTTCCCCCAAAGCATTATGACCAAAGTGTGACATGCAGACATCATCATCTCCTTGGACACCACACAGATTAACCCCAAAATTCGTACATAGAGTGCAATTAAAATCCCCCGCAAATATTAACATAATGTCATTGGTCTTACCGCTGCCTAACAATTTCAATGATTTCGAAATGTTATTTAGAACGGTGCCAACCTGACCTGGCGGGATATTATTATAGAAATTAACCAGAGCTATTGAGTGAGTGGCGTCAATATGTAGTATAATCAGATGGTAGTAATCATCGCTAACGAGCATCTTTATGTTCAAAGTGCTCGAAATGTAAGTGCATAGTCCTCCCTTTGCCCTACCACTCTGAACACCAACTGCTGGGCTGTGATAAGTCCTGTACCCATTCAAATGTATCGCATCCTTAGCCCATGTCTCCTGAAAAAGTAAGATCTCGGACTGAGTGACAAAGTCCCACCATTGTCGGTTACTCAGCTTAGAGCTGATCCCGGCAATATTCCAGGGCCGAGATTTTCCATCATATATCGAGTGTTTGGGATGAGCAAACATATCACTGATTTCTTTTTGTGGGGGTCTCGATAATATAGAAACATTATGATTACATACATGAACTACCGGAGAGTCGAGTACCCAGGGCATATGTCGGTGTTCCCGCACATCTTTATTCAATGGTGGGTCCTTTATTAATTCTGTTTTTGAGAGAGGAATATTTAATAAAAGCTCATGCCCAGCCAAATTCCCCACAGGAAGATCAGATAAATCATTGGGCTTATCTGAGCTTACACCAACCCTCTTGGACGTATCAGAGTCTGAAAAATGTGACTTCAGTCAATCAAGATCCTCCAAGGAATTCAACACTTCAAATCGGTTGTATATTGGAATAGTGTAACCGAACTGCCTCGGCCCTCTATAATTGCTACCTTTGAACACAGAGTTTTGTCGGTGCCTGGGGTTGCACGGCCGATAAAAGTATCCCAAAGGTAAAATGTTGATATCGTTGGGGTCAACAAATCCCCTATTGCCCTTATCCAAAATTGTATGGACAAGGTGGGGTGAGCTAAAAGTTAAAACGATACAATCTCCATAAAGTGTTTTAGGGGTATTACCCACCCATCTTATCCTACGGACCATTTTAAAGTCCGCAAAAAGAGATCTATTCAGGCCAGTCCTTTTAGTCAGGAAATGCAGGGACTTATTTTTCAACACTGACCATTGTTCTGAATCAATATGAGGGCAGGGAGGAACATTTGCCAGGACCACCGTGTATGGAGTAGCCTCTGGCGGTAGATTTAGATTTTGAGATGGATGATCGAAAGCATCCCGTTTTTCCACACGAGTGTTATCCACCCACGTCGATCTATTGTCATCGTTCATCCCTGTTGTTTTATGTACATTCACAGTTCTATCCAATGATTTAGACACCGGAGCACTAGGGGCGTCTCGAGACAGACTATGGTTCAGATGTCCTAAATCTTTGTTTAAATTAACATTACCATTACTAATACTGCCAAGCATGTTTTTAGTGGTAAGGGAGGCCTGCGGTAGTTCACGAACAGGGCTTACATTATTACTAGTTAAAGGGCAATCACTAGGTGTAACACCACTTGTGAGAACACTTAAGGTTTTACACTTCATCAGTTCCTCTACTGTAACCAGTCTAGCTTCTATTGTAGACACTTTCGTCAAAATTGGTTCCAGAAGTGATGTCATCATTGACTCGAGCCTTCCCCAGAAATTCCCATCAGTTAAGCTGCTATTATAGGTAACCGTCTCATTCTTGTTCGGGGATATTGATAACCCCCTGGGGTCTTCCACCAAGACCTTAGCAACTTTCCCCTTTCTCCTGTTCAATGCCAACACCCGCTTACTCTGCTTCGGAGGATTTCTACATTTCTTATTAACTGATTCGCCCTTTGTCCTCTCGTCGTGACTTTATTTCCCACAGGGACATCTACAGGGTCTAAGGTTATAGTTGGGACTGTAACTGTTTCCTGCCGATTGTATCATGAATAGAGATATCAGTCAGACTCGGAAACTGCTCTTTAGTGTTATTTACTGAGTCAGATCTACCTAAAACAGGCGTCAATGATAATCTACTAGAAACAGTAACCGGTTCCAGTGACAATCTACGTTCGGTCAGTTGAATTTCATGTATAAGGGCTGATTCAGCCCTTATAAGAAAAGCATCTAAAGTCCCTACAACACCGAGTTTATTGCGCGTGCTCATGTTCCAGCAGTGGTGACTATTGCCGCAGATAAATATACAGTAATAGGTAGAAAATACAAAATAAACAACAATACAGCAATGCAGCAATACAGTTTAACCCAGGGTTATTGACGTTAGAGGGGTGGCCCGGCCTTGCCTCTTTCTGCCTCTGACGGGCTCAGACGGGCCCGCCCTTGGCCCGGGCTTCGCCCGCGCGCGTCCCGCGCTGCGGGTGCCCTACCCCAAATTTAAAGTGCCACCGGCGCTGTGAAGTGACGCGCCGCTGCTGCGCCTCCCGGGCGTCTCGCGTTGCAGCCTGGGGGTTGTGGTCTTGCTCCCCCAGGCTGACCCTCAGTGGCGGTAGCAGTAGCGATAGCAGTGGGACAGGTCCTGGTCAACAGCAGACAGTACTGGGCTCCCGCGCTGCGGGTGCCCTACCCCAAATTTAAAGTGCCACCGGCGCTGTGAAGTGACGTGCCGCTGGTGCGCCTCCCGGGCGTCTCGCGTTGTAGCCTGGGGGTTGTGGTCTCGCTCCCCCGGGCTGACCCTCAGTGGCGGTAGCAGTAGCGATAGCAGTGGGACAGGTCCTGGTCAACAGCAGACAGTACTGGGCTCCCGCGCTGCGGGTGCCCTACCCCAAATTTAAAGTGCCTCCGGCGCTGTGAAGTGATGTGCCGCTGGTGCGCCTCCCGGGCGTCTCGCGTTGCAGCCTGGGGGTTGTGGTCTCGCTCCCCCGGGCTGACCCTCAGTGGCGGTAGCAGTAGCGATAGCAGTGGGACAGGTCCTGGTCAACAGCAGACAGTACTGGGCTCCAGCGCTGCGGGTGCCCTACCCCAAATTTAAAGTGCCACCGGTGCTGTGAAGTGACGCGCCGCTGGTGCGCCTCCCGGGCGTCTCGCGTTGCAGCCTGGGGGTTGTGGTCTTGCTCCCCCGGGCTGACCCTCAGTGGCGGTAGCAGTAGCGATAGTAGTGGGACAGGTCCTGGTCAAAAGCAGACAGTACTGGGCTCGCGCTGCGGGTGCCCTACCCCAAATCTTAAAGTGCCACCGGCGCTGTGAAGGGACGCGCCGCTGGTGCGCCTCCCGGGCGTCTCGCGTTGCAGCCTGGGGGTTGTGGTCTCGCTCCCCGGGCTGACCCTCAGTGGCGGTAGCAGTAGCGATAGCAGTGGGACAGGTCCTGTTCAACAGCAGACAGTACTGGGCTCCGCGCTGCGGGTGCCCTACCCCAAATTTAAAGTGCCACCGGCGCTGTGAAGTGACGCGCCGCTGGTGCGCCTCCCGGGCGTCTCGCGTTGCAGCCTGGGGGTTGTGGTCTCGCTCCCCCGGGCTGACCCTCAGTGGCGGTAGCAGTAGCGATAGCAGTGGGACAGGTCCTGCTCAACAGCAGACAGTACTGGGCTCCCCTCGTTCTCTTTCTTCTCTTGTGGTTCGGTGATCTGGGGGATTAAATTGTGGGGAGGAGGAGCAGTTGGAGCACAAGTCCTCACATTGTCCCTAAGGTGGGTACATTGCTATTCCAACTTCTTCTGAGTATCTTTTGCAGGGCTGGCATGGGATTCATGCTTCACCTTATGCTCGTCCTCATGCCACTGGATGAAGAGTGGGGTCTCCGAGCCTTGTCTGCAGGCTGCCTAATCTCTCTATGTCAAAGGTACCACGCTCTGGAAAGGACTTCTTTCCATCCTCATTAGTGAACCCCACTAACTCCTTTAAGTATTTCGTCATTTCTTTACCATATTGTTGGTACATAGTGTGGGTAGGACTCCCTTTTGTAGGGGCTCGCTACATTTAGATTGTCTGTCCCACCTCCCCCCATTGTAACTCCTTACAGATCAAACAAACCCGCCAGACCTATATTGCTTTATGATCAATGGCCGAACCTAAACTTAACCCCATATCCTAGTATTAGCAACTTTCACATAAGTGATACACTGCTCAGCCTCCTCACTAGCATTAAGCATGAGTGGTACAAACCTGTCTGTACCCACTATGCTGACCAAGCACTGGAGCATTCCCAAATGGACACAACTTAGAACACCCTGACTTCCGCTTACCTAAAAGTGTGCACTGCCCAATGGACTCCCCTCCCACTGGACGAAGCTTGATAAAGTCCCATCTTGGGACGCGCACTTAAAGATTCAGCGTTCACCATGCTAAACTGTCTAAGGTAAGCAACATGTAGTGTCACATGACCAAGACGCAACTGTGGTAGCCATATTGGACTAGTTCAATTACACATAGAGAACCAATGCAGCCACCTATGTAGGGTGTCCAGACAACTATGGGGTCGATTCCGATTTCGTTAGGAAAGCCCTCCGAACGACTCGGTCCCAGAGAGCTTTCAGAAAGAATCGCACTCCGTGATTCCGAATGACCGATTTCGATGTGTCAGTATAGTGATGGACTCGGTTCAGTCGGACTCCCATTGAACTCAATGGGAGCCTGTGTACCGAACGCGTACAGAGGCTCCCATTGCAAAAATGGGTGGGTGGGGAAAAGCGTGCACCCTGTGGCGGGCACCACATGGTGCCCGCCACACTGTGCATGCATGGAAAGGGGGGACCCATGGGTACCCGCCTGCAACCGATTCGGAGGGCCCCAGGTAAAGGGGGGCCTGCTATGGCCCTCCAAAGTCCGATTCCCGCAGCCGCTTTGTCTAGTTAAAACCGAGTCGGTATGGCTGTCAGAATCGGGCATCATACTCCCATGTTTGGAAAGCTGTTCCAATCGAAGCTGAACAAATCGGCTTAGAAGAATGAGTCGGACTGACTGATTCGGGTTCGGAACTGATTCGGTCGGTGCAGACGGCTTCCTCGCATTGCACTTGGTCATTCGGAACGGGGGACGATTCAGTCGGAAACATACGCTCCAAATCGGATTTGCTTTTTCCGAATCCCGTTTGGAGCCCTTCCGAATGACATTGGAATCGACCCCTATGTAGGGTGTCCTGTATGGTGTGAATATTCAACAAGTTACAACACAAAGCAATGAACATAATACAAGCACATGTTAAGTTTGTTTTCACACCTGGAATTCCACTGCCGGTGTTCGGGCGACTGGGCAGCATGTTTCAGACCCTACTCTGGAAGATGTTATTCTACATGACTGTAGTCTCCTTTGTGCTGTTCGCCCTCCCCCCATGTGTTATGTTTCCTAACTCTCTTGTGTAGTGCCATGCCACGAAACCTGAAAACTTAAGAGAAGAAAGCTGTGGAATCTGAAAAAGCATATTTTGTAGTATATGTAAAATCTGGGGAGATGCTGCCCTTTCCAGCCAAGGATGAATGTTTGTGTCAATGGATATATCAGATTGAAACTGCTCTAGTGTTCCCTGTAGTTTTACTGTCTTATATTAATCTCTTAATAAGACATCGCCCCATATTTAGCACACTAACAGCTTTATTATTAGTGTGAACAGGGAGGGGTTAATGAGTGCTGCAGGTGCCCAGTTAACCCGGACACCAGCTACAGGCGCAGTACACAGCGGGCTAACAGGTTATGAAATCTGTGCCGAAGACCATTTGTCTAAGAACTTTGAACAAAAGGCTCAACTCAACAGGTATTTATGGAAGCCTTGTTGTGGGTTCAAAGGGGAAGCTTCCAGACCATGAAGGGTGTTCCTGGGGAAGCTCCAGACCATGCAAGAGCGCTCCAGGGGAAGCTCCAGACCATGCAAGGGCGCTCCAGCGCAAGTTTCCAGACCACGAAGGGTGTTCCTGGGGAAGCTTCCAGACCATGCAAGGGCGCTCCAGGAGAAGCTTCTAGACCATGCTTGGGCACTCTAGGGGAAGTTTCCAGACCATGCAAGGGTGCTCCAGGGCAAGTTTCCAGACCACGAAGGGTGTTCCTGGGGAAGCTTCCAGACCATGCAAGGGCGCTCCAGGGAAAGCTCCAAACCATGCAAGGGCGCTCCAGGGGAAGCTCCAGACCATGCAAGGGCGCTCCAGGGGAAGCTTCCAGATCATGCAAGGGCGCTCCAGGGGAAGCTTCCAGACCATGCAAGGGCGCTCCAGGGGAAGCTCCAGACCATGCAAGGCTGCTCCAGGGGAAGCTTCCAGATCATGCAAGGCTGCTCCAGGGGAAGCGTCCAGATCATGCAAGGGTGCTCCAGGGAAGATACACCATGCTTGGGCACTCTACGGGAAGTTTCCAGACCATGCAAGGGTTCTCCGGAGGAAGATTCTAGACCATGCAGGGCGCTCCAGGGGAAGCTTCCAGACCATGCATGGGCGCTCCAGTGAAAGCTTCCAGATCATGCAAGGGCACCCTATAAGCTTCTAAACCATGCAAGGGTGCTTCAGGAGAAGCTTCCAGACCATGCAAGGGTGCTCCAGCGGAAGCTTCCAGACCACGCAAGGGTGCTTCAGGAGAAGCTTCCAGACCATGCAAGGGCGATCCAGGGGAAGCTTCCAGACCATGCAAGGGCGCTCTAGGGGAAGCTTCCAGACCATGCAAGGGTACTCCAGGGGAAGCTTCTAACCTTGCAAGGGTGCTCCAGGAGAAGCTTCCAGGCCATGCAATGGCAATCTAGGGCAAGCTTCCAGACCATGCAAGGGCACTCCAGGAGAAGCTTCCAGACCATGCAAGGGCACTCCAGGGGAAGCTTCTAAACCATGCAAGGGTACTTCAGGAGAAGCTTCCAGACCATGCAAGGGCGCTCCAGGGGAAGCCTCAGGACCATGAAAGGGCGCTCCAGGGGAAGCTTCCAGACCATGCAAGGGTGCTCCAGGGAAAGCTTCTAGACCATGCTTGGGCACTCTAGGGGAAGTTTCCAGACCCTGCAAGGGTGCCTCGGAGGAAGATTCTAGACCATGCAGAGCGCTCCAGGGGAAGCTTCCAGACCATGCAAGGGTGCTCCAGGGGAAGCCTCCAGACCATGCAAGGGCACACCAGGGGAAGCCTCAGGACCATGCAAGGGCAATCCAGCAGAAGCTTCCAGACCGTGCAAGTGCGCCCAGGGGATGCTTCCAGACCATGCAAGGGTGCCACAGGGGAAGCTTCTAGACCATGCTTGGGCACTCTAGGGGAAGTTTCCAGACCATGCAAGGGTGCTCCAGGGCAAGCTTCCAGACCACCAAGAGTGTTCCTGGGGAAGCTTCCAGACCAAGCAAGGGCGCTCCAGGGGAAGCTCCAGACCATGCAAGGGCACGCCAGGGGAAGCTCCAGACCATGCAAGGGTGCTCCAAGGGAAGCTTCCAGACCATGCAAGACTGCTCTAGGGAAAGCTTCCAGACCATGCAAGGGTGCTTCAGGAGAAGCTTCCAGACCATGCAAGGGCGCTCCAGGGGAAGCTTCCAGACCATGCAAGGGCACTCTAGGGGAAGCTTCCAGACCATGAAAGCGAACTCCAGGGGAAGCTTTTAACCTTGCAAGGGTACTCCAGGAGAAGCTTCCAGACCATGCAAGGGCACTCTAGGGCAAGCATCCAGAGCATGCAAGGGGGATCCAGGAGAAGCCTCCAGACCATGCAAGTGTGCTCCAGGGGAAGCCTCAGGACTAGGCCTGGGCGGAAAACTACGCTCGCGTAGTTTGCGTAGTTTGCGCAACTACGCGCTACGCAAATTGCACGTAGCACAGTGCAAAAATGCGTAGCGGGCATTTTTTGCTTGCTCGCGGTCCTCAACGTCAAGTTGGCGACCGTGAGCGAGCAAAATGACATCCCAGCAAGACTTTTTCCTCGTTCGCGATCAGCAACATCAAGTTGCCGATCGCGAGCGTGGAAAATAAACCTCCCGGCGAGATTCTCAACGCGGGGAGGTCAGGTTTCTCATTGCGAGTGGTCGCGTATGCTCGCGACCGCTCGCGATGAGAAACTACCAGTCCGCATTGAGAAAACTGCAGCTCGAGTACAAATCTGCTCGAGCGGCAGAAAACGACTGCTTGCACTGTGCAAGATGCCGTTTGCAATGATTGCACAGTGCGGACAAGCATCCGGCACTGTGCAATCATTGCGAACAGCATTTCCTACCGCACTACGCAGTTCGCGTAGTGCACGCGTAGCTCGCGTAGTGCGAAGTGCACTTCGCGAAGCTATGCGTAGCGCAACTACGCGAACTACGCCCAGGGTTACTTAGGACCATGCAAGTGCACTCCAGCAGAAGCTTCCAGACCATGCAAGGGAACTCCAGGGGAAGCTTCTAAACCATGCAAGGGTGCTTAAGGAGAAGCATCCAGACCATGCAAGGAGGCTCCAGGGGAAGCCTGCAGACCATGCAAGGGTGCTCCAGGGGAAGCCTCAGGACCATGCAAGGGCACTCCAGGAGAAGCTTCCAGACCATGCAAGGGCACTCCAGGGGAAGCTTCTAAACCATGCAAGGGTGCTTCAGGAGAAGCTTCCAGATCATGCAAGGGTGCTCCAGGGGAAGCTTCCAAACCATGCAAGGGTGTTCCAGGGAAAGCTTCTACACCATGCTTGGGCACTCTACGGGAAGTTTCCAGACCATGCAAGGGTTCTCCGGAGGAAGATTCTAGACCATGCAGGGCGCTCCAGGGGAAGCTTCCAGACCATGCAAGGGAGCTCCAGGGGAAGCCTCCAGACCATGCAAGGGCGCTCCAGAGGCAGGTTCCAGACCATGCAAGCGAAACACCAGGGGAAGCCTCAGGACCATGCAAGGGCAATCCAGCAGAAGCTTCCAGACCATGCAAGTGCGCTCCAGGGGATGCTTCCAGACCATGCAGGGGTGCTCCAGGGGAAGCTTCTAGACCATGATTGGGCACTCTAGGGGAAGTTTCCAGACCATGTAAGGGCTCTCCAGGGGAAGCTTCCAGACCATGCAAGGGCGCTCCAGGGGAAGCTCCAGACCATGCAAGGGTGCTCCAGGGGATGCATCCAGACCATGCAAGGCTGCTCCAGGGGAAGCTTCCAGACCATGTAAGGCTGCTCCAGGGGAAGCTTCCAGACCATGCAAGGGTGCTCCAGGGGAAGCTTCTAGACCATGCTTGGGCACTCTAGAGGAAGTTTCCAGACCATGCAAGGGTGATGCAGGGCAAGCTTCCAGACCACCAAGGGTGTTCCTGGGGAAGCTTCCAGACCATGCAAGGGTGCTCCAGGGGAAGCTCCAGACTATGCAGGGGCGCTCCAGGGGAGCTCCAGACCATGCAAGGGTGCTCCAGGGGAAGCTTCTAAACCATGCAAGGGTGCTTCAGGAGAAGCTTCCAGATCATGCAAGGGTGCTCCAGGGGAAGCTTCCAACCATGCAAGGGTGTTCCAGGGAAAGCTTCTAGACCATGCTTGGGCACTCTAGGGGAAGTTTCCAGACCATGCAAGGGTGCTCCAGGGGAAGCTTCCAGACCACCAAGGGTGTTCCTGGGGAAGCTTCCAGTCCATGCAAGGGCACTCCAGGGGAAGCTCCAGACCATGCAAGGGTGCTCGAGGGGAAGCTTCCAGACCATGCAAGGCTGCTCCAGGGGAAGCTTCCAGACCATGCAAGGCTGCTCCAGGGGAAGCTTCCAGACCATGCAAGGCTGCTCCAGGGGAAGCTTCCAGACCATGCAAGGGTGCTTCAGGAGAAGCTTCCAGACCATGCAAGGGTGCTACAGGTGAAGCTTCCAGACCATGCAAGGGCGCTCTAGGGGAAGCTTCCAGACCATGCAAGGGAACTCTAGGGGAAGCCTCTAACCTTGCAAGGGTACTCCAGGAGAAGCTTCCAGACCATGCAAGGGCACTCTAGGGCAAGCTTCCAGACCATGCAAGGGGGCTCCAGGGAAGCCTCCAGACCATGCAAGGGTGCTCCAGGGGAAGCCTCAGGACCATGCAAGCGCAGTCCAGGAGAAGCTTCCAGACCATGCAAGGGCGCTCCAGGGGAAGCTTCTAAACCATGCAAGAGTGCTTCAGGAGAAGCTTCCAGACCATGCAAGGGCGCTCCAGGGGAAGCTTCCAAACCATGCAAGGGGGCTCCAGGGGAAGCCTGCAGACCATGCAAGGGTGCTCCAGGGGAAGCCTCAGGACCATGCAAGGGCACTCCAGGAGAATCTTCCAGACCATGCAAGGGCACTCCAGGGGAAGCTTCTAAACCATGCAAGGGTGCTTCAGGAGAAGCTTCCAGATCATGCAAGGATGCTCCAGGGGAAGCTTCCAAACCATGCAAGGGTGCTCCAGGGAAAGCATCTAGACCATGCTTGGGCACTCTAGGGGAAGTTTCCAGACCATGCAAGGGCGCTCCGGAGGAAGATTCCAGACCATGCAAGGCTGCTCCAGGGGAAGCTTCCAGACCATGCAAGGCAGCTCCAGGGGAAGCTTCCAGATCATGCAAGGCTGCTCTAGGGGAGCTTCCAGACCATGCAATGCTGCTCCAGGGGAAGCTTCCAGATCATGCAAGGATGCTCCAGGGGAAGCTTCCAGACCATGCATGGGCCCTCCAGTGAAAGCTTCCAGATCATGCAAAGGCACCCTAGGGGAAACTTCTAAACCACGCACGCGTGCTTCAGGAGAAGCTTCCAGACCATGCAAGGGTGCTCCAGGGGAAGCTTCCAGACCATGCAAGGGTGCTTCAGGAGAAGCTTCCAGACCATGCAAGGGCGCTCCAGGGGTAGCTTCCAGACCATGCAAGGGCACTCCAGGGGAAGCTCCTAACCTTGCAAGGGTACTCCAGGAGAAGCTTCCAGGCCATGCAAGGGCCCTCTAGGTCAAGCTTCCAGACCATGCAAGGGTGCTCCAGGGGAAGCCTCAGGACCATGCAAGGGCACTCCAGGAGAAGCTTCCAGACCATGCAAGGGCACTCCAGGGGAAGCTTCTAAACCATGCAGGGGTGCTTCAGGAAAAGCTTCCAGACCATGCAAGGGCACTCGAGGGGAAGCTTCCAGACCATGCACAGGGGCTCCAGGGGAAGCCTCCAGACATGCAATGGTGCTGCAGGGGAAGCCTCAGGGCCATGCAAGGGCACTCCAGGAGAAGCTTCCACACCATGCAAGGGCACTCCAGGGGAAGCTTCTAAACCATGCAAGGGTGCTTCAGGAGAAGCTTCCAGATCATGCAAGGGCGCTCCAGGGGAAGCTTCCAGACCATGCAAGGGTGCTCCAGGGAAAGCTTCTAGACCATGCTTGGGCACTCTAGGGGAAGTTTCCAGACCATGCAAGGGCGCTCTGGGGGAAGATTCCAGACCACGCAGGGCGCTCCAGGGGAAGCTTCCAGACCATGCAAGGGCGCTCCAGGGCAAGCCTCCAGACCATGTAAGGGCACTCCAGGGGAAGCCTCAGGACCATGCAAAGGGCAATCCAGCAGAAGCTTCCAGACCATGCAAGTGCGCTCCAGGGGAAGATTCTAGACCATGCTTGGACACTCTAGGGGAAGTTTCCAGACCATGCAAGGGTGCTCCTGGGCAAGCTTCCAGACCACGAAGGGTGTTCCTGGGGAAGCTTCCAGACCATGCAAGGGCGCTCCAGGGGAAGCTCCAGACCATGCAAGGGCGCTCCAGGAGAAGCTCCAGACCATGCATGGGCCCTCCAGTGAAAGCTTCCAGATCATGCAAAGGCACCCTAGGGGAAACTTCTAAACCACGCAAGCGTGCTTCAGGAGAAGCTTCCAGACCATGCAAGGGTGCTCCAGGGGAAGCTTCCAGACCATGCAAGGGTGCTTCAGGAGAAGCTTCCAGACCATGCAAGGGCGCTCCAGGGGAAGCTTCCAGACCATGCAAGGGCACTCCAGGGGAAGCTCCTAACCTTGCAAGGGTACTCCAGGAGAAGCTTCCAGGCCATGCAAGGGCCCTCTAGGTCAAGCTTCCAGACCATGCAAGGGTGCTCCAGGGGAAGCCTCAGGAAGCATGCAAGGGCACTCCAGGAGAAGCTTCCAGACCATGCAAGGGCACTCCAGGGGAAGCTTCTAAACCATGCAGGGGTGCTTCAGGAAAAGCTTCCAGACCATGCAAGGGCGCTCCAGGGGAAGCTTCCAGACCATGCACGGGGGGGCTCCAGGGGTAGCCTCCAGGCATGTAATGGTGCTGCAGGGGAAGCCTCAGGGCCATGCAAGGGCACTCCAGGAGAAGCTTCCACACCATGCAAGGGCACTCCAGGGGAAGCTTCTAAACCATGCAAGGGTGCTTCAGGAGAAGCTTCCAGATCATGCAAGGGTGCTCCAGGGGAAGCTTCCAGACCATGCAAGGGTGCTCCAGGGAAAGCTTCTAGACCATGCTTGGGCACTCTAGGGGAAGTTTCCAGACCATGCAAGGGCGCTCTGGGGGAAGATTCCAGACCACGCAGGGCGCTCCAGGGGAAGCTTCCAGACCATGCAAGGGCGCTCCAGGGCAAGCCTCCAGACCATGTAAGGGCACTCCAGGGGAAGCCTCAGGACCATGCAAAGGGCAATCCAGCAGAAGCTTCCAGACCATGCAAGTGCGCTCCAGGGGAAGCTTCTAGACCATGCTTGGGCACTCTAGGGGAAGTTTCCAGACCATGCAAGGGCGCTCTGGGGGAAGATTCCAGACCACGCAGGGCGCTCCAGGGGAAGCTTCCAGACCATGCAAGGGCGCTCCAGGGCAAGCCTCCAGACCATGTAAGGGCACTCCAGGGGAAGCCTCAGGACCATGCAAAGGGCAATCCAGCAGAAGCTTCCAGACCATGCAAGGGCGCTCCAGAGGCAATTTCCAGACCATGCAAGGGCACTCCAGGAGGAGCTTCCAGACCATGCAAGGGCGCTCCAGGGGAAGCCTCAGGGCCATGCAAGGGCAATCCAGGGGAAGCTTCCAGACCATGCAAGTCCGCTCCAGGGGAAGCTTCCAGACCATGCAAGGGCACACCAAGGGAAGCCTCAGGACCATGCAAGGGCACTCCAGCAGAAGCTTCCAGACCATGCAAGTACGCTCCTGGGGAAGCTTCTAAACCATGCAAGGGTGCTTCAGGAGAAGCTTCCAGACCATGCATGGGCGCTCCAGTCGAATCCTCCAGACCATGCAAAGGCACTCCAGGAGAAACTTCCAGAGCATGCAAGGCCACTCCAGAGGCCGTTTACAGATCATGCAAGAGCGCTCCAAGGGCAGTTTCCAGACCATGCTTGGGAGCTCCAGGAGAAGCTTCCAGATCATAGAAGGGCTCTCTCTGGGATGTTTCCAGACCATTCATGTGTGCTCCAGGGAAAGCTTCTAAACCATGCAAGGGCACTCCAGAGACAGTTAACAGACCATGCAAGGGCGCTCCAGAGACAGGTAACAGACCATGCAAGGGAACACCAGGGGAAGCCTCAGGACCATGCAAGGGCAATCCAGGGGAAGCTACCAGACCATGCAAGTGCACTCCAGGGGAAGCTTCTAAACCATGCATGGGCGCTCCAGTAAAAACTGCCAGACCATGCAAGGGAGCTCCAGGGGAAGCTTCTAAACCATGCTTGGGTGCTCCAGGAGAAGCTTCCAGACCATGCAAGTGCGCTCCAGGGGAAGCTTCTAAACCATGCAAGGGTGCTCCAGGGGAAGCTTCTAAACCATGCAAGGGTGCTCCAGGGGAAGCTTCCAGACCATGCAAGGGCACTACAGTGAAAGCTTCCAGACCATGCAAGGGGGCTCCAGGGGAAGCTTCTAAACCATGCATGGGTGCTCCAGAGGCAGTTTACAGACCATGCAAGGGCACTCCAGGGGAAGCTTCTAAACCATGCATGGGCGCTCCAGTAAAAGCTTCTAAACCATGCAAGGGCACTCCAGGGGAAGCTTCCAGATCATGCAAGGGTGCTCCAGGGGAAGCTTCTAAACCATGCAAGGGTGCTCCATGGTAAGCTTCCAGACCATGCAAGGGCACTCCAGTGAAAGCTTCCAGACCATGCAAGGGGGCTCCAGGGGATGCTTCCAGATCATGCAAGGGGGCTCCAGGGGAAGCTTCTAAACCATGCATGAGTGCTCCAGAGGCAGTTTACAGACCATGCAAGGGTGCTCCAGGGCAATCTTCCAGACCATGCAAGGGCAATCCAGGGGAAGCTTCCAGATCATGCAAGGGCACTCCAGTGAAAGCTTTCAGACCATGCAAGGGAGCTCCAGGGGAAGCTTCTAAACCATGCATGGGTGCTCCAGAGGCAGTTTACAGACCATGCAAGGGTGCTCCAGAAGCAGTTTACCGACCATGCAAGGGTGCTCCAGAGGCAGTTTACCGACCGTGCAAGGGCACCCCAGAGGCAGTTTACCGACCATGCAAGGGTGCTCCAGAGGCAGTTTACAGACCATGCAAGCTCAGTGGAATCTTCTAGATAATGAAATTGGGCTCCTGGGGAAGTGTCCAGACCATTTCACAAGCTCAAGGGAACCCAACATCCTTTACAGGATCCCACCAGTGTGTACCCTGCAGGGGGCCAGAAACCCATCTTCAGACAAGGGTTTTTTAAAGTTTATATTTGTAACATTTACACAAGAATATACCACAGCCCTGCACAGTGTGATGAATGGGCACAACACCAGGCAAGGTGAGCTCATGTCATCCACAGCTGTAGAAACAAGGCTTTGATCTGCTGGTGGGGGCCTCGTGGCTCCACCTCCAAGCTGGCCCCTCCTCCTACTCCTCACAGCGCATTATAGAACACGAAGCCAGATATGCTTGTTTCCTTGGCAACGAAGAGGGGCATCACTCTAGACCCGTGGTACTCATAGTACGGCCCGTGGGCCACCAGCGGCCCGGCAGGCCTTCTTTGGCGGCCCACGGACCTTGCCTTGCACTTTCTATGTTTCAAGTGAGGCCGGCAGTAAACACAGAAGATGGCCGCAGGAGCATACGTAGTGACTACGTATTAAATAGTTATTCACTACGGATGCTCCTGCGGCCATGTTCTGTGTTTACTGCCGGCCTCTGTGACGTCAGGGCACCCTCGGAAAGCTTCCCAAAAGGCCCTTTAAAAGTCAGCTGTAGGCGCTTTCACAACTGACTTTTAAAGGGCCTTTTGAGAAGCTTCCTGTTTGGACAGAGACAGATAGAGGCAGAGACAGAAATAGACAGAGAACGATAGAGACAGATAGAGACAGAGACAGATAGAGACAGAGAAAGATAGAGACAGAGACAGAGATACAGACAGAGACAGAAACAGGAGACAGATAGACACAGAGAGAGACAGACAGAACCAGACAGAGACAGAGACAGATAGAGACAGACAGAGACAGATAGAGATAGAGAGAGAGACAGAGAGATAGAGACAGAGACCGAGAGATAGAGACAGAGACAGATAGAGACAACAGATAGAGACAGATAGAGACAGACAGAGACAGATAGAGTCAGAAACAGGTAGAGACAGAGGCAGAGATACAGACAGAGACAGAAACAGGAGAAAGCTAGAGATAGAGACAGACAGAGACAGACAGAGAGAGACAGACAGACACAGACAGAGACAGCAGAGACAGACAAAGACAGATAGAGACAGACAGAGACAGATTGAGATAGAGACAGACAGAGACAGAGATAGAGACAGATAGAGACAACAGATAGAGACAGAAACAGAAAGATAGAGTCAGAGACACATAGAGACAGAGGCAGATAGAGTCAGAGACAGAGATAGATACAGAGACAGAGAGAGAGACAGAGACACATAGAGATAGAGACAGAAACAGATAGAGACAGATAGAGACAGATAGAGATAAAGACAGACAGAGACAGATAGAGACAGACAGAGACAGATAGAGACAGACAGAGACAGATAGAGACCGATAGAGACAGACAGAGATAGAGACAGACAGAGAAGGAGACAGATAGAGACAACAGATAGAGACAGACAGAGAGAGACAGAGACAGATAGAGAGAGCAGGAAGCCATGCACCCTGGTCCTACTAGACCTATCTGCGGCATTCGATACGGTCAATCATGACCAACTATTGTCGCAGGTTTTTGAGTTGGGCATCCATGGGCTGGCACATCAATGGATTTTGTCCTTCTTGTCAGGCCGCTCCCAAAGGTCCAGTTGGCTGATCGGGTGTCCAACATCGGTGCATTAACGTGCGGAGTCCCCCAGGGGTCAGCGCTGTCCCCCCTTCTCTTCAACATCTATCTCCAGCCACTGGTGGCTGCTCTGGCCCGCATGGAGTGTCAAGTATTCAATTACGCAGATGACACGCAAATAATCATCCAGATCGACAACTCCTCCCTGGCTCACACACGCATGCAAAACATACTCAGGTACATGGTCAACTGGATGAGAGCACACTCACTTAAAATTAATCCCGACAAAACCGAGGTACTGGCCATTACCACCGGAAACAACCCATGGAGCGACCTTTTTTGGCCACAAGAGTTAGGTACCACCCCCACGCCAGTCCCAGTCATAAAAAGTCTCGGCATAAAAATAGATGCCAAGCTCTCCATGTCGAACCAGGTGTCCACCGTGACGGGGACATGTCTAGGCTTACTGAGACAGCTGCGGAGACTTGTCCCCCTCCTCTCATTTACTGCACTACGGATGGCCGTGTCGGCAATGATCGTGTCACGGTTGGACTATGGCAACGCTCTGTACATTGGCCTCCCTGAAAAGTTGCTAACCAAACTCCAAGTTGCCATGAACGACACAGCTAGACTACTCTTCAGGCTCCCAAGACGGGCACATGCCACCCCCCTACTGCAGCAGCTGCACTGGCTCCCTATCAAACAGAGAGCCAGGTTTAAAGGTCTTTGTATAGCCCACAAAGCCATCCATGGCCGGGCCCCAGTTTACATTAAGGAGCGCCTCAAAAACTATGTGCCAGGACTTACCCTTCGATTGTCTGAAGCAGGCCTATTGGCCTGCCCGCGCTTCAATACGACCTCCAAAGGGGGCAGAGCCTTTTCTGTAGTGATCCCGTAACTGTGGAACGGGCTGCCGGAAAGCCTTCGTAGGGAACCTACCCTCCTCCCAATTAGGATAAAACTTAAGACGCTTCTTTCTGAAGCCTGGGGCACAACCTAGGCCAAGTCTGTTGCATGTACATGCTGATCATGGTGAGGTTTAGTCTCTCTCTCATAGCGCTAAGAGACCTGTCGGTGAACATGCGCTTTATAAGTCCCAGTTAACAATAACAATAACAATAACAGACAGAGAGAGACAGAGACAGATAGAGAGAGACAGAGACAGATAGAGACAGAGACAGATAGGACAGAGATAGATACAGAGACAGAGAGAGACAGGGACAGACAGAGACAGATAGAGACAGATACAGATAGAGACAGATAGAGACAAATACAGATAGAGACAGAGATAGAGACAGGGACAGACAGAGACAGATAGAGACAGAGACAGATAGAGAAAAATACAGATAGAGATAGATAGAGACAGAGACAGATAGAGACAAAGACAGATAGAGACAGAGACAGATAGAGACAGAGACAGACAGAGACAGATAGAGACGGAGACAGATAGAGACAAATACAGATAGAGACAGATAGAGACAGAGACAGGGATAGAGGCAGAGATAGAGACAGAGATAGAGACAGGGACAGACAGAGACAGACACAGAGAGAGAGAGAGATAGAGAGAGAGAGAGAGAGAGAGAGAGAGAGATAGAGATAGAGATAGAGACAGAGATAGAGATAGATAGAGCGAGATAGAGAGAGATAAATAGAGATAGAGAGAGATAGATAAAGAGAGAGAGATAGAGAGAGAGAGAGATAGAGAGAGATAGAGATAGATAGAGAGAGATAGAGAAAGAGAGAGAGAGAGATAGAGAGAGATAGAAAGAGAGAGAGAGAGAGAGAGAGAGAGAGAGAGAGAGAGCGAGATAGAGACCGAGAGAGAGAGAGATAGAGAGAGAGATAGAGAGAGAGATAGATAGAGAGAGAGAGATAGATAGATAGATAGATGTGTGTAGCCGGGTCTGGTGGCTCAGTGGACTAATGTGTCTGCTGCATGGGCCTGTGTTCAACCTCATGGTCACAGTTTTTTTTTTTTTGCTCTAGCCCTGCCCCCCCACTGACCCCGCCCCCACCGGTGCGGCCCTCGGCTACAAACCACACTGTAAATTTGGCCCCCAAAGTTTGTGAGTACCCATGTTCTAGACAGACACATACAACCAGTGGTGAAAGTGCATAAAAAAAGTATGGGAACTGTTGCTGCAATGGGGCAGGGTGGGTGAGCGTGCAGGTGTTGTTAAAGGTGTGGTTAAAAAAACCAAAATATTTTGTAACTTTTTCGGTCTTTCACCTTCAAGTAACTATATATATAATAACACACAGCTAACATGAAATTAAATGCAAGTTATGTTAGTCAGTGGGAAATGCCGTATCAGACAACATGAAACCTCTATTAGTTAATGTACTGCAGAGGTCTGTATGTGTAACCAGAAAACCACAGAATTGAATCCTGGTTGGTGCAGTGGAGAATAGTGACTTGTGTATGTTCAGTGCTACAAGGTCCCAGTCTGTGACAGAAAGCACTTTGAATATGTACGTCATTATTTTAAACTTGCATTACACACATTATAAGATAGGCTGCTACAAAATGGGCAAAAAGGTTTAAGATAAAAAAAAGTGCTTTCAAAATATAGATTTTAGTACTATCCAGACTGTACGTAGTGCAACGTTTTTTATAACTGTCTTTTAAAAACAAACACTTCACAGCACAGATGGTGACTGCCTTGCCCTACCACTCAAAAAGAATAAATGTGTGTCATCAGGAGGCTTCAAATGATTCCATCAATTAAAGTCAATATTGGCTTCCA
Organism: Calotriton arnoldi; assembly: GCA_963921515.1. Taxonomy (NCBI): domain Eukaryota; kingdom Metazoa; phylum Chordata; class Amphibia; order Caudata; family Salamandridae; genus Calotriton; species Calotriton arnoldi. The sequence goes on along the minus strand of CAWUFW010007999.1, from coordinate 102,672 downwards.
GGCACCCTTTACATTTACAGATTGACCGGTTGTGCACATTTACATTTCTTTTAGGTAAGCAGCACCCTGGCAAGAAGGCTTGTTTACCTGTCTGCCCCTCCCTCAGTTTCACAGACAAGGAGACTCTCTGCTTTACACTTCACCTGAAGCATTTCAGCTCTCGGAAATAGCTGTCCTGGGTGGTTGTCTTTTCACAAAAAAGTTGGGGAGACTGTTTTTCTAAAATTAAGAAAGTATGGACACTTTGTGCCCCTCAAAACCCCACACTTCGACCACTGCAACTCACTCAAATAAGATAAACGCAAAGCACAGATTATGCGTTAATTACTCCGGCGGGGGTTCGGTTCAGAGCAGAGACGATCTCGGGTGCCCAGAGCTCCCTGCACCCCCCACAGGACCCATCGAGGCCTGCGTTTGAGCCTTGCTTCACTTCAGCCGGTCGGTTACAGTCGGGTCGGGTCAATAACGTTCCAGCTATGTTGATGCGACATGCAAACGTCTCATATTTCATCAGAGGGCGATCGCTGACTCTGGCTTCGACGACTGGTGCTGCCAACCCCTCAATACCAGCCAACAGTCAGTTTACAATCCGGCTCTAGCTGATCAAGTTTGACCTCTTATCAATAACCTACCTATCGAGTATAAAAAACTCCAGATTTCCCTGACCCGCCCTCTCTCTTAATTTAGAAAGACACACTTTAGTAAGCTAGTGATGCCGACCCAATGGTCCTGGACAGCAGGGTTGGACCCGAGCACCAAAATAAAAGTGTCAACCACTAGCGAATCGAAGGCCAGATTTATCAAAGGGCTGAGACACTTTTGTACCACACAACGGGGTACAAAAGCGATGCAACCCTTAAGATGTGATTTATCAATCCACGCAAGGCCACCTTGCTTGACCCTGAGCGGCTTGATAAATCCAGAGTAATGCAACCCAGCACAAATCTCTGCATTGCATCACTCTGCACCAGGGAGTCGTTTCATAGGTGGTGCGTGCATGTTCCCATGTAACACCCATGGCTTTCGACGCATTCCCATTTTTACCATTACTAGTAGACCTGGGAATTCCCCAAAATTGCAGTGCCTCCCCAGGCTTTCTGCAGCACACATAGAAAGAAGAAAATGTCTCAGGGGATAGTTTTTGTGCAGGAAGGTGCCCCCTCCAGCACAAAAACAATCCTGCTTACAATGCAGGCACCCTTGCACCACGGTGCAAGGGTGCCTGCAGTGGAGCTAGGCAGCGCATTGTGCGCAAGCGCTGGGAAAAGGCAGGAATGCACTGTACAATGTTAAGTACAGCGCATTCCTGCCCTTTCTTTATCATGCAGCACAGTGCAGCAAGGTGGCTTGTTGCGCTGCGAGATATAATGATAAATATGTGCCTAGACAGCTAAAAAAGTGGTCAACATTTGCTAATCGGGGAAGTTTTCAACTTGTAAGGACATCTGTATAAGTGTTTTCCAGGGTATAGACGGCTGCATGCATTTGTGTTTGCTGCAGGCAACATTGGTGGTAATATCAGGGGAATAAACAATTAAAACCAACTCACAAGACCATAAAACAGGCCCACAAGTAGACCAAAACACCTTGTAGGCCAGTTCGACTCTGTGAGAGCCCATGTAGGGAGGAACTTCCCAACCACTTCAAAGGGTCTGGGGAGCATGCGCAACAAAAGCACCTCCTGTAGAGGGAACAAAGCAGCCTCAGTGCAGGAGGCCTGGCCACCGCATTGTGAGGGAGGTTGTGGCTTGAGGCGTGCCATCAAACCTGCTGCTGGAGGCTGCGATCCGGCCTGCGCGTCTCAGTCTTGGACCGGAAGCACACAAGGGAAAGGTGTTTGGTGATCCGCACCGTGCATCAAAGAACATAATGTTGCAAAAATAAAATTAAAAATAACAACACACATCCTTGTGCACATAGAGCAGAGAGAGGTCGCATCCGGGATGCCATTGCCAGGGAGTGTGACTTAGAGGGGATGGCACGTTTCGGCTCAGAAAACTGTGTCCTGATGAAAAGTCAGCATCGACACGGTGTCCCTGCTAACACTTCAGACAGGAAAGCACTTTACTAAACAAGCACTGACACGAACCATAGGTCTGGCTTACAATGAAAGCACCCCTAAAGTAACTGATTGGTTTAGTGACTCACTTAGTCACCATACATGCACTCCACTATCACTCACCCATGCACTCATAGATACATTTATCCACCCACTGACTCATTCCTGCATTCACCCTCTTACACAAGCACAATAAAACACATTCACAAACTTAACATCACATGCAAGATATCTGGGATCTGCAGTATGCCCTAAAAGAATTAAAATAAAAAGAGAAAAGGGAAAGAAATGAACGAGGACCAATAACAGGAAAAATAGAAAACTATGCATGGAACCTCTAACTGCCATTCTAAATGACTCAAACATTCAGTACCACATGTACGCGGATGACACTCAACTGTATTTGAAGATCTCCTCTCCAGATGACATTAAAACTCTTAACGGAGCTCTTCAAAAAACTCAACAATGGCTAACTCATAACCACCTATTACTTAACTCTCTCAAAACTGAATTTCTCCTGATTTCCCCACGCAACCACGAGGCTCCCACGCAAAACTGGATCAAAAATCTCAGCACTCAACTGCACCCCGCATTTGGTGGACTCCGCCTGCTCTTTAGGGGTCACCCTAGACAAATTTCTAAACATGCAAGGTCACATCAGTGCAACCATTAAGAGTGCCAACCATCAGCTCAACACTCTTAGGAAAATCAAACCGTTCCTACCTCCAGAAGACATGCAATCAGCAGTCCAATCCTTAGTTATATCACGAGTTGAATATGGCTTGGTGACCCTAGCTGGTCTTCCTAAATCTAGGTTAGCACCGCTAAGAGCTACTCTGAACGCCTCTGCCAGACTAATCACAGGTTCAAGAAAGCATGATCATATCACACCTGACCTAATCCAGCTTAACTGGCTCCCCATTGAAGCTAGGATCCGCTTCAAAATAGCCTGCCTGACACATAAAGCTATACACTTCAATAGCCCCATTTACCTGGCAAAAAACTTGAGCTCTCCGGATCCAGAAGAAACCTAAGAAGCTCCAATACCCTTCTACTGAAACCACCGAAATTCAATAAAAAAAGAACTTACAATCGTACCTTCTCAGGACTGGCTCCAAGAATTTGGAATGCCCTTCCAACAGAGATCAGAACCAATCCTTCGACTGCCTCATTCAAAAACAGGTCAAATGGCTACTATTGGAAGAACTGCATCAACAATAGCCTCCATGTCATTTGCTAGTCAATTACCTGCATTCTTGACAAGCATTTTTACTTTGTTGTGTTGAAATTTATGCTTGACAATGTACTTTCACTTTATGTTTGTAACTCGTGCTTGACAATCATTCTCACTTGGGGTTTAAAACGTATCTCATCTGTCTTTATAGTAAGGCGATGATGAAACTGTTCGGCCTCATCTGGGTGGGCTGTTTACTGTTTGTTCATTTTCTACCTACTCTTCCCCTTGCGTCCTCATGTACTTTATGCCTCAGATTCCTCTCATGTTGCCTCATGGGGTATCCTTGGGTGTGTTATTGTTTGCTTAACAATTTACTTTCACTTTATGTTTGAAATTTATGCTTGACAATCATTTCTACTGGGGGTTTAAACTTACTTCGTTTGTCTTTGAAGTCAGTCTATGATGACAATGCTTGGCCTCATATTTCCTTTTTTGTAAGTGTATTTATATTGTCTCTGTACGTATACGTCAGCTTTCCTCTTTGTACAGCGCTCTGATACCCGGTTGGGTCTTGTTCGCACTTTATAAAACTTTTCAAATAAATAAATAAATATTAAATAAAGGACTGGCTCAACCTCCCCGGGCACTGAAACGCACTCATTTTCACACGGACGTTTACTTCAGAACACAAAAGCTATCACTCACTGGGTGAGCAAGTCACTGGCTGAAGTGGGCTGACTCATTGCCCCGTGCTGTATGCTGTGAAGGATGGAAGCAGAGGGAAAATGACACTCATAGAGACCAATAGCAGAAGAGGGCTGGCCCAAACCCCTCCATGTTTGTGTGTGTGTGTGTGTATAGATATATATATAGGAATTGACTATGCTCAACTAAGAATTGACTTATATAAATTTGTGAGAAAGCTCAAGTTATATAAGATACATGCATTGAGAGCAGAGAACAGTAGGGTAGGAAGAATATCACAACCCACATCTCTCCCTGACAATCTGACGATAGGGACTTAGATACACTCCAGACACTATACAGCCTAGAAAGAACTGAGGAAGATAGCACTTTACCTGGCATTAATAGGGACGCCTTTGATCCGACCCATACTGAATATATGGACCAGAATTTTGGGATAGACATTGGTGCGACGGAGTCCACTACCTTCAGGGTACCATCCAAATCTATCCCTCAATTACCGAAGGATAACATCAACGTATTTTCTGACACAGTGGCAAATGACATTCTAAAACTGAGTTGGGAAACCCCCAAACAGAGCAATCTCAACAAGACACAATGGAACCTCTTGACTAATTTACAGAAAGACCAATCAATAGTCATTAAGCCCTCTGACAAGGGGGCAATATAGTTATCATGGACAGGGAAAACTACATTAAAGAGGGACTGAGACAGGTGAGAAACAGCACATGTTACACCCGAACCGATAGAGAATATCTACGGAATGTAATCTCGAATTATAAAGAGAGACTACTCTCCTGGCATGAACAACAATTGTTGAGCTGGGACGAATTACAATTTTTGGAAAATGAGACACCGACCATCCCCACCCTATACCTATTACCCAAAGTCCACAAAGATGCCACTAATCCACCAGGGCGTTCCATTGTTTCCTCAGAAAATAGTGTCTTTGAGAATAACTCCAGGTTTGTGGATTACTTCCTTGCACCTTTTGTACACAATTTAGACTCCTACATCAGAGACACAAAAGATCTTACCCAGAAAACCAACAATCTATGCTGGATAGGAGAATGTTGGCTCGTATGTTTAGATGTGGAAAGTCTATATACGAGCATTAGACATCAGGATGGTATGAATGCCTATAAACATTTCCTTAGAATGAGGAGCGCTACGACTTTACTACACACACAAATGATCATGGAAATGATTGAAACATGTCTAAAGGAAAATATTTTCCTATTTGAGAATACACTTTACAGACAAACACAGGGGACAGCCATGGGGACCTGCTTCGCCCCCAGCTATGCCAATCTTTTGGTAGGCTGGTGGGAGGAGCAGGTCCTGTGGAACCGTGATCATAATAAATTCATAGATCATATCAGTGTGTGGCTCAGGTATATAGACGACGTGTTCTTCGCTTGGGAGGGGAGCGAAGAAGACCTTAACAACTTCTTGATAGCCATCAACAGAAACAAAGTCAACTTTAAATTCAATATGAATTACAGCAGAGAGACGGTAGATTTTCTGGATCTGAAAGTGAGTCTAAAAGATGGTACACTGCAGACAGAACTTTTCAGGAAGAGCACAGCTGTGAACTGCATTCTACATGCGGATAGCTGTCATCCTCCGAGTTTCCGCTGGAGTATCCCATTTAGTGAGTTTCTTAGAGCAAAAAGAAACAGCACTGATGAAACCTATAGAAACACCAAACAGGAAATGACTGACCGTCTCACTGCGAGAAAATATCCTAGGAAGAGTCTAAATAGAGCAAGTACAAGAGCAGATGCGAAATCAAGGGAGAATCTATTGCAAGACAAACCACAGACAGTTAAAGATCCAGAAAATACACTGATTAGGTTCATTACCAAATTTACCAGTCAGGCAAGCAACTTACGCAGGATCCTGAAGAGTAGGTGGACAATTCTAATGGATGATACCACATTGAAACCTAAAATAGGGAAAACACCTAACACTACGTTTCAAAGAAATCTCTCCTTAAGGGACATGCTGGTTCACAGCCACTTGAAAAGTAACACCAAAACATGGCTACAACGAAGCCGAGGTTTAAAAAAATGTGGGCACCGCAAAGCTTGCAAATATAGCAGTAATACTCAGGAGGTCTTTTTAGAGAGAATCAGGAAAAAACAGCGCATCACCAAACTGATTACATGTAAAACAGACTTCGCAGTCTATGTAATCACCTGTCCTTTCGACAGATGGTACATAGGATCTACCACATTCCCAGTACAGAAAATAATTTTAGAGCATTGGCGAGCTATTACTAACTCAGATCTGAGTTATAGCACAGCACGACATTTCAGGGAAAACCATGATGGAGACTGGACCAAAGCCAAGTTCTTTGGACTGGACACAGTCACAAAACACACTAGGCGAGGGAACAGAATTGCTGCACTACGCAGAATAGAGTCTAGATACATTTTGAAGGCAGTAGCCTTGCCCCTCATGGTATGAACCTGGATGAAGAGTTATATACACACCTCTAATTTAGAAGCTCCGATCCTTTTTTAACCCGCATTGTTTATGATTTTACTGAATGTGTATGAATATGAGTAATGTTTTTTCTTTCTCTTAAAGCATAGATCTGTTCTTTTTGTTCCTCTGTGAGATTATAGGACCACATATTTGCATACACAAAGTCTGTTTATAAGCCCTTTGAAACGAATTTCAGTATAACAATTTCTCTGTCTTTGTTACAGATGGAAGGGAAATCTCCATGCAAATTATGCTGGAAGTACCTCTGGGAAAGTAGAAGGCGATCCCCATGTGGCAACACCTTTTTGTCCTTCACCTATAGTGAACTACGACAGTGAAGTTAAGTTGGGTACTATACCCGTGAGTGCAGAGTTTTTTGAATTATGTGTTAATATACTATGACCTTAAGGGATAATGAATTAACCAGACAATATGGGTAAAATGAGATAAGTTCGTATAGTTGTTTAGAACCTCTCTAATTCAATAGTACTATATTATGACTACTAAGAATTATGGTCCAATGTTTAAAGCGATTTAAATTGAATTGCTCACAATACACTGTTGATAAAGTTTTGTTGAAAAGAGGAACATGCAGGAAATGCAAAGTATTTTGTTTATGTTTATTGCCAATACGTCAGGAATGATGTTGTATTTAAGGAAGTAATAGGAAAAAACCGGGTCATGTGAAAAAGAACGAAAGCTCGAAACGTGTCTGTTTCTTTGCCATTAAAATATTTCCGTGAATTCAAGACCGCGTTGGTGTGGCTGTTTCCTGCTGACTGTGACTGCTGTCTTAAACCAGGATTACAATTGAAATATAGATATATATATATTACCTACTGGCGCTCGCCAGTAGGTAGTTATAGTTAGGACCTCGTTTCTATTCAAAAAGCGTTTTTTCTTTTCCCAATAACTTTGGAGCCGGTTGACGAATGTTCGCAAAATTTTCAAAACTAGTGGGGCGCTCCGGTTAGCTTCTGTCTTGAAAGTTTTGGGGTGATTCGTCAAGCGGGGGCCGAGAAAAAAGGGGGGTCACAAAACGCGTTTTCCCCATGTTAATTTCCATAGGAAACTTTAGACAAAGCTACAGCCCGAACTACTGAACGGAATTACACCAAATTTGGCAAAAAGGTAGCCCTTGGTTCAGAAAGAGCCTTTTTGTTAAATGGTGTAAATCCGTTCAGTAGTTGCTGAGAAATTAGAAAAAGAAAAAGTTTTGATATCTGTGGCCGAGGAGGGTTCGCGAACCCTCCCGAGCACAAGCTTCACTCTGATTGGCTGCCAACACTCCAAACCAGGAAGTGTTGGCAGCCATCTTGTGACTCGGTTCTACCCAGTCACAAGAAAACAGTGAAACAAAGTATAAAATGAAGAAAAGGGGGCAGGGTAGAAACACCCTGACCCCCTAGGCCTGCTCAGGGGGTCCCACAAGGACCCCCAGGGCGAAAAAAAGCATTTTTATTTTGTAATCTTGGCGGAATGCGCGTTGGGGTCGCGAATCCCGCCGAAAATTTTAAAAAATGAAGCGCTGGCTCCCGCGCTTCATTTTAATGAGGCCCCCGGGTGGGCCAGGTCCCGGGGGCATTGCCCAAAAAATAATAGTGGGGGCCCCCACAGCCCCGGGGTCCGCCACCTCCCCGGGGCTATGCTGATTATTTGCGGGGGGCACGCGGCCCCCCCGCAGCCCCGGGGACCACCACCTCCCCGGGGCTTATTTATCAAATAATGCGTGGGGGGGTCCCACCCCCCATGCTGCCCCGGGGTCTGCCACCTCCCGGGGCTATGCTGATTATTTGCGGGGGGCACACGGCCCCCCGCAGCCACGGGGACCGCCACCTCCCCGGGGCTCTTGTTTTTAATGAAAAAAAATAGATGTGTGGGGGGGCAAGGGCCCGCCCACATGCCCCGGGGACCACCACCTCCCGGGGCACATACTTTTAAATTCGGGGTCCGTAGCGGACCCCAGCCCCGGGACCACCACCTCCCGGGCGATTTTGACAAAGGGAGGGGGCCGCGCAGCCTCCTCCTGGAGCCGTTGATGGCCCTGGGGACCGCCATCCCCCAGGGTCGGCTCCTGCAGTGTCCCGGGGTGCCCACCCCCGGGTCACTGCTGTTTGTTATGGCAGGGCGGGAGCCGTGCGGCTCGCGCCCTGTCATAGCAAACTCTGCTTTGTTTCATTGAAGCGAGAGCAGGCTCCCGCGCTTCATTTTAATGAGGCCCCCGGGTGGGCCAGGTCCCGGGGGCATTGCCCAAAAAATAGAAGTGGGGGCCCGCGGGGGCCGCCACAGCCCCGGGGTCCGCCACCTCCCCGGGGCTTATTTATCAAATAATGCGTGAGGGGGGTCCCACCCCCCCACGCTGCCCCGGGGACCGCCAACTCCCCGGGGCATTGTTAATTGGATGCGGGGGGCATGCGGCCCTGGGGGCCGCCACAGCCCCGGGGTCCGCCACCTCCCTGGGGCTTATTTATCAAATAATGCGTGAGGGGGGGTCCCACCCCCCCACGCTGCCCCGGGGACCGCCAACTCCCCGGGGCATTGTTAATTGGATGCGGGGGGCACGCGGCCCCGGGGGCCGCCACAGCCCCGGGGTCCGCCACCTCCCCGGGGCTTATTTATCAAATAATGCGTGAGGGGGGTCCCACCCCCCCACGCTGCCCCTGGGACCGCCAACTCCCCGGGGCATTGTTAATTGGATGCGGGGGGCACGCGGCCCCGGGGGCCGCCACAGCCCCGGGGTCCGCCACCTCCCCGGGGCTTATTTATCAAATAATGCGTGAGGGGGGTCCCACCCCCCCACGCTGCCCCGGGGACCGCCACCTCCCCGGGGCTCTTGTTTAAAAAAAAAAAAAAATAGATGTGTGGGGGGCAAGTGCCCCCCCACACGCCCCGGGGACCACCACCTCCCCGGGGCAATTTTGACAAAGGGAGGGGGGCCGCGCGGCCCCCCTCCTGGAGCCGTTAATGGCGCTGGGGACCGCCATCCCCCAGGGTCGGCTCCTGCAGTGTCCCGGGGTGCCCACCCCCGGGTCACTGCTGTTTGCTATGGCAGGGCGGGAGCCGTGCGGCTCGCGCCCTGTCATAGCAAACTCTGCTTTGGTTCATTGAAGCGAGAGCAGGAAAACCTGCTCTCGCTTCAACGAAGCAAGCAGGATTGCTTTCCACAAGGGAGCTGCATGTCAGCAGCTCCCCTTGTGGAAAAGCAATGCCGGCTCCCGCAGGAGGCGGGGAGCCGGCAGGGACCGTGGGGGCATTGGGGCTCCCCACGGTCCCCTATGGAGCGGCCAGGCCCCGGGGGATGGGGTCCCCGGGGCCAGAAGTGGCCCGGGAGGGGGGCCACGCGGCCCCCATCCCCTGTGACAAAAAAAAAAAAGGAAAGGCTGGCCCCAGGGGATGGGGTCCCCGGGGCCATAATTGACCTCAGGAGGGGGCCACACGGCCCCCTCCAAATAAATAAATAAAACATTTATAAAAAAAGAAAGTCTGGCCATGCCCCGGGGGATGGGGTCCCCGGGGCCAAAATTGGCCTCGGGAGGGGGGGCCACGCGGCCCCCTTCCCGTTTATTTAAAAAAAAAAAAAAAATAGGGGTCAGGCCCTGGGGGATGGGGTCCCCAGGGCCCCAAAAATGGGAAAAGAAGGGGGGTCACACAGCTCCCCTTCTAAAAATAAATAAAAAAAAGCCGGCATTGCGCCGCCCCTCCCTGCAGCACTTTGCAAACGCGCCCCCTGGCGCGTTGTAAGTTGTGGAATTAATTCCCCTTGAATACTGAGGGTCCCTGGGGGCAAACTAGCCCACCAGAAACCTCCAGTATGCGCTAGGGAGCTGCGTTGCAGAGATGTGGTCCAAGGCCACGTCCCCTTTTTACACCACCTTTTTGCAGCGTGATGTAAAAAGGGGCGTGGCCTAGGAACACCTCTCTGCAACGCAGCTCTGTGGCGCTTACTGGAGGTACCTGGTGGTCTACTTGGTCACCAGGGACCTTCAGGATTCAAGGGGACTTAATAGGGATGTTATAGTTAGAAATTTGCAATTATAAAACCTTAGAAATTCACTGAGAAAACCATAGGATTGAGGCACATTATAATTAGAAATTTTCGTTTAAAAAACCATTGAAATTCACTGAAAAAACCATAGGTTTCAGGGACGTTATAGTTAGAAATTATCATTTAAAAAACCTTTGAAATTCACTGAAAAAACCATAGGTTTCAGGGACTTTATAGTTAGAAATTAGCCTTTAAAAAAACATAGAAATTCACTGAAAAAACCATAGGTTTCAGGGACGTTATAGTTAGTTGGACATTTCACTCGTACAAAGCCAGAGAAATTCGGCCGTTATAGTTAGTTGAGCTAACTATAACTCGCGCCACCGCAATGAACTGCTGATGACGTCACATATTACATCATTCATGACATGGTCAGTGACATCACTGATGACATCACTGATGACATCTCAAATGACATCACTGATGACATCACTGATGGCATCATCCACGTGATAATCTGATGCACCTCCTCACACCCTAATATAACCTTTGATACACCCACTCTAAAATACAGACTACCATTTTCGAAACCATAGACACACCAATACCAGTTACTACATACCCACTCACTGATTCCTAGGTCTACACACACGTCCACTCATTCACCCATACAGTTATGTTATGTTATATAAGTTTGTAAAGCGCACTGTTACCCAAGGGTGTCCTGGCGCTGAGCACTGTATGCCTGGGGCAATGTATACCTGATGACCTCCACCCCTGAGCACCAACTGAGACTAAGCTGAAAACAGCCAGGTTTTCAGACCTTTCCTGAACGAAAGGAAATCCGTACCAGTCCTTAGATATAACGGAAGATCGTTCCAGGCCTTGGTGGCTCTAAGGACAAAGCTCTTCCCACCCCAGTTAGCCTTTTTCGCTCTAGGAACGACCACCCGCTTTGCTTCCATTGAGCGCAATGTTCTCCTGGGGACATACCATTGAATGCGCTTTGTAGGTCTTCAGGGCCAGTTCCCATCAAGGACTTAAAGACCGTACAAAGAGCCACTCATACATGCAGTCACTTATCAATATAGCACTATCATTTGCACTCATACACCTATACAGACACTCACACATCGCCACACATCCATAGAGTTACTCACACACCTAGTCAATCATGCAAAGAATCATTCACACTCCCATTTACTCACCTATACAGATATACACACACCACCTCACTTATTCTTACAGATACTAACACATACTTACTCTCTTATACAATCACTGATACAAGCACACACTCATCCATACAGCCACTCTCACAATCACTCACTCTCACATATAGTGATTTATATACCCCAACACTCACATATACTGCCTTTCACATATATAGTTACTCACACATGTACTACTGAGACAACCATTCACTCACCAACACACCCATACACACACTCACCTACCCCTACAGCCCTTCACAGATGCACTCTTGATCCCATACATCCAGTGAATTACCCACTCACACATCTATGCACAGAGTCACACACCCACCACCCACCCACACAGACACTCGGGCACCCATACAGATACTCAGACAACCAATCAATAACCCATATAGACACTCATGTAGCTACTCTCCATCCCATGCAGCCGCTTACATACCAACTGACAGACTAATACAGACATTCACACAGTTTAGTCACTAACCCATGCATTCAGTAAGACACGATTAATCACTCACTTATACAGTCAGTCATGCACCTACTAAATCATCCATTCAGACACTTATACACCCACTCATTCTTCAATACACCTTGGCATATCTATATATAAAACATATTTAAACTTTACAGAAACACACATTCACTGGATGATGTCATCAGTGATGTCATTTGAGATGTCATCAGTGATGTCATCAGTGATGTCACTGACCATGTCATGAATGATGTAATATGTGACGTCATCAGCAGTGCATTGCGGGGGCGCGAGTTATAGTTAGCTCAACAAACTATAACGGACGAATTTCTCTGGTTTTGTACGAGTAAAATGTCCAACTAACTATAACATCCCTGAAACCTATGGTTTTTTCAGTGAATATATATATATATATTACCTACTGGCGGTCGCAAGTAGGTAGTTATAGTCAGGACCTAGTTTCCATAGGAAAAGCGTTTTTTGTTTTGCCAATAACTTTGGCGTAGTTTGACGAATCTTCGTGAAATTTTCAAAACTAATGGCCCGCTCCGGTCAGCTCCTGTCTTGAAAGTTTCGGGGTGATTCGTCAAGCGGGGGCCGAGAAAAAAGGGGGGTCCCAAAACACGTTTTCCCCATGTTAATTTCCATAGGAAAAATTGGAACAGGCTACAGCCCAAACTGCTGAACGGAATTACACCAAATTTGGCAAAAAGGTAGCCCTTGGTTCAGAAAGAGACCTTTTTTTTAAATGGTGTAAATCTGTTCAGTAGTTCCTGAGAAATTAAAAAAAGAAAAATATCGATATCTGAGCACCGAGGAGGAGTCGCGACTCCTCCCGGGCACGAGCTTCACTCTGATTGGCTGCCAACACTCCAAACCAGGAAGTGTTGGCAGCTATCTTGTGACTTGGCAACCGAGTCACAAAAAAACTGAAAAAAAGGTGAAAAACAAGAAAAGGGGGGAGGGTAGAAACACCCTGACCGCCTAGGCCTCCTGAGGGGGTCCCACAGGGACCCCCAGGGCCAAAAAAAGCATTTAAAAAAAAAAAAAAAAAAAAAAATCGGCAGAATTCGCGCTGGGTGCGCGAATCCTGCCGGAAAAAAAAAAAAAATGAAGCGCGGGCTCCCGAGCTTCATTTTAATAAGGCCCCCGGGTGGGCCAGGTCCCGGGGGCAATGTCTAAATGAAATAGCGGGGACCCACCTCCCCGGGGCTATGCTAATTATGTGCAGGGGGGCACATGGCCCCCCCGCAGCCCCGCGGACCGCCACCTCCCTGGGGCTTCCTTTAAAGTGAATGCGTGGGGGGGTCCCAACCCTCCCCCATGCTGCACTGGGGACCGCCACCTCCCTGGGGCACTGTATAATTGTATGCGGGGGCATGCAGCCCCCCCACAGCCCCGGGGACCGCCACCTCCCCGGGGCTCTGTTTGTTTTTTTAAAAAGATGTGTGGGGGGGCAAGAGCCCCCCCACATGCCCCAGGGACCACCACCTCCCCGGGGCACTCTTTATTCAAATTTGGTGGTCCGTTACGGAACCCCAGCCCCGGGGACCACCACCTCCCCGGGGCAACGAAAACAAAGGGAGGGGAGCCCTTGATGGCCCTGGGGACCGCCACCCCCCAGGGCCGGCTCCTGCAATGTCCCGGGGTGCCCACCCCCGGGACACTGCTGTTTGCTATGGCAGGGCGGGAGCCGTGCGGCTCCTGCCCTGCCATAGCAAACACTGCTTCAGTTTTTGGAAGCGAGAGCAGGAAGCCTGCTCTCGCTTCCAAAAACCGAAGCAGAATTGCTTTTGCACAAGGGGAGCTGCTCACAGCTGCTGATGGGACCGTGGGGGCATTGGGGCTCCCACCACGGTCCCCAACACAAAGGGCCAGCCCCGGGGGATGGGGTCCCCGGGGCCAGAAGTGGCCCAGGAGGGGGGCCATGCGGCCCCCCTCCCCTTTATTTTTTTATTTTTTTAAATGGCCGGGCCCCGGGGGATGGGGTTCCCGGGGCCAATAGTGGCCTTAATAAAACTGAAAGGGTGGCCAGGCCCCAGGGGATGGGGTCCCCAGGGCCAAAAGTGGCCCAGGCAAGGGGGGCCACACGGCCCCCCTCCCATATAACAAAAAAAAAAAAACAAGGCCATGCCCCGGGGGATGGGGTCCCCGGGCCAAAATCGGCCTCAGGAGGGGGGCCGCGCGGCCCCCTTCACGTTTTTTTTTGCAAACGCAGCTTCTGGCGCACTGCTGGTGGGGCGATGAGGTCCTCTTGTGTCCTGAGGACCTCAGGACACAAGTGGACTTCATCCTCCGAGCAGCAGTGCGCCAGAAGCTGCGTTTGCAGAGTGGTGTAAAAAGGGGCATGGCCTCGGACCACCTCTCTGCAATCCAGCTGTGTGGCGCTTACTGGAGGTACCTGGTGGGCTAGTTGGCCACCAGGGACCCTCAGTATTCAAGGGGAATTAATCCCCCAACATAGAACGCGCCAGGGGGCGCGTTTGCAGAGTGGTGGAGAAAGGGGGCGTGGCCTTTGTCCACCTCTCAGCAATCCCACTGTGTGGGGCTTGCTGGAGGTAAGAGGTAGGCTAGTTGGCCCCTTAAGGACCCCCAGCAGCGAAGGGGACTTCAATCCCCATCCAAGAGTGCGCCAGGGAGGGCGTTTGTAGAGTGGTTGGAAAAGGGGGCGTGGCCTGCTCTTCGAACTTAGCAATGCTGCTGTGTGGGACTTACTGGAGGTAATAGGAGGGGTAGTTGGCCCCCAAGGATGTCGTTGGGCGCCAACTACCCCTCTTGTTACCTCCAGTAAGTCCCGCACAGTGGGATTGCTAAGATGTCTTCGGAGGTCAGGCCCCCCTTTCTCCACCATTCTGCAAACGCGCCTCCTGGCAGACTACGGGATGGGGGATGAAGTCCAATTTACTGGTACCTCCTGTAAGCCCTACGCACCGGAATTCCAGAGCGCTGGTCGGAGGCCCAGCACCCTTTCTCCACCACTCTGCAAACGCGACTACTAGTTAAAGAAGTGTTTGCAATGTAATAGGTTTCGCATTTGCGAGAATTAGAGCTATTGGCGTTGTAAATGCAAAAGTTTTTACTAATGTTTTTTGGAGTGGAGTGGATGTAGGTTGTGTGTAGTGGAATTATGTGATATGTTGTGCAGTGAAATTATGTGGATAGAAAGTATGTGGTATTTAGTGTATAGGAATTATGTAGAGTGGTATTATGTGTTATGGAGAGTAATTATGTGGTATGGTAGTCTGTGTTGTGGAGTGGTAACCTCAGGTTTAGTCTTCCTCGTTTCCATAGAAGCTCAAGTATGAACTCAGTGAGACAAAAAAAGATGAAATCACTGAGGAGCACTTGTGGACCTAGTCAGAGGTATGAGCAGGGCCACTGGAATTATGTGACTGTTTGGCTGCACCGACTTTGGCACAATTATACATTTTCTGCATTAGCCACATAATTCATCATCTGCACCCTAATCTGCAGATTTGAACAAAAAAAGCCTTGTTTCTAGCTGAAACGGGTCAAACGTTACAAAAAATGCAGCGACAAGTGTTACAGCGTGGTGGAAGGCCCTGTGCAAACCAAGAATGGTCACCTGTTACTTATTGCTAAATGTGGGTGTTAAATTGGTACTAATGGTGTGCAAGGCACTCTTGCTTCCCTCTGCGCCTCTTTTGCCTCTTTCTGCATTTCTGTTGCTTCTTTCTGCACGTTTCTTTCTTTTTCTGTACTTCTCTTGACCTCATTCTGCAAATCTCTTGTACTTTCTGCACCTCTCTTCCCTCTTTCTGCACGTCTGTTGCTTCTTTCTGTACCTCATTTGCTTCTTTCTGCACCTCTGTTGTCTCTTTCTGCACTCGTCTTCCCTCTTTCTGTACCTTTCCTGCCTGTTTTTGCATCGCACTTGCCTCTTTCTGCACTTTTCTTGCTTCTTTCTACACCTCTGTTGCTTCTTTCAGCAATTCTCTTGCTTCTTTGTGCACTTCTCTTGCCTGTTTTTGCACTTCTCTTACCTCTTTCTGTACCCCTGTTGCTTCATTCTCGACTTTCTGTTGGCTCTTTCTGCAACTCACTTGCTCCTTTCTACACTTCTCTTGCCTCTTTCTGCACCCCTGTTGCTTCATTCTGCACTTTTCATACTTCTTTCTGCACCTCTCTTCCCTCTTTCTGCACGTCTGTTGTCTCTTTCTGCACCTCATGTGCTTCTTTCTGCACCCCTGTTGTCTCTTTCTGCACTCATCGTCCCTCTTTCTGTACCTTTCCTGCATGTTTGTGCATCTCACTTGCCTCTTTCTGCACTTTTCTTGCTTCTTTCTACACCCCTGATGCTTCTTTCAGCAATTCTTTTGCCTCTTTGTGCACTTCTCTTGCCTGTTTCTGCACCTCTCTTGCCTCTTTTTGCACCTCTGTTCGCTCTTTCTGCACCTCACTTGCTCCTTTCTACACTTCTCTTGCCTCTTTCGGCACCCCTGTTGCTTCATTCTGCACTTTCCATGCTTCTTTCTGCACCTGTTTTGCTTCTTTCTGCACCCCTGTTGTCTCTTTATGTACCTCTTTTGCCTCTTTCTGCACTTTTCTTGCCTTTTTCTGCACCTCTCTTCCCTCTTTCTGCACATCTGTTGCCTCTTTCTGCACCTCATTTGCTTCTTTCTGCACCCCTGTTGTCTCTTTATGCACTCGTCTTCCCTCTTTCTGTACCTTTCCTGCCTGTTTTTGCATCTCACTTGCCTCTTTCTGCACTTTTATTGCTTCTTTCTACACCTCTCTTGCTTCTTTCAGCAAATCTCTTGCCTCTTTGTGCATTTCTCTTGCCTATTTCTGCACTTCTCTTGCCTCTTTCTGCACCCCTGTTGCTTCATTCTGCACTTTCCATGCTTCTTTCTGCACCTGTCTTGCTTCTTTCTGCACCCCTGTTGTCTCTTTATGTACCTCTTTTGCCTCTTTCTGCACGTTTCTTGCCATTTTCTGCACCTTTCTTCCCTCTTTCTGCACGTCTGTTGCCTCTTTCTGCACCTCATGTGCTTCTTTCTGCACCCCTGTTGTCTCTTTCTGCACTCGTCTTCCCTCTTTCTGTACCTTTGCTGCCTGTTTTTGCATCTCACTTGCCTCTTTCTGCACTTTTCTTGCTTCTTTCTACACCCCTGTTGCTTGTTTCAGCAATTCTCTTGCCTCTTTGTGCACTTCTCTTGCCTGTTTCTGCACTTCTATTGCCTCTTTCTGCACCCCTGTTGCTTCATTCTGCACTTTCCATGCTTTTTTCTGCACCTGTCTTGCTTCTTTCTGCACCCCTGTTGTCTCTTTATGTACCTCTTTTGCCTCTTTCTGCACTTTTCTTGGCTTTTTCTGCACTTTTCTTCCCTCTTTCTGCACGACTGTTGCCTCTTTCTGCAGTTCATGTGCTTCTTTTGCACCCCTGTTGTCTCTTTCTGCACTCGTCTTCCCTCTTTCTGTACCTTTCCTGCCTGTTTTTGCATCTCACTTGCCTCTTTCTGCACTTTTCTTGCTTCTTTCTACACCCCTGTTGCTTGTTTCAGCAATTTTCTTGCCTCTTTGTGCACTTCTCCTGCCTGTTTCTGTACCTCTCTTGCCTCTTTTTGCACCTCTGTTGGCTCTTTCTGCACCTCACTTGCTCCTTTCTACACTTCTCTTGCCTCTTTCTGCACCCCTGTTGCTTCATTCTGCACTTTCCATGCTTCTTTCTGCACCTCTCTTCCCTCTTTCTGCACGTCTGTTGCCTCTTTCTGCACCTCATGTGCTTCTTTCTGCATCCCTGTTGTCTCTTTCTGCACTCGTCTTCCCTCTTTCTGTACCTTTCCTGCCTGTTTTTGCATCTCACTTGCCTCTTTATGCACTTTTCTTGCTTCTTTCTACACCTCTGTTGCTTCTTTCAGCAATTCTCTTGCCTGTTTCTGCACTTCTCTTGCCTGTTTCTGCACCTCTCTTTCCTCTTTTTGCACCTCTTTTTGCTCTTTCTGCACCTCACTTGCTCCTTTCTACACTTCTCTTGCCTCTTTCTGCACCCCTGTTGCTTCATTCTGCACTTTCCATGCTTCTTTCTGCACCTGTCTTGCTTCTTTCTGCATTCCTGTTGTCTATTTATGTACCTCTTTTGCGTCTTTCTGCACTTTTCTTTCCTTTTTCTGCACCTCTCTTCCCTCTTTCTGCATGTCTGTTGTCTCTTTCTACATTCGTCTTCCCTCTTTCTGTACCTTTCCTGCCTGTTTTTGCATCTCACTTGCCTCTTTCTGCACTTTTCTTGCTTCTTTCTACACCCCTGTTGCTTGTTTCAGCAATTTTCTTGCCTCTTTGTGCACTTCTCCTGCCTGTTTCTGTACCTCTCTTGCCTCTTTTTGCACCTCTGTTGGCTCTTTCTGCAACTCACTTGCTCCTTTCTACACTTCTCTTGCCTCTTTCTGCACCCTTGTTGCTTCATTCTGCACTTTCCCTGCTTCTTTCTGCACCTGTCTTGCTTCTTTCTGTACCCCTGCTGTCTCTTTATGTACCTCTTTTGCCTCTTTCTGCACTTTTCTTGGCTTTTTCTGCACCTCTCTTCCCTCTTTCTGCACGTCTGTTGCCTCTTTCTGCACCTCATTTGCTTCTTTCTGCACCTCTGTTGTCTCTTTCTGCACCTGTCTTCCCTCTTTCTGTGCCTTTCCTGCCTGTTTTTGCATCTGACTTGCCTCTTTCTGCACTTTTCTTGCTTCTTTCTACACCTCTGTTGCTTCTTTCAGCAATTCTCTTGCCTCTTTATGCACTTCTCTTGCCTGTTTCTGCACCTCTCTTGCGTCTTTTTGCACATCTGTTGGCTCTTTCTGCACCTCACTTGCTCCTTTCTACACTTCTCTTGCCTCTTTCTGCACCCCTGTTGCTTAATTTTGCTCTTTCCATGCTTCTTTCTGCTCCTGTCTTGCTTCTTTCTGCACTCCTGTTGTCTATTTATGTACCTCTTTTGCCTCTTTCTGCACTTTTCTTTCCTCTTTCTGCACCTCTCTTCCCTCTTTCTGCATGTCTGTTGCCTCTTTCTGCACCTCATTTGCTTCTTTCTGCACCCCTGTTGTCTCTTTCTGCACTCGTCTTCCCTCTTTCTGTACCTTTCCTGCCTGGTTTTGCATCTCACTTGCCTCTTTCTGCACTTTCCTTGCTTCTTTCTACGCCACTGTTGCTTCTTTCAGCAATTCTCTTGCCTCTTTGTGCACTTCTCTTGCCTGTTTCTGCACTTCTATTGCCTCTTTCTGCACCCCTGTTGCTTCATTCTGCACTTTCCATGCTTCTTTCTGCACCTATCTTGCTTCTTTCTGCACCCCTGTTGTCTCTTTATGTACCTCTTTTGCCTCTTTCTGCACTTTTCTTGCCTTTTTCTGCACCTTTCTTCCCTCTTTCTGCACGTCTGTTGCCTCTTTCTGCACCTCATGTGCTTCTTTTGCACCCCTGTTGTCTCTTTCTGCACTCGTCTTCCCTCTTTCTGTACCTTTCCTGCCTGTTTTTGCATCTCACTTGCCTCTTTCTGCACTTTTCTTGCTTCTTTCTACACCTCTGTTGCTTGTTTCAGCAATTCTCTTGCCTCTTTGTGCACTTCTCCTGCCTGTTTCTGTACCTCTCTTGCCTCTTTTTGCACCTCTGTTGGCTCTTTCTGCACCTCACTTGCTCCTTTCTACACTTCTCTTGCCTCTTTCTGCACCCCTGTTGCTTCATTCTGCACTTTCCATGCTTCTTTCTGCACCTGTCTTGCTTCTTTCTGCACCCCTGTTGTCTCTTTATGTACCTCTTTTGCTTCTTTCTGCACTTTTCCTACCTTTTTCTGCACCTCTCTTCCCTCTTTCTGCATGTCTGTTGCCACTTTCTGCACCTCATTTGCTTCCTTCTGCAACCCTGTTGTCTCTTTCTGCACTCGTCTTCCCTCTTTCTGTACCTTTCCTGCCTGTTTTTGCATCTTACTTGCCTCTTTCTGCACTTTTCTTGCTTCATTCTACACCTCTGTTGCTTCTTTCAGCAATTCTCTTGCCTCTTTGTGCACATCTTTTACCTGTTTATGCACTTCTCTTGCCTCTTTCTGCACCCCTGTTGCTTCATTCTGCACTTTCCATGCTTCTTTCTACACCTGTCTTGCTTCTTTCTGCACTCCTGTTGTCTATTTATGTACCTCTTTTGCGTCTTTCTGCACTTTTCTTGCCTTTTTCTGCACCTCTCTTCCCTCTTTCTGCCTGTCTGTTGTCTCTTTCTGCACTCGTCTTCCCTCTTTCTGTACCTTTCCTGCCTGTTTTTGCATCTCACTTGCCTCTTTCTGCACTTTTCTTGCTTCTTTCTACACCCCTGTTGCTTGTTTCAGCAATTCTCTTGCCTTTTTGTGCACTTCTCCTGCCTGTTTCTGTACCTCTCTTGCCTCTTTTTGCACCTCTGTTGGCTCTTTCTGCAACTCACTTGCTCCTTTCTACACTTCTCTTGCCTCTTTCTGCACCCCTGTTGCTTCATTCTGCACTTTCCATGCTTCTTTCTGCACCTGTCTTGCTTCTTTCTGTACCCCTGTTGTCTCTTTATGTACCTCTTTTGCCTCTTTCTGTGCTTTTCTTGGCTTTTTCTGCACCTCTCTTCCCTCTTTCTGCACGTCTGTTGCCTCTTTCTGCACCTCATTTGCTTCTTTCTGCACCTCTGTTGTCTCTTTCTGCACTTGTCTTCCCTCTTTCTGTGCCTTTCCTGCCTGTTTTTGCATCTCACTTGCCTCTTTCTGCACTTTTCTTGCTTCTTTCTACACCTCTGTTGCTTCTTTCAGCAATTCTCTTGCCTTTTTGTGCACTTCCCTTGCCTGTTTCTGCACCTCTCTTCCCTCTTTCTGCACGTCTGTTGCCTCTTTCTGCACCTCATTTGCTTCTTTCTACAACCCTGTTGTCTCTTTCTGCACTCGTCTTCCCTCTTTCTGTACCTTTCCTGCCTGTTTTTGCTCCTCACTTGCCTCTTTCTGCACTTTTCTTGCTCTTTCTACACCTCTGTTGCTTCTTTCAGCAATTCTCTTGCCTTTTTGTGCACTTCCCTTGCCTGTTTCTGCACTTCTCTTGCCTCTTTCTGCACCCCTGTTGCTTCATTCTGCACTTTCCATACTTCTTTCTGCACCTGTCTTTCTTCTTTCTGCACCCCTGTTGTCTCTTTCTGTACCTCTTTTGCCTCTTTCTGTACTTTTCTTGCCTTTTTCTGCACCTCTCTTTCTGCATGTCTGTTGCCTCTTTCTGCACCTCATTTGCTTCTTTCTGCACCCCTGTTGTCTCTTTATGTACCTCTTTTGCCTCTTTCTGCACTTTTCTTGGCTTTTTCTGTACCTCTCTTCCCTCTTTCTGCACATCTGTTTCCTCTTTCTGCACCTCATTTGCTTCTTTCTGCACCCCTGTTGTCTCTTTCAGCACTCGTCTTCCCTCTTTCTGTACCTTTCCTGCCTGTTTTTGCATCTCACTTGCCTCTTTATGCACTTTTCTTGCTTCTTTCTACACCTCTGTTGCTTCTTTCAGCAATTCTCTTGCCTGTTTCTGCACTTCTCTTGCCTGTTTCTGCACCTCTCTTTCCTCTTTTTGCACCTCTTTTTGCTCTTTCTGCACCTCACTTGCTCCTTTCTACACTTCTCTTGCCTCTTTCTGCACCCCTGTTGCTTCATTCTGCACTTTCCATGCTTCTTTCTGCACCTGTCTTGCTTCTTTTTGCACCCCTGTTGTCTCTTTATGTACCTCTTTTGCCTCTTTCTGCACTTTTCTTTCCTTTTTCTGCACCTCTCTTCCCTCTTTCTGCACGTCTGTTGCTTCTTTCTGCACCTCATTTGCTTCTTTCTGCACCCCTGTTGTCTCTTTCTGCACTCGTCTTCCCTCTTTCTGTACCTTTCCTGCCTGTTTTTGCATCTCACTTGCCTCTTTCTGCACTTTTCTTGCTTCTTTCTACACCTCTGTTGCTTCTTTCAGCAATTCTCTTGCCTCTTTGTGCACTTCTCTTGCCTGTTTCTGCACTTCTCTTGCCTCTTTCTGCACCCCTGTTGCTTCCTTCTGCACTTTCCATGCTTCTTTCTGCACCTGTCTTGCTTCTTTCTGCATCCCTGTTGTCTCTTTATGTACCTCTTTTGCCTCTTTCTGCACTTTTCTTGGCTTTTTCTGCACCTCTCTTTCCTTTTTCTGCACGTCTGTTGCCTCTTTCTGCACCTCATTTGCTTCTTTCTGCACCCCTGTTGTCTCTTTCTGCACTCGTCTTCCCTCTTTCTGTACCTTTCCTGCCTGTTTTTGCTCCTCACTTGCCTCTTTCTGCACTTTTCTTGCTTCTTTCTACACCTCTGTTGCTTCTTTCAGCAATTCTCTTGCCTTTTTGTGCACTTCCCTTGCCTGTTTCTGCACTTCTCTTGCCTCTTTCTGCACCCCTGTTGCTTCATTCTGCACTTTCCATGCTTCTTTCTGTACCTGTCTTGCTTCTTTCTGCACCCCTGTTGTCTCTTTCTGTACCTCTCTTGCCTCTTTGTGCACCTCTCCTACCCCTTTCTGTATCCCTTTTGCCTCTTTTTACACCTCTGTTGGTTCTTTCTGCACTGCTCTTGCTTCTTTCTGCACCTCAGTTGCCTCTTTCTGCACTTCACTTGCTTTTTTCTGCACCTCCCTTGCCCTTTCGGCACCTTTGTTGCTTCCTTCTGCACTTCTCTTGCCTCCTTCTGCACCTCTTAGTTAGAGGTAGTTTTAATCCCCCTGCCCTATTATGTACTAGGGCCATACAGGGGAGGTCATGCCAATCACAGGGGTACCCCAACCCATAGTGTACCCTAGTGTATGTAAGTGTTTTCACTGTATTCTAAGTGTCTTTCAGCATAGCACTGGCTCCAGGCCTGGTTAGTCAGAGTCAGTTACCACCAGTACCCGTCAGCAAAAAGTTGGGGGCACAGGATGACTTTGCAACAAGGCCTCTTTCTGCTCCTCTGTTGGTTCTTTGTGCACATCTCTTGCTTCTTTCTGCACCTTTCTTTGTCTTTCTGGACTTCTGTTGCCTCTTTCTGCATTTCTCTTGCTTCTTTCTGCGCCTTTCTTCCTCTTTCTGCACATGTCCTACCTTTGTAGGCATAGTTAGAAATTAGCATTTAAAAAACCTTTGAAATTCACTGAAAAAACCACAGGTTTCAGGGACGTTATAGTCAGAAATTAGCATTTAAAATACCTTAGAAATTCACTGAAAAAACCACAGGTTTCAGGGACGTTATAGTTAGTTGGACATTTCACTCGTACAAAACCAGAGAAATTTGGCCGTTATAGTTAGTTCAGCTAACTATAACTCGCGCCCCCACAATGCACTGCTGATGACGTCATATATTACATCATTCATGACATGGTCAGTGACATTACTGATGACATCACTGATGACATCTCAAATGACATCACTGATGACATCACTGATGACATCATCCACGTGATAATCTGATGCACCTCCTCACACCCTAATATAACCTTTGATACACCCACTTTTGAAATCATAGACACACCAATACCAGTTAGTACATACCTACTCACTAATTCCTAGGTCTACACACACATCCACTCATTCACCCATACAGTCACTCATACATGCAGTCAACCATCAATACGGCACTATCATATGCACTCACATATCTATACAGACACTCACATACCGCCACTCATCCATAGAGTTACTCACACACCTAGTCAGTCATGCAAAGAATCAATCACACTCCCATATACTCACCTATACAGTTATACACACTCCACCTCACTTATTTAAACATATACTAACACATACTTACACTCTTATACAATAACTAATACAAGCACACACTCATCCATACAGCCACTCTCACAATCACTCACCCTCACATATAGTCATTTATATACTCCAATACTCACATATACTGCCTTTCACATATGCAGTTACTCATACATGTACCACTGAGGCATCCATTCACTCACCAACACACCCATACACACACTCACCCACCCATACAGCCCTTCACAGATGCACTCTTGAACCCATACACCCAGTGAATCACCCACTCACACATCTATGCACAGAGTCACACACCCCCACCCACCCACACAGACACTCAGGCACCCATACAGATACTCAGACAACCAATCAATAACCCACATAGACCCTCATTTAGCTACTCACCAACCCATGCAACTGCATACACACCAACTGACAAACTAAACTGTGTGAATGTCTGTATCAGTCACTAACCCATGCATTCAGTAAGACACATTTAATCACTAACTCATACAGTCAGTCACGCACCTAGTAAATCATCCATTCAGACACTTATACACCCATTCATTCTTCAATACACCTTGGCCTATATATATATATAAAACATATTTAAACTTTACAGAAACACACAGTCACTGGATGATGTCATCAGTGATGTCATCAGTGATGTCACTGACCATGTCATGAATGATGTAATATGTGACGTCATCAGCAGTGCATTGCAAGGGTGCGAGTTATAGTTAGCTGAACTAACTATAACGGCCGAATTTCTCTGGTTTTGTATGAGTGAAATGTCCAACTAACTATAACGTCCCTGAAACCTGTGGTTTTTTCAGTGAATATATATATATATATATATATATATATATATTCAATGAAAAAAACAAAGGTTACAGGGACGTTATAGTTCGGCTCAGGTTTCACTCATACAAAACCAGTGCACTTCCTGGTTGAAGTGTTGGCAGCCAATCAGATTTCAGTAGGGTCTCAGTAGGCTGTTGGGCTCCCAGATATCTATATTTTTTTAACTTAAATATCTCTGAAACTACTTAATGGATTCCCAAAAAAGCATGCTTTCTGGACTAACATCTAGCTTTCTTCCCATAGACATAATATGGGAAAAACGCGTTTTGGGACCCCCCTTTTTTCTCGGCCCCGCTTGATGGATCACCTCAAAAATTTTAACACAGCAGCTAAACAAAAACAGGAAAGATTTTTGATAATTTCGTGAAGATTCGTCAAGCGACACCAAAGTTATTGGCAAAACAAAAAATGCTTTTACTATGGAAACTTTGGTCCTACCAATAACTACCTACTGGCGACCGTCAGTAGGTCATATATATACATTCAGGCAGTCCTTTGTCGCGCGTCATTGTTTTGAATTCGCCAATGAGAATGGAGTCTTCACTGTTTTAATGAGCGTGATATCGTGTGCTATGTGAAAATATGACGTTACAACGCATATCATCACAATGCATTTTTTTACAATGCAGTCTTTACAACGCACCTACCATTACAACGCATGATTTTACAATGCAAGCCATTACAATGCATGTTCATAGGGATATATAAAAAGTGCCATTACAACGAATTCTATTACCAATACAATGCATGCCATACCAACGCATTTTAACTATCCTATGTTAAACGAATATTGATGTTACTGAAAAAAACAAGAAAAATAAACAAATAATTAAAAATTATTATATCGTAAACGTAAAAAAAACATTTTTCAGGATGTAAATCACTAAAAGTAGTCATCAAAACAATTTTACAAAAAACACTGTACACTCGGCCATATGTATCAAACAAAATTGCGATCGCAAACGCTGAAATTCGCAGAATTTCAGCGTTTGCGATCGCAATTTGGCTTAGTGGTATGTATGAAGGAAAAACTGCCTCGCAAAATAAGGAATCGCAAAATTTGCGATTCCCTATTTTGCGAATGCATTTAAGGAATTGCAAATTGCAATTCCTTAAATGCAATGTAAGAAGCACCAAAAAAGTGCAATTTGGCCTTAAGGAATCTCAAATTACCACCAACTTCAAGTTGGTGGTAATATGCGATTTCTTAGAAAAATGCACTTTTTTGCATTTTTCAAAGTGCAATGTGGCGCCCATACATGCCCTTAGGGCATGTATGTGCGCCAAATGTGCACCTATGCTTATTTCAGGGGTGCAACAGGGTGTCCTTTTGACACCCTTGCAACCTTGAAATTGCATTCTCAATTTGCGATTCTCTAATTGCTAATCGCAAATTGAGAATGTCTTCCCATTCATTCCTATGGGCCTCTAGGCCTATACGAATGAATGGGGAGGGTTTCCTTAATTGCGAATCGCAATTTGCGATTCGCAATTAAGAAATATGTAGGATTCGCAATTTTTTTTGCAAATCCTACATACATCTCGTTTTACGATTCTCAAATAGCGATTCTCAAAAATTCGCTATTTGAGAATCGCAAAACCTAACTTTGATACATATGGCCCTCAGTGGCAAAACCAGCATGTACATACAAAGCATGAGAAACTGGTGTCCTTCCACTATTTCCACTAAAGCTGCACAGCCATGGTCTACTCAAAATGGCTGCCATTCCATACAGAACGGAAAAACCAAAATTTTACACAAAACATAATAAATATACATTCTGTCAGATTTTGAATCACGCAGAAAAATCGATTTTAAAACATATTTTCTCTTAAATTTACGTTAACCCCTAACAAACGTATAAATTCAGCCGGCCACCATTTTGTGCTCAGTGGTACACTGACTTCCCTGGTGGCCACATGCAGCTGGAGTAGGAGGAGACAGCTGAGAGTTTGGAGTTCAAACACCGCCATCTATTGACTGAAGTAAGTGTAAGTTTTAGTCGAAACACATTTGCTTAGAAAACAATTAATTTGCAAACCTAAAATGTATTTTACATTTTTAATAAATTCACAGATCTAGGACATAGAGATACAGCAATAGAATTCTTGTCTTCTGTCGAAAGTAAGGGGATGTTTAACACACATCACATTTATTCTAAAGCACAAAAATCTCCAAACTTAAAATTCATTTTATTTTTCTATTAATATTACAGACTCTGGACATAGACATACAGCTATCGAATTTGATTAAAATACCTGAAGAAAATCTTCTGTACGTTTACGCTCAACTACTTCTATTAGAAGAAAAAAAATATTTAGAAATGTTAAAAAATTATTTATCTCGGGAATCGTGCTGGTCAGTGGTAGGGAAGGTGGTGGTCACTGCTGAGGGGCCCAATTATTATTCTAACTCCACAGGGTGCTTACCTCTGGGAAGGTGCTGGTAAGCAGTGGGGGGCAAAATTAATATTCTAACTCCACAGGGGGCTTGTCTTAGGGAAGGTGCTAGTCAGTGGTGGAGGGCAAAATTACTATTCTAACTCTGCAGGGTGCTTGCCTCAAGGAAGGTGCTGGTCAGTGGTGGGGGGCAAAATTACTATTCTAACTCTGCAGGGTGCATGCCTCAAGGAAGGTGCTGGTCAGTGGTGGGGGCAAAATTACTATTCTAACTCTGCAGGGTGCATGCCTCAAGGAAGGTGCTGGTCAGTGGTGGGGGGCAAAATTACTATTCTAACTCCACCGTGTGCTTATCTCAGGGAAGGTGCTGGTCAGTGGTGGGGGCAAAATGACTATTCTAACTCCGCAGGGTGCATGCATCAGGGAAGGTGCTGGTCAGTGGTGGAGGGCAAAATTACTATTCTAACTCCGCAGGGTGCATGCCTCAAGGAAGGTGCTGGTCAGTGGTGGGGGCAAAATTACTATTCTAACTCCGCAGGGTGCATGCCTCAAGGAAGGTGCTGGTCAGTGGTGGAGGGCAAAATTACTATTCTAACTCTGCAGGGTGCTTGCCTCAAGGAAGGTGCTGGTCAGTGGTGGGGGCAAAATTACTATTCTAACTCTGCAGGGTGCATGCCTCAAGGAAGGTGCTGGTCAGTGGTGGGGGGCAAAATGACTATTCTAACTCCACCGGGTGCTTATCTCAGGGAAGGTGCTGGTCAGTGGTGGGGGGCAAAATGACTATTCTAACTCCGCAGGGTGCATGCATCAGGGATGGTGCTGGCCAGTGGTGGAGGGCAAAATTACTATTCTAACTCCACAGGGGGCTTGCCTCAAGGAACGTGCTGCTCACGTGTGGGGGAAAAATTACTATTCTAACTCCGCAGGGGGCTTGCCTCAGGGAAGGTGCTGGACTGTATTGGGGGAAAATTTACTATTCTAACTCTGCAGGGGGCTTGCCTCAGGGAAGGTGCTGGACTGTATTGGTGGGGAAAATTACAATTCTAACTCTGCAGGGGCCTTGACTCAGGGAAGGTGCTAGACTGTATTGGGGGGAAATTACCATTTTAACTCTGCCGGGTGCTTGCCTCAGGGAAGGGGTCATCACTGCTGGGGGCCAAATGACTATTCTAACTCCACCGGGTGCTTGTCTCAGGGAAGGTGCTGGTCAGTGGTGAGGGGCAAAATTCATATACTAACTCCACAGGGGGCTTGTCTTAGGGAAGGTGCTGGTCAGTGGTGGGGGGCAAAATTACTATTCTAACTCAGCTGGGTGCTTACCTCTGGGAAGGTGCTGGTCAGTGGTGGGGGCAAAATTCATATTCTAACTCCACAGGGGGCTTGTCTTAGGGAAGGTGCTGGTCAGTGGTGGGGGCAAAATTACTATTCTAACTCTGCAGGGTGCTTGCCTCAAGGAAGGTGCTGGTCAGGGGTGGGGGCAAAATTACTATTCAAACTCCACAGGGGGCTTGTCTTAGGGAAGGTGCTGGTCAGTGGTGGGGGGCAAAATTACTATTCTAATTCCACAGGGGACTTGTCTTAGGGAAGGTGCTGGTCAGTGGTGGGGGGCAAAATTACTATTCTAACTCTGCAGGGTGCTTGCCTCAAGGAAGGTGCTTGTCAGAGGTGGGGGGCAAAATTACTATTCTAACTCCGCAGGGTGCATGCCTCAAGGAAGGTGCTGGTCAGTGGTGGGGGCAAAATTACTATTCAAACTCCGCCGGGTGCTTGCCTCTGGGAATGTGCTGATTAGTGGTGGAGGGGAGGGGAAAATTACAATTCTAACTCTGCAGGGTGCATGCCTCAGGGAAGGTGTTGGTTAGTGGTGGGGGGCAAAATTTCTATTCTAACTCTGCAAGGTGCATGCCTCAGGGAAGGTGCTGGTCAGTGGTGGGGGGCAAAATTACTATTCTAACTCCACCGGGTGCTTATCTCAGGGAAGGTGCTGGTCAGTGATGGGGGTAAAATTACTATTCTAACTCTGCAGGGTGCATGCATTAGGGAAGGTGCTCGTCAGTCGTGGGGAGCAAAATTACTATTCTAACTCTGCAGGGTGCATGCCTCAGGGAAGGTGCTGGTCAGTGGTGGGGGGCAAAATTACTATTCTAACTCCACCGGGTGCTTATCTCAGGGAAGGTGCTGGTCAGTGATGGGGGTAAAATTACTATTCTAACTCTGCAGGGTGCATGCATCAGGGAAGGTGCTGGTCAGTGGTGGGGGGCAAAATTACTATTCTAACTCTGCAGGGTGCATGCCTCAGGGAAGGTGCTGGTCAGTGGTGGGGGGCAAAATTACTATTCTAACTCCACCGGGTGCTTGCCTCTGGGAATGTGCTGGTTAGTGGTGGAGGGGAGGGGAAAATTACTATTCTTACTGTGCCGGGTGCCTCCCTCTGCGAAGGTGCTGGTCAGTTGTTGCTTGATGAAATGTAATCAATTAAAAGTTGAACACATAGTCATTATACTTTTTTTTCACAGATTCAATAAAATAATCATAAAAACAATATGAACAAAACCATCAGCTGGACTCCAAACCATAATCTCCAGCACTTGCTCAACAAGCAGAAGGCCTTTGAGAGGTAAAATAATTGAAAGACCTAATGTTACAGCAAAAACTAATCAAAACATTTCTCATTACTAACCATAAAGCAAAACAAATAACAATCTGTTTACAAGAAACAAATAAAAAAATGGCAAAAAGAGGCTAATCTAACAATCATTTTCAAAACCTCTGTTAATGTCAAGTGTTCCTTTTAGACCTACCCAACATCACCCAGAAGGGAGAAAACTAAGTCAGCCAGATCACCTGGAGAAAGTCCTACACCAGCAAAAGGACAAGCAAGCAGGCAAAGGAACCTTACTAAGGTGAAGCAAAATACATTAACTATTTAAAATGCCTATTTTGTGTCTTCACAGGAATCAACTCCAAACCATAACACAAACCATAGCTGGCTAAATCAAAGTCAAAAATAGAATAAACAACATGTTCTTAGAAAAGTCAATAGGCACTTAAAGAAATATTAACCAGATTTGTTTACAGGTCGTAATCAATAAAAAAGTGACATTAAAAAAAATATAATAACATTTTGTCTTAGTTTTTTTCACAAAAAAAAACAATATGGCAACTAGAAGACAGGCAACATACATCAAGTCCAACAGAGTCAATCGATTACTGAAGCACGGTGGCTATCTTTATTGTAAGGATAGATTAACTGAGCCCAGGAGTCATTGGAGGTGTGTGCAGTATTATGAGTCTCCCTGTGGCACTCTACCTCATCCGAATATTATTTGGCGCCTACCTTATCGCGGCCCATTTAAAATGATATGCTGAGTAGCCCAAGTCATTCCTACACATTGCTATTTACATCATTGACCGGTTCACATCACCCTTGTATCTGAGGACATCTATACCCCTTCATTTATGCGCTCCCACCATATACAGGGAATCCAGCAACGCTAATATGCCCCACATTTGAAATAAGCCAGATTAGGCTCCTTCTAGCACCATGCAATAAGGTTCCCATTATTCGGGATCTGCTTAGTTAGACTCCTTTTGCACCTTCCAATATGGCGCCCGCACATGCGCGGTATGCCCTCTGACCGCCGTTCCAGCCTTTTTTCGATGGGCGTCCTGACACACACCCACACGCTGCGGTCCCCGTTACCTAGTCCCAGGCACCGATACCAGCGCCAGCAGCCGGGACCACAGGAGACTGAAATAGGTTTGAGCGGGACATCCGTCTTGACAAAGTAAGATGCGAAAGCTTGTGAATGCGCAATGTTATCCTTTAACGCTAACACGCTCAGACACGGATATTTTTTCCGTAATTAGTTGCGCTCCATGCCTCGCTGTCTTTCATGGCTTTCTCTCAATCTCCCTCGATTTTTCCTTTGCCTCAGAGTGTGACTACAGACGATTCCCCTCCCGGGCCCCGAGACGCTGCCAAACACTTCATTTTAGTGTAAATATGTCCTCATTTTAACCGCACTTTTTGTGAACATGCACGTTCTCTTGTAATTATCTGCACTACATATTTTTGCTGGTCAATCGTGTCAGTAGACACATCGGTTACACTACCTAAATTGCAGAGAATTTCTGCACTAAGGGGGTCACAGTGGGCTATCCACGCCCCACGTAATGCACTCCCCAGCATGCCGCATGTTTTTTATAGTGCTCAGAATTGACACCATTCTACAGATCAGCATGCCATTTCATTTATTTCATAGCCGATTAATTTGCCATATGCCATCATTTGTCATAAGTACTTTTCCACTCGGCTATTAAACCCAATGGACTCACAGCTGTGCCTACCACATAGACACAGACAGGCACTTGATCACGCAAAAGATTGCATTTTATGTTGCTTCTTAATTCTTCCATATGTTTTGTCTTGTCTTTTTCCTTACATGTTTCCGTTAGAGGGGTCGTAAGTATCGACTCCCCTCACCATTTTTCCAACACACCTTAGCGCGTGTGTTGTGATTTTATTACTCACGTGGCCTGATTTTGCCACTCACTCACTTTTTGCATGGTCCTGACGAAAGCCCTCCCCTATTTCTTCTTGGGCTGAAACATGTAGACCTATTACAGACAACTGCGAGTCAAACCACTCTACTAGTTGCGCTCTTGGATTTTAGTATATCCTGGGCCGCCACGAATAAACACATTCAGCAAGGATTCCCAGAGATATTTTTAACCTGCACATTATCACATCACATCAATACACCACACCAGCTCCGCTGTAATCAGGCGTTGTAGCACAACCGGGCGGCATTCGGCCACCCGGTTGGAACCCCAATGATAAAGCATGACACCAACTAGGTTGGTGTCTGAGGGGTCTTTTATAAAAACCTAATGGTTTTTCGGCACTGCTTATTACTACAGTGAGTACAAACTTCTCTCTTCTTCTCAACCTGTGGGTACATCCACATTGTTTATACAGTATTATGCATCCCATTGCACAGGCAGAGCGGTTTCTCTTGGTGATACTGTTGAAAGGACCACAGAGCACAACGACTCTGCCTCTGCAATGGAGATCAAGGTTAGAGAAAACATAAACCAAATGTAAGAACTTGCATCCACATCCAATGAACCCTGTGGTACAGTTTTGAGGGAGACATCCCAAGACATTCCTATGCATGTAGCAAGTTGTATGCCCACAATTCCTAATTTACACAGAATTATCCACAGGAAAAAACAGGCAAGTAACCCGCAATGTGTAACACTCCAAACATACTCTGATGTTAACATTCCTCCTGAACTGACTGTAACTGTCACTAATGAAACCTTTCTTTTGCATGACAACAAAAACCCTCAGAAAAGGATGCTAATCTTTAGCACACCCCATAACCTTGCAAAATTGGAGACTAGTGATATTTGGATGATGGATGGGACGTTTAAGTCCACACCCCATCTTTTCACCCAAATATACACTATTCACGCCTACGTTAATAACACTGTAGTCCCCATAGTGTACAGTTTACTCCCTGATAAGCAAACCTCAACATATACTGAATTTTTAACAGTGGTAAAAACTAAAACACAAAATAAAAAAGTCCTATAAAAGTGATAATGGATTTTGATTTCTCAATGATAAACACCCTAAAAAAATGTATTCTGATACCCAAATTCAAGGATGTTTTTTTTCACTTTTCACAGGCCCATTGAAGAAAAATTTAAAGCATCCTTAGTTGATGATTACATGTCAGACATTAAACTGTAATTCGAGTTAAAGAAACTAACAGCATTATGCTTTGTTCCTCCTGACTGTGTGGATGAAAACTACACATCATTTACTGAATCTGAGTATTTTGCAACAAACTAAGACAAATTGGCACCCTTACTAAATTACTTTGAGGACACATGGATTGGCCATCGAAGCAAAGCGGGTCGCAGGAGGAATCCAAGGTTTCCTGTAAAGTGGTGGAACTCTTAGACGACCTGCTTAGAGGGAGGAGAAAATAGAGGGGTGGCACAACTCCTTCAAGCAATCAGGAGGAGCAAAGACCAATAACGTCACTGAGGGATGGCACAACTCCTTCAACAAATCAGGAGGAGCAAAGACCAATAATGCCATAGAGGGTTGGCACAACTCCTTCAGGAAATCAGGAGGAGCAAAGACCAATAATGCCATAGAGGGATGGCACAACTCTTTCAAGAAATCAGGAGGAGCAAAGACCAATAATGCCATAGAGGGGTGGCACAACTCCTTCAAGAAACCAGGAGGAGCAAAGACCAATAATGCCACTGAGGGATGGCACAACTCCTTCAAGAAATCAGGAGGAGCAAAGACCAATAATGCCATAGAGGGATGGCACAACTCCTTCAACAAGCCAGGAGGAGCAAAGACCAATAATGCCATGGAGGGATGGCACAACTCCTTCAAGAAACCAGGAGGAGCAAAGACCAATAATGCCATGGAGGGATGGCACAACTCCTTCAAGAAATCAGGAGGAGCAAAGACCAATAATGCCATAGAGGTGTGGCACTACTCCGTCAAGAAATCAGGAGGAGCAAAGACCAATAATGCCACAGAGGGGTGGCACAACTTCTTCAACAAACCAGGAGGAGCAAAGACCAATAATGCCACAGAGGGATGGCGCAACTCCTTCAAGAAATCAGGAGGAGCAAAGACTAATAATGCCATAGAGGGATGGCGCAACTCCTTTAACAAACCAGGAGGAGCAAAGACCAATAATCCCATAGCGGGATGGCGCAACTCTTTCAACAAACCAGGAGGAGCAAAGACCAATAATCCCATCGAGCGATGGCACAACTCCTTCAACAAACCAGGAGGAGCAAAGACCAATAATGCCATAGAGGGATGGCACAACTCCTTCAACAAACCAGGAGGAGCAAAGACCAATAATGCCATAGAGGGATGGCACAACTCCTTCAACAAACCAGGAGGAGCCAAGACCAATAATGCCATAGAAGGATGGCACAACTCCTTCAACAAATCAGGAGGAGCAAAGACAAATAATGCCATAGAGGGATGGCACAACTCCTTCAACAAATCAGGAGGAGCAAAGACCAATAATGCCACAGAGGGATGGCACAACTCCTTCAACAAACCAGGAGCAGCAAAGACCAATAATCCCATAGAGGGATGGCACAACTCCTTCAACAAACCAGGAGGAGCAAAGACCAATAATCCCATCGAGGGATGGCGCAACTCCTTCAACAAACCAGGAGGAGCAAAGACCAATAATGCCACAGAGGGTTGGCGCAACTCCTTCAACAAACCAGGAGGAGGAAAGACCAATAATGCCACTGAGGGATGGCGCAACTCCTTCAAGAAATCAGGAGGAGCAAAGACTAATAATGCCACTGAGGGATGGCGCAACTCCTTCAAGAAATCAGGAGGAGCAAAGACTAATAATGCCTTAGAGGGATGGCGCAACTCCTTCAACAAACCAGGAGGAGCAAAGACCAATAATGCCATAGAAGGATGGCACAACTCCTTCAAGAAATCAGGAGGAGCAAAGACCAATAATGCCATAGAGGGATGGCACAACTCCTTCAACAAACCAGGAGGAGCAAAGACCAATAATCCCATCGAGGGATGGCACAACTCCTTCAACAAACCAGGAGGAGCAAAAACCAATAATCCCATCGAGGGATGGCACAACTCCTTCCACAAACCAGGAGGAGCAAAGACCAATAATCCCATCGAGGGATGGCACAACTCCTTCAACAAACCAGGAGGAGCAAAGACCAATAATCCCATCAAGGGATGGCACAACTCCTTCAACAAACCAGGAGGAGCAAAGACCAATAATGCCACTGAGGGATGGCACAACTCCTTCAACAAATCAGGAGGAGAAAGACAAATAATACCATCGAGGATGGCACAACTCCTTCAACAAACCAGGAGGATCAAAGACCATTAATCCCATCGAGGGATGGCACAACTCCTTCAACAAACCAGGAGGAGCAAAGACCAATAATGCCACAGAGGGATGGCACAACTCCTTCAAGAAAGCAGGAGGAGCAAAGACTAATAATGCCATAGAGGGATGGCAGAACTCCTTCAACAAACCAGCAGGAGCAAAGACCAATAATGCCATAGAGGGATGGCACAACTCCTTCAACAAATCAGGAGGAGCAAAGACCAATAATGCCACAGAGGGATGGCGCAACTCCTTCAAGAAATCAGGAGGAGCAAAGACCAATAATGCCACTGAAGGATGGCACAACTCCTTCTAGAAATCAGGAGGAGCCAAGACCAATAATGCCACAGAGGGATGGCACAACTCCTTCAACAAACCAGGAGGAGCAAAGACCAATAATACCATCGAGGATTGCACAACTCCTTCAACAAACCAGGAGGATCAAAGACCATTAATCCCATCGAGGGATGGCACAACTCCTTCAACAAACCAGGAGGAGCAAAGACCAATAATGCCACAGAGGGATGGCACACCTCCTTCAAGAAATCAGGAGGAGCAAAGACCAATAATGCCACTGAGGGATGGCACAACTCCTTCAAGAAAGCAGGAGGAGCAAAGACTAATAATGCCATAGAGGGATGGCAGAACTCCTTCAAGAAATGAGGAGGAGCAAAGACCAATAATGCCACAGAGGGATGGCACAACTCCTTCAAGAAATCAGGAGGAGCAAAGACCAATAATGCCATAGAGGGATGGCAAAACTCCTTCAACAAATCAGGAGGAGCAAAGACCAATAATGCCACTGAGGGATGGCACAACTCCTTCTAGAAATCAGGAGGAGCCAAGACCAATAATGCCACAGAGGGATGGCACAACTCCTTCAACAAACCAGGAGGAGCAAAGACCAATAATACCATCGAGGATGGCACAACTCCTTCAACAAACCAGGAGGATCAAAGACCATTAATCCCATCGAGGTATGGCACAACTCCTTCAACAAACCAGGAGGATCAAAGACCAATAATGCCACAGAGGGATGGCACACCTCCTTCAAGAAATCAGGAGGAGCAAAGACCAATAATGCCACTGAGGGATGGCACAACTCCTTCAAGAAAGCAGGAGGAGCAAAGACTAATAATGCCATAGAGGGATGGCAGAACTCCTTCAACAAACCAGGAGGAGCAAAGACCAATAATCCCATCGAGGGATGGCACAACTCCTTCAACAAACCAGCAGGAGCAAAGACCAATAATGCCATAGAGGGATGGCACAACTCCTTCAACAAATCAGGAGGAGCAAAGACTAATAATGCCACAGAGGGATGGCACAACTCCTTCAACAAATCAGGAGGAGCAAAGACCAATAATGCCACAGAGGGATGGCACAACTCCTTCAACAGATCAGGAGGAGCCAAGACCAATAATGCCACAGAGGTATGGCACAACTCCTTATAGAAATCAGGAGGAGCCAAGACCAATAATGCCACAGAGGGATGGCACAACTCCTTAAAGAAATCAGGAGGAGCAAAGACCAATAATGCCACTGAGGGATGGCACAACTCCTTCAACCAACCAGGAGGAGCAAAGACCAATAATCCCATAGAGGGATGGCACAACTCCTTCAACAAACCAGGCGGAGCAAAGACCAATAATGCCATCGAGGGATGGCACAACTCCTTCAACAAACCAGGAGGAGCAAAGACCAATAATGCCACAGAGGGATGGCACAACTCCTTCAAGAAATCAGGAGGAGCAAAGACCAATAATGCCACTGAAGGATGGCACAACTCCTTCAAGAAATCAGGAGTAGCAAAGACTAATAATCCCATCGAGGGACGGCAGAACTCCTTCAACAAACCAGGAGGAGCAAAGACCAATAATCCCATCGAGGGACGGCACAACTCCTTCAACAAACCAGGAGGAGCAAAGACCAATAATCCCATCGAGGGACGGCACAACTCCTTCAACAAACCAGGAGGAGCAAAGACCAATAATCCCATCAAGGGATGGCACAACTCCTTCAACAAACCAGGAGGAGCAAAAACCAATAATCCCATAGAGGGATGGCACAACTCCTTCAACAAACCAGGAGGAGCCAAGACCAATAATGCCATAGAAGGATGGCACAACTCCTTCAACAAATCAGGAGGAGCAAAGACAAATAATGCCATAGAGGGATGGCACAACTCCTTCAACAAATCAGGAGGAGCAAAGACCAAAAATGGCACAACTCCTTCAACAAGCCAGGAGGAGCAAAGACAAATAATGCCATAGAGGGATGGCACAACTCCTTCAACAAACCAGGAGGAGCAAAGACCAATAATGCCATAGAAGGATGGCACAAATCCTTCAACAAATCAGGAGGAGCAAAGACAAATAATGCCATAGAGGGATGGCACAACTCCTTCAACAAATCAGGAGGAGCAAAGACCAATAATGCCACAGAAGGATGGCACAACTCCTTCAAGAAATCAGGAGGAGCAAAGACCAATAATGCCATAGAGCGATGGCACAACTCCTTCAAGAAATCAGGAGGAGCAAAGACCAATAATCCCATCGAGGGATCTCACAACTTCTTCAACAAACCAGGAGGAGCATAGACCAATAATCCCATCGAGGGATGGCACAACTCCTTCAACAAACCAGGAGGAGCAAAGACCAATAATCCCATCGAGGGATGGCACAACACCTTCAACAAACCAGGAGGAGCAAAGACCAATAATCCCATCGAGGGATGGCACAACTCCTTCAACAAACCAGGAGGAGCAAAGACCAATAGTGCCATATAGGGGTGGCACAACTCCTTAAAGATATCAGGAGGAGCAAAGACCAATAATGCCACTGAGGGATGGCACAACTCCTTCAACAAATCAGGAGGAGCAAAGACCAATAATGCCACTGAGGGATGGCACAACTCCTTCAAGAAATCAGGAGGAGAAAAGACTAATAATGCCATAGAGGGATGGCACAACTCCTTCAACAAACCAGGAGGAGCAAAGACCAATAATGCCATAGAGGGATGGCACAACTCCTACAACAAATCAGGAGGAGCAAAGACCAATAATGCCAGAGAGGGATGGCACAACTCCTTCAACACATCAGGAGGAGCAAAGACCAATAATGCCATAGAAGGGTGGCACAACTCCTTCAAGAAATCAGGAGGAGCAAAGACCAATATTGCCATAGAGGGATTGCACAACTCCTTCAACAAATCAGGAGGAGCAAAGACCAATAATGCCACAGAGGGGTGGCACAACTCCTTCAACAAACCAGGAGGAGCAAAGACCAATAGTGCCATAAAGGGATGGCACAACTCCTTCAAGAAATCAGGAGGAGCAAAGATCAATAATGCCACAGAGGGATGGCACAACTCCTTCAAGAAATCAGGAGGAGCAAAGACCAATAATGCCATAGAGGGATGGCAAAACTCCTTCAACATATCAGGAGGAGCAAAGACCAATAATGCCACAGAGGGATGGCACAACTCATTAAAGAACTCAGGAGGACCAAAGACCAATAATGCCACTGAGGGATGGCACAACTCCTTCTAGAAATCAGAAGGAGCCAAGACCAATAATGCCACAGAGGGATGGCACAACTCCTTCAACAAACCAGATGGAGCAAAGACCAATAATACCGTCGAGGATGGCACAACTCCTTCAACAAACCAGGAGGATCAAAGACCATTAATCCCATCGAGGGATGGCACAACTCCTTCAACAAACCAGGAGGAGCAAAGACCAATAATGCCACAGAGGGATGGCACACCTCCTTCAAGAAACCAGGAGGAGCAAAGACCAATAATGCCACTGAGGGATGGCACAACTCCTTCAAGAAAGCAGGAGGAGCAAAGACTAATAATGCCATAGAGGGATGGCAGAACTCCTTCAACAAACCAGGAGGAGCAAAAATCAATAATCCCAAAGAGGGATGGCACAACTCCTTCAAGAAACCAGGAGGAGCAAAGACCAATAATGCCACTGAGGGATGGCACAACTCCTTCAAGAAATCAGGAGGAGCAAAGACCAATAATGCCAAGGAGGGATGGCACAACTCCTTCAAGAAACCAGGAGGAGCAAAGACCAATAATGCCATGGAGGGATGGCACAACTCCTTCAAGAAACCAGGAGGAGCAAAGACCAATAATGCCATGGAGGGATGGCACAACTCCTTCAAGAAATCAGGAGGAGCAAAGACCAAAATGCCAGAGAGGGATGGCACAACTCCTTCAGCAAACCAGGAGGAGCAAAGACCAATAATGCCAGAGAGGGATGGCACAACTCCTTCAACAAACAAGGAGGAGCAAAGACCAATAATGCCATGGAGGGATGGCACAACTCCTTCAAGAAACCAGGAGGAGCATAGACCAATAATGCCAGAGAGGGATGGCGCAACTCCTTCAACAAACCAGGAGGAGCAAAGACCAATAATGCCACAGAGGGATGGCGCAACTCCTTCAACAAACCAGGAGGAGCAAAGACCAATAATGCCATAGAGGGATGGCACAACTCCTTCAAGAAATCAGGAGGAGCAAAGACTAATAATGCCACTGAGGGATGGCACAACTCCTTCAAGAAATCAGGAGGAGCAAAGACCAATAATGCCACAGAGGGATGGCACAACTCCTTCAAGAAATCAGGAGGAGCAAAGACCAATAATGCCATAGAGGGATGGCACAACTCCTTCAAGAAATCAAGAGGAGCAAAGACCAATAATGCCATAGAGGGATGGCACAACTCCTACAACAAATCAGGAGGAGCAAAGACCAATAATGCCAGAGAGGGATGGCACAACTCCTTCAACACATCAGGAGGAGCAAAGACCAATAATGCCATAGAAGGGTGGCACAACTCCTTCAAGAAATCAGGAGGAGCAAAGACCAATATTGCCATAGAGGGATTGCACAACTCCTTCAACAAATCAGGAGGAGCAAAGACCAATAATGCCACAGAGGGGTGGCACAACTCCTTCAACAAACCAGGAGGAGCAAAGACCAATAGTGCCATAAAGGGATGGCACAACTCCTTCAAGAAATCAGGAGGAGCAAAGATCAATAATGCCACAGAGGGATGGCACAACTCCTTCAAGAAATCAGGAGGAGCAAAGACCAATAATGCCATAGAGGGATGGCAAAACTCCTTCAACATATCAGGAGGAGCAAAGACCAATAATGCCACAGAGGGATGGCACAACTCATTAAAGAACTCAGGAGGACCAAAGACCAATAATGCCACTGAGGGATGGCACAACTCCTTCTAGAAATCAGAAGGAGCCAAGACCAATAATGCCACAGAGGGATGGCACAACTCCTTCAACAAACCAGATGGAGCAAAGACCAATAATACCGTCGAGGATGGCACAACTCCTTCAACAAACCAGGAGGATCAAAGACCATTAATCCCATCGAGGGATGGCACAACTCCTTCAACAAACCAGGAGGAGCAAAGACCAATAATGCCACAGAGGGATGGCACACCTCCTTCAAGAAATCAGGAGGAGCAAAGACCAATAATGCCACTGAGGGATGGCACAACTCCTTCAAGAAAGCAGGAGGAGCAAAGACTAATAATGCCATAGAGGGATGGCAGAACTCCTTCAACAAACCAGGAGGAGCAAAAATCAATAATCCCAAAGAGGGATGGCACAACTCCTTCAAGAAACCAGGAGGAGCAAAGACCAATAATGCCACTGAGGGATGGCACAACTCCTTCAAGAAATCAGGAGGAGCAAAGACCAATAATGCCAAGGAGGGATGGCACAACTCCTTCAAGAAACCAGGAGGAGCAAAGACCAATAATGCCATGGAGGGATGGCACAACTCCTTCAAGAAACCAGGAGGAGCAAAGACCAATAATGCCATGGAGGGATGGCACAACTCCTTCAAGAAATCAGGAGGAGCAAAGACCAAAAATGCCA
This sequence comes from Calotriton arnoldi, assembly GCA_963921515.1. Lineage (NCBI taxonomy): Eukaryota > Metazoa > Chordata > Amphibia > Caudata > Salamandridae > Calotriton > Calotriton arnoldi. Next base: position 61,739 of record CAWUFW010007999.1, on the reverse strand, counting down.
GAGAGGGATGGCACAACTCCTTCAGCAAACCAGGAGGAGCAAAGACCAATAATGCCAGAGAGGGATGGCACAACTCCTTCAACAAACAAGGAGGAGCAAAGACCAATAATGCCATGGAGGGATGGCACAACTCCTTCAAGAAACCAGGAGGAGCATAGACCAATAATGCCAGAGAGGGATGGCGCAACTCCTTCAACAAACCAGGAGGAGCAAAGACCAATAATGCCACAGAGGGATGGCGCAACTCCTTCAACAAACCAGGAGGAGCAAAGACCAATAATGCCATAGAGGGATGGCACAACTCCTTCAAGAAATCAGGAGGAGCAAAGACTAATAATGCCACTGAGGGATGGCACAACTCCTTCAAGAAATCAGGAGGAGCAAAGACCAATAATGCCACAGAGGGATGGCACAACTCCTTCAAGAAATCAGGAGGAGCAAAGACCAATAATGCCATAGAGGGATGGCACAACTCCTTCAAGAAATCAAGAGGAGCAAAGACCAATAATGCCATAGAGGGATGGCACAACTCCTTCAAGAAATCAAGAGGAGGAAAGACCAATAATGCCATAGAGGGATGGCACAACTCCTTCAAGAAACCAGGAGGAGCAAAAACCAATAATGCCACTGAGGGATGGCACAACTCCTTCAAGAAATCAGGAGGAGCAAAGACCAATAATGCCACAGAGGGATGGCACAACTCCTTCAAGAAATCAGGAGGAGCAAAGACCAATAATGCCATAAACGGTTGGCACAACTCCTTCAAGTAATCAGGAGAAGCAAAGACCAATAATGCCATAGAGGGATGGCACAACTCCTTCAACAAACCAGGAGGAGCAAAGACCAATAATGCCACAGAGGGATGGCACAACTCCTTCAACAAACCAGGAGGAGCAAAGACCAATAATGTCACAGAGGGATGGCGCAACTCCTTCAACAAATCAGGAGGAGCAAAGACCAATAATGCCCCTGAGGGATGGCGCAACTCCTTCAAGAAATCAGGAGGAGCAAAGACCAATAATGCCACAGAGGGATGGCGCAACTCCTTCAAGAAATCAGGAGGAGCAAAGACCAATAATCCCACAGAGGGATGGCGCAACTCCTTCAACAAATCAGGAGGAGCAAAGACCAATAATGCCACTGAGGGATGGCACAACTCCTTCAACAAACCAGGAGGAGCAAAGACCAATAATCCCATAGAGGGATGGCACAACTCCTTCAACAAACCAGGAGGAGCAAAGACCAATAATGCCATGGATGGATGGCACACCTCCTTCAACAAACCAGGAGGAGCAAAGACCAATAATCCCAAAGAGGGATGGCACAACTCCTTCAAGAAACCAGGAGGAGCAAAGACCAATAATGCCACTGAGGGATGGCACAACTCCTTCAACAAACCAGGAGGAGCAAAAATCAATAATCCCAAAGAGAGATGGCACAACTCCTTCAAGAAACCAGGAGGAGCAAAGACCAATAATGCCACTGAGGGATGGCACAACTCCTTCAACAAATCAGGAGGAGCAAAGACCAATAATGCCATAGAGGGATGGCACAACTCCTTCAACAAATCAGGAGGAGCAAAGACCAATAATGCCAGAGAGGGATGGCACAACTCCTTCAACAAATCAGGAGGAGCAAAGACCAATAATGCCATAGAAGGGTGGCACAACTCCTTCAAGAAATCAGGAGGAGCAAAGACCAATATTGCCATAGAGGGATTGCACAACTCCTTCAACAAATCAGGAGGAGCAAAGACCAATAATGCCACAGAGGGGTGGCACAACTCCTTCAACAAACCAGGAGGAGCAAAGACCAATAGTGCCATAAAGGGATGGCACAACTCCTTCAAGAAATCAGGAGGAGCAAAGACCAATAATGCCACAGAGGGATGGCACAACTCCTTCAAGAAATCAGGAGGAGCAAAGACCAATAATGCCATATAGGGATGGCAAAACTCCTTCAACATATCAGGAGGAGCAAAGACCAATAATGCCACAGAGGGATGGCACAACTCATTAAAGAACTCAGGAGGACCAAAGACCAATAATGCCACTGAGGGATGGCACAACTCCTTCTAGAAATCAGGAGGAGCCAAGACCAATAATGCCACAGAGGGATGGCACAACTCCTTCAACAAACCAGATGGAGCAAAGACCAATAATACCATCGAGGATGGCACAACTCCTTCAACAAACCAGGAGGATCAAAGACCATTAATCCCATCGAGGGATGGCACAACTCCTTCAACAAACCAGGAGGAGCAAAGACCAATAATGCCACAGAGGGATGGCACACCTCCTTCAAGAAATCAGGAGGAGCAAAGACCAATAATGCCACTGAGGGATGGCACAACTCCTTCAAGAAAGCAGGAGGAGCAAAGACTAATAATGCCATAGAGGGATGGCAGAACTCCTTCAACAAACCAGGAGGAGCAAAGACCAATAATCCCATCGAGGGATGGCACAACTCCTTCAACAAACCAGGAGGAGCAAAGACCAATAATCCCATCGAGGGATGGTACAACTCCTTCAACAAACCAGGAGGAGCAAAGACCAATAATCCCATCGAGGGATGGCACAACTCCTTCAACAAACCAGGAGGAGCAAAAACCAATAATCCCAAAGAGGGATGGCACAACTCCTTCAAGAAACCAGGAGGAGCAAAGACCAATAATGCCACTGAGGGATGGCACAACTCCTTCAAGAAATCAGGAGGAGCAAAGACCAATAATGCCAAGGAGGGATGGCACAACTCCTTCAAGAAACCAGGAGGAGCAAAGACCAATAATGCCATGGAGGGATGGCACAACTCCTTCAAGAAACCAGGAGGAGCAAAGACCAATAATGCCATGGAGGGATGGCACAACTCCTTCAAGAAATCAGGAGGAGCAAAGACCAAAAATGCCAGAGAGGGATGGCACAACTCCTTCAGCAAACCAGGAGGAGCAAAGACCAATAATGCCAGAGAGGGATGGCACAACTCCTTCAACAAACAAGGAGGAGCAAAGACCAATAATGCCATGGAGGGATGGCACAACTCCTTCAAGAAACCAGGAGGAGCATAGACCAATAATGCCAGAGAGGGATGGCGCAACTCCTTCAACAAACCAGGAGGAGCAAAGACCAATAATGCCACAGAGGGATGGCGCAACTCCTTCAACAAACCAGGAGGAGCAAAGACCAATAATGCCATAGAGGGATGGCACAACTCCTTCAAGAAATCAGGAGGAGCAAAGACTAATAATGCCACTGAGGGATGGCACAACTCCTTCAAGAAATCAGGAGGAGCAAAGACCAATAATGCCACAGAGGGATGGCACAACTCCTTCAAGAAATCAGGAGGAGCAAAGACCAATAATGCCATAGAGGGATGGCACAACTCCTTCAAGAAATCAAGAGGAGCAAAGACCAATAATGCCATAGAGGGATGGCACAACTCCTTCAAGAAATCAAGAGGAGGAAAGACCAATAATGCCATAGAGGGATGGCACAACTCCTTCAAGAAACCAGGAGGAGCAAAACCAATAATGCCACTGAGGGATGGCACAACTCCTTCAAGAAATCAGGAGGAGCAAAGACCAATAATGCCACAGAGGGATGGCACAACTCCTTCAAGAAATCAGGAGGAGCAAAGACCAATAATGCCATCGAGGGATGGCACAACTCCTTCAACAAACCAGCAGGAGCAAAGACCAATAATCCCATCGAGGGATGGTACAACTCCTTCAACAAACCAGGAGGAGCAAAGACCAATAATCCCATCGAGGGATGGCACAACTCCTTCAACAAACCAGGAGGAGCAAAAATCAATAATCCCAAAGAGGGATGGCACAACTCCTTCAAGAAACCAGGAGGAGCAAAGACCAATAATGCCACTGAGGGATGGCACAACTCCTTCAAGAAATCAGGAGGAGCAAAGACCAATAATGCCAAGGAGGGATGGCACAACTCCTTCAAGAAACCAGGAGGAGCAAAGACCAATAATGCCATGGAGGGATGGCACAACTCCTTCAAGAAACCAGGAGGAGCAAAGACCAATAATGCCATGGAGGGATGGCACAACTCCTTCAAGAAATCAGGAGGAGCAAAGACCAAAAATGCCAGAGAGGGATGGCACAACTCCTTCAGCAAACCAGGAGGAGCAAAGACCAATAATGCCAGAGAGGATGGCACAACTCCTTCAACAAACAAGGAGGAGCAAAGACCAATAATGCCATGGAGGGATGGCACAACTCCTTCAAGAAACCAGGAGGAGCATAGACCAATAATGCCAGAGAGGGATGGCGCAACTCCTTCAACAAACCAGGAGGAGCAAAGACCAATAATGCCACAGAGGGATGGCGCAACTCCTTCAACAAACCAGGAGGAGCAAAGACCAATAATGCCATAGAGGGATGGCACAACTCCTTCAAGAAATCAGGAGGAGCAAAGACTAATAATGCCACTGAGGGATGGCACAACTCCTTCAAGAAATCAGGAGGAGCAAAGACCAATAATGCCACAGAGGGATGGCACAACTCCTTCAAGAAATCAGGAGGAGCAAAGACCAATAATGCCATAGAGGGATGGCACAACTCCTTCAAGAAATCAAGAGGAGCAAAGACCAATAATGCCATAGAGGGATGGCACAACTCCTTCAAGAAATCAAGAGGAGGAAAGACCAATAATGCCATAGAGGGATGGCACAACTCCTTCAAGAAACCAGGAGGAGCAAAACCAATAATGCCACTGAGGGATGGCACAACTCCTTCAAGAAATCAGGAGGAGCAAAGACCAATAATGCCACAGAGGATGGCACAACTCCTTCAAGAAATCAGGAGGAGCAAAGACCAATAATGCCATAGACGGTTGGCACAACTCCTTCAAGTAATCAGGAGAAGCAAAGACCAATAATGCCATAGAGGGATGGCACAACTCCTTCAACAAACCAGGAGGAGCAAAGACCAATAATGCCACAGAGGGATGGCACAACTCCTTCAACAAACCAGGAGGAGCAAAGACCAATAATGTCACAGAGGGATGGCGCAACTCCTTCAACAAATCAGGAGGAGCAAAGACCAATAATGCCCCTGAGGGATGGCGCAACTCCTTCAAGAAATCAGGAGGAGCAAAGACCAATAATGCCACAGAGGGATGGCGCAACTCCTTCAAGAAATCAGGAGGAGCAAAGACCAATAATCCCACAGAGGGATGGCGCAACTCCTTCAACAAATCAGGAGGAGCAAAGACCAATAATGCCACTGAGGGATGGCACAACTCCTTCAACAAACCAGGAGGAGCAAAGACCAATAATCCCATAGAAGGATGGCACAACTCCTTCAACAAACCAGGAAGAGCAAAGACCAATAATGCCATCGATGGATGGCACACCTCCTTCAACAAACCAGGAGGAGCAAAGACCAATAATCCCAAAGAGGGATGGCACAACTCCTTCAAGAAACCAGGAGGAGCAAAGACCAATAATGCCACTGAGGGATGGCACAACTCCTTCAACAAACCAGGAGGAGCAAAAATCAATAATCCCAAAGAGGGATGGCACAACTCCTTCAAGAAACCAGGAGGAGCAAAGACCAATAATGCCACTGAGGGACGGCACAACTCCTTCAAGAAATCAGGAGGAGCAAAGACCAATAATGCCAAGGAGGGATGGCACAACTCCTTCAAGAAACCAGGAGGAGCAAAGACCAATAATGCCATAGAGGGATGGCACAACTCCTTCAAGAAACCAGGAGGAGCAAAGACCAATAATGCCATGGAGGGATGGCACAACTCCTTCAAGAAATCAGGAGGAGCAAAGACCAAAAATGCCAGAGAGGGATGGCACAACTCCTTCAGCAAACCAGGAGGAGCAAAGACCAATAATGCCAGAGAGGGATGGCACAACTCCTTCAACAAACAAGGAGGAGCAAAGACCAATAATGCCATGGAGGGATGGCACAACTCCTTCAAGAAACCAGGAGGAGCATAGACCAATAATGCCAGAGAGGGATGGCGCAACTCCTTCAACAAACCAGGAGGAGCAAAGACCAATAATGCCACAGAGGGATGGCGCAACTCCTTCAACAAACCAGGAGGAGCAAAGACCAATAATGCCATAGAGGGATGGCACAACTCCTTCAAGAAATCAGGAGGAGCAAAGACTAATAATGCCACTGAGGGATGGCACAACTCCTTCAAGAAATCAGGAGGAGCAAAGACCAATAATGCCACAGAGGGATGGCACAACTCCTTCAAGAAATCAGGAGGAGCAAAGACCAATAATGCCATAGAGGGATGGCACAACTCCTTCAAGAAATCAAGAGGAGCAAAGACCAATAATGCCATAGAGGGATGGCACAACTCCTTCAAGAAATCAAGAGGAGGAAAGACCAATAATGCCATAGAGGGATGGCACAACTCCTTCAAGAAACCAGGAGGAGCAAAAACCAATAATGCCACTGAGGGATGGCACAACTCCTTCAAGAAATCAGGAGGAGCAAAGACCAATAATGCCACAGAGGGATGGCACAACTCCTTCAAGAAATCAGGAGGAGCAAAGACAAATAATGCCATAGACGGTTGGCACAACTCCTTCAAGTAATCAGGAGAAGCAAAGACCAATAATGCCATAGAGGGATGGCACAACTCCTTCAACAAACCAGGAGGAGCAAAGACCAATAATGCCACAGAGGGATGGCACAACTCCTTCAACAAACCAGGAGGAGCAAAGACCAATAATGTCACAGAGGGATGGCGCAACTCCTTCAACAAATCAGGAGGAGCAAAGACCAATAATGCCCCTGAGGGATGGCGCAACTCCTTCAAGAAATCAGGAGGAGCAAAGACCAATAATGCCACAGAGGGATGGCGCAACTCCTTCAAGAAATCAGGAGGAGCAAAGACCAATAATCCCACAGAGGGATGGCGCAACTCCTTCAACAAATCAGGAGGAGCAAAGACCAATAATGCCACTGAGGGATGGCACAACTCCTTCAACAAACCAGGAGGAGCAAAGACCAATAATCCCATAGAGGGATGGCACAACTCCTTCAACAAACCAGGAGGAGCAAAGACCAATAATGCCATTGAGGGATGGCACACCTCCTTCAACAAACCAGGAGGAGCAAAGACCAATAATGCCACAGAGGGATGGCACAACTCCTTCAACAAACCAGGAGGAGCAAAGACCAATAATGCCACAGAGGGATGGCGCAACTCCTTCAAGAAATCAGGAGGAGCAAAGACCAATAATGCCACTGAGGGATGGCACAACTCCTTCTAGAAATCAGGAGGAGCCAAGACCAATAATGCCACAGAGGGATGGCACAACTCCTTCAACAAACCAGGAGGAGCAAAGACCAATAATACCATCGAGGATTGCACAACTCCTTCAACAAACCAGGAGGATCAAAGACCATTAATCCCATCGAGGGATGGCACAACTCCTTCAACAAACCAGGAGGAGCAAAGACCAATAATGCCACAGAGGGATGGCACACCTCCTTCAAGAAATCAGGAGGAGCAAAGACCAATAATCCCATCGAGGGATGGCACAACTCCTTCAACAAACCAGCAGGAGCAAAGACCAATAATCCCATCGAGGGATGGTACAACTCCTTCAACAAACCAGGAGGAGCAAAGACCAATAATCCCATCGAGGGATGGCACAACTCCTTCAACAAACCAGGAGGAGCAAAAATCAATAATCCCAAAGAGGGATGGCACAACTCCTTCAACAAACCAGGAGGAGCAAAGACCAATAATGCCACTGAGGGATGGCACAACTCCTTCAAGAAATCAGGAGGAGCAAAGACCAATAATGCCAAGGAGGGATGGCACAACTCCTTCAAGAAACCAGGAGGAGCAAAGACCAATAATGCCATGGAGGGACGGCACAACTCCTTCAAGAAACCAGGAGGAGCAAAGACCAATAATGCCATGGAGGGATGGCACAACTCCTTCAAGAAATCAGGAGGAGCAAAGACCAATAATGCCAGAGAGGGATGGCACAACTCCTTCAGCAAACCAGGAGGAGCAAAGACCAATAATGCCAGAGAGGGATGGCACAACTCCTTCAACAAACAAGGAGGAGCAAAGACCAATAATGCCATGGAGTGATGGCACAACTCCTTCAAGAAACCAGGAGGAGCAAAGACCAATAATGCCAGAGAGGGATGGCGCAACTCCTTCAACAAACCAGGAGGAGCAAAGACCAATAATGCCACAGAGGGATGGCCCAACTCCTTCAACAAACCAGGAGGAGCAAAGACCAATAATGCCACTGAGGGATGGCACAACTCCTTCAAGAAATAAGGAGGAGCAAAGACCAATAATGCCACAGAGGGATGGCACAACTCCTTCAAGAAATCAGAAGGAGCAAAGACCAATAATGCCATAGAGGGATGGCACAACTCCTTCAAGAAATCAAGAGGAGCAAACACCAATAATGCCATAGAGGGATGGCACAACTCCTTCAAGAAACCAGGAGGAGCAAAAACCAATAATGCCACTGAGGGATGGCACAACTCCTTCAAGAAATCAGGAGGAGCAAAGACCAAAATGCCATAGACGGTTGGCACAACTCCTTCAAGAAATCAGGAGAAGCAAAGACCAATAATGCCAGAGAGGGATGGCACAACTCCTTCAACAAACCAGGAGGAGCAAAGACCAATAATGCCACAGAGGGATGGCGCAACTCCTTCAACAAACCAGGAGGAGCAAAGACCAATAATGTCACAGAGGGTTGGCGCAACTCCTTCAACAAATCAGGAGGAGCAAAGACCAATAATGCCCCTGAGGGATGGCGCAACTCTTTCAAGAAATCAGGAGGAGCAAAGACCAATAATGCCACAGAGGGATGGCGCAACTCCTTCAAGAAATCAGGAGGAGCAAAGACCAATAATCCCACAGAGGGATGGCGCAACTCCTTCAACAAATCAGGAGGAGCAAAGACCAATAATGCCACTGAGGGATGGCACAACTCCTTCAACAAACCAGGAGGAGCAAAGACCAATAATCCCATAGAGGGATGGCACAACTCTTTCAACAAACCAGGAGGAGCAAAGACCAATAATGCCATCGAGGGATGGCACAACTCCTTCAACAAACCAGGAGGAGCAAAGACCAATAATGCCACAGAGGGATGGCACAACTCCTTCAACAAACCAGGAGGAGCAAAGACCAATAATGCCACAGAGGGATGGCGCAACTCCTTCAAGAAATCAGGAGGAGCAAAGACCAATAATGCCACTGAGGGATGGCGCAACTCCTTCAAGATATCAGGAGGAGCAAAGACTAATAATGCCATAGAGGGATGGCGCAACTCCTTCAACAAACCAGGAGGAGCAAAGACCAATAATCCCATCGAGCGATGGCACAACTCCTTCAACAAACCAGGAGGAGCAAAGACCAATAATGCCATAGAGGGATGGCACAACTCCTTCAACAAACCAGGAGGAGCAAAGACCAATAATGCCATAGAGGGATGGCACAACTCCTTCAAGAAACCAGGAGGAGCCAAGACCAATAATGCCATAGAAGGATGGCACAACTCCTTCAACAAATCAGGAGGAGCAAAGACAAATAATGCCATAGAGGGATGGCACAACTCCTTCAACAAATCAGGAGGAGCAAAGACCAAAAATGCCACTGAGGGATGGTACAACTCCTTCAACAAACCAGGAGGAGCAAAGACCAATAATCCCATAGAGGGATGGCGCAACTCCTTCAACAAACCAGGAGGAGCAAAGACCAATAATCCCATCGAGGGATGGCGCAACTCCTTCAACAAACCAGGAGGAGCAAAGACCAATAATGCCACTGAGGGATGGCGCAACTCCTTCAAGAAATCAGGAGGAGCAAAGACTAATAATGCCACTGAGGGATGGCGCAACTCCTTCAAGAAATCAGGAGGAGCAAAGACTAATAATGCCATAGAGGGATGGCGCAACTCCTTCAACAAACCAGGAGGAGCAAAGACCAATAATGCCATAGAAGGATTGCACAACTCCTTCAAGAAATCAGGAGGAGCAAAGACCAATAATGCCATAGAGGGATGGCACAACTCCTTCAACAAACCAGGAGGAGCAAAGACCAATAATCCCATCAAGGGATGGCACAACTCCTTCAACAAACCAGGAGGAGCAAAGACCAATAATCCCATCGAGGGATGGCACAACTCCTTCAACAAACCAGGAGGAGCAAAGACCAATAATGCCACAGAGGGATGGCGCAACTCCTTCAACAAACCAGGAGGAGCAAAGACCAATAATGCCATAGAGGGATGGCACAACTCCTTCAAGAAATCAGGAGGAGCAAAGACCAATAATGCCACTGAGGGATGGCACAACTCCTTCAAGAAATCAGGAGGAGCAAAGACCAATAATGCCACAGAGGGATGGCACAACTCCTTCAAGAAATCAGGAGGAGCAAAAACCAATAATGCCATAGAGGGATGGCACAACTCCTTCAAGAAATCAAGAGGAGCAAAGACCAATAATGCCATGGAGGGATGGCACAACTCCTTCAAGAAACCAGGAGGAGCAAAAACCAATAATGCCACTGAGGGATGGCACAACTCCTTCAAGAAATCAGGAGGAGCAAACACCAATAATGCCACAGAGGGATGGCACAACGCCTTCAAGAAATCAGGAGGAGCAAAGACCAATAATGCCATAGACGGTTGGCACAACTCCTTCAAGAAATCAGGAGAAGCAAAGACCAATAATGCCACTGAGGGATGGCACAACTCCTTCAACAAACCAGGAGGAGCAAATACCAATAATCCCATAGAGGGATGGCACAACTCCTTCAACAAACCAGGAGGTGCAAAGACCAATAATGCCATCAAGGGATGGCACACCTCCTTCAACAAACCAGGAGGAGCAAAGACCAATAATGCCACAGAGGGATGGCACAACTCCTTCAACAAACCAGGAGGAGCAAAGACCAATAATGCCACAGAGGGATTGCGCAACTCCTTCAAGAAATCAGGAGGAGCAAAGACCAATAATGCCACTGAGGGATGGCACAACTCCTTCTAGAAATCAGGAGGAGCCAAGACCAATAATGCCACAGAGGGATGGCACAACTCCTTCAACAAACCAGGAGGAGCAAAGACCAATAATACCATCGAGGATTGCACAACTCCTTCAACAAACCAGGAGGATCAAAGACCATTAATCCCATCGAGGGATGGCACAACTCCTTCAACAAACCAGGAGGAGCAAAGACCAATAATGCCACAGAGGGATGGCACACCTCCTTCAAGAAATCAGGAGGAGCAAAGACCAATAATGCCACTGAGGGATGGCACAACTCCTTCAAAAAAGCAGGAGGAGCAAAGACTAATAATGCCATAGAGGGATGGCAGAACTCCTTCAACAAACCAGGAGGAGCAAAGACCAATAATCCCATCGAGGGATGGCACAACTCCTTCAACAAACCAGCAGGAGCAAAGACCAATAATCCCATCGAGGGATGGTACAACTCCTTCAACAAACCAGGAGGAGCAAAGAACAATAATCCCATCGAGGGATGGCACAACTCCTTCAACAAACCAGGAGGAGCAAAAATCAATAATCCCAAAGAGGGATGGCACAACTCCTTCAAGAAACCAGGAGGAGCAAAGACCAATAATGCCACTGAGGGATGGCACAACTCCTTCAAGAAATCAGGAGGAGCAAAGACCAATAATGCCAAGGAGGGATGGCACAACTCCTTCAAGAAACCAGGAGGAGCAAAGACCAATAATGCCATGGAGGGATGGCCCAACTCCTTCAAGAAACCAGGAGGAGCAAAGACCAATAATGCCATGGAGGGATGGCACTACTCCTTCAAGAAATCAGGAGGAGCAAAGACCAATAATGCCAGAGAGGGATGGCACAACTCCTTCAGCAAACCAGGAGGAGCAAAGACCAATAATGCCACAGAGGGATGGCCTAACTCCTTCAACAAACCAGGAGGAGCAAAGACCAATAATGCCATAGAGGGATGGCACAACTCCTTCAAAAAATCAGGAGGAGCAAAGACCAATAATGCCACTGAGGGATGGCACAACTCCTTCAAGAAATCAGGAGGAGCAAAGACCAATAATGCCACAGAGGGATGGCACAACTCCTTCAAGAAATCAGGAGGAGCAAAGACCAATAATGCCATAGAGGGATGGCACAACTCCTTCAAGAAATCAAGAGGAGCAAAGACCAATAATGCCATAGAGGGATGGCACAACTCCTTCAAGAAACCAGGAGGAGCAAAAACCAATAATGCCACTGAGAGATGGTACAACTCCTTCAAGAAATCAGGAGGAGCAAAGACCAATAATGCCATAGACGGTTGGCACAACTCCTTCAAGAAATCAGGAGAAGCAAAGACCAATAATGCCATAGAGGGATGGCACAACTCCTTCAACAAACCAGGAGGAGCAAAGACCAATAATGCCACAGAGGGATGGCGCAACTCCTTCAACAAACCAGGAGGAGCAAAGACCAATAATGTCACAGAGGGATGGCGCAACTCCTTCAACAAATCAGGAGGAGCAAAGACCAATAATGCCCCTGAGGGATGGCGCAACTCTTTCAAGAAATCAGGAGGAGCAAAGACCAATAATGCCACAGAGGGATGGCGCAACTCCTTCAAGAAATCAGGAGGTGGAAAGACCAATAATCCCACAGAGGGATGGCGCAACTCCTTCAACAAATCAGGAGGAGCAAAGACCAATAATGCCACTGAGGGATGGCACAACTCCTTCATCAAACCAGGAGGAGCAAAGACCAATAATCCCATAGAGGGATGGCACAACTCCTTCAACAAACCAGGAGGAGCAAAGACCAATAATGCCATCGAGGGATGGCACAACTCCTTCAACAAACCAGGAGGAGCAAAGACCAATAATGCCACAGAGGGATGGCACAACTCCTTCAACAAACCAGGAGGAGCAAAGACCAATAATGCCATTGAGGGATGGCGCAACTCCTTCAAGAAATCAGGAGGAGCAAAGACCAATAATGCCACTGAGGGATGGCGCAACTCCTTCAAGAAATCAGGAGGAGCAAAGACTAATAATGCCATAGAGGGATGGCGCAACTCCTTCAACAAACCAGGAGGAGCAAAGACCAATAATCCCATCGAGCGATGGCACAACTCCTTCAACAAACCAGGAGGAGCAAAGACCAATAATGCCATAGAGGGATGGCACAACTCCTTCAACAAACCAGGAGGAGCAAAGACCAATAATGCCATAGAGGGATGGCACAACTCCTTCAACAAACCAGGAGGAACCAAGACCAATAATGCCATAGAAGGATGGCACAACTCCTTCAACAAATCAGGAGGAGCAAAGACAAATAATGCCATAGAGGGATGGCACAACTCCTTCAACAAAAAAGGAGGAGCAAAGACCAAAAATGCCACTGAGGGATGGTACAACTCCTTCAACAAACCAGGAGGAGCAAAGACCAATAATCCCATCGAGGGATGGCACAACTCCTTCAACAAACCAGGAGGAGCAAAGACCAATAATCCCATCGAGGGATGGCACAACTCCTTCAACAAACCAGGAGGAGCAAAGACCAATAATGCCACTGAGGGATGGCACAACTCCTTCAACAAATCAGGAGGAGCAAAGACTAATAATGCCACTGAGGTGTGGCACAACTCCGTCAAGAAATCAGGAGGAGCAAAGACCAATAATGCCACAGAGGGGTGGCACAACTCCTTCAACAAACCAGGAGGAGCAAAGACCAATAATCCCATCGAGGGATGGCGCAACTCCTTCAACAAACCAGGAGGAGCAAAGACCAATAATGCCACAGAGGGATGGCACAACTCCTTCAAAAAACCAGGAGGAGCAAAGACCAATAATGCCACAGAGGGATGGCGCAACTCTTTCAAGAAATCAGGAGGAGCAAAGACTAATAATGCCACTGAGGGATGGCGCAACTCCTTCAAGAAATCAGGAGGAGCAAAGACTAATAATGCCATAGAGGGATGGCGCAACTCCTTCAACAAACCAGGAGGAGCAAAGACCAATAATGCCATAGAAGGATGGCACAACTCCTTCAAGAAATCAGGAGGAGCAAAGACCAATAATGCCATAGAGGGATGGCACAACTCCTTCAACAAACCAGGAGGAGCAAAGACCAATAATCCCATCGAGGGATGGCACAACTCCTCCCCAAACCAGGAGGAGCAAAAACCAATAATCCCATCGAGGGATGGCACAACTCCTTCCACAAACCAGGAGGAGCAAAGACCAATAATCCCATCGAGGGATGGCACAACTCCTTCAACAAACCAGGAGGAGCAAAGACCAATAATCCCATCGAGGGATGGCACAACTCCTTCAACAAACCAGGAGGAGCAAAAACCAATAATCCCATCGAGGGATGGCACAACTCCTTCAACAAACCAGGAGGAGCAAAGACCAATAATGCCACTGAGGGATGGCACAACTCCTTCAACAAATCAGGAGGAGCAAAGACTAATAATGCCACTGAGGGATGGCACAACTCCTTCAAGAAATCAGGAGGAGCAAAGACTAATAATGCCATAGAGGGATGGCACAACTCCTTCAACAAACCAGGAGGAGCAAAGACCAATAATGCCATGCAGGGATGGCACAACTCCTTCAAGAAACCAGGAGGAGCAAAGACCAATAATGCCATAGAAGTATGGCACAACTCCTTCAAGAAACCAGGAGGAGCAAAGACCAATAATGCCATAGAGGGATGGCACAACTCCTTCAACAAACCAGGAGGAGCAAAGACCAATAATCCCATCGAGGGATGGCACAACTCCTTCAACAAACCAGGAGGAGCAAAAACCAAGAATCCCGTCGAGGGATGGCACAACTCCTTCCACAAACCAGGAGGAGCAAAGACCAATAATCCCATCGAGGGATGGCACAACTGCTTCAACAAACCAGGAGGAGCAAAGACCAATAATCCCATCGAGGGATGGCACAACTCCTTCAACAAACCAGGAGGAGCAAAGACCAATAATCCCATCAAGTGATGGCACAACTCCTTCAACAAACCAGGAGGAGCAAAGACCAATAATGCCACTGAGGGATGGCACAACTCCTTCAACAAATCAGGAGGAGCAAAGACTAATAATGCCACTGAGGATGGCACAACTCCTTCAAGAAATCAGGAGGAGCAAAGACTAATAATGCCATAGAGGGATGGCACAACTCCTTCAACAAACCAGGAGGAGCAAAGACCAATAATGCCATGCAGGGATGGCACAACTCCTTCAAGAAACCAGGAGGAGCAAAGACCAATAATGCCATGGAGGGATGGCACAACTCCTTCAAGAAATCAGGAGGAGCAAAGACTAATAATGCCATAGAGGTGTGGCACAACTCCGTCAAGAAATCAGGAGGAGCAAAGACCAATAATGCCACAGAGGGGTGGCACAACTCCTTCAACAAACCAGGAGGAGCAAAGACCAATAATCCCATCGAGGGATGGTGCAACTCCTTCAACAAACCGGAGGAGCAAAGACCAATAATGCCACAGAGGGATGGCAGAACTCCTTCAACAAACCAGGAGGAGCAAAGACCAATAATGCCACAGAGGGATGGCGCAACTCCTTCAAGAAATCAGGAGGAGCAAAGACTAATAATGCCACTGAGGGATGGCGCAACTCCTTCAAGAAATCAGGAGGAGCAAAGACTAATAATGCCATAGAGGGATGGCGCAACTCCTTCAACAAACCAGGAGGAGCAAAGACCAATAATGCCATAGAAGGATGGCACAACTCCTTCAAGAAATCAGGAGGAGCAAAGACCAATAATGCCATAGAGGGATGGCACAACTCCTTCAATAACCAGGAGGAGCAAAGACCAATAATCCCATCGAGGGATGGCACAACTCCTCCCCAAACCAGGAGGAGCAAAAACCAATAATCCCATCGAGGGATGGCACAACTCCTTCCACAAACCAGGAGGAGCAAAGACCAATAATCCCATCGAGGGATGGCACAACTCCTTCAACAAACCAGGAGGAGCAAAGACCAATAATCCCATCGAGGGATGGCACAACTCCTTCAACAAACCAGGAGGAGCAAAGACCAATAATCCCATCGAGGGATGGCACAACTCCTTCAACAAACCTAGAGGAGCAAAGACCAATAATGCCACTGAGGGATGGCACAACTCCTTCAACAAATCAGGAGGAGCAAAGACTAATAATGCCACTGAGGTGTGGCACAACTCCGTCAAGAAATCAGGAGGAGCAAAGACCAATAATGCCACAGAGGGGTGGCACAACTCCTTCAACAAACCAGGAGGAGCAAAGACCAATAATCCCATCGAGGGATGGCGCAACTCCTTCAACAAACCAGGAGGAGCAAAGACCAATAATGCCACAGAGTTATGACACAACTCCTTCAACAAACCAGGAGGAGCAAAGACCAATAATGCCACAGAGGGATGGCGCAACTCCTTCAAGAAATCAGTAGGAGCAAAGACTAATAATGCCACTGAGGGATGGCGCAACTCCTTCAAGAAATCAGGAGGAGCAAAGACTAATAATGCCATAGAGGGATGGCGCAACTCCTTCAACAAACCAGGAGGAGCAAAGACCAATAATGCCATAGAAGGATGGCACAACTCCTTCAAGAAATCAGGAGGAGCAAAGACCAATAATGCCATAGAGGGATGGCACAACTCCTTCAACAAACCTGGAGGAGCAAAGACCAATAATCCCATCGAGGGATGGCACAACTCCTCCCCAAACCAGGAGGAGCAAAAACCAATAATCCCATCGAGGGATGGCACAACTCCTTCCACAAACCAGGAGGAGCAAAGACCAATAATCCCATCGAGGGATGGCACAACTCCTTCAACAAACCAGGAGGAGCAAAGACCAATAATCCCATCGAGGGATGGCACAACTCCTTCAACAAACCAGGAGGAGCAAAGACCAATAATCCCATCGAGGGATGGCACAACTCCTTCAACAAACCAGGAGGAGCAAAGACCAATAATGCCACTGAGGGATGGCACAACTCCTTCAACAAATCAGGAGGAGCAAAGACTAATAATGCCACTGAGGGATGGCACAACTCCTTCAAGAAATCAGGAGGAGCAAAGACTAATAATGCCATAGAGGGATGGCACAACTCCTTCAACAAACCAGGAGGAGCAAAGACCAATAATGCCATGCAGGGATGGCACAACTCCTTCAAGAAACCAGGAGGAGCAAAGACCAATAATGCCATGGAGGGATGGCACAACTCCTTCAAGAAATCAGGAGGAGCAAAGACCCATAATGCCATAGAGGTGTGGCACAACTCCGTCAAGAAATCAGGAGGAACAAAGACCAATAATGCCACAGAGAGGTGGCACAACTCCTTCAACAAACCAGGAGGAGCAAAGACCAATAATGCCACAGAGGGATGGCGCAACTCCTTCAAGAAATCAGGAGGAGCAAAGACTAATAATGCCATAGAGGGATGGTGCAACTGCTTCAACAAACCAGGAGGAGCAAAGACCACTAATCCCATAGCGGGATGGCGCAACTCTTTCAACAAACCAGGAGGAGCAAAGACCAATAATCCCATCGAGCGATGGCACAACTCGTTCAACAAACCAGGAGGAGCAAAGACCAATAATGCCATAGAGGGATGGCACAACTCTTTCAACAAACCAGGAGGAGCAAAGACCAATAATGCCATTGAGGGATGGTGCAACTCCTTCAAGAAATCAGGAGGAGCAAAGACCAATAATGCCACTGAGGGATGGCGCAACTCCTTCAAGAAATCAGGAGGAGCAAAGACTAATAATGCCATAGAGGGATGGCGCAACTCCTTCAACAAACCAGGAGGAGCAAAGACCAATAATCCCATCGAGCGATGGCACAACTCCTTCAACAAACCAGGAGGAGCAAAGACCAATAATGCCATAGAGGGATGGCACAACTCCTTCAACAAACCAGGAGGAGCAAAGACCAATAATGCCATAGAGGGATGGCACAACTCCTTCAACAAACCAGGAGGAGCCAAGACCAATAATGCCATAGAAGGATGGCACAACTCCTTCAACAAATCAGGAGGAGCAAAGACAAATAATGCCATAGAGGGATGGCACAACTCCTTCAACAAAAAAGGAGGAGCAAAGACCAAAAATGCCACTGAGGGATGGCACAACTCCTTCAACAACCCAGGAGGAGCAAAGACCAATAATCCCATAGAGGGATGGCACAACTCCTTCAACAAACCAGGAGGAGCAAAGACCAATAATCCCATCGAGGGATGGCGCAACTCCTTCAACAAACCAGGAGGAGCAAAGACCAATAATGCCACAGAGGGATGGCACAACTCCTTCAACAAACCAGGAGGAGCAAAGACCAATAATGCCACAGAGGGATGGCGCAACTCCTTCAAGAAATCAGGAGGAGCAAAGACTAATAATGCCAATGAGGGATGGCGAAACTCCTTCAAGAAATCAGGAGGAGCAAAGACTAATAATGCCATAGAGGGATGGCGCAACTCCTTCAACAAACCAGGAGGAGCAAAGACCAATAATGCCATAGAAGGATGGCACAACTCCTTCAAGAAACCAGGAGGAGCAAAGACCAATAATGCCATAGAGGGATGGCACAACTCCTTCAACAAACCAGGAGGAGCAAAGACCAATAATCCCATCGAGGGATGGCACAACTCCTTCAACAAACCAGGAGGAGCAAAAACCAATAATCCCATCGAGGGATGGCACAACTCCTTCCACAAACCAGGAGGAGCAAAGACCAATAATCCCATTGAGGGATGGCACAACTCCTTCAACAAACCAGGAGGAGCAAAGACCAATAATCCCATCGAGGGATGGCACAACTCCTTCAACAAACCAGGAGGAGCAAAGACCAATAATCCCATCGAGGGATGGCACAACTCCTTCAACAAACCAGGAGGAGCAAAGACCAATAATGCCACTGAGGGATGGCACAACTCCTTCAACAAATCAGGAGGAGCAAAGACTAATAATGCCACTGAGGGATGGCACAACTCCTTCAAGAAATCAGGAGGAGCAAAGACTAATAATGCCATAGAGGGATGGCACAACTCCTTCAACAAACCATGAGGAGCAAAGACCAATAATGCCATGCAGGGATGGCACAACTCCTTCAAGAAACCAGGAGGAGCAAAGACCAATAATGCCATGGAGGGATGGCACAACTCCTTCAAGAAATCAGGAGGAGCAAAGACTAATAATGCCATAGAGGTGTGGCACAACTCCGTCAAGAAATCAGGAGGAGCAAAGACCAATAATGCCACAGAGGGGTGGCACAACTCCTTCAACAAACCAGGAGGAGCAAAGACCAATAATCCCATCGAGGGATGGCGCAACTCCTTCAACAAACCGGAGGAGCAAAGACCAATAATGCCACAGAGGGATGGCACAACTCCTTCAACAAACCAGGAGGAGCAAAGACTAATAATGCCACTGAGGGATGGCGCAACTCCTTCAAGAAATCAGGAGGAGACAGGCTAATAATGCCATAGAGGGATGGCGCAACTCCTTCAACAAACCAGGAGGAGCAAAGACCAATAATGCCATAGAAGGATGGCACAACTCCTTTAAGAAATCAGGAGGAGCAAAGACCAATAATGCCATAGAGGGATGGCACAACTCCTTCAACAAACCAAGAGGAGCAAAGACCAATAATCCCATCGAGGGATGGCACAACTCCTCCCCAAACCAGGAGGAGCAAAAACCAATAATCCCATCGAGGGATGGCACAACTCCTTCCACAAACCAGGAGGAGCCAAGACCAATAATCCCATCGAGGGATGGCACAACTCCTTCAACAAACCAGGAGGAGCAAAGACCAATATTCCCATCGAGGGATGGCACAACTCCTTCAACAAACCAGGAGGAGCAAAGACCAATAATCCCATCGAGGGATGGCACAACTCCTTCAACAAACCAGGAGGAGCAAAGACCAAAAATGCCACTGAGGGATGGCACAACTCCTTCAACAAACCAGGAGGAGCAAAGACCAATAATCCCATAGAGGGATGGCACAACTCCTTCAACAAACCAGGAGGAGCAAAGACCAATAATCCCATCGAGGGATGGCGCAACTCCTTCAACAAACCAGGAGGAGCAAAGACCAATAATGCCACAGAGGGATGGCACAACTCCTTCAACAAACCAGGAGGAGCAAAGACCAATAATGCCACAGAGGGATGGCGCAACTCCTTCAAGAAATCAGGAGGAGCAAAGACTAATAATGCCACTGAGGGATGGCGCAACTCCTTCAAGAAATCAGGAGGAGCAAAGACTAATAATGCCATAGAGGGATGGCGCAACTCCTTCAACAAACCAGGAGGAGCAAAGACCAATAATGCCATAGAAGGATGGCACAACTCCTTCAAGAAACCAGGAGGAGCAAAGACCAATAATGCCATAGAGGGATGGCACAACTCCTTCAACAAACCAGGAGGAGCAAAGACCAATAATCCCATCGAGGGATGGCACAACTCCTTCAACAAACCAGGAGGAGCAAAAACCAATAATCCCATCGAGGGATGGCACAACTCCTTCCACAAACCAGGAGGAGCAAAGACCAATAATCCCATCAAGGGATGGCACAACTCCTTCAACAAACCAGGAGGAGCAAAGACCAATAATCCCATCGAGGGATGGCACAACTCCTTCAACAAACCAGGAGGAGCAAAGACCAATAATCCCATCGAGGGATGGCACAACTCCTTCAACAAACCAGGAGGAGCAAAGACCAATAATGCCACTGAGGGATGGCACAACTCCTTCAACAAATCAGGAGGAGCAAAGACTAATAATGCCACTGAGGGATGGCACAACTCCTTCAAGAAATCAGGAGGAGCAAAGACTAATAATGCCATAGAGGGATGGCACAACTCCTTCAACAAACCAGGAGGAGCAAAGACCAATAATGCCATGCAGGGATGGCACAACTCTTTCAAGAAACCAGGAGGAGCAAAGACCAATAATGCCATGGAGGGATGGCAGAACTCCTTCAAGAAATCAGGAGGAGCAAAGACTAATAATGCCATAGAGGTGTGGCACAACACCGTCAAGAAATCAGGAGGAGCAAAGACCAATAATGCCACAGAGGGGTGGCACAACTCCTTCAACAAACCAGGAGGAGCAAAGACCAATAATCCCATCGAGGGATGGCGCAACTCCTTCAACAAACCGGAGGAGCAAAGACCAATAATGCCACAGAGGGATGGCACAACTCCTTCAACAAACCAGGAGGAGCAAAGACCAATAATGCCACAGAGGGATGGCGCAACTCCTTCAAGAAATCAGGAGGAGCAAAGACTAATAATGCCACTGAGGGATGGCGCAACTCCTTCAAGAAATCAGGAGGAGCACAGACTAATAATGCCATACAGGGATGGCGCAACTCCTTCAACAAACCAGGAGGAGCAAAGACCAATAATGCCATAGAAGGATGGCACAACTCCTTTAAGAAATCAGGAGGAGCAAAGACCAATAATGCCATAGAGGGATGGCACAACTCCTTCAACAAACCAAGAGGAGCAAAGACCAATAATCCCATCGAGGGATGGCACAACTCCTCCCCAAACCAGGAGGAGCAAAAACCAATAATCCCATCGAGGGATGGCACAACTCCTTCCACAAACCAGGAGGAGCCAAGACCAATAATCCCATCGAGGGATGGCACAACTCCTTCAACAAACCAGGAGGAGCAAAGACCAATAATCCCATCGAGGGATGGCACAACTCCTTCAACAAACCAGGAGGAGCAAAGACCAATAATCCCATCGAGGGATGGCACAACTCCTTCAACAAACCAGGAGGAGCAAAGACCAATAATGCCACTGAGGGATGGCACAACTCCTTCAACAAATCAGGAGGAGCAAAGACTAATAATGCCACTGAGGTGTGGCACAACTCCGTCAAGAAATCAGGAGGAGCAAAGACCAATAATGCCACAGAGGGGTGGCACAACTCCTTCAACAAACCAGGAGGAGCAAAGACCAATAATCCCATCGAGGGATGGCGCAACTCCTTCAACAAACCAGGAGGAGCAAAGACCAATAATGCCACAGAGGGATGGCACAACTCCTTCAAAAAACCAGGAGGAGCAAAGACCAATAATGCCACAGAGGGATGGCGCAACTCCTTCAAGAAATCAGGAGGAGCAAAGACTAATAATGCCACTGAGGGATGGCGCAACTCCTTCAAGAAATCAGGAGGAGCAAAGACTAATAATGCCATAGAGGGATGGCGCAACTCCTTCAACAAACCAGGAGGAGCAAAGACCAATAATGCCATAGAAGGATGGCACAACTCCTTCAAGAAATCAGGAGGAGCAAAGACCAATAATGCCATAGAGGGATGGCACAACTCCTTCAACAAACCAGGAGGAGCAAAGACCAATAATCCCATCGAGGGATGGCACAACTCCTCCCCAAACCAGGAGGAGCAAAATCAATAATCCCATCGAGGGATGGCACAACTCCTTCCACAAACCAGGAGGAGCAAAGACCAATAATCCCATCGAGGGATGGCACAACTCCTTCAACAAACCAGGAGGAGCAAAGACCAATAATCCCATCGAGGGATGGCACAACTCCTTCAACAAACCAGGCGGAGCAAAAACCAATAATCCCATCGAGGGATGGCACAACTCCTTCAACAAACCAGGAGGAGCAAAGACCAATAATGCCACTGAGGGATGGCACAACTCCTTCAACAAATCAGGAGGAGCAAAGACTAATAATGCCACTGAGGGATGGCACAACTCCTTCAAGAAATCAGGAGGAGCAAAGACTAATAATGCCATAGAGGGATGGCACAACTCCTTCAACAAACCAGGAGGAGCAAAGACCAATAATGCCATGCAGGGATGGCACAACTCCTTCAAGAAACCAGGAGGAGCAAAGACCAATAATGCCATAGAAGGATGGCACAACTCCTTCAAGAAACCAGGAGGAGCAAAGACCAATAATGCCATAGAGGGATGGCACAACTCCTTCAACAAACCAGGAGGAGCAAAGACCAATAATCCCATCGAGGGATGGCACAACTCCTTCAACAAACCAGGAGGAGCAAAAACCAATAATCCCATCGAGGGATGGCACAACTCCTTCAACAAACCAGGAGGAGCAAAGACCAATAATCCCATCTAGGGATGGCACAACTCCTTCAACAAACCAGGAGGAGCAAAGACCAATAATGCCACTGAGGGATGGCACAACTCCTTCAACAAATCAGGAGGAGCAAAGACCAATAATGCCACTGAGGGATGGCACAACTCCTTCAAGAAATCAGGAGGAGCAAAGACTAATAATGCCATAGAGGGATGGCACAACTCCTTCAACAAACCAGGAGGAGCAAAGACCAATAATGCCATGCAGGGATGGCACAACTCCTTCAAGAAACCAGGAGGAGCAAAGACCAATAATGCCATGGAGGGATGGCACAACTCCTTCAAGAAATCAGGAGGAGCAAAGACTAATAATGCCATAGAGGTGTGGCACAACTCCGTCAAGAAATCAGGAGGAGCAAAGACCAATAATGCCACAGAGTGGTGGCACAACTCCTTCAACAAACCAGGAGGAGCAAAGACTAATAATCCCATCGAGGGATGGCGCAACTCCTTCAACAAACCGGAGGAGCAAAGACCAATAATGCCACAGAGGGATGGCACAACTCCTTCAACAAACCAGGAGGAGCAAAGACCAATAATGCCACAGAGGGATGGCGCAACTCCTTCAAGAAATCAGGAGGAGCAAAGACTAATAATGCCACTGAGGGATGGCGCAACTCCTTCAAGAAATCAGGAGGAGCAAAGACTAATAATGCCATAGAGGGATGGCGCAACTCCTTCAACAAACCAGGAGGAGCAAAGACCAATAATGCCATAGAAGGATGGCACAACTCCTTCAAGATATCAGGAGGAGCAAAGACCAATAATGCCATAGAGGGATGGCACAACTCCTTCAACAAACCAGGAGGAGCAAAGACCAATAATCCCATCGAGGGATGGCACAACTCCTCCCCAAACCAGGAGGAGCAAAAACCAATAATCCCATCGAGGGATGGCACAACTCCTTCCACAAACCAGGAGGAGCAAAGACCAATAATCCCATCGAGGGATGGCACAACTCCTTCAACAAACCAGGAGGAGCAAAGACCAATAATCCCATCGAGGGATGGCACAACTCCTTCAACAAACCAGGAGGAGCAAAGACCAATAATCCCATCGAGGGATGGCACAACTCCTTCAACAAACCAGGAGGAGCAAAGACCAATAATGCCACTGAGGGATGGCACAACTCCTTCAACAAATCAGGAGGAGCAAAGACTAATAATGCCACTGAGGTGTGGCACAACTCCGTCAAGAAATCAGGAGGAGCAAAGACCAATAATGCCACAGAGGGGTGGCACAACTCCTTCAACAAACCAGGAGGAGCAAAGACCAATAATCCCATCGAGGGATGGCGCAACTCCTTCAACAAACCAGGAGGAGCAAAGACCAATAATGCCACAGAGTTATGGCACAACTCCTTCAACAAACCAGGAGGAGCAAAGACCAATAATGCCACAGAGGGATGGCGCAACTCCTTCAAGAAATCAGGAGGAGCAAAGACTAATAATGCCACTGAGGGATGGCGCAACTCCTTCAAGAAATCAGGAGGAGCAAAGACTAATAATGCCATAGAGGGATGGCGCAACTCCTTCAACAAACCAGGAGGAGCAAAGACCAATAATGCCATAGAAGGATGGCACAACTCCTTCAAGAAATCAGGAGGAGCAAAGACCAATAATGCCATAGAGGGATGGCACAAGTCCTTCAACAAACCAGGAGGAGCAAAGACCAATAATCCCATCGAGGGATGGCACAACTCCTCCCCAAACCAGGAGGAGCAAAAACCAATAATCCCATCGAGGGATGGCACAACTCCTTCCACAAACCAGGAGGAGCAAAGACCAATAATCCCATCGAGGGATGGCACAACTCCTTCAACAAACCAGGAGGAGCAAAGACCAATAATCCCATCGAGGGATGGCACAACTCCTTCAACAAACCAGGAGGAGCAAAGACCAATAATCCCATCGAGGGATGGCACAACTCCTTCAACAAACCAGGAGGAGCAAAGACCAATAATGCCACTGAGGGATGGCACAACTCCTTCAACAAATCAGGAGGAGCAAAGACTAATAATGCCACTGAGGGATGGCACAACTCCTTCAAGAAATCAGGAGGAGCAAAGACTAATAATGCCATAGAGGGATGGCACAACTCCTTCAACAAACCAGGAGGAGCAAAGACCAATAATGCCATGCAGGGATGGCACAACTCCTTCAAGAAACCAGGAGGAGCAAAGACCAATAATGCCATGGAGGGATGGCACAACTCCTTCAAGAAATCAGGAGGAGCAAAGACCCATAATGCCATAGAGGTGTGGCACAACTCCGTCAAGAAATCAGGAGGAGCAAAGACCAATAATGCCACAGAGGGGTGGCACAACTCCTTCAACAAACCAGGAGGAGCAAAGACCAATAATGCCACAGAGGGATGGCGCAACTCCTTCAAGAAATCAGGAGGAGCAAAGACTAATAATGCCATAGAGGGATGGTGCAACTCCTTCAACAAACCAGGAGGAGCAAAGACCACTAATCCCATAGCGGGATGGCGCAACTCTTTCAACAAACCAGGAGGAGCAAAGACCAATAATCCCATCGAGCGATGGCACAACTCGTTCAACAAACCAGGAGGAGCAAAGACCAATAATGCCATAGAGGGATGGCACAACTCCTTCAACAAACCAGGAGGAGCAAAGACCAATAATGCCATAGAGGGATGGCACAACTCCTTCAACAAACCAGGAGGAGCCAAGACCAATAATGCCATAGAAGGATGGCACAACTCCTTCAACAAATCAGGAGGAGCAAAGACAAATAATGCCAGAGAGGGATGGCACAACTCCTTCAACAAATCAGGAGGAGCAAAGACCAAAAATGCCACTGAGGGATGGCACAACTCCTTCAACAAACCAGGAGGAGCAAAGACCAATAATCCCATAGAGGGATGGCACAACTCCTTCAACAAACCAGGAGGAGCAAAGACCAATAATCCCATCGAGGGATGGCGCAACTCCTTCAACAAACCAGGAGGAGCAAAGACCAATAATGCCACAGAGTGTTGGCGCAACTCCTTCAACAAACCAGGAGGAGCAAAGACCAATAATGCCACTGAGGGATGGCGCAACTCCTTCAAGAAATCAGGAGGTGCAAAGACTAATAATGCCACTGAGGGATGGCGCAACTCCTTCAAGAAATCAGGAGGAGCAAAGACTAATAATGCCATAGAGGGATGGCGCAACTCCTTCAACAAACCAGGAGGAGCAAAGACCAATAATGCCATAGAAGGATGGCACAACTCCTTCAAGAAATCAGGAGGAGCAAAGACCAATAATGCCATAGAGGGATGGCACATCTCCTTCAACAAACCAGGAGGAGCAAAGACCAATAATCCTATCGAGGGATGGCACAACTCCTTCAACAAACCAGGAGGAGCAAAAACCAATAATCCCATCGAGGGATGGCACAACTCCTTCCACAAACCAGGAGGAGCAAAGACCAATAATCCCATCGAGGGATGGCACAACTCCTTCAACAAACCAGGAGGAGCAAAGACCAATAATCCCATCGAGGGATGGCACAACTCCTTCAACAAACCAGGAGGAGCAAAGACCAATAATGCCACTGAGGGATGGCACAACTCCTTCAACAAATCAGGAGGAGCAAAGACTAATAATGCCACTGAGGGATGGCACAATTCCTTCAAGAAATCAGGAGGAGCAAAGACTAATAATGCCATAGAGGGATGGCACAACTCCTTCAACAAACCAGGAGGAGCAAAGACCAATAATGCCATAGAGGGATGGCACAACTCCTTCAAGAAATCAGGAGGAGCAAAGACCAATAATGCCATAGAGGGATGGTACAACTCCTTCAACAAATCAGGAGGAGCAAAGACCAATAATGCCATAGAGGGATGGCACAACTCCTTCAAGAAATCAGGAGGAGCAAAGACCAATAATGCCATGGAGGGGTGGCACAACTCCTTCAAGAAATCAGGAGGAGCAAAGACCAATAATGCCATTGAGGGGTGGCACAACTCCTTCAACAAATCAGGAGGAGCAAAGACCAATAATGCCACTGAGGGATGGCACAACTCCTTCAAGAAATCAGGAGGAGCAAAGACCAATAATGCCATAGAGAGATGGCACAACTCCTTCAAGAAATCAGGAGGTGCAAAGACCAATAATGCCATTGAGGGATGGCACAACTCCTTCAAGAAATCAGGAGGAGCAAAGACCAATAATGCCACAGAGGGATGGCACAACTCCTTCAACAAATCAGGAGGAGCAAAGACCAATAATGCCACAGAGGGATGGCACAACTCCTTCAAGAAATCAGGAGGAGCCAAGACCAATAATGCCACAGAGGGATGGCACAACTCCTTAAAGAAATCAGGAGGAGCAAAGACCAATAATGCCACTGAGGGATGGCACAACTCCTTCAACCAACCAGGATGAGCAAAGACCAATAATGCCATGGAGGGGTGGCACAACTCCTTCAAGAAATCAGGAGGAGCAAAGACCAATAATGCCATTGAGGGGTGGCACAACTCCTTCAACAAATCAGGAGGAGCAAAGACCAATAATGCCATAGAGAGATGGCACAACTCCTTCAAGAAATCAGGAGGCTCAAAGACCAATAATGCCATTGAGGGATGGCACAACTCCTTCAAGTAATCAAGAGGAGCAAAGACCAATAATGCCACAGAGGGATGGCACAACTCCTTCAACAAATCAGGAGGAGCCAAGACCAATAATGCCACAGAGGGATGGCACAACTCCTTCTAGAAATCAGGAGGAGCCAAGACCAATAATGCCACAGAGGGATGGCACAACTCCTTAAAGAAATCAGGAGTAGCAAAGACCAATAATGCAACTGAGGGTGGCACAACTCCTTCAAGAAATCAGGAGGAGCAAAGACTAATAATCCCATCGAGGGACGGCAGAACTCCTTCAACAAACCAGGAGGAGCAAAGACCAATAATCCCATCGAGGGACTGCACAACTCCTTCAACAAACCAGGAGGAGCAAAGACCAATAATCCCATCAAGGGTTGGCACAACTCCTTCAACAAACCAGGAGGAGCAAAAACCAATAATCCCATAGAGGGATGGCACAACTCCTTCAACAAGCCAGGAGGAGCAAAGACAAATAATGCCATAGAGGGATGGCACATCTCCTTCAACAAACCAGGAGGAGCAAAGACCAATAATGCCATAGAAGGATGGCACAAATCCTTCAACAAATCAGGAGGAGCAAAGACAAATAATGCCATAGAGGGATGGCACAACTCCTTCAACAAATCAGGAGGAGCAAAGACCAATAATGCCACAGAGGGATGGCACAACTCCTACAAGAAATCAGGAGGAGCAAAGACCAATAATGCCACAGAGGGATGGCACAACTCCTTCAAGAAATCAGGAGGAGCAAAGACCAATAATCCCATCGAGGGATCTCACAACTTCTTCAACAAACCAGGAGGAGCATAGACCAATAATCCCATCGAGGGATGGCACAACTCCTTCAACAAACCAGGAGGAGCAAAGACCAATAATCCCATCGAGGGATGGCACAACTCCTTCAACAAACCAGGAGGAGCAAAGACCAATAATCCCATCGAGGGATGGCACAACTCCTTCAACAAACCAGGAGGAGCAAAGACCAATAGTGCCATAGAGGGATGGCACAACTCCTTCAAGAAACCAGGAGGAGCAAAGACCAATAATGCCACTGAGGGATGGCACAACTCCTTCAACAAATCACTAGGAGCAAAGACCAATAATGCCACTGAGGGATGGCACAACTCCTTCAAGAAATCAGAAGGAGCAAAGACTAATAATGCCATAGAGGGATGGCACAACTCCTTCAACAAACCAGGAGGAGCAAAGACCAATAATGCCATAGAGGGATGGCACAACTCCTTCAAGAAACCAGGAGGAGCAAAGACCAATAATGCCAGAGAGGGATGGCGCAACTCCTTCAACAAACCAGGAGGAGCAAAGACCAATAATGCCACAGAGGGATGGCCCAACTCCTTCAACAAACCAGGAGGAGCAAAGACCAATAATGCCATAGAGGGATGGCACAACTCCTTCAAGAAATCAGGAGGAGCAAAGACCAATAATGCCACTGAGGGATGGCACAACTCCTTCAAGAAATCAGGAGGAGCAAAGACCAATAATGCCACAGAGGGATGGCACAACTCCTTCAAGAAATCAGGAGGAGCAAAGACCAATAATGCCATAGAGGGATGGCACAACTCCTTCAACAAACCAGGAGGAGCAAAGACCAATAATGCCACAGAGGGATGGCGCAACTCCTTCAACAAACCAGGAGGAGCAAAGACCAATAATGTCACAGAGGGATGGCGCAACTCCTTCAACAAATCAGGAGGAGCAAAGACCAATAATGCCATAGAGGGATGGCACAACTCCTTCAACAAACCAGGAGGAGCCAAGACCAATAATGCCATAGAACAGAGGTCTTCAAACTGTGGGGCGCGACCCCCAGGGGTGCGTGGAGTCCTAGGAAGGGGGTCACAGATTCCCCAGCTTCACTTGTCCCTGTAAAAAGACAGCCGTCCTGGGGCGGCTAATTAAGATCGTTATCAGCTGCTTCCCTGAATGAAAGGCAAATGTGCCTTATCTGTTAATCTGCAAGTGTAAAGGATGCTTGGGAGCAGTTCTGGCTCTTTGTGAAGACAAAGATGTGTTTTTTTGAGTGAAAGTGCAAAGAGTTAACAACTGGGCTGAGAAGTTCTTGCTTTTAATTTTAACTGCATTTACACAGCCCTTAGTGCCCCTAAAGAGGTGTTGAAGGGACAGTTATGTAAAAAGAAAACTGCATTACATACGCTCTGGTATTATTAAAACCTACATTTTGAAAGCGCCATTTTATTGTAAAACTATTCGCACATTTTGCAGCATTCTATCTTACCCTGTGTGTAATGCAAGTATAAAAAATGGACTTACATATTCACAGTGCTTTCCGTCACAGGCTGTGACTTCGTAGCACTAAAAATACACATCACTATTCTCCACTGCACCAATCAAGATTTAATTATGTGGTTCTCTGGTTACACACAGACCTCTGCAGTGCATTAACTAATAGAGGTTTCATAATGTACTACAGTGCATTTCCCACTGAGTAATAACTTTTTTATTTATTTTTCATTTACGCTGCCCATTATTTTATATGTAGATACCTAAGGGTGAAAGACCTAAAAAGGTATAGAATATTTTGGGCTTATTTATGAGAGGCGTGCATCGCCAGAGCATCACTTTTTTGTGGTGCAAGCATCTCAACCATACCTATGAGGCAGTGCAAAGTCACCCTGCATGGCTTTGCATTGCCTCATAGATATGGAGTAAGACATAGCAGCGCAAGTCACTGCGTTGCCTTACTCTGCGTCAAGGAGGTGTTCCATGGGCTTTGCGTGGGGTTCCCAGGCAAAGCCCATGGATTTGATGCTGCCCCATATTTACAAAATCACGTAAACCTGGGGCAGCTCCAAAATCTGACGCCTCTCCAGTGGAGGGCGTAACGAGGAGAAATGTTTTCATTTCTCCTCGTTTTTCCTCTTTCCATGTGTGCTACATATTGCAGCTCACATAGAAATAGAAAACGCCCCTCAGGATTGTTTTGGTGAAGGAAGGTGCCTCTTCCCGTACAAAAACAATCCTGCCTACGTTGGTGCTAGGCAGCAATATGTGAAGGTAGAAGGACTAGAATGCACCGTATTTCATAAATACGGTGCATTCCTGCCCTTTCACATTGGCATAGGGCAGCGCCGCAAGAAGACTTGCAGCGCTGCCCTATGCCGATTCCTCATAAATGAGGCCCTTTGTTTTTAGCTACACCTTTGGCTACACCCCCACGCTCACTGACCTTTGGTTTGCTAAACACTGTTTAATATAATTTCCCCACCGTAAAAATTATTTGCTGTGGTAGTTGGGGGCTGTTAGAAATGGGGGGTCTCTAGTTGGCAATGGTTTGCACCTTCGTCCAAGTAGGGGCCCTTCCTTCTAGTCAGGGTAAGAGGGATACACTACTGAAATAACCCCTGCTCACCCCTTGGTAGCTTGGCACGAGCAGTCAGGCTTATTTCAGAGGTAGTGTGTAAAGGATTTGCACATAACCAACAGTAATACAGTGAAAACACTACAAAAGGACACCACACCAGTTTAGAAAAATATCCAATACTTTATACATTCAAAACAAGACCAAAACGATAAAAATCCAACATACAGTACTTAAAAATATGCACTTTGCGGGGAGCTGGCATCGGTCGGTCCGGACTGCGGTGTGGGACGGGGCAGTGTGTCGCAAGACTTACGAGCAGTGCCCCCAAGCCACGGTGCGGTCACGGTTGTCGAAGTCAGCGACGGCGTCGGTGTGACCAGGGCGGCGAAGTGAAACGAGGCGGTGGGGAGTGCGGTGCCCACAGGTCACGGTTCAAGCAGCAGCTCGGTGGCCGTCGTCAGTGAGACCGGGGTTGTGGTGCGAGATGCAGCGGTGCCCTCTGCTGTGCCTTCAGGACACGGAGCCAGCTGCGGAGTCAGTGACGGAGTCGGTTGCTTTCCCCCCCTCTGTGGCAACTGAAACCACGGTTCCAGAGGCGGTACCCAGAGGTCAGTAAAGTCTTTGCGGTCCCTGAGACTTCAGAATAGGAGGCAACTTCTACTTCAAGCACTTGGAGATACTCAGCAACAAGTAAAGAAAGTTCAGTCCAGTCCTTTCACTGCCCAAGGCAGAAAGCAATTACAGGCCAAACCAACAAAGCAACAACACAGCAAAGTTGCAGTACTCCTCTTGGCTGTTCTTCCAGCTCTTCTTCTTGGCAGGTTCCTTGATTCCAGCGAGTTCTAAAGTTCTGGGGTCTGGACCCCAATATTTATACTCAGTTTCTCTTAGTGCTTTTGGGCAGAGAGTGCCTGTGCCCAGCCCAAACCAGTTCCATCCTCTCTGGCCCAGCTTCCTGGCAGGAGGTGGAGACAGCATTGTCCAAGGCAGACCAGGCCCATTCAGGTGCAAGAAAATCTCCTCCCACTACTATAAATACAGCCCAGGTTTATTCTGCCCAGCCCTGACTCATCCAGGAAAGGCAGGACACACCTTGACCCCCCCCCAGTGGCTGTCTGATGAAAATGCACATCCCCAGCCCCTGTCACTACAAAGCCAGACAGTCAATCCACAAACCCAGCAGAGGCACACAGGATGGCTAAGCAAGAAAATACACACCAGTACATTTCCTACCTTTAATATACACAGCACCCTACCCACAGGGGTACCTTGGGCCTACCTTAGGGGTGGCTTACATGTAAGAAAAGTGAAGATTAGGGCCTGGCAAGTGGGTGCACTTGCCAGGTCGACATGGCAGTTACAAACCGCGCAGACACTGCATTGGCAGGTCGGATAACCCTTTTCAGGGCTGCGTGGGTGAGTGGCACAATCAGTACTGCAGGCCCACCAGCAGCATTTGATTTACAGGCCCTGGCACCCTCAGTGCACTTTACTAGGGACTTACTAGTAAGTCAAACATGCCAATCATGGAAACACCAATCCATAATACAATTTACAATAGGAACACTTGCACTTTAACACTGAACAGAAGTGAGAAAGTGCGCAGAGACACTGAACCAGCAAAAACAGAGTCAAAACTAGGAGGTCAGAAAGGAAAAAAACAGGGGAAACATACCAAAAGATGCCAGATCTAACAGGGGCATTTATGGTTGTCGATAGATGTTGATGATGAGGAGAACCAGTTTCTAGAAAATTTTGTCAGCAGGGGTCCTTATGCCTAAAAAGGTTTGACAAGGGGGTCTCGACATCAAAAAGTTTGAAGACCACTGGCATAGAAGGATGGCACAACTCCTTCAACAAATCAGGAGGAGCAAAGACAAATAATGCCATAGAGAGATGGCACAACTCCTTCAACAAATCAGGAGGAGCAAAGACCAAAAATGCCACTGAGGGATGGCACAACTCCTTCAACAAACCAGGAGGAGCAAAGACCAATAATCCCATAGAGGGATGGCGCAACTCCTTCAACAAACCAGGAGGAGCAAAGACCAATAATCCCATCGAGGGATGGCGCAACTCCTTCAACAAACCAGGAGGAGCAAAGACCAATAATGCCACAGAGGGATGGCGCAACTCCTTCAACAAACCAGGAGGAGCAAAGACCAATAATGCCACTGAGGGATGGCACAACTC
This sequence comes from Calotriton arnoldi, assembly GCA_963921515.1. NCBI lineage: Eukaryota > Metazoa > Chordata > Amphibia > Caudata > Salamandridae > Calotriton > Calotriton arnoldi. Next base: position 28,437 of record CAWUFW010007999.1, on the reverse strand, counting down.
CTTCAAGAAATCAGGAGGAGCAAAGACTAATAATGCCACTGAGGGATGGCGCAACTCCTTCAAGAAATCAGGAGGAGCAAAGACTAATAATGCCACAGAGGGATGGCGCAACTCCTTCAACAAACCAGGAGGAGCAAAGACCAGTAATGCCATAGAAGGATGGCACAACTCCTTCAAGAAATCAGGAGGAGCAAAGACCAATAATGCCATAGAGGGATGGCACAACTCCTTCAACAAACCAGGAGGAGCAAAGACCAATAATCCCATCGAGGGATGGCACAACTCCTTCAACAAACCAGGAGGAGCAAAACCAATAATCCCATCGAGGGATGGCACAACTCCTTCAACAAACCAGGAGGAGCAAAGACCAATAATCCCATCGAGGGATGGCACAACTCCTTCAACAAACCAGGAGGAGCAAAGACCAATAATGCCACTGAGGGATGGGCACAACTCCTTCAACAAATCAGGAGGAGCAAAGACTAATAATGCCACTGAGGGATGGCACAACTCCTTCAAGAAATCAGGAGGAGCAAAGACTAATAATGCCACTGAGGGATGGCACAACTCCTTCAAGAAATCAGGAGGAGCAAAGACTAATAATGCCATAGAGGGATGGCACAACTCCTTCAACAAACCAGGAGGAGCAAAGACCAATAATGCCATAGAGGGATGGCACAACTCCTTCAAGAAATCAGGAGGAGCAAAGACCAATAATGCCAGAGAGGGATGGCACAACTCCTTCAACAAATCAGGAGGAGCAAAGACCAATAATGCCATGGAGGGATGGCACAAATCCTTCAAGAAATCAGGAGGAGCAAAGACCAATAATGCCATGGAGGGGTGGCACAACTCCTTCAACAAATCAGGAGGAGCAAAGACCAATAATGCCACTGAGGGATGGCACAACTCCTTCAAGAAATCAGGAGGAGCAAAGACCAATAATGCCATAGAGAGATGGCACAACTCCTTCAAGAAATCAGGAGGCGCAAAGACCAATAATGCCATTGAGGGATGGCACAACTCCTTCAAGAAATCAGGAGGAGCAAAGACCAATAATGCCACAGAGGGATGGCACAACTCCTTCAACAAATCAGGAGGAGCCAAGACCAATAATGCCACAGAGGGATGGCACAACTCCTTCTAGAATTTAGGAGGAGCCAAGACCAATAATGCCACAGAGGGATGGCACAACTCCTTAAAGAAATCAGGAGGAGCAAAGACCAATAATGCCACTGAGGGATGGCACAACTCATTCAACCAACCAGGAGGAGCAAAGACCAATAATCCCATAGAGGGATGGCACAACTCCTTCAACAAACCAGGCGGAGCAAAGACCAATAATGCCATCGAGGGATGGCACAACTCCTTCAACAAACCAGGAGGAGCAAAGACCAATAATGCCACAGAGGGATGGCACAACTCCTTCAAGAAATCAGGAGGAGCAAAGACCAATAATGCCACTGAGGGATGGCACAACTCCTTCAAGAAATCAGGAGGAGCAAAGACCAATAATCCCATCGAGGGATCTCACAACTTCTTCAACAAACCAGGAGGAGCATAGACCAATAATCCCATCGAGGGATGGCACAACTCCTTCAAGAAATCAGGAGGAGCAAAGACTAATAATCCCATCGAGGGACGGCAGAACTCCTTCAACAAACCAGGAGGAGCAAAGACCAATAATCCCATCGAGGGACGGCACAACTCCTTCAACAAACCAGGAGGAGCAAAGACCAATAATCCCATCGAGGGACGGCACAACTCCTTCAACAAACCAGGAGGAGCAAAGACCAATAATCCCATCAAGGGATGGCACAACTCCTTCAACAAACCAGGAGGAACAAAAACCAATAATCCCATAGAGGGATGGCATAACTCCTTCAACAAGCCAGGAGGAGCAAAGACAAATAATGACATAGAGGGATGGCACAACTCCTTCAACAAACCAGTAGGAGCAAAGACCAATAATGCCATAGAAGGATGGCACAAATCCTTCAACAAATCAGGAGGAGCAAAGACAAATAATGCCATAGAGGGATGGCACAACTCCTTCAACAAATCAGGAGGAGCAAAGACCAATAATGCAACAGAGGGATGGCACAACTCCTTCAAGAAATCAGGAGGAGCAAAGACCAATAATCCCATCGAGGGATCTCACAACTTCTTCAACAAACCAGGAGGAGCATAGACCAATAATCCCATCGAGGGATGGCACAACTACTTCAACAAACCAGGAGGAGCAAAGACCAATAATCCCATCGAGGGATGGCACAACTCCTTCAACAAACCAGGAGGAGCAAAGACCAATAATGCCACAGAGGGATGGCGCAACTCCTTCAACAAACCAGGAGGAGCAAAGACCAATAATGCCACTGAGGGATGGCGCAACTCCTTCAAGAAATCAGGAGGAGCAAAGACTAATAATGCCACTGAGGGATGGCGCAACTCCTTCAAGAAATCAGGAGGAGCAAAGACTAATAATGCCATAGAGGGATGGCGCAACTCCTTCAACAAACCAGGAGGAGCAAAGACCAATAATGCCATAGAAGGATGGCACAAATCCTTCAACAAATCAGGAGGAGCAAAGACCAATAATGCCACAGAGGGATGGCACAACTCCTTCAAGAAATCAGGAGGAGCAAAGACCAATAATCCCATCGAGGGATCTCACAACTTCTTCAACAAACCAGGAGGAGCATAGACCAATAATCCCATCGAGGGATGGCACAACTCCTTCAACAAACCAGGAAGAGCAAAGACCAATAATCCCATCGAGGGATGGCACAACTCCTTCAACAAACCAGGAGGAGCAAAGACCAATAATCCCATCGAGGGATGGCACAACTCCTTCAACAAACCAGGAGGAGCAAAGACCAATAGTGCCATAGAGGGATGGCACAACTCATTCAAGAAACCAGGAGGAGCAAAGACCAATAATGCCACTGAGGGATGGCACAACTCCTTCAACAAATCAGGAGGAGCAAAGACCAATAATGCCACTGAGGGATGGCACAACTCCTTCAAGAAATCAGGAGGAGCAAAGACTAATAATGCCATAGAGGGATGGCACAACTCCTTCAACAAACCAGGAGGAGCAAAGACCAATAATGCCATAGAGGGATGGCACAACTCCTTCAACAAATCAGGAGGAGCAAAGACCAATAATGCCAGAGAGGGATGGCACAACTCCTTCAACAAATCAGGAGGAGCAAAGACCAATAATGCCATCGAGGGGTGGCACAACTCCTTCAAGAAATCAGGAGGAGCAAAGACCAATATTGCCATAGAGGGATGGCACAACTCCTTCAACAAATCAGGAGGAGCAAAGACCAATAATGCCACAGAGGTGTGGCACAACTCCTTCAACAAACCAGGAGGAGCAAAGACCAATAATGCCATAGAGGGATGGCACAACTCCTTCAAGAAATCAGGAGGAGCAAAGACCAATAATGCCACAGAGGGATGGCACAACTCCTTCAAGAAATCAGGAGGAGCAAAGACCAATAATGCCATAGAGGGATGGCAAAACTCCTTCAACAAATCAGGAGGAGCAAAGACCAATAATGCCACAGAGGGATGGCACAACTCCTTAAAGAAATCAGGAGGACCAAAGACCAATAATGCCACTGAGGGATGGCGCAACTCCTTCAAGAAATCAGGAGGAGCAAAGACCAATAATGCCACAGAGGGATGGCGCAACTCCTTCAAGAAATCAGGAGGAGCAAAGACCAAGAATCCCACAGAGGGATGGCGCAACTCCTTCAACAAATCAGGAGGAGCAAAGACCAATAATGCCACTGAGGGATGGCACAACTCCTTCAACAAACAAGGAGGAGCAAAGACCAATAATGCCATGGAGGGATGGCACAACTCCTTCAAGAAACCAGGAGGAGCAAAGACCAATAATGCCAGAGAGGGATGGCGCAACTCCTTCAACAAACTAGGAGGAGCAAAGACCAATAATGCCACAGAGGGATGGCCCAACTCCTTCAACAAACCAGGAGGAGCACAGACCAATAATGCCATAGAGGGATGGCACAACTCCTTCAAGAAATCAGGAGGAGCAAAGACCAATAATGCCACTGAGGGATGGCACAACTCCTTCAAGAAATCAGGAGGAGCAAAGACCAATAATGCCACAGAGGGATGGCACAACTCCTTCAAGAAATCAGGAGGAGCAAAGACCAATAATGCCATAGAGGGATGGCACAACTCCTTCAAGAAATCAAGAGGAGCAAAGACCAATAATGCCATAGAGGGATGGCACAACTCCTTCAAGAAACCAGGAGGAGCAAAAACCAATAATGCCACTGAGGGATGGCACAACTCCTTCAAGAAATCAGGAGGAGCAAAGACCAATAATGCCATAGACGGTTGGCACAACTCCTTCAAGAAAGCAGGAGAAGCAAAGACCAATAATGCCATAGAGGGATGGCACAACTCCTTCAACAAACCAGGAGGAGCAAAGACCAATAATGCCACAGAGGGATGGCGCAACTCCTTCAACAAACCAGGAGGAGCAAAGACCAATAATGTCACAGAGGGATGGCGCAACTCCTTCAACAAATCAGGAGGAGCAAAGACCAATAATGCCATAGAGGGATGGCACAACTCCTTCAAGAAATCAGGAGGAGCAAAGACCAATAATGCCACAGAGGGATGGCACAACTCCTTCAAGAAATCAGGAGGAGCAAAGACCAATAATGCCATAGAGGGATGGCAAAACTCCTTCAACAAATCAGGAGGAGCAAAGACCAATAATGCCACAGAGGGATGGCACAACTCCTTAAAGAAATCAGGAGGACCAAAGACCAATAATGCCACTGAGGGATGGCGCAACTCCTTCAAGAAATCAGGAGGAGCAAAGACCAATAATGCCACAGAGGGATGGCGCAACTCCTTCAAGAAATCAGGAGGAGCAAAGACCAAGAATCCCACAGAGGGATGGCGCAACTCCTTCAACAAATCAGGAGGAGCAAAGACCAATAATGCCACTGAGGGATGGCACAACTCCTTCAACAAACCAGGAGGAGCAAAGACCAATAATCACATAGAGGGATGGCACAACTCCTTCAACAAACCAGGAGGAGCAAAGACCAATAATGCCATCGAGGGATGGCACAACTCCTTCAACAAACCAGGAGGAGCAAAGACCAATAATGCCACAGAGGGATGGCACAACTCCTTCAACAAACCAGGAGGAGCAAAGACCAATAATGCCACAGAGGGATGGCGCAACTCCTTCAAGAAATCAGGAGGAGCAAAGACCAATAATGCCACTGAGGGATGGCACAACTCCTTCTAGAAATCAGGAGGAGCCAAGACCAATAATGCCACAGAGGGATGGCACAACTCCTTCAACAAACCAGGAGGAGCAAAGACCAATAATACCATCGAGGATGGCACAACTCCTTCAACAAACCAGGAGGATCAAAGACCGTTAATCCCATCGAGGGATGGCACAACTCCTTCAACAAACCAGGAGGAGCAAAGACCAATAATCCCATCGAGGGATGGCGCAACTCCTTCAACAAACCAGGAGGAGCAAAGACCAATAATGCCACAGAGGGATGGCGCAACTCCTTCAACAAACCAGGAGGAGCAAAGACCAATAATGCCACTGAGGGATGGCGCAACTCCTTCAAGAAATCAGGAGGAGCAAAGACTAATAATGCCACTGAGGGATGGCGCAACTCCTTCAAGAAATCAGGAGGAGCAAAGACTAATAATGCCACAGAGGGATGGCGCAACTCCTTCAACAAACCAGGAGGAGCAAAGACCAGTAATGCCATAGAAGGATGGCACAACTCCTTCAAGAAATCAGGAGGAGCAAAGACCAATAATGCCATAGAGGGATGGCACAACTCCTTCAACAAACCAGGAGGAGCAAAGACCAATAATCCCATCGAGGGATGGCACAACTCCTTCAACAAACCAGGAGGAGCAAACACCAATAATCCCATCGAGGGATGGCACAACTCCTTCAACAAACCAGGAGGAGCAAAGACCAATAATCCCATCGAGGGATGGCACAACTCCTTCAACAAACCAGGAGGAGCAAAGACCAATAATGCCACTGAGGGATGGCACAACTCCTTCAACAAATCAGGAGGAGCAAAGACTAATAATGCCACTGAGGGATGGCACAACTCCTTCAAGAAATCAGGAGGAGCAAAGACTAATAATGCCACTGAGGGATGGCACAACTCCTTCAAGAAATCAGGAGGAGCAAAGACCAATAATGCCATAGAGGGATGGCACAACTCCTTCAACAAACCAGGAGGAGCAAAGACCAATAATGCCATAGAAGGATGGCACAACTCCTTCAAGAAATCAGGAGGAGCAAAGACCAATAATGCCAGAGAGGGATGGCACAACTCCTTCAACAAATCAGGAGGAGCAAAGACCAATAATGCCATGGAGGGATGGCACAAATCCTTCAAGAAATCAGGAGGAGCAAAGACCAATAATGCCATGGAGGGGTGGCACAACTCCTTCAACAAATCAGGAGGAGCAAAGACCAATAATGCCACTGAGGGATGGCACAACTCCTTCAAGAAATCAGGAGGAGCAAAGACCAATAATGCCATAGAGAGATGGCACAACTCCTTCAAGAAATCAGGAGGCGCAAAGACCAATAATGCCATTGAGGGATGGCACAACTCCTTCAAGAAATCAGGAGGAGCAAAGACCAATAATGCCACAGAGGGATGGCACAACTCCTTCAACAAATCAGGAGGAGCCAAGACCAATAATGCCACAGAGGGATGGCACAACTCCTTCTAGAATTTAGGAGGAGCCAAGACCAATAATGCCACAGAGGGATGGCACAACTCCTTAAAGAAATCAGGAGGAGCAAAGACCAATAATGCCACTGAGGGATGGCACAACTCATTCAACCAACCAGGAGGAGCAAAGACCAATAATCCCATAGAGGGATGGCACAACTCCTTCAACAAACCAGGCGGAGCAAAGACCAATAATGCCATCGAGGGATGGCACAACTCCTTCAACAAACCAGGAGGAGCAAAGACCAATAATGCCACAGAGGGATGGCACAACTCCTTCAAGAAATCAGGAGGAGCAAAGACCAATAATGCCACTGAGGGATGGCACAACTCCTTCAAGAAATCAGGAGGAGCAAAGACCAATAATCCCATCGAGGGATCTCACAACTTCTTCAACAAACCAGGAGGAGCATAGACCAATAATCCCATCGAGGGATGGCACAACTCCTTCAAGAAATCAGGAGGAGCAAAGACTAATAATCCCATCGAGGGACGGCAGAACTCCTTCAACAAACCAGGAGGAGCAAAGACCAATAATCCCATCGAGGGACGGCACAACTCCTTCAACAAACCAGGAGGAGCAAAGACCAATAATCCCATCGAGGGACGGCACAACTCCTTCAACAAACCAGGAGGAGCAAAGACCAATAATCCCATCAAGGGATGGCACAACTCCTTCAACAAACCAGGAGGAACAAAAACCAATAATCCCATAGAGGGATGGCATAACTCCTTCAACAAGCCAGGAGGAGCAAAGACAAATAATGACATAGAGGGATGGCACAACTCCTTCAACAAACCAGTAGGAGCAAAGACCAATAATGCCATAGAAGGATGGCACAAATCCTTCAACAAATCAGGAGGAGCAAAGACAAATAATGCCATAGAGGGATGGCACAACTCCTTCAACAAATCAGGAGGAGCAAAGACCAATAATGCAACAGAGGGATGGCACAACTCCTTCAAGAAATCAGGAGGAGCAAAGACCAATAATCCCATCGAGGGATCTCACAACTTCTTCAACAAACCAGGAGGAGCATAGACCAATAATCCCATCGAGGGATGGCACAACTACTTCAACAAACCAGGAGGAGCAAAGACCAATAATCCCATCGAGGGATGGCACAACTCCTTCAACAAACCAGGAGGAGCAAAGACCAATAATGCCACAGAGGGATGGCGCAACTCCTTCAACAAACCAGGAGGAGCAAAGACCAATAATGCCACTGAGGGATGGCGCAACTCCTTCAAGAAATCAGGAGGAGCAAAGACTAATAATGCCACTGAGGGATGGCGCAACTCCTTCAAGAAATCAGGAGGAGCAAAGACTAATAATGCCATAGAGGGATGGCGCAACTCCTTCAACAAACCAGGAGGAGCAAAGACCAATAATGCCATAGAAGGATGGCACAAATCCTTCAACAAATCAGGAGGAGCAAAGACCAATAATGCCACAGAGGGATGGCACAACTCCTTCAAGAAATCAGGAGGAGCAAAGACCAATAATCCCATCGAGGGATCTCACAACTTCTTCAACAAACCAGGAGGAGCATAGACCAATAATCCCATCGAGGGATGGCACAACTCCTTCAACAAACCAGGAAGAGCAAAGACCAATAATCCCATCGAGGGATGGCACAACTCCTTCAACAAACCAGGAGGAGCAAAGACCAATAATCCCATCGAGGGATGGCACAACTCCTTCAACAAACCAGGAGGAGCAAAGACCAATAGTGCCATAGAGGGATGGCACAACTCATTCAAGAAACCAGGAGGAGCAAAGACCAATAATGCCACTGAGGGATGGCACAACTCCTTCAACAAATCAGGAGGAGCAAAGACCAATAATGCCACTGAGGGATGGCACAACTCCTTCAAGAAATCAGGAGGAGCAAAGACTAATAATGCCATAGAGGGATGGCACAACTCCTTCAACAAACCAGGAGGAGCAAAGACCAATAATGCCATAGAGGGATGGCACAACTCCTTCAACAAATCAGGAGGAGCAAAGACCAATAATGCCAGAGAGGGATGGCACAACTCCTTCAACAAATCAGGAGGAGCAAAGACCAATAATGCCATCGAGGGTGGCACAACTCCTTCAAGAAATCAGGAGGAGCAAAGACCAATATTGCCATAGAGGGATGGCACAACTCCTTCAACAAATCAGGAGGAGCAAAGACCAATAATGCCACAGAGGTGTGGCACAACTCCTTCAACAAACCAGGAGGAGCAAAGACCAATAATGCCATAGAGGGATGGCACAACTCCTTCAAGAAATCAGGAGGAGCAAAGACCAATAATGCCACAGAGGGATGGCACAACTCCTTCAAGAAATCAGGAGGAGCAAAGACCAATAATGCCATAGAGGGATGGCAAAACTCCTTCAACAAATCAGGAGGAGCAAAGACCAATAATGCCACAGAGGGATGGCACAACTCCTTAAAGAAATCAGGAGGACCAAAGACCAATAATGCCACTGAGGGATGGGCGCAACTCCTTCAAGAAATCAGGAGGAGCAAAGACCAATAATGCCACAGAGGGATGGCGCAACTCCTTCAAGAAATCAGGAGGAGCAAAGACCAAGAATCCCACAGAGGGATGGCGCAACTCCTTCAACAAATCAGGAGGAGCAAAGACCAATAATGCCACTGAGGGATGGCACAACTCCTTCAACAAACAAGGAGGAGCAAAGACCAATAATGCCATGGAGGGATGGCACAACTCCTTCAAGAAACCAGGAGGAGCAAAGACCAATAATGCCAGAGAGGGATGGCGCAACTCCTTCAACAAACTAGGAGGAGCAAAGACCAATAATGCCACAGAGGGATGGCCCAACTCCTTCAACAAACCAGGAGGAGCACAGACCAATAATGCCATAGAGGGATGGCACAACTCCTTCAAGAAATCAGGAGGAGCAAAGACCAATAATGCCACTGAGGGATGGCACAACTCCTTCAAGAAATCAGGAGGAGCAAAGACCAATAATGCCACAGAGGGATGGCACAACTCCTTCAAGAAATCAGGAGGAGCAAAGACCAATAATGCCATAGAGGGATGGCACAACTCCTTCAAGAAATCAAGAGGAGCAAAGACCAATAATGCCATAGAGGGATGGCACAACTCCTTCAAGAAACCAGGAGGAGCAAAAACCAATAATGCCACTGAGGGATGGCACAACTCCTTCAAGAAATCAGGAGGAGCAAAGACCAATAATGCCATAGACGGTTGGCACAACTCCTTCAAGAAAGCAGGAGAAGCAAAGACCAATAATGCCATAGAGGGATGGCACAACTCCTTCAACAAACCAGGAGGAGCAAAGACCAATAATGCCACAGAGGGATGGCGCAACTCCTTCAACAAACCAGGAGGAGCAAAGACCAATAATGTCACAGAGGGATGGCGCAACTCCTTCAACAAATCAGGAGGAGCAAAGACCAATAATGCCATAGAGGGATGGCACAACTCCTTCAAGAAATCAGGAGGAGCAAAGACCAATAATGCCACAGAGGGATGGCACAACTCCTTCAAGAAATCAGGAGGAGCAAAGACCAATAATGCCATAGAGGGATGGCAAAACTCCTTCAACAAATCAGGAGGAGCAAAGACCAATAATGCCACAGAGGGATGGCACAACTCCTTAAAGAAATCAGGAGGACCAAAGACCAATAATGCCACTGAGGGATGGCGCAACTCCTTCAAGAAATCAGGAGGAGCAAAGACCAATAATGCCACAGAGGGATGGCGCAACTCCTTCAAGAAATCAGGAGGAGCAAAGACCAAGAATCCCACAGAGGGATGGCGCAACTCCTTCAACAAATCAGGAGGAGCAAAGACCAATAATGCCACTGAGGGATGGCACAACTCCTTCAACAAACCAGGAGGAGCAAAGACCAATAATCACATAGAGGGATGGCACAACTCCTTCAACAAACCAGGAGGAGCAAAGACCAATAATGCCATTGAGGGATGGCACAACTCCTTCAACAAACCAGGAGGAGCAAAGACCAATAATGCCACAGAGGGATGGCACAACTCCTTCAACAAACCAGGAGGAGCAAAGACCAATAATGCCACAGAGGGATGGCGCAACTCCTTCAAGAAATCAGGAGGAGCAAAGACCAATAATGCCACTGAGGGATGGCACAACTCCTTCTAGAAATCAGGAGGAGCAAAGACCAATAATACCATCGAGGATGGCACAACTCCTTCAACAAACCAGGAGGATCAAAGACCGTTAATCCCATCGAGGGATGGCACAACTCCTTCAACAAACCAGGAGGAGCAAAGACCAATAATGCCACATAGGGATGGCACACCTCCTTCAAGAAATCAGGAGGAGCAAAGACCAATAATGCCACTGAGGGATGGCACAACTCCTTCAAGAAAGCAGGAGGAGCAAAGACTAATAATGCCATAGAGGGATGGCAGAACTCCTTCAACAAACCAGCAGGAGCAAAGACCAATAATGCCATAGAGGGATGGCACAACTCCTTCAACAAATCAGGAGGAGCAAAGACTAATAATCCCATCGAGGGATGGCACAACTCCTTCAACAAACCAGGAGGAGCAAAGACCAATAATGCCATGGAGGGATGGCACAACTCCTTCAAGAAACCAGGAGGAGCAAAGACCAATAATGCGAGAGAGGGATGGCGCAACTCCTTCAACAAACCAGGAGGAGCAAAGACCAATAATGCCACAGAGGTGTGGCACAACTCCTTCAACAAACCAGGAGGAGCAAAGACCAATAATGCCATAGAGGGATGGCACAACTCCTTCAAGAAATCAGGAGGAGCAAAGACCAATAATGCCACAGAGGTGTGGCACAACTCCTTCAACAAACCAGGAGGAGCAAAGACCAATAATGCCATAGAGGGATGGCACAACTCCTTCAAGAAATCAGGAGGAGCAAAGACCAATAATGCCACAGAGGGATGGCACAACTCCTTCAAGAAATCAGGAGGAGCAAAGACCAATAATGCCATAGAGGGATGGCAAAACTCCTTCAACAAATCAGGAGGAGCAAAGACCAATAATGCAACAGAGGGATGGCACAACTCCTTAAAGAAATCAGGAGGACCAAAGACCAATAATGCCACTGAGGGATGGCGCAACTCCTTCAAGAAATCAGGAGGAGCAAAGACCAATAATGCCACAGAGGGATGGCGCAACTCCTTCAAGAAATCAGGAGGAGCAAAGACCAAGAATCCCACAGAGGGATGGCGCAACTCCTTCAACAAATCAGGAGGAGCAAAGACCAATAATGCCACTGAGGGATGGCACAACTCCTTCAACAAACAAGGAGGAGCAAAGACCAATAATGCCATGGAGGGATGGCACAACTCCTTCAAGAAACCAGGAGGAGCAAAGACGAATAATGCCAGAGAGTGATGGCGCAACTCCTTCAACAAACTAGGAGGAGCAAAGACCAATAATGCCACAGAGGGATGGCCCAACTCCTTCAACAAACCAGGAGGAGCAAAGACCAATAATGCCATAGAGGGATGGCACAACTCCTTCAAGAAATCAGGAGGAGCAAAGACCAATAATGCCACTGAGGGATGGCACAACTCCTTCAAGAAATCAGGAGGAGCAAAGACCAATAATGCCACAGAGGGATGGCACAACTCCTTCAAGAAATCAGGAGGAGCAAAGACCAATAATGCCATACAGGGATGGCACAACTCCTTCAAGAAATCAAGAGGAGCAAAGACCAATAATGCCATAGAGGGATGGCACAACTCCTTCAAGAAACCAGGAGGAGCAAAAACCAATAATGCCACTGAGGGATGGCACAACTCCTTCAAGAAATCAGGAGGAGCAAAGACCAATAATGCCATAGACGGTTGGCACAACTCCTTCAAGAAAGCAGGAGAAGCAAAGACCAATAATGCCATAGAGGGATGGCACAACTCCTTCAACAAACCAGGAGGAGCAAAGACCAATAATGCCACAGAGGGATGGCGCAACTCCTTCAACAAACCAGGAGGAGCAAAGACCAATAATGTCACAGAGGGATGGCGCAACTCCTTCAACAAATCAGGAGGAGCAAAGACCAATAATGCCATAGAGGGATGGCACAACTCCTTCAAGAAATCAGGAGGAGCAAAGACCAATAATGCCAGAGAGGGATGGCACAACTCCTTCAAGAAATCAGGAGGAGCAAAGACCAATAATGCCATAGAGGGATGGCAAAACTCCTTCAACAAATCAGGAGGAGCAAAGACCAATAATGCCACAGAGGGATGGCACAACTCCTTAAAGAAATCAGGAGGACCAAAGACCAATAATGCCACTGAGGGATGGCGCAACTCCTTCAAGAAATCAGGAGGAGCAAAGACCAATAATGCCACAGAGGGATGGCGCAACTCCTTCAAGAAATCAGGAGGAGCAAAGACCAAGAATCCCACAGAGGGATGGCGCAACTCCTTCAACAAATCAGGAGGAGCAAAGACCAATAATGCCACTGAGGGATGGCACAACTCCTTCAACAAACCAGGAGGAGCAAAGACCAATAATCACATAGAGGGATGGCACAACTCCTTCAACAAACCAGGAGGAGCAAAGACCAATAATGCCATCGAGGGATGGCACAACTCCTTCAACAAACCAGGAGGAGCAAAGACCAATAATGCCACAGAGGGATGGCACAACTCCTTCAACAAACCAGGAGGAGCAAAGACCAATAATGCCACGAGGGATGGCGCAACTCCTTCAAGAAATCAGGAGGAGCAAAGACCAATAATGCCACTGAGGGATGGCACAACTCCTTCTAGAAATCAGGAGGAGCCAAGACCAATAATGCCACAGAGGGATGGCACAACTCCTTCAACAAACCAGGAGGAGCAAAGACCAATAATACCATCGAGGATGGCACAACTCCTTCAACAAACCAGGAGGATCAAAGACCATTAATCCCATCGAGGGATGGCACAACTCCTTCAACAAACCAGGAGGAGCAAAGACCAATAATGCCACAGAGGGATGGCACACCTCCTTCAAGAAATCAGGAGGAGCAAAGACCAATAATGCCACTGAGGGATGGCACAACTCCTTCAAGAAAGCAGGAGGAGCAAAGACTAATAATGCCATAGAGGGATGGCAGAACTCCTTCAACAAACCAGCAGGAGCAAAGACCAATAATGCCATAGAGGGATGGCACAACTCCTTCAACAAATCAGGAGGAGCAAAGACTAATAATCCCATCGAGGGATGGCACAACTCCTTCAACAAACCAGGAGGAGCAAAGACCAATAATGCCATGGAGGGATGGCACAACTCCTTCAAGAAACCAGGAGGAGCAAAGACCAATAATGCGAGAGAGGGATGGCGCAACTCCTTCAACAAACCAGGAGGAGCAAAGACCAATAATGCCACAGAGGGATGGCCCAACTCCTTCAACAAACCAGGAGGAGCAAAGACCAATAATGCCATAGAGGGATGGCACAACTCCTTCAAGAAATCAAGAGGAGCAAAGACCAATAATGCCACTGAGGGATGGCACAACTCCTTCAAGAAATCAGGAGGAGCAAAGACCAATAATGCCACAGAGGGATGGCACAACTCCTTCAAGAAATCAGGAGGAGCAAAGACCAATAATGCCATAGAGGGGTGGCACAACTCCTTCAAGAAATCAGGAGGAGCAAAGACCAATAATGCCATATAGGGGTGGCACAACTCCTTAAAGAAATCAGGAGGACCAAAGACCAATAATGCCACTGAGGGATGGCGCAACTCCTTCAAGAAATCAGGAGGAGCAAAGACCAATAATGCCATAGAGGGATGGCAAAACTCCTTCAACAAATCAGGAGGAGCAAAGACCAATAATGCAACAGAGGGATGGCACAACTCCTTAAAGAAATCAGGAGGACCAAAGACCAATAATGCCACTGAGGGATGGCGCAACTCCTTCAAGAAATCAGGAGGAGCAAAGACCAATAATGCCACAGAGGGATGGCGCAACTCCTTCAAGAAATCAGGAGGAGCAAAGACCAAGAATCCCACAGAGGATGGCGCAACTCCTTCAACAAATCAGGAGGAGCAAAGACCAATAATGCCACTGAGGGATGGCACAACTCCTTCAACAAACAAGGAGGAGCAAAGACCAATAATGCCATGGAGGGATGGCACAACTCCTTCAAGAAACCAGGAGGAGCAAAGACCAATAATGCCAGAGAGTGATGGCGCAACTCCTTCAACAAACTAGGAGGAGCAAAGACCAATAATGCCACAGAGGGATGGCCCAACTCCTTCAACAAACCAGGAGGAGCAAAGACCAATAATGCCATAGAGGGATGGCACAACTCCTTCAAGAAATCAGGAGGAGCAAAGACCAATAATGCCACTGAGGGATGGCACAACTCCTTCAAGAAATCAGGAGGAGCAAAGACCAATAATGCCACAGAGGGATGGCACAACTCCTTCAAGAAATCAGGAGGAGCAAAGACCAATAATGCCATACAGGGATGGCACAACTCCTTCAAGAAATCAAGAGGAGCAAAGACCAATAATGCCATAGAGGGATGGCACAACTCCTTCAAGAAACCGGGAGGAGCAAAAACCAATAATGCCACTGAGGGATGGCACAACTCCTTCAAGAAATCAGGAGGAGCAAAGACCAATAATGCCATAGACGGTTGGCACAACTCCTTCAAGAAAGCAGGAGAAGCAAAGACCAATAATGCCATAGAGGGATGGCACAACTCCTTCAACAAACCAGGAGGAGCAAAGACCAATAATGCCACAGAGGGATGGCGCAACTCCTTCAACAAACCAGGAGGAGCAAAGACCAATAATGTCACAGAGGGATGGCGCAACTCCTTCAACAAATCAGGAGGAGCAAAGACCAATAATGCCATAGAGGGATGGCACAACTCCTTCAAGAAATCAGGAGGAGCAAAGACCAATAATGCCAGAGAGGGATGGCACAACTCCTTCAAGAAATCAGGAGGAGCAAAGACCAATAATGCCATAGAGGGATGGCAAAACTCCTTCAACAAATCAGGAGGAGCAAAGACCAATAATGCCACAGAGGGATGGCACAACTCCTTAAAGAAATCAGGAGGACCAAAGACCAATAATGCCACTGAGGGATGGCGCAACTCCTTCAAGAAATCAGGAGGAGCAAAGACCAATAATGCCACAGAGGGATGGCGCAACTCCTTCAAGAAATCAGGAGGAGCAAAGACCAAGAATCCCACAGAGGGATGGCGCAACTCCTTCAACAAATCAGGAGGAGCAAAGACCAATAATGCCACTGAGGGATGGCACAACTCCTTCAACAAACCAGGAGGAGCAAAGACCAATAATCACATAGAGGGATGGCACAACTCCTTCAACAAACCAGGAGGAGCAAAGACCAATAATGCCATCGAGGGATGGCACAACTCCTTCAACAAACCAGGAGGAGCAAAGACCAATAATGCCACAGAGGGATGGCACAACTCCTTCAACAAACCAGGAGGAGCAAAGACCAATAATGCCACCGAGGGATGGCGCAACTCCTTCAAGAAATCAGGAGGAGCAAAGACCAATAATGCCACTGAGGGATGGCACAACTCCTTCTAGAAATCAGGAGGAGCCAAGACCAATAATGCCACAGAGGGATGGCACAACTCCTTCAACAAACCAGGAGGAGCAAAGACCAATAATACCATCGAGGATGGCACAACTCCTTCAACAAACCAGGAGGATCAAAGACCATTAATCCCATCGAGGGATGGCACAACTCCTTCAACAAACCAGGAGGAGCAAAGACCAATAATGCCACAGAGGGATGGCACACCTCCTTCAAGAAATCAGGAGGAGCAAAGACCAATAATGCCACTGAGGGATGGCACAACTCCTTCAAGAAAGCAGGAGGAGCAAAGACTAATAATGCCATAGAGGGATGGCAGAACTCCTTCAACAAACCAGCAGGAGCAAAGACCAATAATGCCATAGAGGGATGGCACAACTCCTTCAACAAATCAGGAGGAGCAAAGACTAATAATCCCATCGAGGGATGGCACAACTCCTTCAACAAACCAGGAGGAGCAAAGACCAATAATGCCATGGAGGGATGGCACAACTCCTTCAAGAAACCAGGAGGAGCAAAGACCAATAATGCGAGAGAGGGATGGCGCAACTCCTTCAACAAACCAGGAGGAGCAAAGACCAATAATGCCACAGAGGGATGGCCCAACTCCTTCAACAAACCAGGAGGAGCAAAGACCAATAATGCCATAGAGGGATGGCACAACTCCTTCAAGAAATCAAGAGGAGCAAAGACCAATAATGCCACTGAGGGATGGCACAACTCCTTCAAGAAATCAGGAGGAGCAAAGACCAATAATGCCACAGAGGTATGGCACAACTCCTTCAAGAAATCAGGAGGAGCAAAGACCAATAATTCCATAGAGGGATGGCACAACTCCTTCAAGAAATCAAGAGGAGCAAAGACCAATAATGCCATAGAGGGATGGCACAACTCCTTCAAAAAACCAGGAGGAGCAAAAACCAATAATGCCACCGAGGGATGGCACAACTCCTTCAAGAAATCAGGAGGAGCAAAGACCAATAATGCCATAGACGGTTGGCACAACTCCTTCAAGAAATCAGGAGAAGCAAAGACCAATAATGCCATAGAGGGATGGCACAACTCCTTCAACAAACCAGGAGGAGCAAAGACCAATAATGCCACAGAGGGATGGCGCAACTCCTTCAACAAACCAGGAGGAGCAAAGACCAATAATGTCACAGAGGGATGGCGCAACTCCTTCAACAAATCAGGAGGAGCAAAGACCAATAATGCCATAGAGGGATGGCACAACTCCTTCAACAAACCAGGAGGAGCCAAGACGAATAATGCCATAGAAGGATGGCACAACTCCTTCAACAAATCAGGAGGAGCAAAGACAAATAATGCCATAGAGAGATGGCACAACTCCTTCAACAAATCAGGAGGAGCAAAGACCAAAAATGCCACTGAGGGATGGCACAACTCCTTCAACAAACCATGAGGAGCAAAGACCAATAATCCCATAGAGGGATGGCACAACTCCTTCAACAAACCAGGAGGAGCAAAGACCAATAATCCCATCGAGGGATGGCGCAACTCCTTCAACAAACCAGGAGGAGCAAAGACCAATAATGCCACAGAGGGATGGCGCAACTCCTTCAACAAACCAGGAGGAGCAAAGACCAATAATGCCTCTGAGGGATGGCGCAACTCCTTCAAGAAATCAGGAGGAGCAAAGACTAATAATGCCACTGAGGGATGGCGCAACTCCTTCAAGAAATCAGGAGGAGCAAAGACTAATAATGCCATAGAGGGATGGCGCAACTCCTTCTACAAAGCAGGAGGAGCAAAGACCAATAATGCCATAGAAGGATGGCACAACTCCTTCAAGAAATCAGGAGGAGCAAAGACCAATAATGCCATAGAGGGATGGCATAACTCCTTCAACAAACCAGGAGGAGCAAAGACCAATAATCCCATCGAGAGATGGCACAACTCCTTCAACAAACCAGGAGGAGCAAAAACCAATAATCCCATCGAGGGATGGCACAACTCCTTCCACAAACCAGGAGGAGCAAAGACCAATAATCCCATCGAGGGATGGCACAACTCCTTCAACAAACCAGGAGGAGCAAAGACCAATAATCCCATCGAGGGATGGCACAACTCCTTCAACAAACCAGGAGGAGCAAAGACCAATAATGCCACTGAGGGATGGCACAACTCCTTCAACAAATCAGGAGGAGCAAAGACTAACAATGCCACTGAGGGATGGCACAACTCCTTCAAGAAATCAGGAGGAGCAAAGACTAATAATGCCATAGAGGGATGGCACAACTCCTTCAACAAACCAGGAGGAGCAAAGACCAATAATGCCATAGAGGGATGGCACAACTCCTTCAAGAAATCAGGAGGAGCAAAGACCAATAATGCCAGAGAGGGATGGCACAACTCCTTCAACATATCAAGAGGAGCAAAGACCAATAATGCCATAGAGGGATGGCACAAATCCTTCAAGAAATCAGGAGGAGCAAAGACCAATAATGCCATGGAGGGGTGGCACAACTCCTTCAAGAAATCAGGAGGAGCAAAGACCAATAATGCCATTGAGGGGTGGCACAACTCCTTCAACAAATCAGGAGGAGCAAAGACCAATAATGCCACTGAGGGATGGCACAACTCCTGCAAGAAATCAGGAGGAGCAAAGACCGATAATGCCATAGAGAGATGGCACAACTCCTTCAAGAAATCAGGAGGCGCAAAGACCAATAATGCCATTGAGGGATGGCACAACTCCTTCAAGAAATCAGGAGGAGCAAAGACCAATAATGCCACAGAGGGATGGCACAACTCCTTCAACAAATCAGGAGGAGCCAAGACCAATAATGCCACAGAGGGATGGCACAACTCCTTCTAGAAATCAGGAGGAGCCAAGACCAATAATGCCAATCAATCAATCAATCAATCATGTCACTTATAAAGCGCACTACATACCCGTGAGGGTCTCAAGGCGCTGGGGGAAGAGGGGGGTGGTGCTGCTACTGATCGAAGAGCCAGGTCCTGAGGAGTCTTCTGAAGGCCAGTAGGTCTTGGGTCTGTCGGAGGTTGGTGGGGAGGGTGTTCCAGGTCTTGGCGGCGAGGTGGGAGAAGGATCTGCCGCCGGCGGTCGTTTTCCGGATGCGGGGGACTGTGGCGAGGGCGAGGCTGGTCGAGCGGAGCTGGCGGGTGGGGGTGTAGAAGCTGAGTCGTCTGTTGAGGTAGGCTGGTCCGGAGTTGTGGAGTGCTTTGTGTGCGTGGGTGAGGAGCTTGAAGGTTATCCTCTTGTTGACAGGGAGCCAGTGCAGGTCTCTCAGGTGGGGTGTGATGTGGCTGCGTCGGGGGATGTCGAGGATAAGACGTGCAGAGGCGTTCTGGATGCGTTGCAGCCGTCTCAGGAGCTTAGCCGTCGTTCCTGCGTAGAGGGCGTTTCCGTAGTCCAGCCTGCTGGTGACGAGGGCCTGGGTGACTGTTTTTCTTGTTTCGGTGGGGATCCACTTGAAGATCCTGCGGAGCATTCGGAGGATGTTGAAGCAGGATGAGGAAACGGCGTTGACCTGCTTAGTCATGGAGAGGGTGGGGTCGAGGATGACCCCTAGGTTGCGTACGTGGTCGGTGGGTGGCGGGGCTGTTCCCAGTGATGTTGGCCACCAGGAGTCGTCCCAGGCTGAAGGGTTGGAACCAAGGATGAGGACCTCCGTCTTGTCCGAGTTCAGCTTCAGGCGGCTGGTCCTCATCCATTCGGCGACGGCCTTCATTCCTTCGTGGAGGTGGGCTTTGGCGGTTTGAGGGTCTTTGGTGAGGGAGAGGATCAGCTGGGTGTCGTCGGCGTAGGAGATGATGTTGAGGTTGTGCTGTCGGGCGACGTGGGCGAGGGGTGCCATGTAGATATTGAACAGCGTTGGGCTGAGGGAGGAGCCTTGGGGTACGCCGCAGATGATCTTGGTGGCCTTGGATCGGAAGGGGGCGAGGCGGACGCTTTGTGTTCTGCCGGAAAGGAAGGATGTAGTCCAGTCCAGGGCCTTCTCTTGGATCCCGGCGTCGTGAAGGCGTGTTCGTAGTGTGTGGTGGCAGACCGTGTCGAAGGTGGCTGATAGGTCCAGGAGGATGAGGGCTGCTGTTTCTCTGTTGTCTAGCAGGGTCCTGATGTCATCGGTGGCGGCGATGAGGGCGGTTTCGGTGCTGTGGTTGCTGCGGAAGCAGGACTGGGAAGGGTCCAGGATGTTGTTCTCCTCGAGGTAGCGGGTCAGTTGTTTGTTGACGATTTTCTCGGTGACCTTCGCGGGGAACGGGAGCAGAGAGATGGGTCGGAAGTTCTTGAGGTCCTTGGGGTCTGCCTTGGGTTTCTTGAGTAAGGCGGTGATCTCGGCGTGCTTCCAGCTTTCCGGGAAGGTTGCTGTCTCGAAGGAGATGTTGATTATTTTCCGGAGATGGGGCGCGATGGCTGTACTGGCTTTGTTGAAGATGTGGTGAGGGCACGGGTCTAGCGGTGAACCGGAGTGGATGGTGTTCATGATCTCGCTGGTGTCCTCGTCGTTGATGTTGGTCCAGGAGAGCAGGCTGTTGGTGGTTGTGGGGGCAGTGGTCTCGGTGTTTGCCGGGGCGGCCGTTTTGTTGAAGCTGTCGTGGATGTCGGCGATTTTGCGGTGGAAGAAGGTGGCCAGTGAGTCGCACAGGTCTCGCGACGGCTGGATGTCGTTGGTGTTGGAGCTGGGGTTGGAGAGTTCCTTCACGATGTTGAAGAGCTCTTTGCTGTTGTGTGCGTTGTTGTCTAGGCGGTCTTTGAGTGAGGCCCTTTTGGCGGATCTGATGAGGTGATGGTGACTGCGGGTGGCGCTCTTGTGGGCGGCGTAGCTGTCCGCTGTCCGTTCGTGGAGCCAGATCTTCTCCAGTTTTCGGCATGTTCGTTTGGAGGCCTGGAGGTCTTCGGTGAACCAGGTGGCTTTCTTGCTGGTGTGGCTGTTGGGCGGATTCTTGAGCGGGGCGAGGGTGTTGGCGCAGTCGTCGATCCACTGTCTGAGGTTGCGGGCGGCGGTGTCAGGGTCGGAGGGTTCGGCGGGTGGGCTCAGAGGGATGGCACAACTCCTTAAAGAAATCAGGAGGAGCAAAGACCAATAATGCCACTGAGGGATGGCACAACTCATTCAACCAACCAGGAGGAGCAAAGACCAATAATCCCATAGAGGGATGGCACAACTCCTTCAACAAACCAGGCGGAGCAAAGACCAATAATGCCATCGAGGGATGGCACAACTCCTTCAACAAACTAGGAGGAGCAAAGACCAATAATGCCACAGAGGGATGGCACAACTCCTTCAAGAAATCAGGAGGAACAAAGACCAATAATGCCACTGAGGGATGGCACAACTCCTTCAAGAAATCAGGAGGAGCAAAGACTAATAATCCCATCGAGGGACGGCAGAACTCCTTCAACAAACCAGGAGGAGCAAAGACCAATAATCCCATCGAGGGACGGCACAACTCCTTCAACAAACCAGGAGGAGCAAAGACCAATAATCCCATCGAGGAACGGCACAACTCCTTCAACAAACCAGGAGGAGCAAAGACCAATAATCCCATCAAGGGATGGCACAACTCCTTCAACAAACCAGGAGGAGCAAAAACCAATAATCCCATAGAGGGATGGCACAACTCCTTCAACAAGCCAGGAGGAGCAAAGACAAATAATGCCATAGAGGGATGGCACAACTCCTTCAACAAACCAGGAGGAGCAAAGACCAATAATGCCATAGAAGGATGGCACAAATCCTTCAACAAATCAGGAGGAGCAAAGACAAATAATGCCATAGAGGGATGGCACAACTCCTTCAACAAATCAGGAGGAGCAAAGACCAATAATGCCACAGAGGGATGGCACAACTCCTTCAAGAAATCAGGAGGAGCAAAGACCAATAATGCCACTGAGGGATGGCACAACTCCTTCAACAAACCAGGAGGAGCAAAGACCAATAATCCCATCGAGGGATGGCACAACTCCTTCAACAAACCAGGAGGAGCAAAGACCAATAATCCCATCGAGGGATGGCACAACTCCTTCAACAAACCAGGAGGAGGAAAGACCAATAGTGCCATAGAGGGATGGCACAACTCCTTCAAGAAACCAGGAGGAGCAAAGACCAATAATGCCACTGAGGGATGGCACAACTCCTTCAACAAATCAGGAGGAGCAAAGACCAATAATGCCACTGAGGGATGGCACAACTCCTTCAAGAAATCAGGAGGAGCAAAGACTAATAATGCCATAGAGGGATGGCACAACTCCTTCAACAAACCAGGAGGAGCAAAGACCAATAATGCCATAGAGGGATGGCACAACTCCTTCAACAAATCAGGAGGAGCAAAGACCAATAATGCCATAGAGGGATGGCACAACTCCTTCAACAAATCAGGAGGAGCAAAGACCAATAATGCCATAGAGGGGTGGCACGACTCCTTCAAGAAATCAGGAGGAGCAAAGACCAATATTGCCATAGAGGGATGGCACAACTCCTTCAACAAATCAGGAGGAGCAAAGACCAATAATGCCACAGAGGGGTGGCACAACTCCTTCAACAAATCAGGAGGAGCAAAGACCAATAATGGCATAGTGGGATGGCACAACTCCTTCAAGAAATCAGGAGGAGCAAAGACCAATAATGCCACAGAGGGATGGCACAACTCCTTCAACAAATCAGGAGGAGCAAAGACCAATAATGCCATAGCGGGATGGCAAAACTCCTTCAACAAATCAGGAGGAGCAAAGACCAATAATGCCACAGAGGGATGGCACAACTCCTTAAAGAAATCAGGAGGACCAAAGACCAATAATGCCACTGAGGGATGGCGCAACTCCTTCAAGAAATCAGGAGGAGCAAAGACCAATAATGCCACAGAGGGATGGCGCAACTCCTTCAAGAAATCAGGAGGAGCAAAGACCAATAATCCCACAGAGGGATGGCGCAACTCCTTCAACAAATCAGGAGGAGCAAAGACCAATAATGCCACTGAGGGATGGCACAACTCCTTCAACAAACCAGGAGGAGGAAAGACCAATAATCCCATAGAGGGATGGCACAACTCCTTCAACAAACCAGGAGGAGCAAAGACCAATAATGCCATCGAGGGATGGCACAACTCCTTCAACAAACCAGGAGGAGCAAAGACCAATAATGCCACAGAGGGATGGCACAACTCCTTCAACAAACCAGGAGGAGCAAAGACCAATAATGCCACAGAGGGATGGCGCAACTCCTTCAAGAAATCAGGAGGAGCAAAGACCAATAATGCCACTGAGGGATGGCACAACTCCTTCTAGAAATCAGGAGGAGCCAAGACCAATAATGCCACAGAGGGATGGCCCAACTCCTTCAACAAACCAGGAGGAGCAAAGACCAATAATGCCATAGAGGGAAGGCACAACTCCTTCAAGAAATCAGGTGGAGCAAAGACCAATAATGCCACTGAGGGATGGCACAACTCCTTCAAGAAATCAGGAGGAGCAAAGACCAATAATGCCACAGAGGGATGGCACAACTCCTTCAAGAAATCAGGAGGAGCAAAGACCAATAATGCCATAGAGGGATGGCACAACTCCTTCAAGAAATCAAGAGGAGCAAAGACCAATAATGCCATTGAGGGGTGGCACAACTCCTTCAACAAATCAGGAGGAGCAAAGACCAATAATGCCACTGAGGGATGGCACAACTCCTTCAAGAAATCAGGAGGAGCAAAGACCGATAATGCCATAGAGAGATGGCACAACTCCTTCAAGAAATCAGGAGGCGCAAAGACCAATAATGCCATTGAGGGATGGCACAACTCCTTCAAGAAATCAGGAGGAGCAAAGACCAATAATGCCACAGAGGGATGGCACAACTCCTTCAACAAATCAGGAGGAGCCAAGACCAATAATGCCACAGAGGGATGGCACAACTCCTTCTAGAAATCAGGAGGAGCCAAGACCAATAATGCCACAGAGGGATGGCACAACTCCTTAAAGAAATCAGGAGGAGCAAAGACCAATAATGCCACTGAGGGATGGCACAACTCATTCAACCAACCAGGAGGAGCAAAGACCAATAATCCCATAGAGGGATGGCACAACTTCTTCAACAAACCAGGCGGAGCAAAGACCAATAATGCCATCGAGGGATGGCACAACTCCTTCAACAAACCAGGAGGAGCAAAGACCAATAATGCCACAGAGGGATGGCACAACTGTAAGAAAGTGGCTCGCAGGCTGAGTGTCTTGGTGCAGAACAAAACAGAGAGTCGACATGGCACACATCCCTGTGTGCCATGCCCACAAACACACTGCCCTGGCATACCTCAGTCACCCCTCTAGCTGGGTGCCCTATGCCAGTGGTGAGGGCACAGGTGCATGAGCCCTGTGCCCCTACAGTACCCAGGCCCATTCCTGGGCACTGTAAGTGCAGGGCTGCCATTCCGAGTATATGGTGCTGGGAGGTCGTCAGCACGTACTCCACAGCACCATGATGGCTGCACTGAAGACTGAGAAGTTTGGTATCAAACTCCTCAGCACAGTAAACCCACACTGATGCCAGTGTGGGATTTACTGTAAAATGCACGTCAGAGGGCAACTTAGAGTTACCCCCTGAACCTAACCTACAATCCACGTCTTGTCTGAGGGGCTGCCTAGGCTGCCACACAGCAGACATGTTGCTGGACCCCTGGGTAGAGAGCCATCCGCTCTCCCGGGCCTGCAACAATGCACGTCCTGGGTGAGGTGCTAGGCCCCTCCCCCAGGATGGGCAGGGGAAGCTTCAAAGGCATTCCGCCTTGTGAGCTTCCCCAGACCACTTGCTGTACTCAGCAACTGGTCCCCACCGGTTCCTCCCCCATCCTGGTGGGAAGACTGGAGGGAAACACCAAGGGAGGAAAGGGGGTGTGCCACCCTCTGCCAACCCCACCCCTCAGGTGGGGGAGGCGAGGTGAAGCCCATCTCCGGGCTCTCGCCATCTTGAAGATGGGGAGCCCTGCCCAATCAGGACTAGGCTCCTGCCCCCTCCCACAGGAGAGTGGCAGGATAGGGGTGTACTCACCCCAGGGCAGGGACCCATTGGTCCCTGCCCTTTACCTACCTGTAACGCCCCTAAATCTAGTATTTAGGGGCACCCTGAACCTTCCTTCCTTAGATTCCCGCAACCTAAGAAGAAAAAGGACGAAAGAAGACGCCCAGCAGAGGAGACTGCAGAGAACAACTGACTTGGCCCCAGCCCTACCGGCCCGTCTGCAGTTTCCAGAGATCCTGCGCCAAAAATAGTCTTGTCCTGCAGCCAGCGACCTCCAGAACCCCAGGGAGGACTGACTGCCTTCAACAAAGACCGGATCTCCTGTGAACAGCAGCTCTGTTCAAAAGAAACACCAAACAAAGACTCCGAGCCTGCTGAGGAGAAAGAAACCCGACGCCTGGAACCACCACTGCACCCGTCGCCTACAGCCCGAGTTCAAGTGGCCCACCGGTCCCAGCGAGGTCCCCCAGCTCTCCAGAGTCCGAGTCCACCGTGGGTTGACCCTCCAGGACTCCCCGACGTCGCCTGCAGCCTCTGCACGGAGAACCCCCAACCGCGAGTGGCCCGGTAAGGTGAAATCCGACCTCAAAAGACACCCCTGCATCCAGACGCCCTGCGCCCTGGAGAAAGGAACCCGAGGTGCACCTACGTCCCCGAGCCCTCCAACTTACCTGCCCAGCTGTTGGTTCCTCCTGGAAGTCTTCCTGGACCGAGCCTGCAGCTGAAAACCAAAACCGAAAATTTCCATTGAAATCAACAGGGCACCCGACCTCAAAACAGCACTCTGCACCCGGCCGCCCTAGTGCCGCTGAGGGTGCCTCTTTGGTGCTAACTTGGTCCCCAACGTGCCCTGAGCTTAACCCTAGGAGCTTTGCTCCCACAACCCCGTGGCCTGCTTGCCAGCCGCCACCAACCGGAGTCCCCCTATCCTCCATAGGATAACATTGGGCCTCAACACTCTGCACCCGGCCGCCCTAGTGCCGCTGAGGGTGCAACAACAGTGCATCACTGACCCTGGGAGACCCCTGAGTCTAACCCCAGAACCCTAACTCAAAAGACCGATTACTTACCTCGAGACCGATAACTCATTTTTCCTCATAGGATAACATGGGCACTTTTTCTTCCAAAAAGTTTCTAAGTGTCGACTTTTGAAAACAAGAATATTCTTTAAAAATCGTACAGACTACCAAAACGTAATTACTTACCTGTTTTAAGTAAATGTCCCAGGGCTGAACCTAGGAGTCCAGCACTGGATTACAAAAGTAACGTTAAAAGTAACTTACCGGCGAATTGAATTTTCTTACATAGGGATCCATTGACTGGTTTTCTGTGAAATTTCTTCTAAGTGTCCACTTTTGAAATACCAAAATATTGCTTAAAAATCACAACAGTAACGAATTCCGAATTACTCACCTACTATCAGGAGAGACCTCAGTACTGCATCTTTTAGTCCAGTACCGACCATGAAAAGTAATTTTTACCGTACTTACCAGTAACTGGAAATTCCTCTCATAGGATATCATTGCCTGCTTTTTGTTGAAAAAGTTTCTAAGTGTCGATTTCTGAATCATACAAATATTCTTTAAAAATCGTACAAACTACAAAAACGTAATTACTTACCTGTTTTAAGTAATGTCCCAGTGCTGAACCTAGGAGTCCAGCACTGGATTACAAAAGTAATGTAAACATACTTTGCTTGCAAACTGTATTTCCTTCCCTAGGATAACATTGGTAATTTTACCCAGAAAAGTTTCTAAGTGTCAACTTTTGAAATACAGTAATATTCCTCAAAAATCACTACCATAACCAAAACGCTTTTTCTCACCTGTTTACAGGAGTGTCCCGGGACTGAATCCAAGATCCAGTCCCGTGGTTAGAAAAGTAATCCAAAAGTAATCTATTGCATTTAACCAGAAATTTCCATTGAGCTCAATGTATAATTGTGTTTAAAATTGTGTTGCATATTGCAACAACTGTAACTATTGCATTCAAAAGTCTATTGCCAATTGAACAGTAGTTAACTAAAGCATCTCATTCTGAGAAAGTATATTTTGACACCCATTGTTGGTTCTAAAATAAAACAACTATATTTTTATATACAAACCATTGGCCTAGAGTTCAGTTCTTGAGTGTGTGGCTTCATTTGCTGACTGAGTGTGTACAACAAATGCTTTACACTGTCCTCTGATACTGCCTTACTGCTCGACCAAGCTACCACTTTAGAGAGTAAGGTTATATCTAACTTTAGCCTCTGCCAAACCTCTGGGGACTGTGGACTCTGTGCACACTGAACCTTACTTTGGTGCAGTATATACAGAGCCACTTTCTTACATTGGTGGATCAGCGGTGGGATACAAACTTGCATTGTTGGACTACTTGGTTACCATCTGATCACACGACAGAACTCTTAAATTGCCTTTAGAATTCTGATTTTTTCAAATTGGCATTTTTTACCAAATTACTAAAAGTCTTGTTAGGGCCTTGCTTAAGTCCCTTTAAAATTGTAGAAAATAAAAAGTCACTATAGTCAAGGGTAGAGGGGTTAGAACTTTTGTTAGAATGTCTCAAGAAAACAACCCAGCTATTAGTGAAAATAATAATGACATACAGGACATGGTTGAGGAGCTCGACCTCACCCCTTATCTTCATTTGTCTTTCAAAGAGATAAGGTCCTTATGTAAACTTAAAAATATACCAATGGGCCAGCATCCAACCAAACAAGGGCTCCAGGAGCTCCTGGCTGAGTATGCTAAGGCCCACTCCTCTGAGCATGGTGATGACCACGCAGAGGAGGAAAGGAGTGAGGAGGATGGGGATGGTAACCCACCTCCACCACTTCCTAGGGAAGACAGGGTCACTGCACCCTTATTTCCAAGAGTAAACCTCTGGGGACCTAGGGGCCACCTAGGTGGTTCAGGTCCCAGAGAGGACACTGAGGATAGCCTTAGTGAGGAGGACCACCTTTTAGCAAGGTTGGCCAAAGACTGGACCTAGAGACCAGACTCCTGGCTCTAGAGAAGGAGAAGACAGGAGATGGGTTTAGCACCCATCAATGGTGGCAGCAATACTAAAACTA